>VWZX01010263.1:189322-855539 GCA_013399015.1 Galbula dea
CCGGAGCCGACGCTGCGCGGGCTTTGCCGGCTCCAACTACCCGCCACAACGCGGGCATTACCCAGCGAGAGCTGACATCACACCCGAGCCCGCCCGGCAGCAGCCAATGCCGTCTCTGGTTAGCGTCATTATGCAAATGTACCGGGGGCGGGGAGGGGCGGAGACAGGGCGCGGCAGTGGAGAGGGAAAAATAATAGCCCGGGAGGTCCCGGGTCGGGTAGGGGTGGTTTTGTCACTGCGTTGGGGGCTGCGGGAAGCCTGGTTCCCACTGGGTACAGGGGGCTGGCCGCCGCACGGTCCCCTGGTGTAGGGCCGGGGGAACGGCTGTTTGCGGCCCGCAAGGCAAGGTCTGGCGATCCGGGCAGGGCTGGAGACGCGCCTCCGCATGGCCCCGCGGGGACGGGCACCGATCCCCGACGCGGCAGCTAGCCGTGTGTGGTGAGGGGTTCTGAGGTCCCGTTCCCTGCCTCTTCTCCCTCTTCTGTTTCTCTGTGGGTGGACAGAGATGTCCTTTCCTTCCTTCTTTCCTCCCTGCCTTCTTTCCTCCCTGCCTTCTTTCCTCCCTTCCTTCTTTCCTCCCTTCCTTCTTTCCTCCTTTCCTTCTTTCCTCCTTTCCTTCTTCTCTCCCTTCCTTCTTCCTTTCCTTCTTCCTTTCTGTCTTACTTCTTCCTTTCCATCTTCTTTCTTCCCTTCCTTCTTTCTTCCTTTCCTTCCTTCTTCCCTTCTTTTTTCCCTTCCTTCTTCCCTTCCCTTCACCCTTTCTGACCTTAAAGTCTAACATCCCCAAAACAACCCTGGATGTCTTTCATCTGTAGGGGAAAAAAATAAAGGCAACCAACAAAAAGCAGGGGGAGAGAAATCTCAGAGCATAAGTCATTCTAAAAAACTGAAGAACATTCTTCCCTTTCAGAATGAAGACAACAGCCACAAGAAAGGTTCATACTGCAGTTTCCTCTTTTTTTACCTTCAATAAATACAATGTAATTACTATAATTACATTAGTGCTATGCCTTAGGGTAGCTAATCAGAACTCATTCATACTTCTGGAAGTTGCCTATATGAATTAATGACTTATTATTATCTCTTTAGTTTGATACTTAATGCATGTATATTTTTATAATCCAGGTCTACTTTAACTATATGATCATTAGAGTGCAATTATTCTGTCACGCAGTGGTTATTCTACTTATATCAAATGAGTGTTAATATACAGATATTGTGGAGCAGAACCACAGTGTAATGCCTCCATAATTGTAGTGCTGAGGAGTGTAATTGCAGGCATGATGCCTGAAAAGGGAACCCAGATCTTTTCTGTACAGGAGAGTTGAGGAAGGAACTTCAGGGCAATCACTGGAGGATTAGTTAGATCATAGATTTCATACCAAACAAAAGCCACTTTTGTGCCATATTTGGCCCCATACAGTGTGCTAATTCAAAGCCAAGGTGGAGGTGTTTCTGCAACTGCTTTGGATGTACCCTTGTTTTCCCCATGCTCTTCTTCTTTCACAGTACAGTCAATTCAGTTGCCCAATGTGTGAACCCTAATCCTTCACTTACAAGTTTTTGGTAAAAAAACCTTGCTTGGTTAGTCTCCCATTGACTGTAACTGGGTGGAGCCAGGACACAGTTCAGGTTTGCAACTCATACTAGGAACAGAACAATTTGATTGATTCCTTTATGCTAGACATCTTGCAAAGACAGACCAGGTCTTCTCAGATTTCCTCTTTATCTGGGAACTTGTACAGACATCTCACTGAACTTCATGGTAACTGGGAAGTCAAAGTTGGCCCCAATGATAAGTCAGGCTGGCATGACTAGAAACTTCACACTCTGATCTCTCCTCAGAATGAAATCAAGAAACTGGTGGCATTGCAGCCTGCTCCACTTTCCATTTGTGTTTGTGGGTGCTGTCCCATGGAGTTGTATCAGCCACTCTATCTTTTCAGCCTCTGCCTTCATTTACCAAAAAAGCTGTTGAGCAGAAGAAGGTTTTGTGATGTGCCAGACCTAGGAGTAAGGGAATTTGTTTCTGGGCACTGAACAGACCCAAGTGGCTCTGCCATCTTTTGAAGGGATGTTCCCTTGGGCATAATTTGGAGAGGCATAAAAAGCCCTGAGATGCCCTGGGACAAGACAAAAAGAGGGTGGTCTATTTCGGTGGTGATGCATCCCTGTGTTCCTAAAGCACCCATGGCACTCAGTGAAGTAATCTGCATGTCCTTGGGAATAAAAGGTATGGTTCTGAGACTCCTGGCAGCTAACAGGCTGTTATTTAACAGTCTCAGGGAAATTAGGTAGGGCATCAAGTATATGAATGTGTGCTTTTCCCACTGTATTGTCTTGTTTCATTCCCACAAAACATAAAAAGGTTAGAGCTGAAAACTGAAGAGGTATCTTTATTAATAGGCTTTAAATGAAATAGGTACAGCTGTTAATATGTGGAAAAAGTGAAAATGAACCCATTAATGAAAGAAGAGAGGCAAAGAAATCTATGAGGGATCTCCAGTCATTGAGTTCCTGGCCTTCCTTTTTATCTCCTTTTATAATTGGTCTTTAATAGGAAGAGTGGTATGGGCATTTGGGAAGGGACAGAAGCCTGGCCAATACAGCTGTTAATGAAGGCCAGGTAAGGAAATACTTTGTTCAGCTCTGTGGTAGTTTGGGATTAGCAGAGCTGGACAATATGCTTCCCAGGTTTTTAATTTAGCTAATGAATTGACTCTGTCACTGGCAATTCATTTTGAAAAGTGGAGGAAAACCGAGGAAGTCTCAAAGGATGAAGGAGCAGAGGATTAAATACAGTACTAACGTTTACAGTGGAGGAAAAAGTCACATTGGTAGGTCTACATTTCAGCATCAGCAATAAAGTGAAAGAGAATATGCCAGACAGGGGACCTCAGTGATGACATAATGGTTTGCAAGAGAGCTGAGGTTGTGGCCCCCCCTGCAAGGCACATTCTGCCAACAGACGACTCACAAACCTCAAACACTGACAAATTTGTGCCAGGAAAACTGTTTTACCTGTTGGGGCTCTAATTGCAACTGTGTAGAAATTGGAAAAGACCCAGTGAATGTCACATAGCCACATTCTAGCAAAGCTTTGCCAGAACTTGGTGGGGAATACATTACTAGGGTAATAGAGCTGAGCCCTGCCATGCAGCCCCAAAATCAGTCAGACTATTGGAAACTGGAGTGCTGTCAGTGGAAGATGGGTATATAATAGACTGAGCAAGCATCAGGAATTGCTTTAACATTTCTGCTTGTGCTTAGCTGAGACTGTAAACAGTGTCAACTCCTTAGGCAACACTGCTTTGGAAGGCTTCACCACAGCCAGATGTGGAGATCATCGTTTGGGCAGACGTGCTGGAACGTCAGCAAAGTAAAAGGAGAGAAATATTGTTGAGGAACTAAGCCAAGCTATCAGCAAAGAGATGGTACTTAAGAACAGTGTTTTTCAGCTAGATTTTGGGAAGACATAGCAACTACTGAGTGTAAATGCTCCTGGTGGTTTACAGAACAGAGGGAGATGCCATTTATGTTTCCTCCTCTCACTGAGTTCCAAATACAAGTCATGGGTTATCTGTGCTCTGGGGATACTTTAGCTCCAAGGTGCAGTGGCAAGACCTCGAAGCAAATGTCTGTTCACAATAAATGTTTCAAAGAGGGAGCTGAGGATGGGGGCTGGTCCCAGATAAAATTTTCTGTATCTGGAGATGTCAGCTCAGCAGGAAGAATACAGAGGGAACTGGCAATGGAATATTACAATGTACATTTGGTTTGGGAATGTATAGGAAGAGAGCAGACTTCAAGGAGAAGCAGCCATAGTCACTCCATGCAGTGTAGTCTTGCTTCTTAAGCCTGCTAAGCTGAACTGCCTGACAGGTGTGTTAGACCAATGGGTTCCAGTTGACAGCCCAAACATCAGTAGATCTTCCCTCACAAGGGTTAGGCAGAATAATTGCTGATCAAGTTGCATCCGATTTATGAACAGCATGGGTTGATCTCCTTGTCTTTGCCTCAGTGCTCAGAGTCCCAGGAAGAGTGAGACTTTGATCCAGAGCTTGTAATTGAGGGGCCAGGCCTGAAAGCCTGTAAATCTCAACTGTAGTGACTTCAATGAAACTCCTTTGAATTTACACTAATGAGGCAGAAAGTAGATTGTGGCTCTTGCTCATCACTTTGTAATCACTCTGGCTCCCTGAGACAAAGGCAGTGAATCAACAATGCTCATTACTTCATTTACTGCTTTGCTTAAGCAACCTGTTCTCTCTTTGGCTATTGAATGTTTCTAAAGTAGCCTTCCATTTGCCAAGATAAAGCATAATTGCCTATTTTATTACCTTCTTTTTTTTATCTGCCTCATCATGTCAATTAGTGTGTTTGCATTTTAAAAGAGATCTTGCCTGAAAGCGTTCTGCCTGCTAATGTCACACTAACTGTTTCTTTCTGTTGGACCAATTATAGGTGATAATGTTACTATTTGACAGTGTTTGTGTTCTAATTAAGAGCCTGATTGCAAATTTGGTGCTCAATTTCAGCCAGGCTGCTTCTTTTTCATTGGGTATCCCCTAGTCACAGCTTTCTACACATTCCTGGAATTCTACATGGAAAATAAAAATAGATGAGTCAGCACTTGGATGAAATATCTTCTCACTTTCATCCAGATTCATCTCTTTTCTTATTGAAAGCTCCCAGCATCTTTTCTTATTTGGTTAGAATCTCTATCAAGGACAGAGCATGCCACAGATAAAAGCAGAACAGAGCTTTTGAATAACAAGTTTAATCCATCACTTGATGCTTGCACTTTAAAGTGTCAGCCACAAACCACTGATTGTTAATATCCCCCAGCACCAAAGAGCATCAGTGCACCAGTTTTCCCCATTAAGAAAAACAAACAAATCAATGCTGTAAATGTGTCAAGCTATAAAACAGGGGGGAAAAAAACACCCTATAAAGCAGGTTTGGGGACAAAAATGGAATAAGATACATTACTGTGTTTGGAATAAGGGAAAATGCCATTCTCATTTCTGGTCTCATCTTACTTCTAGCTCTGTCTGACATAGCATGGGGACATTTGACAGCATTGCCTTTCCTGTGGTTCTGCTTGCCTCCCCTTCAGAGGTCTGCTTCTAAATCTGCACCAGAGTTGACATGCCTTTGGATGCTGGTGTCCACAAGAGAGGGTACAAAGCATATTGGTAAGAACAGAGCAGGGTGAAAGCTGGAAAGCTTCATGTTTGTGCAGTCTGCATTGTGATTTTCATACCACATAGGATCAAACACATCACCAAGGAGGTATGATTTCTTCCCTGATCACCTGAATGAGCAATATACAGGCACAAATAGGAATTTGCCTTGCTTCAGTGCCCTCAAGTGAACTGTGCTCACAAGAGGGAAAAGGTCTATTTTATGGTGTTTGAAGTGATGGTTGAAATTTCCAGAGCAGTCAAGCTAGCTACAACATGCCTGTTTCACACATACCAAAGGACCTTGCAGAGGAACTCTCCATCTGGGAAGCAGGTTCTCCAAGAGGACTCAGCTGACCACATTAATTCAGAAGGGCTATGTTGGGAAATCAAACCCATTTCAACATAGTGTAATGTGGCCAGTGTGAAGCCTGGACCTACACTAACAGACACAAACCACAGTTCCCAGAAACAAGGCCTCACTGTGACTTGCTTTCACACTGGTAAGAGCTCTGGCTGCCTGAGTACTCATTAGGCAGCTCCCACTTGGTTCTTGCTTTATCCCAAATACATTCATCTTAACAGACTGCAAAACCAATGAGGTTCTGGGCACAGGTTCCCTGTCTCAAAACCTGTGTTGCTCAGAGGAAGAGCAACCTGTAGCTCAGCTCATCTCTAATCACTTTATGGCTTAAAGGATTTCCCCTGTAGGTGCTGAGGGCTTACAATTCAGCTCTTCAGGGTTGTAGTTAAACTTATGGCTACAACATGCAGCCATGCTTATGCAAAGATGTAGAAGCACAATCATGTTTTACTTAAAATGCTGATGCATGCAAGGAAATAATAAAACTGTGTACATTTCTCTCCCTCCATTCCTTTGCTGCTGTCATAGGTTCTCAGGCTTTTAAGGTGCTCAGGAACCTTCTTGAGGTCACAGCTTATCCTCTGAAACACAGAATTTGTCACCCTTGAGTAGCTACATCCCTTCTCCCTCAGTTAGTCCCCCTCTGAAGTGGGACATGCTGTCTTCCTCTTTCCTGTCCAAACACTGCAAGCCTGAAATTCCTCTGAATTTTGCCCAGGTTGTCATGTTCTGTGGCTTTCAAAACTCCTACTGGCACGTGGTCTTTTTGAATCACCTGTCTGGGACTTTTCTACTCTTTAAACAACAGGCTTTGGAGCCAAGTTACACTGGAATGCATTTCACATAAACCCCAAGTATTTGTGGGCTTGCTGATCCAGAGCATTAGCCAGACTACCTTCTTAGCACACAGACATACTCCCCCCAAAATTACTGTGAATGGCATTGCAGATCTGCTTCCTAGTCTTGTGGCTTGGCACATCAATGGCTTTGGAAACAGCTTCTGAATTCCTTATAGGCAGTAACCTTCTTAAATCTCATCTTCTGGAGACAGAACAAGTTCACTGAGGCTCTTTGGATTATCATGTTAGGATCATAGGTCATAGCTTAGCTTATTGCAAATGGAGTGAAAATGACCTTTTCAAAGAGGTTTACTATGACCTTAAAGTCAGGCAGGTGTATACAGCTGATCATTTTGTTTAATATTTGTTCTGTTATCACAGAAGACTGATTTTTCCCATTTCAAAGGAAAAAAATTGTCACAGCTCTTCACCTTCTGACTGTGAGGCTAATTTAATGCTGAGTCAAGCATTGTGAGAGAAATAAAGAACAGTAAGTGCACAGGCAAGAGACTTTAGGGAGTGGACTTGTCAGTCCTCTCTTAGGCTGATGTTCAGGGCTGCCAGTAGAATCAGCAAACTGCTTAATGCAGATGAACCCAATGCACTTCGAGGTTGCTTTTCCTCATTGATTTCCTAAAGTAATACTTCCCCAGAACTCAATGACTGCTCAAGACTGAGTGGCTGGGAGGTCTCCCTCAGCTGTTGGGGGTTTGAGGAGCCAGGTAGTATCAGGATTTCCTGAAGAGATTTGTGGGGATGTTGCCTTTCTGTGTGCCAAACCTGTCAAATCCCCACTTGCCTCTGCTCTCAACTTTCCAGTTTGGATAAAAAGGACAGTCATGCTTAACTGCAGAAGGCTTTCTTGCATATCTGAAAAATGTAATGCTGTTGCAGGCACATTTGGAACATCTTTGTGCTAGTCAGGAGCAATTGCAGTGCCTAACTTTAAATGGAAAAGTGTTGGCTGGAGGCCTAATTGTCCTACACAGGGAACAAATGCCTTTCCCATTAGTTGCAGTGAGATCGTTGCTCAGCATCTGAGAGGTGTTACTCTGTGCTCCCAGATGTTGCTGATGTCAGCTTTAGACATGCTGACAACCACAGGAGGGGTTTCTTTTTCATTAAAACCTCACAAAAAAAAGAATGACCTCATAATAAATAAAAAATTTCATTCATTTCATTTTAAAACCAGAAAAATCCCAAATTCTGTCTATTCCAGACTGCAGTGGAAACTGTCCTCAAGAGTCCTCTTCACATGCCTGCCAATTATTAATGAAGCAGTTGATGTCAGATAAAATCCAGTGAGGATAATAGGTTAAAGAAACCAGGGATTTGTTTCACCATTTGTTTTGATGCAGCATGGCTGTGAAATCCCACCACCCTCATTTGGCAGTGTTTCACAGCTGCTTGGGGACATATAAAGGAGGAGTCATGCTATCAGGGTCACAGAGCTCCAAGACAAACCCAAAGGAAGCTCAGCAGCTCTCTTCACTGAAGCACTGGTGATGATGAAGACTGAAAGAAAACCATGCAGTTCTGGAATAATATATGGAAAAGGTAGCCTACCCTCATCCCTATGTTACTAATGCTCTCTTCTTGGCAAGTGTTTTCAGCTTGGAAAGTTACAAAAGTAAAACTCATTGCCTGTGTACTGGGGTTTACTTGCATTTAAGAGGTACTGAGATAAGTCTACCAGCCACTATTAGTAGTCTGAAACAGCTTTTTGTTAATATTTCAAAGGTCTCAAAGGTCTTGAAGCCCCTCAAATCATCATGGAGACATGCAGACATGTTCATAATTGCTTCTGCTTTTCAAGTAGACACAGACACTAGAAGTTCATAAACTATGTGCACTAACTCATAGGAATTTGGTGATGTCTTCTGGTCCTCTGGTCCTCTGGCAAGCCAAATGAAAGGGCATAAAACCAAAGCCAAATGTCCAGATCCTTCAGGTAATGGAGAAAACCCCACTTAATCCAGGACAGGCTCTTTTCAAGACAACTCTGCAGTTCTCTATGAAGATATTCTTAGTGATTAAAGAGGAAGCTTTCTAAAAGCTGCATAATCAGGCTAGTATTCTGTCCAAAATGCCCCTTCTAGTCATCTTTCCATTCCATCTGAAGCTTTAATATTAACAAGCATAAACAAGCTAGAGTAAACCTTGAATTTACTGTTATTAATAGATTTCAATCTGCTGCAATATCATCCCATGTCTCTCCAGGCAGTTCAAGTTGTTTCTTGCTTTTAAAGAATCTTTAATGGGTGCAGCCAATGGACCATCTATTATCATGAATGAACTCAATTACTATCTCAGTCACGATCAATATTTGCTTACACCAAGTTAGGAAAACTCCTGAAAGCTTATAGAGTGGTTAAAAGGCTGCTAATGCTAAGAAAGCAGGAAAGCCTGAGAGCATTGATAAATGTGCCCTGAAATAAGTGCAGTTTGTCTTGATATTTCTGAAGTCATCCAGGAAATAACTGCTGATGATCATCTTTTCTGACACTGGTACTGCAAATTTGCATCAAGGAGATAAAGACTTACTAAATCTCTCAGTGGGGGAAGGTGAAAAATTAACTTGCTGTTTCCCCAATATGATAAAGAATGAGTTCTAAGAAGCAAATTCACTACAAAATGCTCTGCAAGGAAGCCAAGCAGAGGTATATTCATGTTCACACATGTGACTGGCACAGGTGGAAAAGCCACTGCTAGATAATATCTCTGGGCTACTGCCAACCAGCTCTGTAAGAGCAAAGGGGAGGAGTTCTCTGTCCCAGTAGGGAGATTCTGCTTCCCCAGCAAAGGCAGCACACTGAGGTCAGAAGAATTCCTGGCCTCCTAAGGGGCTAAAGAGCAAGCTTCATCAGAACCACGTCACAGCAGCCCAGTGGAGTTGTCTGCATCATCCCCATATGACGACTTAACCATTCCAGAGGGGGGTATTTGGTGATTCAAATGCTGGAGAGGGAGTCTGGAGTTTCTCTGATTGAGTCACTTAACATTTCAGCTTCAGTTTCCATTTTTAAAAACTGGCTTCATGCTCTGGGAATTGAAAGGCAGCTAGGAAGAAAGAGATTGAAAGAGTAGGAGAAGCTAAGAGGTTCCAGGCTTTAGGATAGTTTCTTTCTGTTGGATTCCCTGTTCATTTATTTTATTTTATTTTATTATTTGTTAATATTACCTCCAGGGGAGTCACAATGTTATTTTGTCCTGGAAGATCCCCCTTGAGAGAGCCTGAAAACCTTCATCTTCTCCAGGTTTTACTGGCTTTCCTAGATGGTTAAAGTTGTCTTAGCTTTAGTACAACACAAAAAGCTGACCTATATTTTAAAGCAGGCCAGGAGGATATTAATTTCTTCAGGCCCTTCTTGGACAGTGTCCCAAAGTATCCCAAAAGCCTGCCAAGCAAACCATCAGCAAAGGATTATGGATTTCTGATGGAGAAGTTTGTTGATGGTCTGTTCCCTGCATTGAGATAGAAACATTCTAGCTGAGTGAAAGGATGACAAGAGCTTCCAATTAATCATTCACACTTTGCAAATGAACTGTTAAGTAAGAAGGGGTCAGTCATTTAATCTTACTGAATCTTAATTGTCTCTCTTGAAAATGAGCTGAGATCACTGCTGTATACATGGTATAGAGCTGAGAGACTCTTGCAAGGTCTAATTTATATCATACTTGGCAAAGATGTGAGAGGTCATGTGAGACTAACTTTGGGAGTCACACTGGGTCAGCATGGAGTATAGAGCTTTGTTTTTCCCTCTGTGAATTTGTCTAGTGGCTTTTTGAATGCAGGTAACACTTTGTTCAGATTGCTTTCTGTGTGCCAAAAGGCTTAACTGGATTCAAAGGGGGGTGAAACTAATTAATGTCAGAAAAATCCATCAAGGTTTATTAAAAAGAAAGTTATGGCTTTCCCCAAAAACCTTAGGCAGCAGTTTTGGGCACCAGCCATCAGAAAGTAGCTTGATTTGTTCAGACCCAAAACAAAACAGGCAAACAAAAGAGAGTATTTTTTCAGCTCCCTTATTCCTCTCCTCCATTTCCTCCCATCAATCATTTTCAATCAAATAAAATGTCAGGATGTTTTTAGGTTGTTTTGATTTGTCCTTCTATTTGAAAACTTAAGTGTAAATGTTTTAATGAAGCATACCCCTTTGGGAAACAGCAAACAAACAACTCTAACCTTCACTCAGAAGCATCTGTTCCTAACAAATTTAGTATCAACATCAGTTTATAATCAGATTTTTACTGACCTAAATTTGCATTTTTCAGCAAGTGCAATACTCAAACAGAAAAGTGTCCAACCCTGAACTGGCACAACAGTTAGAACAGCTGTTCTCCTGTGTGCAGACTCATGAAGAATGAGATCTGTTCTCTCTTTTCCAAATGTTTAGTGTAAAGAAGGGATCCAGTTGCACATCATCATTATCTGCATCAAACTTCAGCCCAACCAGTGTGAAGAAGTCAGTGCAGATTTTAGCCATGCAGAATGCTCACTCAGTTTCTTAGAAGTGCTGAGATATTCTGGAACATTTCTAACCACCATATTCAATATTCATCTTGACTCTATTGAATGCTTGGACATCCAAGCAAGGAAACAAGACAATCCTACTGAAACAAGAGAGAACTGTATTTTAACCACATGTTGAGTTGCATCATTTCAGTGTATCCTTTTTTGATTGCTTTATAACAAACCAAACCAAAAAACCCCACCCCAGATAGAAACCTGCTTCCCTACAGAATTATTTCTATTACTATCTCAAACAAATGATCACAAATGTTTCTTATATATTAGCTTGTTCAAAAGTAATTTAAGCTTCTGTTGCATTCTGGACTTGGCACAAAAGAGCCCATAAAGGTACTGCTCTTGGCAGGGAAGATTGTTTGCTTTCCTCAAACCCTAATCCAGAGAGGTGCAGAGCAAGCTCAGCCCCTCCTGAAGTCGAGACAAAGCCCTTAAAGATTAGGACTTCTGAGACTGTTTTATTCCCATTGACTTCAGACTTGTAAGTCTTTGTTTTTCATCCTTCTCTAAAGTTATTTTAATTAAAACAAAGCAAGTCAGAAAATCCCAGATTTCAGCAAAGCAGGGTCCAAAATAGCCTTGTCTCTGTGTTTGCTTACTAGATCCTCTTAGGAGTTAGGCTTCCAATTTAAAAGCATGTTGTGTTCATGTGAAGGGAGAATGGAAATTTCCACTCTGCAAGTTTTCCCTGGGATATTTCTGTTGGGAATGCTCTGCATAAAAGAACAAATTTGCCACAGAATGTTTTGACAAGCAAGCAAATCACAAAGAGCTAACATGCTGCCCATGTGGAAAACCTGTGCTTCTAGCCCAATGCCAGGTGACTAGGAGTTGGCAGTGTGATACAGTGGTGAAAAGCTGGTCTGGTTCTAGGGGGCATCAGGCCAGGTTTTGTCAGAGGAGATAAGGAAATACCACATGCAGTGTTGGTAAGGCCTTGTTTTGGATACCAAAGTTCCTGTCACCTCTCTTCTAATAATCTGACATGAAAAGGGGTGCAGAGAGGGGTTTCTAAGTTGAGTACAGGAATAGAAGGTCTTAAAAGAAGAGATGAAAAGAGCTTAGCTGATTTGACCTATCTCCTAGACAGGAGATAATGACTCTTTATAGATACATTGAAGAGTAAATACTGGGGAGGGAGAAGAATTACTTAACCTAAAGGGGTGTTGGACTAGATGATCTCCAGAGGTCCCTTCCAAACCCTAACATTCTGTGATTCTGTGATGCTGTGATATGAGTCCTTGAATAACCAAGAAGGTTTGGGAAAACAAACAAACAAACAAACAAAGACTTCATCAACTCTTTGTTGAAGGTGTTGCTTCCACTGTACATATATATATGTGTGTGTGTGTTCTACTGATTACCTTCTAGGGACAGATTAATCTTTTTTCCACTTCATATATTGTTTCTTGAGCTTTTCCTCATTTTTTTTCCTTTGCTCTGAAGTATCAGGAATTAGCCACAGAGGAAGAGAGGAAGCAGATCCTCAGGAATTCCTCAAAATATGAAAGTCTTCTGGGTGGATTTTGTCATGTTACTGTCCACATACCTGGGTTTCCACTTGCTACCAAATCTGATGTCAGCAGGTAATTTCCTCCAGTTTGGCTTTTTATTGAAGGGCATAGACTTGTCCACCACTTAAGACCCTCTGAGAATTTAATCTAACATATCCTAAATATTATTATATCCAAAATATTGTTGGCACAGTCAATCTCCATCTTCCTTTCTGCCATAGATGATGGCTGCAGCTGAAGAGCTTTGATGGCAGTCTGAAATTCATGATAGGGTGTGAAAAGTGTTCTGTATTGAGCAAGGGCTGGTGGAGTAAGGCCAAGCAGCTGTTCCACAGTGCACCAGGATGCAAGCCTTCCAGGCTTGGATTAACTGTGAGTCTCAACACTTTGAAACACAAAGGGTGATAAAGTGGTTTTGCTGTTGCTACAAGAATGCCTCTTACCCAGCATTCATTTTATCCTCTTTGTCTTATGGCCAAAGAACAACATGTCATAGTGTGCAGTGTTGTTTCCTATTCCCTGCTTCCAGAAATGAATCAAAATCCTGAGGGTTTTCAGTATGGTGAAGCACAGAAAAAGGCAGCATTTTGTTAGGACAGTAATCATACTGTATCATCCCTAGCCAACCATGCACATCCCCTCCAAGATCAGCTGGGAGTACATAGTGCAGTGAAGCCCATGAACACACCTCAGAGTCAGTTTCCCATGGCATTTTCCTTGCCTTACCTGCCAGCATTTTTCTAAGGCAGCTGGACTCATTCTCCAGCTCAGCACCATCATAATGAAGCTTCTTGCAAGGCAGAGTTTTAAACAAAGCTTAGGTGAAACTCATCCCTGCCTTCTCCTCTGAAAAAAATCCTAGCCTTTCTTCCCATTCTGGATACTACTGCCAGTCTCTCCTTCCCTCTAGCCTGACCTGTGTCAGGATCTGACATGAAAAACCATTTACCCCCTACAACCTGTTTGTGGCTTCCTACAGTTCACTCTCTGGTCACCTATCTCTTTGATCTGTTAGTAGTACAGGGCCAGCTGGCTCCTAGGTCCCTGGTCCACCCTGGGGCTGCATACTCTGTGTTCCTGTAGCCCATGAAGCCCATGAGAATTGGAGCTGATGTTAACATTTACAATTAGGAATGCTCTGAATACATTCCTTACTCTTTCCTTTATGTCTCCCAGAAGGAAGTGCACTTCTTCTGCAAATTCACCTGTTCCTGCAGGTTGGCAAGGTTTTGCTTGCACCAGTAGCCCCTTGTCTCCAATACAGACAAGTGTCTTAGGAAGTAAAGGTTAGAGAATTAAGTCTTTAAATTCTGTTATGCAAACTCCATCTCTCAACTGCTTTACAGAAAACAGTAGTGTAGCTTCAGAGATAAATAAGAGCAGAAGACAGAAGTCAGAGGGAAGGGAGGATGTTTCAGCTGAGGTTTGAAATGAGATGGAAAGCCAATGAAGCAGAGAAATACAAACAAGCCTGTTCCACATGGCAGGAAGCATAAAGGAGAAGTTTCTCAACCCACCTCTGGCCAGACTGCAGAGAGGAACAGAGAACAAGTGAAACTTGATGAAAGGAAAGAACATTACATGTAGAAAAAAAGGAAAAAGAAATGTTTCTCTGCACAGGATGCAGTCAAACTGTAGAATATGTTGCAGAGAAAGTCATAAATACTAGGGCTGGATTTGTACAAGAGTTTAGTCACTGTGTGATTATTAATGACATGCAGAGTAGTGCCAGGTAACATAAACATAATCACATTTCAAAGCTGCCTTGGCTAAACCATCCTCTGCCAGGGTCAGCAAGACATGCTAACCTAGGGATGTGAATGCTCAAATGAAATCTCACCACTAGCTGGGAGCATTATAGGGCTGTGTTGCCATCTGCAAGAATCAAATACTGATCACTGCTGGAGATCAGGCACTTGCCACACTGACCACTGCTAATGCTGCTTTTCTGTGACCTTGGTGCTATTTTTGCTCATCAGTTATGCTGTTTCTGTTCATCTGGGCATTCAAATCTGAGTATTTCTTCCTTTCTATAGTCAGGGAAGAAGTGAAGTGATGTGCAGCCCTATCCACACTCCTGGAGGATTACTGAAGGTCAAAGCTAGGATAACCAGCATTTACTTCATGCAGGGTTGCTGTTATCTGAGCAGTTCAATTAGGATGAGGCTGAAAGTGAAGCAGCTAGGGCTTTAAAAGCTCTCATCTCTCTGCAAGCCCATCTTTGTGCCCCATATGTTTTATCTGCTTGCCTCCTTTTCTCAGAGAGCCCTGGGATTCCTCTAAATGTATTCAATATATTAGGACCTTCAGTTACTGTTCCCTAACCCTATGCCTTTCCTCAAAGGGATCTTTGAGATGTTCCAGGCATTTAGCAGGTTGGAATGAACAGGAACAAAAATTACATCAATTTCATTTGGGAAAAATAAGCATAATTTTTAAAGACAGGGAAATTCCTTCTCTCCCTTTTCAATCTGCTACCTTCATTAGTTACAAGAACATTCTTTGCATCTGCATTTAGTCTGAGGAAGAGGAGGCTCAGGGGAGACCTTATCTCTTTCTACAACTACCTGAAAGGAGGTTGTAGCAAGGTGGGGGTTGGTCTCTTCTCCTGGGTTACCAGTGAAAGGACAAGAGGAAATGGCCTCAAGTTGCACCAGGGGAGGTTTAGACTAGATGTCAGGAAAAACTTCTTCCCTGAAAGAGTTGTTGGGCATTGGCTCAGGCTGCCCAGGGCAGTGCTGGAGTCACCATCCCTGGAGAGGTATAAAAAACCATTTAGATGTGGTACTTAGGGACATGGTTTCATGGCATGGTGGTGATAGGTTGACAGTTAGACTTGATGATCTCAGAAGTCTCTTCCAACCTTAATAATTCTGTGATTCTGTGACTACCCACAAGGTCTGATGCAAGGCAGTCAGTCCTTCCTCATTTCTGCAGGGCTCCTGGCTGAACCCTCCTGATGTGGACAGACAGCACTGGGCTCAGAGTGAACTGTAGTGTAAAGCTACACAGCAGCTGGTGAGGAGCAGTACAGCATTAGTGTCTAGCTCTGAGTAAAAGCACCACAGTAAAGCATTTATTCAGGAGGTGTGGGATGAGCATTCACTAGAGATACACCTAGAAAGAATCTTGGCTTTGGGTAGCAGGATAAAGCACTCTTGTCTCTCCTGAAGCCAGCTCCATCTCCTGTGCAACTAAAAAATTCTAAACTCACATGCAGGAAAAAAAAGGAAGGAGAGAGAAACACCATGAGGGTGAGTGGAAGAGTTAGAGGTCAGTGGATCAGGGCAGAAGGAGCAGCTGTTTCTGGTATGGAGTGGGCATGAGGGCTGAGAGACACAAGTATTCTGTGTCCATCCTCATTACCAGCTGGAAACACAAGTGAGAAACACAAGGGATTTCCTCTTGCCTGCTTTTTTCAGTTACTACCCCTTTGCTTCCAGAAGCAGCAGGGCTAAAGGCTGCAAATCACATTCTGGCTTACTCTAACTGGGCCAGGCTCTAAGGAGTCTAACTTTTCCCTTTAAAAGACAAAATCAATTACCAGCAATCTGTTTCTGAGGACAAAAGACCAGCTAGTTAATGAGGGACTAAGAGGAGCCCATTCCATCTGAAAAGAGAATTTCACACCATCCCACTGTTCATTTCATTGTCTTCTTTAATAGCCACCTTTTTGTCCACTAAGAGTCAGAATAAAATGTTTATTCCTGCTGTCCAAAGTGTGACCACAAGGATTGTAAAGGTAACAATATTTTTAGTCCATGTAATGGAAAAGGAGATGCCCTCTAGCTGGGATATATGGAATTCTACATTCTTGATCATATGCTCTACCAGGGTCTTCCCATTTGACTTGGGAGCTATATAGACTGGAGTCTAGAATTTGAGTTTTGGAAGAGAGGGAGGTTTTTGACTGTTTGGCACTCTAGTTAGGTTTTCTTCACTAATTGGGCCTCTTTGCTGAGAAACAGGACCAAAAATAATCTATAGGAGAAAACTCCCCAATGCAAACTAACAAAACAACTATAAAAAGAGGTCTTGTTTTATGACATGCTCCATTGATGTTGCAACATTCTGCCTATGTGGGCATATTTTCTAACACATTATGCAAAAACAAGTCAGGGAAGATGCTGAGGATTGTAATTTTCTAATTTAATTCTGCCATTTCCAGTAATGGAAAGCCATAGTATAGCTATTTATCTTCATAAGTGACAGATGCATTTCATTAAAACTTCCTTAAATAATTTCTCATGGCACTTGGAGGAGGTAAAAAAAGGAGTGAGAAGCTACCTATTTTGTAAGCACACACACATCAGTGTTTTGAGAGCTGTTAAACACTCAAATGATCTATGACATTGCATTAAAGAGGTCAAGTAAAAAGACATTTGCTGTTTTCAGTGATGTTGATGCCTTTGAACAAATTGTGAAACAATCTGACATTGACTATTGCTGGGTAAAAATATATCACCACACAGTGATATGATGACTGCCACTTGGGAGAGTCCCAAAGCTCAGTGTAATGCTATGACAGACAGGAGTTTCCCCTCCAGATACTGCTGAAATGCTGCCATGTGGGAGCAGGAGGGTGCAGCAGCTGTAGAGTAAGTGACTCTGCAGAATAATTTGGCCAAAAAGAGAAGAACTTTGTATTCAGTTGAAACTGCATTTAAGGAAGAAATGTTTCAGGGCCAGTGAATATTCACCTAATTTTCTTTCTGTGCCAGACAACAGATAAAAGAGCAATAACATCTTTTCTGGAGAAGTTTGCATCCTGTGCTGATGCACTTTTAAAGGGTGAACATTCTGTGTAATGTCCTAGCCCAGTTCTTGACATACAGGAGTTGCAAGAAAGCAATGAAATCATCAGAGAAGAGAGAACTACAGGTAGAGATGATGTACCATTTTCCTGTTGTCCTCATATTCCACACAACCTAGGGAAGCTTGAAGGCTTGCAACAGTTCCTAGAGGGTCAGTAGGCCAAAAAAACCACTAGTGCATTTAAATCATTCTCCTCACCCACTCAGTAAGCCCATAGAGAAGGAGATGGGATGGAGAGGTTTAGAGGTGGAACTGTCATTGTGTCCTTCCTCAGTTTCTCATTCAGAATAACTTCTCAACTTAAGGGGTTGGCAAAAGGAGACAGAATGGCAAAGAGAGCCTTGCCCAAACTCCCGTCTCACAAGCCTATCATCCAGTCTAGCAGCTGCTGCCCAACAGTGCTGCCAAAAAGGCCAGTGGTTAGAGGAGTTGTTCAGAAAGAATTCACCTCTAGAACAATTAAGTACTCTTCTGTACACTAGTGGTAAGGATGGAGAAGTTTCCATAGTCTGTAGACAAAGTCCTTACTCCAGGGTCCCCTTGTTACAGCTCCAGAGCTGTCAGTGAGCTGGAAGACTGCCTGCAGTCCCTGTTGCTGTCTCCCTGGCACTCTTTCTACTTGGCCTCAGCACCTTTCTCTGGCTCTGCATTTGTTCTCAGTACACTGAAGCAAATAAACCCAAGTTAATATGCTCTTCAGGAAATGCTGCCCTCTTTTAGGTTTGTGAATCTTGCAACCTCTTCTCACTGTTATTTCAGGAGATTTACTGAACTTTCTCCATTTTTTAATTCTTCCCCAGTGGAATTTGTTGCTGAAGAAATCATGGTGAGTACTAGAGCAGTGTAAATCAGCACAGACTAGACAGGTGGTCTTCTTCCTCTAGTGACTAAAGAAATGCTAACTCAGGTGACATAAATCTGTGGGGTGCAATGGTCTTCAAGCCATCTGAAGTTTAAAGTCTACATCAGTAGGAGCAGCATGCACAAAGAGACAGTGTCAAAGTTCTCTTTTTCCTTTGTTATTTTATTTTCACTGCTGTAGACCCATAACACTCCATCTCATTACAAGTATAGAAATCTCAAGTCAACTAGCAGTGCATGATACATTAACTTGTGGCTGTGTATATGATACCAGCTTTAATGGTCTATTGTGGTTTAGACCCAGTCTCAGCAAAGCCCCACACAGCCACTCACATGGTGTCCCCTTCTCTCCCCCAGTACTAGCTGAACTTGGTTCCAATCCACAGTGACAAATAATCAGGTTAATACACTTGAACAGAGCTTGTCTTTTCCAAAATGATACATTTAGCTTTTACATCTGCAGAGAAACAAGGGAAGAACCAGAAAAGATAATAAAAAATCTTTGCTGTTGTTGTTGTTACATGATTTTAATAAGATTTAAATTCTTTCTTCCACTGGAGTTGGACTTAGACAAGTGATGTAGTCATTCAGATGCTATGGGGATGAAAGTGATGTAGCAGCTGAAGTATTTAATCAGATACTGAACTGAACCTTACACATGTATCCAAACCATTTTACATTAAAGTGAATGAGAGCACCTCAAAGCAGTCATAGAAGCACAAAAGGGATTGCTAGAGGGTTTCAAGGCAAGAAAATTAACCTGTTTGTTTTTGTCAAGGCATGATACTATTTTAAGTGTATGTGGGAAATCAAATAAAGCCCTGTAATAATGCTGCACTGGGTTCTGACATTTTGTGATTGTCAGTAGAATTGAGAGTCACCTGGATTTGTCAGGTGGCACCTGAGAAAATGCAGAGTATGGTGGAAAACATGATGTGAAGGTAGGAATTAAGTCCTGCTTTCACTTATATCACACAGGCTCTTGGCAGAGACTGCTTTTAGATGTTCACCAGGGTATATGAGATCAGAATTTTATGCTGTGACTTGTCCTTTAAGGCATGCCATTGCCTATGATGTTTTAAGGGCATCCACATGGATACACACATAATGTTTCCATGATGATATAGATGGAAACAGGTCCTCTGAAATCTGTACCCACTTCCATCAGCTACATGTTTGGCTCTGATTCTGCTTTTTGTTTCTTCCTTCCTTCCTTTATCTATTATCTATCTTTTTAAGCTATTTATTGCATGTAATTGATGGAGTTAAGGGTTTTGTTTTCACCTCCACAGGGCTCATTTTTAAAAGTCAGCTTGTTACTCTCTCATTCACTGCCCTTGCCCTCCCTCTTCCTTCTTACTCTGTTAAATCAGACTCCATTTTTCCTCCAGCTGCTCCTCACAACCTTGCATCCTGCATATTGACCTTTCCTAAGCTGCCTTTTGGCTCCCCAGCTCCAGCCATTACATTAGCAACACACAATTACCCCCTCAAGGTAGACTCAAGTGCAGATCCTTACCTCTCCCTAAATGCCTTAATGAACAGAAAGATGCTGATGCACATTTGAAGTGTATTTTCAGCTCATGTACTAGAGAAGAAGGATTCTGCAGAGATTTGACACCATGGGTAGTGATGGGAGCATTTTCCAACTGGTTCTGTTCCAGCAGAGTGCCCTTCCTGTGGTGCTGCTCTCTGAAGTGCCCATGCATTGTGCTTTTCTTCTAGAGGTTACTGCCAAAGTTGCACCCAGTTGTCTGTCACAAGGGGGATATCAGAGCTAGCAAGCCCAGATGGGTAGCTCTTGGTTGGTGGGAGAACACAACACTTTCAAAAGGAAGTTCTTGGGGAATTATTTGATCAATTTTGCCTTTGGTAGTAACCACCATCCTGATATGCTGCAGTTTGGTGATATCTGCTGTTGCTTTGGGAGTGGGATGTGGCCACTGAAGTACCTACTGAAGAACCTTCACCTTCTTTTTTCCTTGGGGTTTTCTTTCTTTTTTTTTTCCTTTTTTTTTGGTCTTTTTCTTCTTTTATTTATTTTTTTTTTCCTGTTAGCAAGCAACAGGAGAACTGAAGCAGCTCTGAACTCACAACTAAAGCACAATCTGACAAGGAAAGATGTTAAATCTGACATATAAAAGAAATTGCCCTGTGGCTATGGAAGTAATAAACATAGAATTATATGGAAAATGATCTGTCATGGTTTAAGCTTAGCCAGCATCTAAGCCTGCTTTTGCACTCATTACAGCAAGGCTTAGTCAAACCTTGTCCTTCATAGAGAAGAGTTTCTTCACTGAGAACTTCCTGAGAAGAGGAGATGTTAGGTCAATTAGTGACTGTCTTGGTGGGTCCTTGATCAGTCTATGGCCCCACTGGCAAACACATGTGGCCTCCCAGCTGAGGCTGTTCTTCCTCAGAGCTAGTGCTGCCTGAGAGCAAGGATTTCAAGAGAGAGAGCACTTGAGATATGCAATGCCCTTTTGCTGGGCTTGAAAGAATTAACCTCAGCACAAACTGGGCTTCCTCTGTCAGGATGAACATGGCTCTGAAATTAGGCAAGGCTTTTGGGAGTGGGAGAATGTGGCATTTCTCTGTATATCATGGGCAGAAAGGAGAGCAGTTGCACAGACCTTTGGAAGCTTAGGTCAATATTTATCATCCAAGCATTTTAAATCCAATTAATTCACCTCCTTTTTCCTGATTAATTAGACAAACCTGCTTGCTTTACACAAAGATGGGCAACATGGCAACCCATACCTGAGGCTTTCTAAGCAGTTTTATCCTGCTGCTCCCAGGATTTGACATTCCTTTTCCCTTTATCTGCAGGATTGCTGTGCCACAGAGGTGGCAACCCTGCTCCTGGTGCACAGCTTCCCTCATTCCAGCCAGTGATGCACTGCTCCTGCAGCACTCATCCTGGCAGCAAACCTTAACAGCCAAAAGCACAAATCTGGGATGAAGGTCTTATTTACAGGAAAATGCAGTGTCATGACATAACCTAGGCTATTTGTGAAGTCTGAATGCATTTGGGACAATCATTTCTGACTGACAACAAGAGGGGAAAAAAAAGAATGTGGGTAAAATTGTTACTTTTGATTTTGACATTTTCTAATCTAAATCATTCTGTTTCTCCTCCCCATGGGATCTTTCAAGGCCAAATTCAGTCACACTTCCTTTTCAAAAGCTAAAACAAATAAATCTCCCTGCAACACACAACTGAAGCTCAAAAGCAAAGCCTCCTGGTCAGGTTTCACTCTGGGTCAACTCAGCCAGATACAGATTTTCCTGCTTTACCCATGCTGTTGTTGAACAGAGAATAAACTGTTTGCACAGCTAAACCATTAGAACATGCTTCCACATTTAGCCTGCTCAAGAAGTAGGTGCTGGTGGTTAAGTATAGTGTTCACAACCAGCAGACATCCCCACAGGCACACTTTTAACACAGGGCATAAAAATATACAATCAAAAGTTATGCAGAAGTGGAAGCATGGGCTGCAAGTTCTCAGCATATCATTTTGTTTTCAGCAGGATAAACAATTTTTCATGTGGTTTGGAAAATTTTAGCTTAATTAAAAGAACAAGTAGGTAAATCCTGGTAGTATTTGTGGATAAATTAGAGCAGTAATCTAGTCATCCATTCCAAACCTACCCAGAAATGTATAAGGACTTTGATGAGGTGCAGAGGGGCCTCTTAAAGCAAAGATCATAAGGAGTCTGGAGGACTCAGGATTCAAAATTTACACATTCTATGAAAATTTGTAATTCAGGGCAGTTTTGTTCAGTTGCAGTAACAGGAATGCAGAGCCCTCACCACCTGCATGCTGGTCACTGTTACATACTCAATGATCTGTTTAATCTGCTGTACTCTGCTGTCACATTTTTTTTTTTCACCTCCTGAAAACTGACCTTTTTTGACTGGCTCTGCTTCTTTATACTTAAATATCATCTCCAGAGAAGGGTCTGGGAATGCCAGCAGAATTATCTTAATGTTAACATTCCCCTGAGTATCAGGGAAAGCTATGTGAAGGAGGATCTGCTCACTCATGGCCACAGGTTTCTGAGATTCTGGTCTGAAGCAACAAGGCAGCCTCAACTCTCCAACACTCACTCTGTGTCTATGTGAAGAATCATGACTCTTCAAAGGATACCTTTTCTGCTTTGAAGAACACCTTTGTTGAGGACCTTGGGGATTTTGATTGGATTCCTCTCCAAATCTATCCAAACAGACACTTGTGAACTATCATTCAGTTCTGGTATAAGCAAAATTTCCCTCTGAACCCCAGCCAAGCACACTGCCTAGTGAAAGCCAGCACTTCACTTCCATGGGTTTGCCCTCTCTGTCACCCTTAATGCACAAGGTCTGGAAGTTTCCCTGTGGTGATATAAAATAGGATGCAGAACTGTTAAACAAAAGGAGATGAAATGAAGAGCCCATTCTCCTCTAACTACAAGTTTGCACCTTTCTGACTCACATTCTGGCTCCCACGCATCCTCCTGAAGCACACTTTAACAGTGGGAAGAGAAAAAATTCATGTTGGATCCCAAGAGCTCAGCCCTGTTGGACATCTTCACATCAGAAAACTTTGGCAGTGACTGCTACCAGTCCCTGAAGTTTGATCCCAGGCCTCCCACACATGGCAAAATACAGGAGGCTCAGTACCTTGGAGGCCAGAAGGGTAAGAAATACAGCTCACTGGTGCCAAGGCAGGAGATGTGAGTCAGGCATGAGCAAGCCCCAGATTACTGTGAACAGTACACCTGCTGAGCAATAGCCAGTTAATGATGGTCAGAGTCAGCACAGCTCTCAGAATCACAGGATCACAGAGTTATTGAGGTTGGAAGAGACCTCTGAGATCATCAAGTCCAACCATCAACCTATCACCACCATGCCACCAAACCATGTCCCTGAGTACCACATCTAGACACTTTTTAAACCCCTGCAGGGTTCGTGACTCCAGCACTGCCCTGGGCAGCCTGGGCCAATGCCTAACAACTCTTTCAGGGAAGAAATTTTTCCTGCTATCCAAACTAAACCTCCCCTAGTGCAACTTAAAACAACTGATATCTCCACCTTCCAGGATCAGTAATACTGTGCCATTCAATAGTTTGCACTTCAGACTGAAAAATCACCATCTCTTTTGCTGTCTAAAGCCTTAAAAATTGGCACCTTTCTCAAAAGAGAAGATCATTTTTTCACTTCTGAATTCAATCAGTAAAACAATCCTATCTCCTGATTAACACTATGAAATCTCTATTCTCACTATGAAATCTCATACTTATCATCAGTGAACAGGCTGTAGCTTTCTGAATGTATAGGGAAATGGAGGCAGCACTTGTGCTTTTCACACTCTGAACACTTGACCAAAACAGAGAGTCAGGAGGACATCCACACAACCTCTGCCTCAACCCCTGGAGGACACTGCCTGCCTGACTGTACCCACTGGAGATGCAGAGGTCTTTGCACAGATTGAATGTAGACATTTCCAGCACCTGTTCACTTCTCTAGCACACTCATAGATAGCTTTACATATGAGTAAGATGCACAGAGCCCCTTGTTTGTAGTATATTGTAAGAGTTGCCTTTGCTTTTCCACTAACTCCATTTGAGATGTGATTAGACATCATGATAAGTCAAAAAGAAACTCTGAAAAGAAATGGAATCACCACAGTACCATATGCCACACTCTGCCTAGGCACAGCAAGAGCAAGTTAAATTCACTCTTGCAACTGCCAGAGTGAACTTGTTTACTTTTATTGGTATATTACTCAGCTTTAATATTTCTCTGAGACAGTTCTTGAGAACTTTATGGACAGATAAGTAAAATCATTAACACAGAAGAGCTGGTCAGTTCCTTCCAGCTAGCCTAGTAAACCTTTTCTGGGTATAAAGGGAGAAAAAACAAGAGCTGGAACATCCAAATTTTCTTCTTTGGAATGGAATACTCCCAACATTTCTGCCCTGGACAGATTTTCTCATTAGTGAGAGTCTGCATTATTCATGGAGCAGCATACAAAACCCAAAAGTACTGCATTCCTATCCTAGGTCAGAATATTGCCTGTGGTGATCTTCAGTAGCTCCCCTCATAGCCTCACTTTGTTAGACCACAGAATATAAATAACCATTTCCCTACAGCACATATGCAGTGAGGCCTTATCAAACCTTCAGCAAAGTACTTGGTGATTCTGGCATGAGAATACAAATGCAGAATTAGATGCTGCTAATTTATACAAGTTCCTGCTAATCAGATGTGAAATTGCCCCCAATCCTAAAGTAATTATTCTTGCACCAGTGGAGGAAGTGTCCTGAAGCCTCTGGAATGAAAGGGGAGAGAATGAAAGAGGAAAGGAGAAGGAAGGATGGGTCTGCCCTTAGATATCAGTTGCACAGATGACCTTAATTCTCACCTCTCCTAACCTCACATGTATGTGACATTGCACATCAGCAGGATGAGTGGCTTCTTGTGAATAGCACCTTTATTTATTGCTGTTGCATTTATTTTTCTTTAAGAAACAAAGTTCTCTCACTGCTGGTGTTACTGGTCTGCTCTCTGCAGTATCTTTCAGCTTTGAACTAAACCCAGCCACAACTTCTTTCTGGTGAGGTGGTGCAGAACACTGTGCTTTGGTTCACAGGACTGCAAAGAGTCATTTGGTCTTTTCTGACTGTGACCATAGAAAACAAAAGGAGCTGGCTTTGCCACAACCCCTGGGTTTTGTGTATGTCTCAAAACAAGACAGAAATGAAATATCTGGGATGTTATATGTCTGTGACACCATTTCAAAGAAGCATTTCCATTTCTGTAGGCTAACCCCTGTTCCCTCCTCCCACATCTGTCCCTAACACTATCCCTCCCATCCTGAGGGGCTGTGTGCAAGCTGGCTATGTCTATTAGACAGAGTTAATTCCTTCCAACCTCCTTCTGTGCATGGCTGTGACTGACAGAGACTGGTGCTGTTGGCAAGTGTCAGTGGAGCATGACCTCGAGTTAATACATTGAATGATGAAAGGAAGAAAGATTCATTCAGCATCTGAACTCTGAGCTGAGATTAGCCAGAAGTACTGAGCACAAACAAATTGCTGTTTTGTCAGCACAGTGCTTGGTGGAGTTTTTAAATATTTCAGCTATTCTAAGCCATCATCCTCAAGGCTGGGGCAACTTAAAAAAAAAAGAGGAGAATCAAAATAGCATTTCCAATCCAAATGCCATTGTTTTAGATTAAGAGTTTGGACCTGCATACTTAGAGAACTGCATGCTCTCTTGGCAGCTGCAGCCCTCAGTTTGATGTGAAAGGACTTGAAGTAAGATGCACAGAGCTGTTTACACAACTCAGAGAAGGGAGCACAAGATATGTACCCTTTCAGTGGTAGATGTCAGTTTAACTCCAGCCTGGCCAGGAGCAATTGGAAAGTATCAAGATCTCCAGTCTGTCTGGCTGCTTGTGTTAATTGCTCTCATTTCAGTTGCCTGTGGACATAAGTTGGTCTTCCAGATGCCATCTCTGCATCTGGTGTTAGCAGAGCAGTCAGGGGCCACATAGGTCATGGTAGGTGGCCTCTTCTCTCACTCAAGCAGTTCTGCCCAGAGCTGAGTCTCTGTCTGTCTGGGGAGCACTGCCTGCATTAGTGTTCAGGGTGTGGAGATAATGGATAACTGGCTAAAAGTTCTAGAAGGTTGAGGAAAACCCTAGGAGAATATCAGGGATACTTCTTGGAGTTTCTCCCCAGCTCTATAGTTTAAATTCTTAGAATTTAAAAACCAACAGAACTGTTAGCAGAAGCATTGGGAGAAATACAGTTTCTATCCCTCCTCTGACTAGTTCTAGTGGTAACTATCACCAGAGGCAGGAGATATTAAATCTCTTTCTGTCTGTATTTCCTTTTGTTGACTTTGAAAACTACATCCATTTAGGGTCAGATTCTATGGTACATTGCTGCTTTGAAACCAGTAGGCATTTGAGGCAGACAATCCATGCAGAATTTAGAGCATAATAACTTCAGTACTTTCAGTGCAGAGAATCCTCTGTTCACATCTCCTCACTGCCTGTCACCCTCATGCATGATTCTCTTGCTTTTGTATCTGACCCTATGTTCAAACCCCTCTGCATCATCTGTTCCCTCTTCCAGTCTTAACTGAATGAGCTGCTTCTCCCTATTTCCATTGTCATCTATCAGGTTTTTTGAGTCCTTTAAAACAGCAAGATCCAAACTGTTCCTGTCTTTTCTTAAAGGTGATCAAACCCAAAGACAGTGCTTACTACCTTCTTCTCTTGCCCCTCTTCTTACCTCCTTTTTTACAGCTGCCTCAGGGAATGGGATGTACACAAATCTGCTTGAGAGGCAGAGGACAACAAATGCCCAATATTTACCCTGGGGTTGCTGCAACCCATTAAATCTAACACAGAGAAATCTTGGGGTTTCTGTCTGTTAATAAACTTTGCAATTTTCTTGCTAACCAGCAGCAGTAGCTCTTAAGAAAAAGACAGTTTTGCTGAAGCCTATTGCTTATTTCATGGAATAATTTCACAAGCAGATACAGTTTAGACTATCAAATTATTGGCAGTACTTCTGTGCAACATCTGTTTTCCCCCCAGCAATCCCCATCGTATGCTGACCCAACCCATGGCTGTTTATTTTCAAAGACATGGACTGCATCTCAAGCTGATACAAGAAGTACCCCAGCTGATACTGACCAGTTTGTCATCTTCCATTTGCCTTTTCTCTCTAAGTGTTGCTCTGCTCTGCCCTCTCCCATTGGTTTCTCTCTGCTTTTTGAACAAGTCACTTACAGATCTAAAGGGTAGCCAAGGGGAAAAAGGAGAGGGCCTCCCTATTAACAGTGTTGCTGAATTATATAGTCCATATTTATATACCACTGCTTGTCAAGCACTTGCTCTAACATTGTGCTTTCATCCCACTTGCTGTTGTGGGAAAAAGCCAATGGCATTTGTTGGCAAGGACGTGCTCACACAGAAGACTCATGCTTGCCCCTGGAAGGATGTGTTGGTGAAACTGCCAGTGAACAGCAAAGTTCAGTTAGCAAATAAGAATAAAAGAAAGGAACAGGCAGCATTTCTGCATTTCTTCAAGAGCTCTGCAGGCTTGCTGGGATCCTCTTAACAGCCTTGCAAATGTGAGCGGTGTGCAGGCAGTTGCCCACTAAACGGTGGGAACGGGAGGACTGCAGCAACTCACCATCCTTCCACAGCCCCAGCGCCTGCAATCCAGACGTGGTAAACTAGACTTGCTCTGCCACCTCCTGGCCCTACCAGATACCAAACAGAATTGAATAAGCTAAATAGCCTACTTGGTATCTTATTCCCTTTTGGGCTTGATTTAAAGCTGACTGAGATGACCAAGCTTCAGTCTAGCTCTGGAAAGTATATGCAGAATGAATGGAGACACTGACAGTGCCTTTTGGATCATAAAGAAAAGCTTTTCATAAGAAGAGCTTTGCTGTCACCTTACACTGCACCTTACACATACATTTTACAATACAATTAAAACAATACAATTATTTCTATGCCTGCTTCCCATACAAATGTGTTTTATTAGAGTTTCTCACCTTAAAAGGAATGGAGCTCACTGTCTTTAAAGGTATCTCCTATGTTCTACTTGTCAGACTTTGTCCTTCCAAATGTTTAGGAATCTCAGCTTCTTGGTTGCTTTGTGGAAAGGAAGTTCTGTAAGCAAACAAAACAGAACTATAAACCTGGGGTTTTTGTAACATGGGACTAAAATATAGAAAAAATCCTCTAGTTAATATTCCTCTTCTTTCATTCCTAGCTTGCAATGTCTGGCAATATTTCCTACTAATGTTGGAGCAGGCATGGAGGTAGATATGGATTTTCATCTCTGCACAGAATTCTGCCTTTGCTGCTCCATAAACTGCTCCAAGAGAATAATAATAATATGATGTCTTGATATATAAGCACAATATAGTGGTTTTTTACATTTATATACAGTTTCAGATAGTATTTGCTTTCACAATTTCCTTTTACCTGAACTTCTACTGAATAGAAAATCACAGAAAATCTCAGGGAGATTGTAAGCCTAAGGACATATAACCCAGGGCAATCCAAGTCCAAAGGTTAAGAGGGAATGTGGGTTTCAAGCTCTTCCTGCTCCAAGACTGCCCTTTCATTATTAATTTACAGCCCCCCATTATTCCACATTCATTAAGGACTTTGATAGCCCACTGAGTAATAGCACCTTTTAGAAAGATTCCTCAGAAAATGTAAACCTAAATGTAAGCAACAGTGACTGCCTTTTGAAACCCACATCATCTTTGCTTTGCAGCTGAGTTAACATCAAATTCACCTGGTAGGGGCGGATTCTTTCCTTGGTTTACATGTGTGTGAAGAAGTGATGTGTTTTTAATGAGATTTATTTTCATGACAGGAACTGCATTGACAATCTGCATTAAAGACAAGCTAAATGAACTGTTCCAGAGCAGAACTAGCTTTCTCACAGTTGTTTCCTTTAATTAACCCATAGAGTATGTTAATTTTGGATTAAGCCCTGCTTTACACTATCTGTGAGATCAAAAGCATCCTTCCATACAATCTTTGATCACCTCATTTTCTTCATGTCTGTTAACCCTTTGAAGACATAGCTCAGAGAGAAAAATTAGAAGGGCATTTTGCTTTAATGTTCTACCACAAAAAAAAAAAAAGAGTAGTAACTTTTGCTTTTCTTTTGTCTCAACTCAAATGGCAATGGTTAAAATTTTCAGCTAGAAAAAATCTTGTTTTTCCAGCCAGGTTTACTTTGAGTACCTAGTAATTTATTGGAATTATCAAATCACTTGGCACCTTAATCAAAAACCAAATGATATTATATGAAACCCAATGACCTCCAAATGGAACTGAAACCTTTCAGGTCCCCAGGACATCTCTTTATCACATGTGCTAATAAGTAATTGGTAGCAGTAGATGTCTGTTATCATCCATAGGGATCAGTTGCATAAGGGAGAGACTCAATCAACAAACTTGAGGGATATAGCACACATACTTCATCACCAGATAACACAGACATTTGCCAACAAACCAAGAAACATGGAGGCTCAAGAAAGCCTTTGATTGTTTCAATGCTGGGGGAGAAAGAACAGCCATGGAGCTGTAGAAATGCTGGTTCCACTTTCTCCCTCCTTTTTCTCCTTCCTCACAGCTTCTTCCATCCTATACTATCAAGTCCTAGCACAGTCTCCAGCTTTTGTCCTTTTTGTCTGCTTTACTCTCCTGCTGGCCCTGCACCCCACTTCTCACCCTGCAGTGCTCTACTCTCCACAGGAGAAGCTGCCAGGTATGGGTTGCAGCATGGAGCGGCACAGAGGCAGATGAACTGGCCAGGAAAAGCTGGAGGGCTGGAGGATGCTCACTGCAGATGTCACTAGCCAGGGATTTTGCTGCCAAATTCTGACAAGCTTCTTCTGAGGGTGTCCAAATTAAAATCACTCAGAGTTTATGATCTGGCCAATTCATGTTTCCTGGAGACAGCAAAAGAACCTTTCTTGAGAACAAAATTGTCTTTTCCCATAAAGCCTGCAAGAAGTAAGAGTTCCAAGTCAAAGTATTGTAAGATTTGGAACCAGGTCAACATATTTGCCATGGTCTTATTTTGATGTGTGGTTGGACAAGTTTGAGATCAAATTTTCTGCAGTCTGCCTGTGGAGAAAGGCTGCCTAGAAAGAGTGTTCTACAACACCTTAGACACACAGCCCTGGCACAGGTCTGAACTGGGTGAGCTAACACTCTTCCACTGTCTAAGGGTTGACAAAGGCTGTAGATTGTTCCCAGTAGGCAGTCTGGATACAGCTATCTTGTTTTGGAGGTTGTGTGAGTTCAGTTGTGCCTTGCCAGGAGTTCACTAGTTCACTGACTGCCTTGTTTGTTTACTAGTAGCTTGTTTACTGCCTTGCCAGTTTGTTTAGTAGAGGGAGACTCAAATAGGTTCATAACTCAAAAATAAAATACTGTGATCCCTCAGGATCCTCACTTACTTCCCTTTCCATACTATCATCAAAGAAATAAGCCAGTGGTACTCAGGTTGTTAAACTTGCCAAGTAAGGCAGTTAAACTACCTCTTTGGAACAAGAGTGTTTAAAACTACAGCAAAAGAATAAGGAGGAAGGTCAGTTTTGCTAGGCTGCAAAATCTGAGGAATCTGACAAGCACTTAGAAAACTATGCCAAACAATTTTTCTGACAGCTACTGCAGCCCTTTCAGTTAGGAGAGTTTTAAGGCCTATTGCAGATGCAACAGAACTAGTTAAATTAAAAAGAAAAGACAAGCAAGAAAGATGCTGTTGTGAGAACAGAAGGAAAGACATATTCCTGTGTTTAGATTATTCAGTTAAATTAGCTCTGTGGATTAACCTTGTAAGGAGGTGACACAAGCCTTCAGCTATCTGTATTTCCAGCCAGGGTTACCTTAAGTACCTAGTAATTTATTGGAATTATCAAGTCACTTCCCATGTTAATCAGAATGACCCAATACTGTGTTGAAATGCAAATCTTGAGGAGCAATTATGCAAAAGCTCTTCCTGGGCAAGTTTGGGGGGGAAACCTTAAAAATAAATTGTAAAGAACAGGCTGACCAGAAATGAGACAGCACTGTGTGGAATATCAATTGCTATGCCAGGGGAAAGAAATTAATGTGCTAAGAATGTCAACTGTAACTCAGCTGTGAAACACTGTGAAGTTCCCCAAAGCATGAAGTAAGAGCTGCTAGCACTGTAAGCCACCAATATACGCATCCAGCCCTTCCTACAGCCAATGAGAGGAGGTGGGCATTAGAGATGTGTTCTTCAGGCCTGGGAGAACTCTTTCACCTTCAGGAGAAGGAGAAGTAAGGTCAATTCCAGAGCATGTCTTGGAGACTTGATCTTCCACAGCTACACAACATACTATCAAACAAAAATGGGGCATTCTGTGTCCCTGATTTTGCTCAGGAGTGAAGATCAAGCCCTCTCTTCAGACCTCTTTAGCAAGGCTGGATTAGATGAAATGGTTCCCAGATGCAGGCAGAGGGCTTTTGTGGAGTTCTGCACCTACAGAAAACTCTAAGCCTCAACCTTTGTGTAACCTGTGAGTAGTCACTGATCAGCGTTCAGACATTTGTCTCTCAGGATAAAAGAAGTAAGCATGCTTCTTTCTTAACATTAAGTTCTGCAAGAATTTGGCTTCTTGTAATGAGCAAGCAAGCTCAGGTTCTTTTCTGCACCTCAATCCACTCAGAGGAATACAACCTTTACAACTGCCTTATTTTCACATGGACCAAGTTTTGGCCCTGGAGTAGATTAGTACACTCAAAAGACATTTGAAACCTGTGCCATTTGGCCATTATTCCACAAAAGACAGAAACAGAGTCCAGTGAGCCACCTCCTTCTGTCTGTGCTCAATGCATGTACTGCCTGTCCTGAGCAGAAGGAAGGGTGCTCTGCACCAGTGTGAACAGCAGCCAGGACAACAATGACACCCCAGCTGCTTTCTGGACTGAAGAGTCAAAAATCAAGAGAGAAATGCAACAGCCTTGTCTTTGATCAACTGCTGCTATCTGGTTTTGAAGATGGTCTATTCAAACAAAGTGATGTGACAATTGTCTAACAGGCTGCCTGTTATACCAACCTCTGCTCAGTGTGATTAGAGAAGCACTGCCCAAACTTGCCTTCAGAGCTTCAGCCATGCAGCCTCTCTACAGCAGTGCACTAGTAAGCAGAGAGCATGACCACATACTGCATACAGAAGCAGGGACCAGGAATCATGGTTGTTTTCTACTGCACATTCTGTTGATGTCAGGGAGTAAAGGATCTGCCTCTTCTCCAGCATCTCAGTTTTGCATTTGGGAAGCAGGGAGAAGAGTGCTGCTGTTGCTTTGAAGAACACTTTGACTATGATGGGGTTAAAGAAATACCAAAAGGAGACACTGCTGCTGCAGAAAAATAGATGCAAATCTCCTTCCCAGTGCTGGATTGATGTGATGTGAAATATACAGTTGGAAACTCTGCAACCAGTATAAGATTAGAGGAACCACCTTAACTGTGTGTGTGCATCCCAATACATCTCTGATGACATGATTATATATGGCTTCTAAAATAATATAATATCAGGCAGTTTTGTTCTACAGCCTTATTTATTACTTCTGAGTCTGTTGTCTCTATTTAATCTTTTCCTGCCTGGAAGAACATCACTCCATCAGTGAATCAGCATCTCCAGAGAGGAAAGGAAATGGAAGCAGGTTTGTAATATACAGCAAATCACTGCCTTAACACTCAGTTCATGTCCCACAGTGGATCCAGAATGATTGTCCTAGTATTGCAGCTTAGTCCAGATTTAGTGCCCCAGTGGAAGAATTAAGGAGTAGATGAAACAGTGCATGTAAAGCCAGTTCCCAGAGCAATAGAGGAGCATCTTGCTGTCACAGTCATTATGGCAGGTATGTAAAAATCAGGGAGATGTCACACAGCAGTTCCTTTCTCACAAAACCTTGAGTCATGGGAGACAAATACATTTGGATACCACAGGAGATTTCAGCAGTGTTACTGGAAAGCATACAAAGATAAGCTGTTTAAACAAAATTATTTTAATGAGTGCAATTATAGGCAGAAATATGACTAGTGTCTCCATGGGCCATGTGTTAGGTACTGCCTGGATTGGCAACAAAAGAGACTAGACAGCAGCTGATGCACATATTCTGATCCTTTACTCACAACTGATTCCCCTGGGAGATGAGGTCTTCAGGGAAGTTCTAAATTTGAGAGGGATTTTCTCTCAACTTTCTACTTCTATCAAAGGAACATTTCTGCAGCTTCATATCTGACCTCTGCTTCTTCTCTTCTCTTCTCTTCTCTTCTCTTCTCTTCTCTTCTCTTCTCTTCTCTTCTCTTCTCTTCTCTTCTCTTCTCTTCTCTTCTCTTCTCTTCTCTTTCCTCTCCCTCTGATACTCTTGCAAGTTTGTGATGACAAGGGCTCTTGAACTATGTGTTTTCTGATGGGATCTGAACTGTAAAACCCAGGAAGAAATTGTCCCTTGATTCCTCATATGATCCTCATTCTTCCTGCAGTTTCAAATATCAGCTGTGCAATAGTGAACTCACACATCTGACTCACTGCTTCTAATCTACTTGCCTCAGTTTAGCTTTGCTTTAGCAATATTGCCACCCCCTTGTCTGTTGCTGACTGAACATCAATTGAATTGTATCCTGGTCTTTCTCTTTGACTCTCTCCTCTTGTTCTCTTTGGTTTTTATGACTAAGATGCTGGCATGAAACTTTTCCTTCAGATAAGTAACCAGGCAGCTTCAGTTGCTCTCTGTGCTCTTTTGCACATTAGGCTATACCTAAATACCAGTGATTCTTCTGCAATGTTCCTAAGACTCAGGACAGAGGATGCTTTTGCCCACTTCTACCTGATGCTACCTCCTCTTTCTGGCCACTGACACTGTAGCCACCCAAGGCACAGCTTCCAGATCAACATCATGCTCTGCATAATGATAGGATCATTAACACTTCCTTTTCTTGTTTGTTATGTTTTTATTTTGTTTGGTTGTTTTTTTAACCTCATAGGCCAGTGAATCTCCATTTGCCAGCAGTCTTTGGCAAAATTTTGTGCTTAGTCCCAGGAGCTATGCACAATGGCATGTATTACCCCATCTTCCTTCAAATGCCTCTTCAAAACCTACTTCCCTTAAAGACAGAAGCAGACATGGCAAAACCAGAATAACCAAAATACACAATATCATCAGGCTTGCTGAGGGAACTACAGCCATGCAGTTCTTCCTTGGGTTGCTAGAAAAAAATCCACTCAGTGACAGAAATGGAGATGATAAATGGTGTTCCTGAGTGGGGCATGACATACAGAGACTGAGGAAGAAATCTCAAGGTTTTAAGTTTATTCTGAACTCATCATGTCTTCTGTGCACTGTACGATGTCCTCATTGAACTATAGAGCTGAATGCACCAGTGCTAGCTCCACTGCCATCAGCCATTGCTGGGAGAAACATGTGGGGCTGATAGTTCCACTGGAATGCATGACATGTTTTCCCCTGACCCTGTGAAAGCTAGGCTTATGTGGCATGATGTGTTGGTCTCTTTTCCATTTCTATAGGTTATCTTCTTTACTAACTGTACTAATTACATTTTGTGTTATCAGTTCTTCCATGTCTCTACACTTCCTACTGTAAACTGATGCCAGATATCAATCTCAAACCTTCAGGAGCTGACTCATTGGTAGGCTGGCTCCTTTTAATCTGGCTTGGAGAAAGATGAAGAAAATTAAGTTTACTTATTACACTAACATAGAGTTTCTTCCCAGAGCCCCAGGAATGCCCAAGGCTCATAATGTCTTCCTATTACCACATCAGAAAGCTTTCTGATGAGTCAATTCCTAACACTAGCAAGGGGGCCATCACTTTGAAGTTGGTTCTTCACGTTGCTGCTCACTGTAACTCATGCTGTTTCTCAAGAGTCTAACCCATGACCAGAGTGTAGGCTGGTAAATGCTTTTACAGAAAGTGTACATTTTTGAATTTGGGGAGAAAAAGTAGGAATAGAGTGCTTACACTAGTACTCAAGTCAATCATACATCATTTCTGCTCTTCATTTTCCATGCTAGTCCATGCCTCATCCCAGGAGACTTTGTTATCTGAAAAGATGTAGGGACATTCTTCCCTGGCAGGGAGGTAGAAAATGCCAGAGTAAAAGAATGAAGTGGACTCTTCTGAGCTCTCTGGCCCATCTTTTCCACCCTCAGTGTTCTGTGATTCATCCAATTAAGGTACACAGCCTGGAAAACAAGATGCAATTTGGAACTTCTAGTCATTAGCAGGGCATGAATGGGAATTTTTTTGTTTTCCTCTTGACTGTCTTCATTTCATCTGTGGCAGCTCTTCATGACTCAGACTCCAGAAGGGCTCATGACTGTGTGGGTTGCCTCTGGCAAAGGCAAGTAGCTTGAAAGTTAAGTGTCTGTCTGACTTTTAGTGCTCTCTGAAAACAAACACTGCAGAGCCTATTCCCTGTGTGACTGACCCAGCTGCTGTGTCTCGCCTGCTTGTTGGGACACAAGATGATTAATCTCCTTCTACATAGCTCAGTACTTAAACCATATGTGAAGGGGGCACAAGGGCTTTTAGATAAAGCATGGATAAAAAAAGACTTGCTTTATGCTTAATGAAGAAATAATTTCCTTAAGAACAAAAAGCTCCTCACAGCCAGTGCTTATAAATTGCTTAATTGGAAATACAGATAACAGTCCTATGAGGATTATCTAAGTGCTTCTGGCTGGAATTAGAGTCAGGAAAGAAAAGTTATTTTAGAGAGACTAATAAAACAGGAGGTTGTGGAGGCTTTTGGGATACATACAGATGTTTTATTTTAGGCTTTGCATATAAAGCTGATTTTCAACAGATTTGTGATTGGTTTGCAAGCTCTGCTGATTAGCCTTGAGACAAAAAGGAGTAAGGACAAAGGAACAGACCCCCAGATCAGAGGGCAATAGCTCCAGAAAGCTATCCTGATTTTTGTTATCAGGGACTTTGGTCTATTGGGCCTCCTACCACTGTCTACAGAACTATTTGAGGTTAAATCAAGTGTGCCAGAAACATAGCTAAAGACATCTTTGGCACCAAGCCCTCCAGCAATCCTTTGCTTTCTGCAGGGGAAGGGGAAATGGTGGCTCTTGCACCCTCACCACCTCTGGCCCCTCTGTCTGATGAGCTTCTTTACACCTGAGCAGTGCACCAGCAGGGTCTTTTTGGTTTGCTACACACCAACATGGAGCCTCTCAGCCACCCACGGCCAACTTCAGCCTCCACAACTTCTCCTGTCCCTCAGAGACAGCAAAGAGGACAGGATGGGAAATGGCTGGCAGCTCTTCAGGGCTGAAACTCACCTCTCTGCCCAGCAACCTTAACAACCCCTGTGCAAAACATTTTGCTTCTGTTTAGAGCTCTTTGTTTACAGCCCAGCTCCAGGGGCAACTTCTTCAGGGTATCTGAGGCCCTTTTGTTGCTGGAATAAACCCCAAATCTTTGGTGGCTGACAGCAAACTCACCTGTATCACCTTCCTGCAAGTGGGTTTGCTCCAACACTTGTGCCATCATCACCCACCATGGTGTAGTGAGAGGTGGATAGAGGTGAAGGCTTCCCCTCATGGCTCCACATTCCCTCCTCACGCTGGCCACCGGCCACCCCTTCCTGCCAGGAGGGTAAAGCTGCTGCCTTGGGGCCCAGCTGTGGCTGGCTGATGCCTGTGTTCAGCCAGCAGGGCTCACTGTGATGCTTAGTTCAGCTCTGGAAAATATTAGAAGAGTCATGAAAACAAAAAAAACCCAAAACAAGAAGCCAGCTGGGGTGTGTGGAAATGATTCTGGGTAGCAGCCGCACAGGTGTAAGAAGTTGGTTTTGCTTCTTCACGTGCTGCACCTCTGGCAACCTGCAAGCCAGGGTGAGGCTGGAGGAAGACAGGACTAGTCTTAATTCCTGTTCTTAATGCCTTTTTCTTTGTATCCTGCCTTGCCTGGCTAAGTTTCCTTCGTTTCATGAGTTACAATCTTTATTTTCTCTTCTAACAGGAGGTGGCGTTTGAGTTCATAAGCTCTAGGGCTCCTGTCTACTGACTGGATGAACAGAGGGGGAAGAGAAGCTCTAGATGGTTCCACCTCAAAGCTGTGGTGATTTGAAGACCAGCAGTGAAAATGTATGAGCCCTGCAACAAGCCAGACACTAGCTGGGCAAACCTGGCCAACATTGTGGGAATGAAAGAAGACCAAACACCTAAAACATTTGAAATATAAAACTTCAACAAAGGGCTTTCATTTTTGAATATACTCTTTTTCTTGGTTTTAACTGGTGAAAGTATATTGATCAGCAGCTTTCCCAGGTTCAACTGGTTTTAGATTTTATTGAGGATGGTCTAAAGTTCTACACAGACAATAAAAGCAGCAGCTACTACAGCCTAAAATCTGACCTGAACTTCCTAAAGGCAAGGAGCTGCTGCTTCTTTGTAAAACAGAGTCCATACCAGTTTTGATATTTTTAGGTTTTATTCTGAATTAGAATTCATTTTGTCCAATGTTGTTATTTTTTGGTAAAATAGAAACATCAATTTCCAGGCAGCTCTAGAGATCATTTCTTTACAACTTAGTTTTGAGACTGGTACCTGACACTCTCTGTAACTCTGAGGTCATGCTCCAAGAGGAAGTGGCAGGGTTTGGTTCCTGTGCTTTTGTGCTTCTCCTAGCCTCTTCTGTCATTTGGGATTTGCCAGACTATTTTCTCTATTTCTGTTTATCTGTAGCATCTGCTTCCCAGAAGGCATTTTTACATACTGCCTCTCCCAATCCTTTTGTTCCCCTGTTTTCTCCCAGATTTTCCTTTTTGAGCCAGACAGCTCTGTGATAATCATTCCTCCTCCTCACAGCACTGATGGCCATCTGATGGTGTGGGTGGGAATAGCTGGTGAAGACAGCACAGTATTCTTCTCTCTGTATGTGTTCATGATACTCACCAAAGGCCTTCCCACTAGCAATAAACCTCTGCTTCACAGAAGATCCATAGCAAAATATGAACACACTTTACTAGAGCTGGACCTGGGACCCAGTCTGGAACATTACAATTGATATTCCAGTTCAAGCAGCCTTCAGAAGTCACCCCCAGAGAAACCTGGCTTCTTGGCTTCAGAGTGGCTTCTGAAGAGCTAGAGACAACTGCAGGCATCTTGGGAGCTAGATCCCAATGGTTACACCATATCATCAGCTAAGTGTGGTGGTGTAGCAAAAGGCAGTGTGTGCTCCCAGAAGGTGCTGCTGCTCCTGTGTTGGCCAGACAGACAAGGGCTAGCATGGGATATGCCAAACCTATCAGCTGCACTGGGAGTGACTCACTTGGAGAGGTGCACTCAAGCAACTGAAGCATGGGCAGGATTTCAGTCAATGCATCATCTGCTTCTGGCAGTGCTTCCCCCACACAAGGGAATACACTCTTTAAATCTCTCTCTATATTTAAATAGCATTTTTGCTGCCTGCTGGTGCGTGGGTTACAACTAACTAGAGTTGTAAAAAGCCTGATACCTAGATGAGACTTGCTCTGAGGGATGTGTCATCCCTGGGCTCCCTTAGTTGCCAGAGGGAGTTTCCTTGAAGGTCAGCCTTAGAAGACCTGCCAGGACACAAGAGAAGTTGAATCAGATTCTCATTCTCAAGTACAGGAAAGATGGAAGCAAATAAGCAGAAAACTGATGTCTTTGGGGACCACATTCTTTGTGATTCTATGATCTCCAAAACCAACTACTTGTTGAGTCCCTTTTTCTCTTTCTTCTCCACCTTACACATCTCCACACCTTTGAAATGTGGGGTCACCCTCTGACAACACAGCCAGCTATTGCAAGCCTGCAAAAGAGAATGTTGTCTTCCTCAGATCACACTTTTAGAGCTAATGGCTCAGCAGTCAGAATGAAATCATCAAACACCAAGATGAGCCAAAGCAGAAGCAAGAAGTACTGGTGGGTGGTTTTGACCATCTGGCTAATAAAAGACACATCAAGTTTATACTGCAAGTTTATTATAGTAATACAATCAGGTTAAATTATTTTTACAGCTATTATGCCTTATTATGTCAGGGGGGTACATATATTTTATTCCCAGCACTTTACAATCTTTTTTGTCTTTAATCATGCAGTGAGTAATGTACAAACACAGTTATAGGGAAGATTTTTTTTCCCTAAAAATGAAACAAAAATTACAAAATCATGGCTTTATAAGAAAGTCATATCACACAATGAACATTCATTTCCACTTGGGCATGGCAATGCTCAGTCTTAATCAGTGAACAAGTGTCTGTCACTGTCATGCTGATTCCAAGAAAGCCAAGGGAACGGGGAACAGGGAAATGCCCATTGGTGTTAGAGAGATGGAAAATAGATATCTACCTACATTCAAAGTACAAAAAATATAAAAAATGTTTTCAGGGATTAAGCATCACATTTATTCATATGCTGAAGTCAGAGTTATCACAGAATCACAGAATATTAGGAGTTGGAAGGGACCTCAAAAGATCATCGAAGCCTCAAAGAATTTAAGTGCACAGTTTCTGTTTTCCTTTAGACCAACAAACATCAGGAGTGATGAAATTGACTTTAAAAAACCCCAACACATTAATTCAGGTGTAAAGAGGTGTAAGAGAGGTCAGAATCTGGTCTGTCCCTCCTGCTAAGGTTGCTGCAGGAATAGATAGAAATATGGGGTTAGGAAGTCATAGGCAGCTGAATTTTGCTGGTGCCCCAAAGAAAAGAAAGACAAAGATGTATGTTTAAAAGATTTTATTTAGGGAAAAAAATAGACTGAAGAATAAAATGTAGTCACTAACACAGACCCTTTGCTGGATGGTTGTGGTTGATGGTGAGCAGAAGCCCTTGCCCTCGATGTTCAGGGGTGCAACACCCATTTCAAGAGCAAAGCTGCTGCCTCTTTACAAAGAAGAAGAGATGTCCTTACCTGTTAGCAGCACAGAGCTTGGGACCCACACTTGTCTTGTGAAAGGGCTTTGATCTTAAGGCATTAATCACTGATGTGTACAAGTACTGTAGTGGAGAAGTATCACAAGTCAGTTATGAATTTACCAGGAGAGGGCAGGCAGAGACACAGACATGGACATGTGCACACCTGCACCTAGACATTGACACACACACACCCCCCCAGAGGCCAAGTCACTCACCCTGCTCACTGAAGTGACACTTATCAAAACTGAAGTCACACACACAACTCACATCCTTACAATGCTACTCCTCAAAGCTGAAATTAAGATGTAACCTTCAGAGGCAACCTGGAATCCAAAGACTACCAAAGGTTTTACCCTCTCCCTTTTCTCTCCTGCTTTGATTCTTTTTCCCAAGTTCAGAAGCACTGATCTTAGCTACAATTACTCAGTATGTAGATATGCAAATAGCAAACTTTACTACACAGTTCCTAGCACCCTTTTTGATTAACAAAGTCACTAACATATTTGTCATGCAAGTGCATGGATTTTTCAAGACCACACACTGCCAGGTTGCAGGAAGTATGGAAAAAAATAATTGAATTTACTTTTGCTAATGACCTGACTTGGAAAGAAAAGAGTTCATAACAGATGGGACTGAGGTAGATTTGTTCTTAATGAATGTAATGTCACTGTACTGAGCAGGAAGACAAATTGGATCTCAAACTAACAGACAGGTCACCACAAGATAAGCAAGCCAAGTTTAGGGAGAAGATTCCTCCATTCCAGCAGAGGACAACACACCCTGCACTTGTATTGCTACAGGAGATGGAAAGATTTGTCCCCACAATGATAACAGCCTTTAACCCTTTCCTGGTAGGGCTGCACTTGGAGATCTGGTGGTAGCTCAGCAGCTGAGGGCCAGGTGGTACTCAATCTCTTGTTAAAATGGTTAGGAAAAGGAGGAATGAGAGCAGGAATGATCTTTCCAGCATGGGTAGCTGCCTCTTTTGCACTGAGCTAAGGACACCATAGTTTTTTGCATATTGGCCAAGAACAGGCCAGCAGCTTTCTTCCAGGCTGTGGTATCAGATGCAGGTATGCCCCAGAATTTGAGTTTCTTAAGCAGTTGCAGAGAATGCAGCTATTATCCTCTGCCTGAGCTAGTGAGTAGAGGGTAGCCTCCCATATGGACAAATGCATGCCCACAAGCATCCTGCTGCCTGCTGCAAATCCACCCATAAAGCCTGAAGTGCCTGAACCCTCACCTTTGCAATGATCCACAACTCTTACAGCGAACAAGAGGTTCCTGCAGCATTTTAGAGCCACTTGCTGCCAGTGGGTTACTCTGGCTCTCTGGGTACAGCCCTTTGCCTTATTAGAAAGCACTACCTCATTAATGCCAAGAAAACTTGCCTCCTTTAATTTGTCAAACAGCCTTCCCCTTCCTCCTGTCTCTTCTGAAACTCCTTATAGCACCAAAACTCACTGTTTTGAGCCAGTGCAATAACAGTTAATGATTTCCCATTCCTCCTTCCCTGGGACCTCTGCTCTCAGGGTTTAATTAGTATCCATCAGCAGCCTCTTCTACCTCTCACCCACCAACATCTGACATCTGGATGAGATACAGCATTGTTGCTGGGGACAAACCCAATCCTGCTCCTCTGGACTGCAGGGGTGCCACAGGGGCCATGCTCTGCATAGTTACTCTCACCAGCCTTGGGCAGTGAGCACCTGTTTTGTCCTCTGCATCCAGCTCCAGGTTTCTGGGGGCTGCCAGCTCTGGGGAGCCTGCAGGGCTGGGCAGAAGCAGTTTAACCACTGCTTATAAAGCAGATCTGCCTTGGGCTGTGCTTTACTTCCCAAGGTGTGGCAGCCTCCTCCTGCCCAACAGAGCCTGCTGAGCGAGCAGCTCCTCTGCAAAACCCTCGCCCAAAATTGACCCTGAATTTCTCTACCACTCTCCACACCCTCCCCCATCACACAAGGAGGAATAGATACAGATGGGGAAAGACATGGAAGTCCCCAGGGCAGGGGTGAAGGGACACTGCAGCACCAGGGATGTGGGATTTCAGAAGGGTTAACGCCTTGGTGGCCTGCTTCCCACTTTGAAGGCTGGGCTGACATTTTCTCCATCTCACAAGCAGGGCTGCATCTTCACCTAGCACAGCACCAGAGGCACTGAGGTGCTTCCACTGCATCTAAAGGGATGTCTGGGAGAAGCATCCCAGCATCTCTGAAAGGATGTTCCAGATGGCTGTGCCCAAAACATTACACAGCCCTTCAGGAAATCTCCACCTGGCTATGGCTGGCATCCCAGCACACAGGAGGTACCCCAAGCATAGAGGAACTGAGAGGAGAAGCTCCCTGTGCTGATGGAGAAAAGGGTGAAGTGCCAGAAGGGCTGCCTTGGCACAGGCAGAGAATTTGTCAGATGAGACATGAGGCATTTTTGCACTAAGCAACTGAGATGTGAACACACATCCTTTCTTAGCCAGAGCCTTGTTAGAAGGTGAGAATAGCCAATAATTTAAATTGTATGAGGTTAATTGCTGTATAACCCTGCCACTGTACATCAGCATTACAATAATGGTTATGTATTATATCAATGGTATTACAGGAAGAATCCCTTAGATTAAGTGCCTGGGCAATGAGGTGCAGAGCTCCCCAGAAAGCCCCAGCCCTGCCTTCTGCAAACACATCCTGCCTGCAGTGCCCAGGGGAGCCAGTGAGAACTTTTTGTGTTTCCCAGAATCAGGAGCCCTGTCTGGACCTGGATGGCAAAAATACCCTAATTGACAAGTGACAATTTATACAGCAGAATCTCATACTCCAGCTTAGGATACCTAGCAAATGCAGATGGCTCTGAGACCCACTGGGAAATCGAGTTAGTGAGCTCCATCTTTTGTTGGAGATACATTCAGCCCTAAAACACAAGTGAAGGAGAAATAATGCCACATATGAAGGACAGGGCTTCCACTGACCCTGCTTTGATTTCCATTTGTTTTCTGGATAGCAGGGAAAATGGTTCCTTCCCCATTGCACAAGGCTGTAGAGACATCAGGGCTGGGATTGTCCTTTAACTCCCTCACTCCCAGGTGAGACAGGATGCTGTTCTGCAGACCTTTGTTCCCTCACCCCCCTCCCACCCCACTCCCTAAGTACACCCTCGCTGCCTCTCTCTGAGCACAGAACCCCCATGCTATGCCCTGCTGTAACTCAGTACAATCAGGTACCCTGCAGGACTGCCTCTACATCCCTGCAGCATCAACCATAGACTTTTTGGTTATTACTGGATGATGCTAGCTCATTGTTAGAAAGGAAACCTGACATTTGAACCCTGTTGGTATGGGATGGTGTTTCTCCCAGCTCTGGCAGAACACGCTCCCATAATTACACCATTTAAAAATCCCACTAGGCACATAGTTCCTTTTTACCCAGGTACATTCCAGGGGATACAGTTATCATATTGGGAATTCAGATACAATGATACCAGTTGACAGCTAAGAAACCAAACAGAACACAGTCTCGACTACAGTTAACCCTTCACATGCAGAACAAAACAGAAAACAAGGAAGGCTTTTGCCTTTACTAGTGCCGTGCCTGCAACCACTTAGAAAAGACATTTAAAATCTGGACACAAAATATTGGATTTTCCAGCATAACCTAATAGGTTAAGTACTAAAATCTCACTTAAATGCAGGGGGTGGTGGATGGCCAGCTCCCCTAAGTTGCCTTTGAAAATCCAAGACCCAGTGAATGTAAGTCAAGGAAAACCATTTACCAGGTTTTTTGTCGGTAGCTTTTTGCCATAGGATGGTAAAGGCTTTAGTGCCTGAGGTATTGGTAGTTCCTGGATGCTTTTAGGGAAGTGGGAGGGGGGAAGAGTCTGGAGAATAGTTTGCATAGCTTGCAGATATAAAGAAGCAGGTGTGTTCCCCACCAGGCTGTTGAATTTGTCTTCCCCCAGCAAAGCTGTCCAGTGGTCCGGGTGCTCCTGCAGAACTTTCCGCATCTTGAACTGGGGGTTGGGCATGAAAAGCAAGAGGTAGTCGAGGCAGAGCTTCTTGGATGCCACATTGACTTTGGAGTCCCACATCTGCTCCAGGATGATGTCCAGTGGGGTGAGCCCTTTGCTGTCCTCTATCCTGGGAGAAGCTCCGTTCCCAAGGAGGATGAGGACTGTCTCTGACCTCAGCAGTTCACAGGCAAGGTGCAGGGGGGTTTTCCCATCTTCCAGATGAAAGCATCCAGTCCTGTTGATGTAGGAGTTCAAGCTGGGGAGCTTGTGTGCAATTTTGATGATCAGCCCCAAGATATCTCTCCTGTCATACGTGACCGCCATGGCTAAGTGAGGAGCAGAGGATGGGCAATAGCAGAAGTGTTCCCCAGGCACCTTGAGAGCCTCCTCTGGAAAATGAGACAGCAAATACTGAGCATAAGGCAGGTGGTTATGCACCACTGCATAGAGAAGGGCTTCTGAAGGTGAGTAGGTTCTGAGGCTGGCATTTTCCTCCCAGTAAAAATACTCCATAGTTCTCATGTCTTCCAGCATCCACACAGGCTTGTGATCCCTCACAGCCTGGTAGAACATATAAGATAAGAACTTGCAGTGCCTGCTCTGATCATCCTGCAGGCTAGCCTGGTTACTGGCCATGGCTCAGCAAATACAGAGCAGCTCCAAGTAAAATCACTCCAGACTGTAAGATCTGTGCACTTGGAATGCAGATCCCGATGCTGCTGCAACCTTCAGGCTGTCATTGCTGCCTGGACCGCACTAGCTGAAATGCATGGGCTGATCATCTCCACCCATTCATTGTTTTTCTCCTCACTGCAGTGGTTTTGTTTAGGTAAGCACAATCCCATAGGCTCAGTTAACCCATGCCAGGCAAGCAGATGGTTAGTAAGTACCTCCCGCTCGCTGCGTGGCACAGGTTACTGGAACACTGTCAGACTGGCAGTGGTTTTATACACACACAGCTAGAGAGAAGAGAGGAAGAGACTAAAATTAGCTTGAGAGGTGAGGCAGATTTCTGTCTGCATTTCATGTCTAACCAGCTCAGTTCATACATTGCAGTAAGTGCAATAGCAATCCTTGTCTGGTTTTTGTATGTCACTCACACACACGCAGCTCCTTCTGGAGGAAAAAATATGTAGCAGTGTCAAATGCTCCACAGCTAATAAAACACATGATTATATGCTCAGGAAATCAAGGGATTGGTAGCTGTAGCATTAGGAAGGGATCCCTGTTTTATAAATAATGGTATGGCTGGCCACTTAGGAGGCAGGGATGTTAATGGATTTTCTATTAGGCATTCGTGGCTTTTGAGATCCCAGCACTAATCTCTGCAGAGAAAAGAGTCAAGCAGCATGTGGAGCAACTGTGCCCAGAGTCATAAAGCATATTGCTCAGTATAAACACTGGCCTTTGTTTAGCAAGGCAATCTCTGCAGTGCCTCTCTATTACACAGCAAGTACATAAACAAAAAGTTAATGGCCAAACCCCACTGGCAGATGGAGAGCTTTGATCAAAGTATTTCTCAGATGTAATGCTCCAGGACCGGGGTCAGAGCCAGTTGCAATGGAAACAAGTGGGGTTAAGCAATCAGGTTGCTGATTAAGCAATCAGGTGGGAGGGGAAGGAGCAAAAATGGCAAAACCCTGTGAGCTAAGAAGTCTTTATTATTTCTAATGCTTTCTCCAAAGAATTGTATTGGAATAGTGGATTCCCTGAACAGGGCACTTGTGATGACTCAGCCAGTGACAGATTGTTCTACTACCACATATAATAAGTTCAGAGCCTGTTAACCTGCAGCTTGGTCATCTGTTTCCTTCTTCTTTATGGTTTAATGTAGATATGAAGTTGGCCAGTGAGAATTTGCTCAATAGCAGATGGATTACTAGCAAAATAAAAGCAGGAAATTCCATAAGGCTGCTTAAAGGAGAAGCACTTTGATGCTTCAGAAATGTTTTGGGCACAGTGTTTTTCTGTTCAGTCCATTGAGCTACAGTGTTTGCTCAGACTATGAACTTTCTGTGGGAGGGCTGTCTCAGTGCTCATTCATCAGCACCCAGGAAAATATCATCCTGGGCACCTCTGGGCTGTCTGACAATACAAATACTATAAATATCAGAAATACTGAAGCAGCTGTTAGTGCATAACAGCCTTTAGCGAGATCCAAGCTAACAGCTGTTGAATTGGACTAAAGGGGAATGTAAAGATCTCCACAGCCAAAGCCACCCTATCACTGACTGGGGCCTCTGGCTCATGTATCTAGTTGACTGAGAACAGAAAACTAAATTCCATTTGTGCCTTATTAAACATATTGCAATATTTAGCAAGAATACCCCAGAGGATATTGACTTGTTTCAGCAGACTGCAAGATTTAAGTTAACCCCTCTTCTGTTCTGTTTAAAAGAGTCCCCTTCCTTTCTGAAGGTTGGCTTGACACTGGAAACCATGACTGCTTATTCACATCTATTGGAGTCTTCAATGGGAAGACTGGAACTTTTTAATGAAGATGATTCTCTTCTGAAAAGCTCCAGAAGAAAACTTTGGTGAGGTCTGACCCTAGGAAGGCTGAAGAACAATCAGGGTTTCTCTTACAGCATCTCTCTGCTCCTTTTACCCTCAGGCCTGCTGTGGAGCCCAGGGATCCCCCAGCCCAACCTTGCCATGCCAGGTCCCAAGGACAGTCCATGGGCTTGCAGGTTGGCTTGTTCCCTGAACACTGGAGCACTTGATAATCATGCAGCCCCTTGAGTAAGGCTCTCAGTCAGCCTTCACTTCTGCTGCCCCACATCTCAGGCAGGCAGGTGACAACAGAACTGGGACTCCTTGTTCTTCCAGCAGCCTACCTAAACACTGGTGGCAGCTAGGGACCTCCAAGAGTCTTGATGCTGGCAAGACAAATGCTGTTCATCTCTAAATGATATTTGAATTAAGAGATTTAGATCTTGATTTGGGAACTGAAAAGATCCTGGAAATAGAATCATCTTTGTGAAACAGAAATTCATTCTCCCAGCCAGCTCCAGTTGTCAGGACTCACTCCTTCTCAAAATGAGGCCATCTATCAAGGAGACAGGCATCTAACTTTAAGATAGATTTGAAACTGTTGGCTTGGAGGTTTGTAACTAAAATCCCAACAGCACCCCAACTGTTCCCAGCCTCACACTGAGAGGCTGCATCTGCTTGAAGTAAAAGAAATCTGAATTCACATGATTCATACAGCAATTAATTCTATGTAAAGACACTGTAAAAGCAATGCCAAAAAAAAACTCTCTGTGTGCCAGCACTGCCATGTTTCTATTAAAGCCTGTCAAATACAGCCCTAAAAACACTACATAAATCAGTGGAAATATTGAATGTGCTGCTGCATCATAAAATCAAAAGTGTTAAACTATTACAGATGAATAGCATGCATTATCATCCTCATCCATGAAAGTGAGGACTTCTCTTCTCTTCTCTTCTCTTCTCTTCTCTTCTCTTCTCTTCTCTTCTCTTCTCTTCTCTTCTCTCCTCTCCTCTCCTCTCTTCTCTTCATGTAGTCTAGGCTACAACATGTCCCTTTTTTCAGGACATCATCCCTTTCCCTCTGCAGAAAGCTTCTCTGGGTAGATTTCAAGGAGCTGCTATGTTGTCTAGCATTTAGAGGGGTCGTATAATCCATTTGACAAAGAAAAAACATTGATACTCCATCCACTGCAGTCACACTGCCTCTCTCATCAGTGTTATTTTGCATACCCATGAGAGCATGCATCCTATTGCTGTGTAACATATGGAGCAGGCAGCCAACACTTTCTGGAAAGACCTGGACTTGTTGTACACGAGCTGGTGCTCTATTCATGAACATATGTCTGATGTTTCCCAGTGACTCTGGAGCTAAGGACATGTGCTGCCATAGCCCAGGGTGATCCCTAAAGGCAAACACAATAGTACATATGGTAAATTCTCCCACTACACCTTACTTCCATGTCTTTTGTGAATTTTGTGGTGCATGGACTGGCTGCCACATGAATTTCAAGTCTTAGAAAGAGGGAAGACATTGTGTACAGCACAGATGACCTTGAATGTATATTTCTTCCTCTGCATTTCCTCTAGAGTTATTTAATCTGTTTTAATTATTTCATCTGTTCACCATTTTCAAAGAGACCTCTAGCAAAGGCAAAATCAGCTAAGGCACAAAACACCAACCACTAAGCACTAAACTCGGGTTCTGTCAGCTGGAAACAAGCAGAAAACCGGTTCCTGATGGCTGCTTAATCTTTGAGAAGCAAGGTGAGAATGAAGCAGCCTTTGCATGTCTGCTTTTCAAACGTACCCCTGCAGAGCCAACACAGGGAAGAAGAGCTGGAAAAGCTCCCTCGCCTTCAAGCACCCACAAGATGGTGCCATTCGATAATTTTAGGAGGAGAGACTCCCCCAAGGCATTAGGGAAGAGAAGCCAAGATCCAGCTCCCCTGCTGAATTACCACTTACTGCACAAGCAGCTCTTTTCTTTTCTGAACTGCAGGCCAGACACCACCCCAACAGCAAAGTGCACTCAACCAGTCCAAAGAGTCATATAAAAGACTTCTGGCTGTTGCCCTAAGTCTCCTCCAGCCTTTTCCCTGCTGCAGGATTGTGCCCACTCCTGTGCACAGCCCTAGAGACTAGATCTGTCCATATAAGAAGGCTCTTCAGCATAATAAATATCAGTAAAGACTGCCTCTCTAGCAGCACACCTCTCTGTTAGAGATCACCTTTACCCTCACAGCCCCAAAACATGCAGCTTAGTTTGCTTGGATAGACTCATAGGCATGGGAAAAGTCCCTGGCAAAGGTAACTGCCAGCCCTGTGATAATTCCACTTCACTGACAGAAGCTGATTGTCCTTTCTGCATCATCATCCCTTGCTCACAAGACAAAGCTCCTCCTGAGATCAGGGTGAGCTTTTGCAAGGTTCAGCTGGTTGTTCCTAACCTACAGGTTCTCTCCTTCCCTTCAGGCCCTGTTCTTTGCTGAATGTCAAACTGCCTGCAAGATCAGTGCCTTCTAAATCAGGTGAACAGCATATTTATATGACCAGGCATTCAAATTGTTGCTTGAGGATGCATACTGGCAGCCCTCACAAACACAAACAGCAGATTAGCAGAGCAAGAACTCAAAGCAATCTTTCAGCAAGAACTACAGCTCTCTTTCACAGCTCTTTCATAGATTAAGTTGGTGTTTTTCTCCCCAGTTAACTTAATCAGTGGCACTATTCATAGTTCTAATGAAATTCAGATCATAATCCAGCTGAGGGTCTTGAGAGCACCTCTGTCTCTGGCTGTTCTTGACTCTGTGGCCTGGAGGAATGCAGAGGACAATTATATTAGCCTCTTTCAAAGGTAGGGAATTAAACTTGTGAACATTACTGTCTTAAGTGTGTTAGTAAACCACATGTTTATCATTAAGCAATTGCCAGAACAATGCAGGTAAATGAGCAGGAAAATGGTTGTTTACAGCCTCAGTTATTCCTAGTTGCTGTTTACTGGTACAGTGCCACAAAGACATTGGAGGAAGAAACAAAAGATGGGAGAGAGTCTCTTAAAGCTGACACTCAAATGATGCCTGAGGAGTAACATGCTCCAGTTAACAAAGGGAAAGAAAAGCAGAATATAGCATTTGTCCTCCATACTTTTGCCCTCTTTTGGTTTTGTTTGCACTTCTACAGAGATCTATAAAACCAGGAAGGGCAGGGGGAAGATAACTGCTATACACAATGAACAAGACCAAGAAATGAAACAAGCAGTTAGCAAGCTCTCCACAGACAGAAGGAAGCCAGCAAGAAAACTGTGTAATTCCTTGCCAGAGGAGATTGTAGATGCAAACTTTTACAGAGGTTCAAAAAGCAACTGGACAACTTCATGGAGGAGTAGAACCCTTGAGGGGATTTTAATAGCAACTTCTCACTCAGAAAGCTTGGAAGTTGCTGGGTAGGAGGAAGGCAGCCAAGGCTGGGAGAAGTTATTTATGCTGGATTACTTGGTGATGGTGAAGCCACACCTGGGTTGCTGTGTCTGCCCTCAGCTCCCCTGCCCAAGTCAAGAGGCACACACAGCATCATGAGACTCTGTTTGCTGAGGAAAGTATAACAAGAGAGGGGAAAAGAGCAAAAGAGGATGATCTGGAGAGCTCAGTAATGAACATATGTAAGATGAAGGATATCCAGTGCAAAGAGAAGACCATTTTTGTTTGATAAAAAGAGAGCATCAAAGGAGAGATGTACAGAATGAGTAACACCATCCTAACCTAGACCTTTAGCTGGGACCTTCTCCTGAGTATATAGGGAATTGCCTCTTACCTTCTGGGGAACATTTCTGTGGCTTACCCATCCTTCAGCCTTACTCCTGCAGCTAAAAAAAAGCTTCTCTGTAACTTTTTGGTGGTGATCTTTTGGACTCAGCTGGCAAGGAGAAGATATTGTATGTTCCCTTTCCTGTCTGTTGGGATGGGACCTATTTCTGTCTGAAGTGTCTCAGTTGACTCCAGATAATGCTGTCCTGGAGATCAAATATTTCATAACCCTGGAAAAACCCAGAGCTTTCCTTCTGTACCTTCTTCAGCTTGACAGAATGAGATATTAGAATATGGGAAAGGCAGGGAGCTTCTCAGAGGAAAACATTTAGGGGAAAATATAGGGAAAATGAGGAACTCCTCTGTTTCTGCCCCCACTGGTGCAGGATGGATTTTGGCAGCTCCAGCCAGATTTTATATTACCTAGTATTTCTATTTTTTGAGATGCCCATTCATTTCTGTGAGATCTTCTAGTGAGTGAGTTTCCTTGGCACTGTTCTTTATTTGGAGTCATCTCCTGAGGATGGATGAGCTCAAGTTAAATGGTCTGCATCCAGATTTTAAAGACATGATGATTTTGGTCCTGAGGTTCTCCAGGCCAAGTAGCCCTGCTCTAGATGAAATGTGAGATCTTCTTGATCTCCCATGATGCTCAGATCTGAGGGCTTTGAGCCTGCTTTTCCATTAATGTGTCATTTCTCTTTATTACAGCTCTACTCACAGAACCCCTAATGGAGGAGCCACAGGCTACCACTTGCAGTCACAGTCCTGCTGGTTGAGGAGCAATCAATCAGACAGCAGTGGAACATCACATTTCATCTTCTGGACAGGCAGACTCTTCAAAATGTTTTCCAAGAAAACAATCTGCACAGAATTCTGTAAAAATTTAATTCTACTCCATTAACCAATAGCTTATAACCAGCCCAGGGGAAAAAAAATGGATGTAATAGCCCTATGACAAATGTGCTAGGACTTGGTCAATTCATTTATCTATCCACCAAATGGATGCTTTAAACCCAAGAGTCTCACCCCTTCAACCTCCCTAATTAATGTTTCCAGATGACATGCCAAACATATCCATTTTATAAAACCACATTAAACTCAGAGCTGGGGAAAGTTCTGGTGGGTCATCTTGGTTAGACAGGACTGTTTCATAAAGAGTAATACTGAAATTGTACTAATAGAGCTTCCAAAGCTTTTAGACATGGAAAGGACTGAAACTGATTCTCCATTTTGCTCTAACCAACTTTCTTATTCTCAGCATCTCAGCTCAAAGTCCCAGTTTTGTACTAAGGTAACCAATCTACAAACACAGAAAAGTGGCCCATGTGCCAGCAACCCAGCCCAGTGTGAGACAGAAGACAACAGAGATGCTACCTCACAGGTTAGCCATGCTCAAAGCAGTGGATCAGAGCTGAGTTACATGCTTGGCAGTGTGTTTAGTGCATGATATCAGTCTAATTCTCACTAAATTTTCCACAGAGCTTATGACAGAAGAGTTTTAGGAAGGAATTCATAAGATGCCCTTGAAGGTGATGTCATTGCCATGGAGCTCTTTGATGCAGAGTCCTTTGCTAAATGGAGACTTCTGGATTGCATGAAAAGAGGCCACAAAGGCCTTGGAGGCAAAGGTAAGAAATTTGGTTTAAGTGCTGCTGACAGAGGAGTTTGCAAAGCCATGGCAGGGGGTAGTGATGGTGCAGGAGTAGTGTGGTGACCCCTTTTGTCCTCCCCAGTGCTCTGCTTTCTGCCCTCTCTGCCTTTGCATGGCATGCTACCCTAGTGACCCCCACTTTCTCTGTCAAATATTCCTCCACAAACTGTCCTTCTGAGTAGCCTCTGAATGGCTTCTGGTGCTCAAAGTCAGAGGCTGGCTGCACTTCAGGGAGGATCAGAGAAGATCAGAGAAGAAGAATAGAATACTTGTTAAAAAGATATCACAAATATTAGGTTTTCCTATGAGAACTGTGGAATCTTTGCCATTTGAGATGTTTAAAATATTCTTAGGATGGTCTAGAAATACTTGCTCCTGACTCAGCAGGGTTGGAGGTTAGTGATGCCTTGAGCTGCCTTCTGACCCTGCATTATCTGAGTCTCTGGTATCAAACAGTAACTTTCTGTGTCAACAACATGTCATTGAGAAAATGAAGTGGACTTTGGTTTTTAACTGGGGGTCTTAAATACCCTCTGGCAGCTGATGCCACCAGTGCATTTTTATGGCAGTCTGCTGTGGGGATTTGTGGCCAGCCATTGGGATGCAAGCTGCTCTCTCTACACTTACAGGGACAGATATTTACCTGCAGCAGAGCACAGGCAAATGTAGCTCCAGGCTCCTCTTTATTTATAGCTCACTAGGACAGGCAAGATGCAATCTGCTTGGCTTTGGTCACCTGCTCATCTCTGAGGTTAACACATGAGTGAGCAGTAACTTCCTAAAGGCTAAACTGTATTTGCAGGAAAGATCACTTTATCCCTGTCATCACAATGGGCAGATATAAAGTAATCCCTTCAGACATCTGAAGCCTAAGCCTGCCCATCTGATGGTGGGAGGTCTGACAGAGGGACTGCTAGGAGTAGGTGTTAGTATTCTAACACTTGTGATTGCTTTGCAAAAAGACATCCCTCAAAGGCTTTCTTCAAAACACTCTCAGATCAAAATACAGATTCTTGAGCAAGTTTGGGTTTTAATAATCTATCATCTTCTTCCAGGAGACTTTTAATCACCCAAACACAAAATAGCTGGGAGGTATTTTCTTAGAGCTCAAGCTTACCAGATGTCATCTTGCAGGGTTAAGCTGATTAGTGCAAATGGTTAGGAAGGAAACTCTTCCCACTAGGCACAGTTAGTACCCACTGGTAGTCAAGGTCTTACCCAGCCTCTGTGGCTGGGCACAAGCTGTGGTGGAGCCAGAGCCAACTGTGGGCTACAGGCTAACCAGCACTTGCCATGCAGTTGGCTACTGTCTTTCTCAACTCAAGAGCTGGGTTACCCCTGCCTTCCCCTGCATCAGGCCACCCAGCTCTCCCCAGAGGGAAGTGCCTACTGTCCCTCTGTCACATTTGGTTGACCTTGGCCAATGAGTTCTAGATTTGCTGGGGAACAACCAAAGGGGAAACAGATGGACAAACAGATGAGACTGTAAGCTTTGTTTCCTTGGAAAGCCAGGCTAAACTGTCCTTCTTGGTTTAGAATAGCAAAGACAAACTCTGATGTGCACAGCAACTGCTTGCTGCAGCTCGTGTCTCTGTGCCTTCCAAGCCATGTAAGCCCTATGATTGCCATACCTGCTACTCCTAGAGATAGCAACTGAACTGCTTTCCTCCACCACTTCTGGCTCCATTGACCAGAACTCTGCTCTAGGGCAGGCCTTGTCATGTCATGGACCTCCTTCTCTTCTCCTTCCTCCCCATCTTCACTGGGTCTGACTCCAGTCCTGGAGACTGCAGCTGCTCTGCTTCTCCATCACTCAGAGGGATCATATCGTGACTTGAGGAGGTTACCAAGCCCTGCTCCCCAGGCTGACCAGCTGATAAGCAGCTTAGAAGGCCTTGGAGCAGGTCTTCAGGCTCAAGGTGGCAGATTTATGTTTTCATGGAGGGCAGGCACCAGTTCTGCTCTACAACAACAAGGTTTGAGCTAGCAAGGTAGGATCCACCCTAGTAGCCCAGTGCAAGCCACCACTCTGATATCAAGATCTCATAAGTCAAGAAGCTGGAAATGTTTGGGGTTTGGGTTTTCTTTTTCCAAGAAAGCTCAGATGTTTACATTTTAACTTGATCCCAGGAGCTTCTCACTGCACAAAAAGAAACCCCAACAAATCAAACAAACACTCCAAGGTTAATATGAACAGGCAGCTCTCCTTTTGTCCACCTAAACTGCCATTCAATATTCAATATTGACTCAATATTCACTATTCACTCAAGATTCTTCTGCCCCCTTGGGGCAGTCCTCATGGGCTATTTTTTTGGCCACAAGCAGGTTTGATGGGATTGAAAATTGCAGCCTCTTATTTGAAATCAAATGTAAAAAAGCCAGCAGTGACTACTGCCAAAGCCAGTGATGACTAATCCACTCAAATAATTACTTATGGGATAGCTGATGATGATTTTCAGAACCCAATATTCCACTGTCACTGAAAACACTTGGCAAGTTTGTTACTGTGTCCCCCATGTAGGTCCCAGACTTCTGTGCTTCTTGCCTTTCCCATTCCAAACCAGTATCACCCTGTGTTTTTCAAAGAGCTTATTTTTAGCTCCTCTGAGAGGAATAACAGGGCTAATACTGTGAGATTTTTCCACTGTACAGGCAAGAGAAATTGTAGCATGCAGGTGGGATTGCTCCCCTCAGATGGAACTGGCAATTGTTCCCCACTGACAGTTCCTGCTAGTTAATTACAAAGTGCTCTCTCCCTGGAGGGTTGCCCATGCAAGGCCTTTTGGCACAGATTTTCCAGGTGGTTAACCTTCACTGGTGGGGTCATGATGGGGGCCACCAGCATGGATGCTGGCTCCAGACAATGCCAATCATGAGCTTGGGCTGATAATCACATAATCATCAAAGTTGGAAGAGTCCTCTAAGATCATGAAGTCCAACTGTCAACCTATCACCACCATGCCACTAAACCATGTCCCTAAGTACCACATCTCTATGTTTTGTAAACCCCTCCAGGGATGGTGACTCCAGGACTGCCCTGGGCAGCCTGGGCCAATGCCTAACAACTCTCACTGGAACAGGTTGCCCAGAGAGGCTGTGGAAGCTCCATCCCTGGAAGTTTTTAAGGCCAGGCTGGATGGGGCTCTGGGCAACCTGATCTAGTGGAAGGTGTCCCTGAGGCAGGGGGGGTTGGAACTAGATGATCTTTAAGGTCCCTTTCAACTCTGAAAATTCTATGACCCTATGATTCAGTGAAGACATTTTTCCTGATATCCAACCTAAACCTCCCCAGTGCTATCATTCCCTACTTAAAGCTAAGAGAGAAAAAGAAAGAGGGAAGGTTACTTCCACAACAAAAACAGGCACATAAAGATCAAATCTGTGCCTCAACTTCAGCACCAAGCAGAATGCTGAAAGCTGAAATTATTTTCTGAGGCTAATTTTTCCCTTCCTTGCTTGTATTAGCAGATCCTGCCTAGCAACAGAGGTGACCTCTTGAGGTTGCTTCTAGCAGCGTTTCATGTGGCTCTGTTTGCTCTCTGTCTGCAGCTCCCTCCCTTCCAGACAGCTGAACGAGATGAGCCAGTTTCTCTTTCTCTTCTCCTCAGTGTTATCCTCCAATTGCTATGTGACAGCCTTTCTTTGTGGCATTTCAAGTTCTAAACACTGTCAGGGAAGATTTAAACCCTCCAGGAAACAATTCCTCTCTAAATGAAAAAGAACTACCTATGAATCACTCCTGTTCCAAATAAGCACTTCTCAGAACTCACACTGTTCCAGGGTAGGAAAAGCTTCTGTTTGCCTCTTAACAAAGTCAGGGTAACTTTGTGACAGAAATGGCTGGTTTCCCTTGGCTTCAAGAAGGGATGAAGCTCAGACCACTATGGTACCAGATAGTCTCAGCTGTTTTCTCTGCTTGTGTCTTCCAAATCAGGGTGGATTTAATCAAAGTCCTTAATTATAGACCTCATTCTAAAAATGGTTCCCTGCTAAAATAAGGTCCTAATTATGCACAGCTCCTCTGTGCTACGGGGGCATGTGGGGAGTTAATCAGTTTTCTCACATCTGGTACAGCTCCTACTGCCTAGCAAATCTCTGCCTGCAGACTGCTGCTGCCTGGGACTACATTAACCCTTTTCTCCCTAGCATCTCCCCTGGCATAAAGTATATTCACAAATGCAACCTGCAATGTTTCACCTTCAGCTCCCTGGTTCTAGTGAGGGCCTCAAAGGGCAGGGTCAAGTGTGAGAATAGGAAAGATATGGAAAATGACTGTGAATGAAGCTTGGAATTGATTTGCTCCATGCCTGCCAAAGTGCAAAGCAGCGTGCAGTGTGGGTCCTGAGAGCCTGCAGTCACAGCCAGTGCAGCAGACAGGAGAACTAAACTGCACCTACTCATCACATCTCTGTATGCTGCTTCTGTACTTGGAAGGGCTGTTTATTCCTGACTTCTTTGCCTGGATGTAACCCAATCTCCCTTTGGCTTTCATAGATGAGTTTGTCTAGGAAAACTGAAAAGGTGAGATGGGTTTCTGCCATCGCACAGAGCACTGTGGGTGATTTGTTTGCAGGAACAAAAGCAAAGCCTCTGCATTCTGCCAGCCTTCTTCTTGGGGTAGGCTCATTTGTGGAGACCTCCTTGTCTGTTCATCACAGCAGAGATGGCTTCTTCTTCCCTCCCCAGCCACAGTGTGGTCTTGCTATGGCCTCCAACAGTTACATGTAAAACTAACAGAAGAGTAACATCAGGAAACTGTTTCTTAGACTTCCATTTCCACTTGATATTTGCTGGTTCCTAGAAATGAGGGGGGAAAAAAAACAGTGTTAAGTTGGAAAGCTGAGCTTTGCTCAGCTGATAGGAAAGAATTCCTCTGTGCTGTGGGTCTCCTTTTGAGAGCTGCTTCCATGAGCCAAAAACTGATTTCTAAACCACTCTGTCTCATGTTGAGTATTTATAATTCTACAATGCTCTCCTAGAAAGGAAGGGTCACATAGCTTAGCCCAAGCTGAAATAACTCCAAGAAAAGCAAGACAGTGGAGAAACAAGCACACTGTGCACAGCAAGGAGGAACAATCTGTAACAAAGTCCCAAATGCTGGTTCGCTTGAGGCGAGAAAATGATTGGGTTATGATTTAGAGTGAGATATGCATGAAAGGCCTCTAGTATTAGGTGGTTTCCTGCTTTAACATAGCATCTCAGTCTATTTTCAAATGGTTTATGTACACAGTTATTTCAGCTGACTGTTTGCTTACTTTAAGCAGAGGTGTCATGGCTAATTTCTCAAGGTTTCAATTTAATTTATGTTTCTCAGCTTTGTCCCAGCTGTCCTAGACTTCTGTGTTCAACAGCTAACTCAGAGCTGGAGCTTGCCACTGCCTACATGCAAATAAAAGATCAGATTGTGGGTGTGGGCCAAAGAAGTGAGGAACAGATAAACAAAACAAGCTGGGTAGCAGAAATTTAATAGCTAAAACAAGGGCCAAGGATAATTTGCCCTCAAGTGTGATGAGTCAACAGGGACAGAACCATACCACACAGAAGAAAACCTGCCAGGTTACTCAGAATAAAAACTCATGAGTCATGAAGTCTTGATTAACTTAAATTGATCATTTAGAAACCATTTCTTGTTGAGTCCCAATTTTGTACATGGACATTTTGCTCACAGGTGCACACAGGGTGTCACTAACCTCCTCCCCACCCTGGTCCCTGACTCAGATCCACCACTTTAATTTTTCAGCAGCTGATGATAACTCTTAGTCACCATGAGCTAGCACAGATGCGAGTATGTGGGATGCCCCTGGTTGGCTGTAGGGCAATCTAACATGGCTTATGTGTACATTACCATCCTAGAAGTTAGGGATATAGGCAGGATCATAATGCTTCATAGGTTATTGATAGCCATTACCATGTCTTCAGAAGCCACAGTCATTCACAGCCACAGAAAAGTCACCTGCCTGCCACATCATTCAGCACAGCTTTCAGTTAGTTACCAGACACCAGGGAAAGCTTTTCCTGGTGTTTTAGACAGATTTTGACCTATTTATTTTTAATCCATCTCTTGGCTCTGTCATCTTGCTTTTCTGCCCCTATTCCTGAGCTGTTCTATTTGTTTCAACAACTTCCATTTTTCTGTGTGTAAGCATTGCTGGATTTATCTTGTTTGCTTGCTATTTTGGGGGAAGGAGTACTGCACTGTTCTATTCCTTTGGGAGCTACCCACCAGAAGTCTTCCAAACAGAAACACATTTACTCAGGACTTACACAGCCTGGGAGAATCCAGTTCCCTTTACTCACAAGTGATTACACTGCATGCTGTGAGATTCTGACTGCTTCTCAGCTTAAGGTAGCAAGAAAAAGAAAACAAACCACACAAATCCCAAGCAGGTTTGACTTACCAGATTTTATCTGGCAGGGGAGGAAAAGTACAGAAGGACTCTGTGAGATTGCTACTGAATTGGTACTGGAGAGACAGGAAAAGCAGAAAACACAGGTCGAGTACTAAGTTTAAAAGCATCCCAGCCCTTGTGATGTGCTTCTTCTTGACTTAGTTTGTTCTCAGACATCTAAGATTGGATCTCCCCAAAATGAATGAGAAATTGCCAAGCATGTGCAAAAAATCTGCAAGGAACTATAATGAGATCAAGCATGTTTCTGTTGCTAACTGATCAGATTTGAAAACAAGTTACCACCAAACCAAGGTCAGAATATTTCCACTGAGAAAGCTCATTGTACATCTGATTTGCTGGATTCAAAACCAAAAACAAACTAACAAACCACCCAAGAATTAGGAAATACCAACACAAGTGCTGTACTGTGAGAAGTTCAAATTAACCTGTTCTAATCACCTATTTCCCCACTTAGTGGTGCTATTTTAACTCCAAACTGTAGTCATGGCCCTGAGGTCACTAAAAGGTCTTAATGGCACTGACAAGTCTCACCTGAAGCCTCCACCCACATCCCTTTTCCACAGGCTTCAGGGCTCTATTTAAGCTCTGGACTGAGCATTTGTTTGGTTTTTCTCTGAGTTGTGTGGCTGAGCTGCCTCTGGCTGTGTCTGAGGGACGGATTCTGGACTTCCACTATAGGTAGTTTTTCTCCTGGATGGGTCCTTCAGGTGTATGTTACAGCTCATCTCCAGCTCTGGTTCCATTTCCTCTTGTTCCTGCATGGTGTCTGGACCTGGCTCATTGTTTGCTCTGCCTGGGGCTGTTGATGGATTCTGCTACCAGCATCTGTCCCTGCTTGCTGTGTTTAGATTTTGTGGGACTGTGCTCCATCACTGAGGGCACTGCTTATGCTGGGTGGGGTTGTCTTTAGCTCCTGGCTTGACTGCTCTTGGGGAACAGCAGGCCATTAATGTTCCCTGGCAAATATTTTGGAGTTAAGCCTGCTCTCATCTAAGCTGCTGGAAGAAGCAAGTTTAGTCCAGCACCCTTCACAAGGAGGTCCAGGTGCTTGTGGCACTTAATTGTCAATCTATGCATACTTGCAAAAAATGAGTCCCATAAGGAATATTCCTCCTTAGAGTTTGCAGCTCCTCCTTTTTGTTTTAGGAATGGGTTTATATGGGTCCCTTTCTTCATACCTATCTACTTGTCCCCTGGGAGTTTGTTTTCTAAATGCTGTTGAGTTAGTCAGTGGAGGTGGGGGGGTGGTTTGTGATATGAGTAAGCATGGATTATGCATTCCTGTCATCTCTCTACATGGTGTGAATTAGGAGTTGGATGGTGTCCTAAGCTATACTAAACCAGAGGGTTTGCTTGGACATGCAGGTGACCACATGTTCTCATGGCTCCTTCCAGACCTGCAAGATTAGCTTTTTTAACTGGCCTGTAAGAAAGTTATCTTGATAGCTCACTAAAGACCATACTAGCATAGCCCCTGAGAGAGCAGCATTTCAATCCATTGTGCCTGTAAAGGTGAGAGCTGAAGGAGTCCAACACTTGGTTCTCCTGCTGATGGTGACAGACTGGTTCCCAGGTTTGCAGACCTTAACAACAGTGTTTTTCATTAAATTAATCCCTGCCTTGCCATTCTGGTATCTTCTCATTGCTGTTATCTTCTCTTTATTGCTATGTGATTAATGTATCTGAACACAACACACCCTTGCAGGTATACTATCATCCTTCCTGTTCAGAACTGAGCATGAGGTGGAGGCTGTTTCTCACAATGTGGTTTTCAAGGGCTAAGATGTAGCATTAGATTGGTTAGTTTGGTCTAATAAGTCTTTTTAAGCCAGTCTAGATTTTTAACAGGATACCCGTGGAAGCACAGTTGGTTTTTGCTCATTAAAGATTCTTAAAAGGATGATCATTTCATCTGATCTCCCACATTCCAGGCTGAGGCTGGACTATGAGCCAAGTCCCTGTTGCCTAAGTCTCTCTGAAATGAATGGGAGTGAGGCACCTACATGATGCCTTTGAGAAATCTGTCTAAACACTGTAATAATAATAATTAGCTGTCACATTAGCAGATGCCTAGAAGCTTGACTAATAATGATGCAACAACAGCAATGATGGAATACTCTTCCAGGCTTTATTGGCAAATTACTGCTTTTGTTTGATTTGCTCCTGCTTTGTGCCTCCTCACAATGCATGGAGCGTCCAGCTCTTCCCTTAAAGCCTTCCTCTTCCAGGACCTAGCCTGCTGTGCCCTTCACCCTGGTCTCTGTTGGGTGTAGTGGGGCCATAACAAATTGCCATTGCTGCAGCTCAGCTCCCTGCTGAGGTGCTGTTGAACCTCTGTTGGCTGCCTGTGATATACTCATCTGAGAAGGCCAAGATCCCCCCTCATGTCATGTCCTGTAGATCTTAGAAGAAAGCTTGCTCACCTTGTGAGCAATCTGTCTGTGCAGTCCCAGTGAAATAAGAAAACTGAATCAGGCATGTTGTGGGCTGCTTACACAGCTCTGTGAGCCCACCTCAGTTTAAACCTGTGTAACTCTTTATTCTTCTTATTTTCACCTAGCTCACTGCCTTAGGAGTGACTTAGGCTACCTTTACTAACAAGTCCCTTGTTAATCTAACTTGGAGCTGGGGCTTGGGGCTGACTCTCTTCCTTTAAATAGACTTACCTTTCACACCCAAAAGTGTGCCTCCTGAGCATGGTATGGTACTGCTAAAAGACTGATGGCAATACTGACTCAGCTCCAAGACCTTCAAGGAAGTATTGTGTTGTCTCTAGCTGGGAAACTCCACCCAGAGCTCTTGGGACAGTGAAAGAAGACTGCCAATGCTACAAATATTTTTCCTCACTTTCCTGTCTGCTAAGTGACAGTTGTAATGGACCAGATCCATTTCTCAGTAAGTCCAACCAAAAAGAAACAGTTAAGAGAATTAATCTGGACCTCAGGGGTGTGTGTAGATATAGATATATCTATATATATATAATCCCAAGCTAGTAGATTTCTCTGATTATATTAAAAAAACAGTGATCCAGTGTAGCCATTAAAGTGTCCTATTCTGTATGTGCTCTGAATGTCTCTGTGTGGGGCCCTTTCTAGCCCAATCTGTCTTTGTTCTCATCTGGTGCTAACAAACAATAGGGACAACCCAGACTGTTTGATGAAGTCCACGTGTGTTGGAGTAGCTGCTCTCTCCTGAAATGTTTACCTCCTCTCCTAGTAGCCAGCTGTTGTGATGTTTTTCTGTGCCAAAGGAATGGTTCCAGCTTTACCTCCTCAGCTCAGGATGAAAGTTCACTGGATATCACCTGCTGTAAAATAGAGTTGGCAGCTGGATCTTTGCCTGCCCTGTTCAGCTGGAGCACTGCCCCATTGCTGCTTCTCTCCACTCATATGTGTGCATCAGACCAAGACTTTATGTGGAGAAAGTGCCATAATCAGGTGGCTATCATCCATGTATGAGACACCTGATGAAATGTCCCCCAAATAAAAGACTGATAACTCATATGATCTTGCAGAGCATTGCCACTGTACAGCCATTTGTGAGATAGCAGCAGAGGAAAGCACAAGTATGCAGCTGTTATACAGGTAGCCTGTCCTTCAAACCTCCCATGATCTTTCTGAGCAGTGTCAGAGTTTAAGACATTTTCCAGGAGGGAGGGATGGAAAGACCCTGCTCCTTGGCAAATTAAGGTGGTTATATGAGCCTGTTTACAGAAAGGATAGTAATCAGCCTGGCCCTTGGCAGAAGACCACAACTTGAAAGCTCTCCTTATTTCAGTAACCACCCTCCATTGTGGAAGTCTGCAAAAATTAATGTCTAGCAATGCAAAAAACCCCCTCAGTCCTGGTCACTGCAATAGTGACCTGCTTCAGGGTGATTTGTGTCCCTCTGCCAGCCTCCCTGAACCATGGTGTTCATAACAATGACTCTTCCTTTCTTCAGGAGAGCCTTATGTGTTCCCTGGCATTGGGCCTGCTTACTGTCTCCATTCCTGACATCTTAATAGTGGCACATCTATTCTGAGTCCCTCTTTGGGGCTTTTCAGTTCTTTGATATAGCTCCAGGGTGCTTTGGAGTTTTACACTTAAACACCTTTTAAAATCTGGCCACCATCTACTAAGTATGGTGACAGGGTATTGAGATCAGCACTGTTGTTACCAAGAGGGCATGGAGGGACATCCTCATCACTGATCTTCTTCCTCAGATGCTGAGATTAACAGTGTAAATAATTTCCCCTGGCAAAACACAGCCATCTGAAAAAGTATCTGTAAACAGCACTTGTGCCCCTGTCAGATTTCAAGTAAACCAAAAGCAATAGGTGTCAACTTATGAAGGGAAATGAAAGGTAATTATTCTTGTGTGTCTATGTCAGTAGGCTTACTTTCTGAGAATGGAGCTGCAGGCTGCTCCATCTCCACTGAAGAACACAGGCTGTTTGTAGCCACTGCCAAGTAAGAAGAGCAACTAGTGGGATGATCCCAGCCTTTGATGCAAGGTAAAGCTGAGAAGGCATAGAGGGGGCATCTAACAGTCAAGCAGCCTCTCAGTGACATCACAGCCTGCAAATCCAGGTCTGTGTTTCAGCTGCCTCCTCTCTGCTGCCAGAAATCCTGGGCATGGGAGAAACAGCAATGGAAAATCCTGCTACATCATTGTGCCACCTCAGCCATGCCTGGTTTGGTAAGCTCAGCTTTGCCAGGCAGGAATCCTCTAGGATACAGGAAAATTAGTAGTGGTTCTAGACCCTCAGCAGGGGTGAAACCCACCAAGTTGTAACATTTTCTCTCTAAAGAGAGAAGATCTGCACAAGCAGCCCCCAAGCCCTGACACTAATTCAATGGGACATAAACAGGTCCTGCTGAATTCCACTGAAGTTTTGTCAGAGACTTTAATTAGATCAATATGCTGGTGTCTGAGTTTCACTGCACAAATCTTTCTCAGGCTGTGATTAATTCCTCAGTCACCTTATTTTCTCTGAAATACTTCCTGTAGTGTTGCTCACAGTGCTGGATTTAGATGGGACAAATATTCAAGTGGGCCTTTCTAAGGCTGTTTGGTGTAGGCATCTCCCCTCTCTCTGGTTCATTAAGTTCCAGATCTAATACAGCCTTTTTTTCTCAGAAGTGCTGCACAGAAATCTGGCTCCTCCAGAGTCATTTGAGCCATTGTGATATGAATCAGCTGCAGAAGAGGCCCAGGGTCTTCCCAAATCCTGGCATAAGATGTGAAGGAACAAACTGCTGACTGTACTGCATTTCCCTGTGTCAGATGAGGATTAATTAATGTTTTCAGGCTGCTTTGAAATTCAAAGTGTTATGTGGTAAAATATTGCTGTTCCTGCTTTTCACCCTGTAGCTGATATGTAGCATCTCCCTTACAAACTATTTGGAAATGGCTTTTGATATTTTTGGTGGTTTTCAGTGGAGCTGCTACAGCCTACTGCTTAGTTCTAATAAATGTGCCCTACCTCACCCTCCCTTGTCCCCCTTCCCCTAAGCTCCTCTGCAAGGGAAATAAAAACATCAGTCCCTAGCACCATCTGTCAAGCACAGGCTAATCCATTCTCTGCTTGTCTCATGGTCAATTTGGTTTCTTTCTGATTGGTACAGCTACCCTTCCTATAGCTGAGAATTTAATATTGTTCAATCATTGGAGCTGTGCTGTATTTTCATGGCAATATTATGATGATGATTGCAATACAGCCCTTCCATATGCCCAGACTGGAGTACAGTACTTAAGCAAACATGTAACCACCCAGTAAGGCAAGGTAGCATTGCTCTCCTTGCTTTACAGAGGGAAAATGAAGCCAAAAAGAACTGACTTGCCCAGGGATATATGGATGCCTCAGCAGCAGAGCTAAGCACAGAGCTCACAGGTCCCTGAATCAGAGCCAGTCTCTGATGCCAGCTGAAGAACAATTGCCTTGCCTTTCTTTTCCTGATTTTGGCCTTGTTTACAGTGATCTCTATGGGAGCTTTGCAAAGGTGATGAAGACGTGCACCTTCACATAGCTCCTGTCACAAGACTGAGCAGATCCACCAGAGATCCACTCAGCAAGACATGACAGCAGATCAGGTTGATCTGCTAATGAAGAAGGCATGTGAAGTTATTTCCCCCGTTTGCTGATGGTAAATGGGGCTGTAGACATGGCCTTCATGGCTTCCTTTTGTATTCTTAGTACTTCTGTTGTCCCTATGACATTAACTAAGAGGTGATTGCTCTCTGACAGGCTGCTCTGGCACTCTTCACTTCCTTTGCATAATCGAAGGAGAGGTTGATGGCAGGTCAATGAGCAATGTGAATGCTCAGCTCTGCTCAGGATCAGGCCTGATCTGATTTTTTGGAGGCCTGCCCAAAGCAAACAGCAGTTCTTAACATATCCGTGTTGACCCATCACTGACTCTCTACCCTCATGGAGGCACTTATGTACCCCTCTAGCTAGCTACTTCTAACAGTAGAAGAATGGCATGGCTTGTCCCATAGCAGAAGGAAGAAACCCACCCCTTCTCATGTATTTTTCACAACCAACAACTCAAAGGGATTTTTATTGCATTGTATTTTGGCCAAGACCACAAGTTATTTGACAAGGATGCAACCTATGTGCAAGCGCCGAGCCACTAGAATTAGCAGGGAATTGATAACTCTTGCAGCCAATAGCCACAAACACTTTGCCTCTTTCATCCCTGATCTTTCATCTCCTTCATGGGCAGTATTCAAGGTGTCACCCAAAGATTTCAAATTTAATAGCCTGAAACACTATAAGCAGTATCAGCCACAGCATCACTGAGGTGGAGATGAGGCTGACAGTCATATGAGCACACTTCCCCACCTCAGACTCTCACAGGGCCTATGGCATGGTCAAGGTCACTGCCGGGACAGGGCAAGCCCCTGGGAATACAGGGACCCGGGGAGGTGCTGAGGCCTGGAAACAAAACTCCCCTTTCTCCTAGCCAGGCCTACGGCGATGTTCTCTCCGGGTTCAGGGGAGCCTGGGGACATGCCCGGCCTGGTTCCGCGTTTCGGCTCCTACAGCAAGGGGTGGGGGCCACTAAAGGGGCTTCCTAACAGGGCTGCAGAGAGAAGGGGGCCTAGGAGGCAAATGAGGTGAAAGGAAAACAAGAGGCTCGGGGCGGCAGCTCACAGATGCCTGGGAGAAAGGACTTGACGAGCAGGCAACGGCTGACTGGTGCCACCTGAGCCCTGCTCCGACCCCTCCGACCGCAGTTATAATAGATACCGGCACTCTCCACTGTCCCGGAGGCAGCCGGGAGGAAACCTGGGGCGGGCCATGAAGCGGAGGGGGCGGAGCCTCGACGGCGCTGATTGACGTACGGCGGGGCGGAGCCGAGCCGGAGCGTCGGGGCTGTGGAGGGCGGGGGAAAGAGACACCGGGTACGGAGTCGCCGTCGTTGCCGCTGCTGCCCTGCGCCAGGTAACCGGGCGGAGAGATGCGCTGCGCCTCGGATTGCCGTAGGCGGCCGGGACGGGTCGCCGGTGGCTGGGGAGGGAGGGGACGGCTGCCGCTCCGAGCCGTGGCACTGTGTCTCTCTCGGGGCGCGGCGAGGCCCCGGGCGAGCCGCTCCGGCCCGGTGGCACGGAGGGGAGCAGCACTGGCCCTGCCTGCCCCGCTGCGGCCCGGCGCCGCGACAAAGCACTGGCCTTCCCCCACCGCGTTCCCTTCTCCGTCAGCGTCTCCCAGCGCCGCCCAGCCTTCCTGCTGGGCCCTCCGCCCAGGGCCGGCACCGAGCACCCCCCTACCGCCGCGGCCACAACTTCCTCCCCCGGCCCCGCACCGCCGCCGGCTCCCCTCCCCAGAGGGGCGGTGGCAACTTTTCGGGCCGGTTCCTGTGTGGGGCCCCAGGAGGGGTGATGAGGAGCCTTGCCCTGGCGGCTCCGCCGCGTCGTCCCCCGCCACCGCGGAGCCTGAGGGGAGCAGTACTGGAGGCGACGGGGGTGCAGGAGGTCTGTAATCGGCCCGGGCGCCCCGCACGGCGGTGGCGCTGGGCCTCCCGTCAGCTGTTTCCTCCTGTTTGTTGTCAAGTTGCCTGCGCTGCCGGCAGCGCCCGGCGGCGGCGCCGGGGGCCGAGCCGGTGGCGGTTGGCTGAGCGCGCCCCCGTGACGGCGCTCAGCTGGGGCCCGCCCCCGCGCGGGGCTTTGTGTGGAGCAGCGGCGGCGTAGGGGCAACGGCCGCGTTACCACCGCGCACGCGTGGGCAGGAGGTGGGGACAGCCGTCCCCTCCCTCGGCGTGACCCTCGGTGGCCCTAGCAGCGGCCGGTGCTTGGGGTTTCGCGTCGCCCCTAACGGGGGCGGCTGGGCTCGGGGCGCGGCGCAGGCCGGCCGTGGCCTTGGAGTGTTCCACGGGGGTTAAGCGATCCGCGGTGAAGGTTAGCGCCGCCAGCGGAGTGTGGGTCAGCACCCACCTCGCCAGCTCTCTCCGGGCTTTGCTGGCTGCGCTGCCCGGTTGGGGCAGCAGCGGTGCCACAGGGTGGGTAGCAGTGCGGCTTGACGCATGTCTCTTCCCCCTTCCGAATGAGAAGGTGCTACTTGGTCACCGTTCGCTTGAAGACTTGCTCATCGCCGAAGCAGCCTTGAGTAGACTCCGTGTCCCTGCCTGAGAGGTGACTCAGTGGTAGTTGTTGTTAGCTTACGGAGGTGCTGTTCCAGCAGTGAGCCAGCTTCGCCTGTCAGCTCTTAGGCTGGATTTTCCCCGTGCAAGTATGGATTCCCTGGAAACTGAAATATTTGGCAAGTGCTTTCTCACTCTGGAAAGGCTCTAGTCAAAGCAGAAAAGAAAGAATGCAAAGGCTGTCATCTGTCTCTTCATTTCTTACTAGGGTACAGACCTCAGCTTGTATTGGGCAAGCAGATACAGATGAGATTAATCCAGTGTGTTTATTTAAGAATAAAGGCTTTGTTTTAGACTAGCATGGTGATAGAATTTAACAATCTATTTTCCTTTATTTTCTTTAAACAGTAACCAGGGTGTTAGGCTTAGATTGCAGGAATAAACACAAGTCTCATGAGAAAAACACAGGGCATCACTCTTTTCAGAGTTGTAGGTGTCACAGAGCAACTCTTGATGTCAACCACAAGTGGTAGCAGATTAACCATTAGCATAACTTTTTGTGGCTGATGGCAGAAAGTGAGGGAATTTGCTTCATGATTGTAAAGATTCCTTCATGCAGCTGGTTCAGATACATATAGCTATGTAACATAACTATGGAACAGCTACATATCATCCTTTTATGTATGGACTCATTCTGGATAGCTAAATTCAAGTAATGTCTGTGACACTGAACTGTTTATTTTTGTACACGCTTTTTCCCATGTTAGTCTTTGGAAATATTATTTGGAAGCTTTTGTCATCTGCTCTTTCACTTCTGTAGTTGTGGAAGTACTTATAGAATGCAGATCTAATTGTTTATATGTAGATTTTAATAACAAGGATGAGTTAGTTTCAGATGTGGCTGCCAAGTGGATGAGAACAAAAGAAATTGCACCTCAAAGACCAGTAGAGAAGATGAAGAGATGAGATTTGTTACTTGTCATCTGACAAACTGAGAGTTGTACACATGCACAGGAATATATATATAAATATATATATATGTAGCATTCCCTCTGATGGTAGTCATCACAAGCTTGAATTAGTGTTGTCCACATTAGGTCATTGGTTCATGTTTGTTTACTATCATTTGACCTATGTTGAAATCCTGACTTGCTCAGCTCTTGCTGAAATACATAATTCCCTTAAGCAAGATTGAACTTAAAAACATCTTGTTAAATGTGGAGAGGAAGTGCCTGTACACTGTGGATGTTTGGTAAACAAAGCTCTCTTTAATTTTGGAGCCTTTATCTGCATTTAGGAGTTTCCCAATTAATACACAAATTTGTTGGTGAGATGCATTAAGCATGTTAACATGGATGGAGTTTGGATGATCATTGTCTTTTCACTGTTTATTTGATTTGTTGGGGTTTTTTCAATAACTTAAGAAACCAGTGGTGTCTTCAGGTGAAGGTTTGTATCACTTCAGCACTAAAATGAATGGAAACAGAAAATCTGAATTAGTTTCGCTTTCTGAAAGTTACAGAAAGTGTTAATAGGCAGAAGTTCTCTTATCTGCTTAATTAGCACAAGAATAAATGTGTTAGAAAGCCAGGAAGGGAAAAAGAAACACAGAGACAGGAATAGTAGCTGCTTTTGAACTCTTTTTGTAGTAGTGAGAAAGAAAATTAATCCCAAATCTGATACCATTTGTAAACTAATACTTTTATATGTTATCTAGTAAGAGTATTGTGAGGGTGTAAGCTCCTGTTTAGGAGATGCTGAGATGTGGGAGCTGGATCAGAAAAAAGCACCCATCTGTATGGCTCTGCTCTCTGTGAACTTCACACAAATTAGCCAGTATTAGTGTTTGCATACCCCACTGTAATGTTATATTAACCTAGTGAGATGCCAGTATCCCACTGGGAAGCTTTCCCCTTACCTAGACAAAGAAAAAGTCAGTTTGCAGTAGAAAATTGCACTGTTGGAAGTTGCACAAATGCAGTTTCATCCTCCAAGGCAGCCAGGCACTGCATCTGGGCACTGCTCTCTTTCCTTTGCCAAAGCCTCTTCAGTCATTTGGCTGCATTAAGTTCTTTGTGCAGGTTGCTGCAGTAGCTGGGGGGGGGGTTCTGATGAACATAGCATCCTGTTCCAGTTCACTTTCTTGCTTCACATTTGGCTACATGTGGTGCTTTCTGATGATGAATTCAGAAGACAGAGACTGGGCTTACTTCAACACTTACTTCAACAGTTGCAGAAGTCAGTGGCAGATGATTGAATCTCAGACCTTCTAAGAGACTGACTGCATGTGTGTTTTCAGATGCTCCCCTACTTGTGAGCAGCAGGAACTTGGGAAGGTAAGGAGCAAGTTTTAATTATTTATTATTATTATTATTACTTAGTGGTTCTTTAATATGTGGGTTTGTGTAGCTGTACTAAGTATTCTTTTTCTTCTTTTGTCCCTCTCTGAGATGAGAAGAGGAAGCTTCTTAAGCCTGGTTCCTGAGATGGGAAGATGAAGTTTAAGCCTGGCTTCAGAGTAAGTACATCTTGAGCATAATTACTGTGCTTAGGTGAAGGCACAGCCCTTTTTAAGGTAGAGAAAGTGCTTGTTGACTCACCATACAAAGGAAAATGGATTTTAGTCAGTGAAAAGGTGAGGGAGTTTGGGAGTTTTTAATCCTTTAACTAGCAGCTGTTTTCTGTTGTAGATCTGAGATGCAGTAGATGGTGCTGAAGCAACACTGAGGCTCCTGAAATATCCCCAGTCCTGTGTCTGTAGAGAGAGTGCCTGCTGGCTTTCTCACACATTGATGGTCCTGCATCTTCAGGAGCTGCACTCTGGGACAAGAAAACACTGACTGTTAGTTTTAAAAATGTTAATAAATCATTCTTTGTGTTACTTTCTTGTTCTTCATTGCTTGTGAAGGTAGGTAGACTAGGTAGTACAAATGCCAACCAAATAGTGCTGCAGATGGTTTTAGCTCTGTGTGCAGATAGTGGCCAGACTTAAGCTGCTGAATGTCAGCTCTTGGACAGCTGTTGCTCTTGTGTTGCCAAAGTCAACACTGAAAGACAGGTGGAAGTCTGGGAGCACCCTGCTCTGGAAACACATATTCTAGCATACAGCCACACTGCTTGTGCTTCTTGTCTGTCCATGCACTCCCTGGGAGATGCATGCAGGCAGAGGAAGCATTTGCAGTATGACTAAGAAGTTGTATTGAGGTTTGTGCTGTCAAAGTAATGCAGTCATTAAGCTTTCCAAGCTAGGTAACAGGAGCTATCACTGATTGTTCTGCCAAAGGGCCTCTCAAGAATGCAGGTTGATAAAGGTGGTCCTGGTGCTGACTAAGGACATTATCTCAGCTCACAGAAGTACTTGTCTCTTTGAAGTGTGTAGAGTTGACAAGGAGTAGATACTTTATCTATCCCCTTAGAGGAATAAGTCTGCCTATGTTCATTGGAGCCACTAATTTAATGCTGTGACTTGTGTTTGGTAGTTTGCATGAGGGGCAGGATCACTAGGACTTAACCACTGGCAGGTGTCCAATGGAGAATGCTTAGCTGACTTTAAAGATGAAGTCATGGGGCAGAAAAATCTCTGTTCTTTCCTCAGCATTTGGTTTTGTAAATGACCAAGATGCCTGCCTGTTGCTTCTGAAAATTCTGCTCCTAGCATGATAGAATTGGTGTGATCCAGTAGTGTCCATTTTTGAAAAGCAATAGGGAACTTGACTGGTTTCTGAGCCACTGGAAGTTATTTTTACTGGGTTTAAGTGGCTGAATAGGTAAGTGAGCTATTTGCATTTTCCTCCCCCTAACTGGAGGATCTTAAGCTTTAGAAATGCTTTAATGTTTCACAATTCTTTGGCTCCTCTTCATTTAAGAGAGCCTTCCCACTGCCTATAATTGGCTTTTTTCAGATCATTTATATGTGTGAACATAAATACACACCCACACATTTTACAGGGGAAGTGAAAACTATAGGGAAAAAAAATACACAGTTACCTTGGGTGACTTTCTGCACTCCACTTCTGTATGGTAAGGGTTATGAGTGTGAGAGCAGTGGAAAATTGCTTTCCCTTGTTCTATTGTGCTTCTGTTTTTTTCCAGTGTACAGAGTATACCCTGCAGGATTCAGAAGCCTTACACAGGGAGAGAACAGTCTTTAGCCACAGCAAGAACTTCCTGAATTGGCCTTACAAGTGAATATTGTGTTTTTAACTAGGGGAAAATAAAAGGGAGGGGAGAATATGAAATGATTCCAAGTTGAAATTAACTTCTCTACCTTATATGAGAGGAAAAAGCAAAGGTTCTGTGTTAGCTTATTTAGAAAGTTGATGACCATATGTGGCATTTGAAGGCTGCCTTACTAGCAGTTACTTTAACTTTGTTCCTGTGTTTTACTACTTTTGTGAGCAATAATGTAAAGACTAACATAAGGTGATTAGTCTTAAAGCACTTGATCTGCATCCATATGGATTCATTGAAACTCTTTAGCAGTCAGGAGAGCTAATGACAGTGGTAGGCTGAAGTCTACCAGGGAGCAGTTAAGTGTAGAGGTTATTTTAGTTGTTGGACATTGTAGTAGGGTTACATTATTTTAGCAGTTTATTTAAAGACAGACAGACAAACCCCCTCAAAGTCTAATCTGTTTTGGCTGCTATAATGCTGTTTGTAGAATTTAATTTTCTCAATGTTTAGGTGTCTTCTGAAAATACATAACTAAATACACATTTCCTTATGCACTGGATTCTGAAGAAAATTGATCTGGTGGCAGTTGGTTTGTTAGATTCTGCTGTAACTTTAGTCTGAATTCTTACAGCCTTGTGCTACAGTGAAATGACTCTCACTTTGTCTTTTTGTTGGGACCCAAGTCTTATTGGAACTGTTTCTCTTGTAGATACTTGATGAGGTTACTTATAGCTTTTGGAGGTGAGACAAATAATTGAAGATTTTAGGCCTTGTATTACTGGGCAGGTTTTCCAGCCTGAAGTGTTGGAACATACTTATTTTTGCTTTTATTTTCATGTTTGATATCTTCAGGACTCAACACCTCAGTCCATGCATAATACCAGCTCCAGAAGTAATGTCCCTTTGACTTCTAACCTGCTTGTAAGAATTACACTTCAGCTCTTCTGAAGGGTTCAAGTTTTGTGTTTAGTGACTCTGCTTTTCTGGGTGCAGTAACCTGAATCATGTTTTTAGAGAGGTGATGTATTTACATTTGCTCTGCTTGAGGAGGTCAGTCTGTGGAATGGATCTGTGTCACTTGCCAGGCTTAATGTTGATGTTCCTCTTGGGAAGAGAGGGATGGGGTTGGATTTGGTTCATGTAAGCTTCTGAAAATACTGATGGGGTGAGCATTGTGTTTACCCTGAAAGAAGCACCCCTTTGGATGTTGTTTCCACACTTCAAATAACTTAGGATCAGTTAATTGGTTTTAATCTTTGATAGAATTGACCCCAAACCCAAGGTTATTCAACAGGAGGAAGGATGGCACCTGGACCTAGGCTGAGTGCCTCATGGGCATATCTGGCACAATTGCTTCTATTGGTTGTATTTGTTATTTCTTCTGGCTGGAGACTTTGACTGTTCCTTGCTTATTCACACTTATTGTCTGTTGATTTTCCTTCATGCTGGCACTATTCACATTTTAATTTTTTCTTTTGCCTTTGCAAAAAGGCATCTTAGAAAGGTGCAATGCTTAGAGAAGCTGAAGGAAGACACAGCTTGTCTTTTGAGTGGACTCAGGGAGTCACAGCCCTACAATCAGCTAAGCCTTTGAAATATTTGTGTCAAACTTAAGGCCTGTTTTATTTATCCTTTCAAGAAGAAGAATGGGTATTATGTTGCCTTTAAAGGAAAGAATCTTTCAGTTGCTTTGAATTATTCTGTATCCTTCAGGTGGGATGCAGAAGGCTAATAGTGATTTGAAAAATCTGAATATAAGGAGCTTATGCTGAAATCACTGTTCAATACTAGGAACCCTTTTTTTTGCCTTGCACTGCAAAAAACACAAAGGGGCAAAATAAAAGTAATTGCAAATAAAAACCTTTGTCAGTGACTTGTAATTTTTACATGTAAAAATGGTGTTTTAAGTGTTGTGTGTTCAGGTGCATGTTTTAGTCTATTTGCTTTGTGCATGTCAGAGCAAACTTTCAGAAACTTACTTCCCTAAAAATTGAAATGGGTTTAATTTAGGTATTTGTGCTTCTTAAAGTCATTTGTCATAGAATATTGAGCTTGATGAGCAGCAAATTTGATGATCTGCTCTATGAACAGCACGCTGGCTCCTGCTCTGAAAAGTCAAACCCACACAACTTTAATATTGCAGTGTGGCAGTGTTACTCTGCATTGCTGTGCATGACAAAAGCAGGGACAATACTTGTTTCTGATTCCACATCTGAAGCATAAATGGAGGTATATTTAACTTGTCTAACCATAGATGTTTAGTCATCAAATTTCTGCAGTGGAAATAACATCATCATTGAATTCCTTTGTCATGGTATCTCATCCTTCATGATGTAAGGTTTGTCTGTGCCTACTTGCTTGTTAACTTTCAGTAATTTATGTTAGTTGGTATAAAGTTGGTGAGAGACTTTTAATTTTCCCTAGAGGTTTATTTATCTGGTAGTGCTGCTCTGCTGCTCATAACTTTCTTAGCTTGCTTTCTTTCTGCTCATTGGAGTTGCTCAGGTATTTTCATCATATTTCATCAGTCAGTGATGATGCTTTGGAATAGCTTGAGTAAATGACAAGGTATTTTGTAGGTAGTTTAGACAGCTTTAAACATTTGTATATAAAACTGTCTGGTGTAAAGACTGGGTGAATTGTTTATTATGTGAAATAGCATCTAAACCTTTCCTGTGTTGTATTATGAAACCAATAAGTGTCAAATCAAATACAGTAGCTCAGCCTGCTATGCTAAAAGACTAAAGCATCCTGAATGATGGTGGTGTGTGGTTGCATGCCATAAATTGTGCAAAGCTGAGGGGAAGTGACACAATAAATATATATTTTAAAAAGGAGAGGATGACTTGGGAAAATGAAACAGTAATTGTCTTGCTGACTCAATGTGCTTCTGAGTGCTTCATTTCCAAGTGCTGGCTAAGAGGAGTGAGTCACTGGGATATGTTGGAATGGAATTAGAGTATTGTATTAAAGAGGAAAAGAAAATAGGAAAGAAGCAGCAGCTTTTGCCTTGAAGAACTGCAGGGTCCAGTAGTGATCTGCAGATCTCTGAACTAGCTCTTAAAGGTTTCATGTTTTACTCACTTAGTGTAATTAGTTTCTATCTAGATGTATCTTGTTGGTAAGATGGTCACTTTGGGGAAGAACTTGTTTTGGTGAGAAAGGGTGGAAGAGGTCTGACAGTTCAGTAATCCAGCTGTGAAACAACCTCCTGCTGCAGTCCTAAGCTGGATCGAGTTGTAGATATTCTGCCATATAGTTGGGGGGGTTTGATGGGGTTGGGTTTTTTTTTTGTCTGCAATGCTTTTTTATGTGGACATGATCTTTCTTTTTGCTTCAGGTCTCGAGTATAAACTTCCATAAAGTCTAAAAATGGGAAGGATTTTTCTGGATCACATTGGTGGCACTCGCCTGTTCTCCTGCGCCAACTGCGACACCATCCTGACCAACCGCTCGGAGCTCATCTCCACGCGCTTCACAGGGGCCACAGGGAGAGCCTTTCTTTTTAACAAGGTTGGTAAGCAGCTGAGGGGGAACTACCATTTGCTTTTGGGAAATTACTTTGTGGGCTAGGAGTCTGTCATCACAGCTAAAAATCTTCTTGGCTGAAGAGCTGTGTAGTTACCATTTTAATTGTTGTCGTCTTCTGTTCGACTGCCTTGGAAATCAAAAGCACATTTGCTATGGATGGCAAACTATCTTCAAACTGTTTTGAGCTCTCATGGAATTCAAGAAGCACTTGGACAATGCTTTTACATAGGTGGTGTGACTTTGGGGCTGTCCTGTGCATAGACAGGAGTTGGACTTGATGATCCTTGTGGGTCCCTTCCAACTTGGGATATTCTGTGATTCTATCTAAATTAGTTTATCTGTAATGCTAGAAGACTATAAAGTGTTGCATATGTAGAGGCATCATGCCAAAATACATGGAGTTTTAACTTTGGAGACTGTAAAATGAACCTCAGATTCACTGTGAGAGGATCTTTTGTCTATCAGAGAGTTTCAAAGGCATTTATTTGCACTTAGTTTAAAAAAAAAGTCATTTTGTTTAATTTGTGAATTGCATTTAAGCTAACTGTATTTGGGCAACTTTAGGTAACCACAGTCTTTTACAGGAAATAATACTCTAGATCAATTTAATACTGTTTTTAGTGATCAAATTTGATTTAATTCAGCAGCTTGAAATATGAAAGTCGTAACTCCAAGTGAATTGTAGCATTATTTATCAACCCTTCCATACAGACTTGTCCATTAGACTCCTTGGAAAAAGAGTGATCATCCTTTGCTTTCTCACAGAGTTCCTAGTCTCATAATCAGTGGGGTGGTTTGGGTTGGGTTTTTCTCTTTAAAGCCATTTGGCCAGTGGCAGAATTAATAGAGGCATCAGTAATGTCTTCACTTAACTGCGCTTGGCCTTGGGATTTCTGGTATGCTGAATCCTGTCAGTAGTGTTTATAAGTAAGAGTTAGGCTGCATAGCTATCAAAGAGCTGTGCATCTGATTTCTTTCTCATCCTATAAGCCCTGAATCCTGGCTTTCAAATTTCTCTTCTGTTACATAGTGGGGTTTCATCACAGAAGTCTAATTTTTACATTTCTGCATCAGAAGCCTTACAGGTGAAGCAGAGAGAGCAAGCACAGTCAGATGGCAAGTTGAGAAAGTAGTACAGCCTTATCTTTCAGAATCCTCCTGCATATTGACAGTTTGGAGATAGTTGTGACATCACTTTTTCAACAAATGATACATCCTGGTTCTGTGGTGGTGCTGCCTACCCAAGTTAAAGTGTACTTTAAACTGCAGAGATAGCACACAAAAAAAGATGAATGTTTAATCCCTGCATTCTCAACTCCCAAACCTTTGTTGGTCTTGTTTCAAAAGCACCCAAGATTTTTAAAGTAGGACTTCCTGTAATGTTTTGTTACTGATTTCTGGGAATAAGTGATCACATCAGTTGCTGGAAATAGGTTCCATGTATTACAAGTGGATTAATATCAATAAGTTTCCAAGCTATTATCCAGGAGTTTCTCACCTGAAGCTGAACACAGTACTCTGCACTCTCATACGTCTGGTGGGAGAATTTGATGTCTCTCCCTTAAACAGGGACGGTTATACCTCCCTGTAAAGCACATCCTCAAAGTGTTTCCTTCTTATGCAGGAGATTTTCAAGGGCTGTTGATTTCCTCCAGCCAGTTTTCAGTCCATGTGCAGTGCCACAGGCTCTTTACTTTGAAGCTGTTGATCGTCCGCGCTCATTTAACCTGCGCAAATAGCGTCCATAGCTTGTCGCCAAGCTTTGCCCTAGGCAGACTAATCCTTTCTCCTCCCTCTCCCCTCTGTGTTTGTGTCAGGTGGTAAACCTGCAGTACAGTGAAGTTCAGGACCGGGTGATGCTCACCGGCCGCCACATGGTGAGAGATGTGAGCTGCAAGAACTGCAACAGCAAACTGGGCTGGATCTATGAGTTCGCCACTGAAGACAGCCAGCGCTACAAGGAAGGGCGCGTTATCCTGGAAAGAGCCTTGGTCCGAGAGAGCGAAGGCTTCGAGGAGCATGTGCCATCTGACAATTCCTGAAGAGACTGGAGTCTCTGCTCAGGTTCTCTTCAACTGAAACTCAAAAAGAATAAAATCAACAAAAAAAAAAAGTCTGCTTACATACACTGTCACCTTAGCATCAGAGTCGGATTCATGGACTACAGAGTGGGAAAGATTCTGAGAGTATTTCAGATGGAACCTTCCTTTCTTTATTCCTTTTATATTTTACTTTCCCTCCAGCAGCTGTTTGTAGAAAGAATGTTGTGCAAATGCTGTAACTTTTTCTCTCTTGCATTCACATCTGTTAGATTGGAGGTTGGATCTACAGATACAGGGGGCTAAAAGGAAAACATTTGGGGGCATTTGTCTTTCGTTAGAGAGAAATTCAGTGAGGTTTCTTTTTAGTTTGCACAAACTGATGTCAGCCTAAGTTATTTTAAAACTACAGATGTTTTTTAAGAAGAGTATTCCAATTCTTGGCTTAAGGTTTTAGTTAGGTTTTGGGGTTTGGGTTTGGTTGGTTTTTTTTACCAAGTCTTTTCACCTGATTTGCTAGCTGAAGTAAAGAGATCCGAATTTGTGCCGAGTGCTAAAGGTTCAGTGTTGGAACAGCTTGGGCTGGCCCTTGTGCCATATTCTTGTTGAGGTTGATTGGTAGCACAGAGCCCATTGTTTTGTGTCATTCTTGACCCAAAGATGTCACCATTCCTTGTTTATTTGTGAAGTCCCATTCACCATGGAAAGTGGTGTTGATTGGAAACTATTCTTGAAATAGGGCAAAACTGCTTGGCTATTTTTAACTTTAACTGATGTAACTTATAAGCATAGTAATAATATAAAATAAAAGTTGTCTGTTTAGTCTTGCCTTGCTTACAAATCAAGCTGTGTTTGGAATGAGAGGGAACCACCAAGAAACTACTGTTTCAGTAGGAGTTTTTTGTTTGTCCCTATTTCTCTGCTAATCTCATTAAGTAGACAGGGAATTGCAGATCTGAATTCTTCTTCAAATAGCTTTCTTTAAACCCAGAACTTCCTATGTTAAACACAGCTGCTGTTGTCAAAGGAGAAGATTGCCAGCATGTTTGTTCATGCTTAGGGTTATGCAATCTGTATCTCTTGAAAAGATTAACTTAAACAGCTTGTTTTCAAATGCTGCTTCTGGTGTTGAAACCTTTCTCTTTCAACTTTGTTGAACCTTTTCATTGTGATGTTACATTTTTTTGTCTTTCTAGGCAGCAGTTACATGTCAGCCTAGTGGTAACTAGTGACTTGGATTCCTGCTTTCTTCTTGTAGAGGTCAGCTCTGTTTCAAGCAGTGATCTTGCTTGCCTTTTTAGCAAAAATGCTCTTCATGAACTTAACTCAAGGGTGCCCAAACACTTCTTATTGTGTCTTAAGCCATAAGTTAAGATCTCAAGGGCTGAAATTTATTTGAATGTTAGGTTTGTCTGATTCCTTATCAAAGATACTAGTTTGTTGGGGTTTTTTTTTTTCTTACTGGATAAATTGTGGTCAATGTGAAATAAGTTACCCACAGATGTACAAGAGGGGAAAAAACCCCACCCAAGCAAACAGATGGGGGCTCTGACATTTGAGAATGACTTTTATTCAGTAGCCACAGCTCCATAACTGAAACTAAAATGTGGAGGGTGACTATGAAGAGTATTTTTCTTTTCTTTCTTTTTATTGTTTTGGTTGCCAAGTGGCAATTTGGACACCCCTGACTTGAACCTCCTGCCTATTTCATCTGAAAGTAGCTTTCTTATAGAATTGCCACCTAGAAAGAAAACAAAGTAGATCATATACCAGAGCTGTGCTTGAATCAAGCTGCTTAAACAATAGTGTATTTGTGCCTCAAATGAATCAGTTTTTGCACTGAGTACAGTAGTACCCCATTATCTTGTACTTCTGTCCTTCACAGACCCTAAATGCCCCATTAGCATGGTTCTCTGCAGTACTTTTCTTGTACTTCTGACATTACAGTACAATAAAGTATGTTTTGTCCTGGATTGGTGTTTGCCATTCTTTCTGAGTCGTTGGAATGGAGTCTGTCAGCTGAAGGACTTAACCTGTCTTCCAGACCCTACAGTCAGTACACATTTGTGTTTCTACAGCCCAGTGACAAGCTCTTCATGAGGATCTCTCTCTGAGATGGCAAAAGCCTCTACTGTTGATTTTTGGAAGGTGCTAAGCTTCATGCATGCCACTTGGACATTTGAAAGCCTTCAATTTGCTCCTGTTAAAGAGGGGGTGAAAAACAACAACAAAACCACTCAGGAAATTGCTTATTTAATGGAATTCTGGGTGCCAAACACCTTTCCCTGTCTTTGAAAAGACAGCAAGGTAAGCAAAACTCCAGCTGCTGCAAGAAGTGTGAAGTTTTATCTTCTGAAAAGCCTTGGGAATTGAGGAATTGGGAATTTATCTGTACTTCTGTGACCTCTTTTGTTTGCATGCAGTTGTTAGGGAGAAGCCACCTGATAGCAGCTGCTCGACTTCATAAGCTGTAGCTGAAGAACTGAGGTGAGAGCAGTAGCTGGAGAGGCTTCTTCTAGTTTGTTATTAAGACCCCTTCATTTTGGTGGCATGTTAGACTGTGAGATGTTAAAGATTTACCTTCCCCAAAGTCTTAGGATTTGACAAACACAGCTGAGGTGAATTCATCACAGGCCCCATGAGACTTAAGCAAGTCCACTGCAGCTTTAAAACAGCAGACTTTGGATTTTGCTCTTTTAGCCTCTGTGCTGTTGTTCCCCTTCCATATCACTTTGATAGCTCTGGGGGAGAGTTTAGCCTCCTCAGTTTTGACTGCTTCTCCTCAAGTCACTTTGTGCACCGATACAGATAAGTTATCTGCAGGGAACAAGAGGATTGGTTACAGAGGGCTAGCAACAGAGAAGACATTGCTATTTGGTGTTAAATTATCATTTTTCTTGTAGTGCAGTAGCCTTGGATTCCTAAACAAGGCATGGCTGACAGAGCAAAATGTGAACTTGTGCATGGCATGAGACTGTGTGCCTGGGCTGAATTAGCCAAAGAAGGTAGCAAGGAAACCACAGGGATCAGCAAGTTTCAACTGTGCATTTATGGAGACCTCAGACTTTATGCTCCTAGGCTGCAGCTTGGGCTAGCAGTGGTGCTATGACTTCTGCCTAACATTAGCTGTATCAGAGTTTGCATTGCCCACACCAAGATCTCATTCTGTAGTTGCAGTGTTGGTGTACCCAAAACTGAAGTGTGCTTCATGAAAGCTGCTGACTTCCCATTGCAGCATAACACAGCTTTGGGGAGATGAGAAGATTAGATGGTGTGTTTGAGGATTGAAAAAGCATTTTAATTATGCCTTCTGTGCATGTTCAAGAGAACTTCTCACTGGTGTAAGGATTTCTGGTACATGTAGGAAATAAGGGGAGAAAACTCAGGTTTGCCTTCCAGCCTTTTGTTTGGTTACTGATAGAATTGTTCTTACTTGAATCAATATCTATGATGCTAGTAAAACTGCTGACAGTCTAATGCCAGCCTTTCACTAGGTGAGGGCCCTTCTGTTGAGGTGTTAGTGACATTATCATCTCTCAACCTGAGGTCTAGGCAGAGGTTGTTTGGGAGTGGTGCTTGACTGCACCTTTTGCTCTGGGTGGAGGTGATGTTAAGGAAGGCTTTATTCACCCTTAATTCACTTCCATTCCATTGCTATGCTAGATGTCTTTCCAGCTGATGTTACTGTAGGTTAAGCATACATTGCAGCTTCTCCTTTAAAGAAGGAGGTGACTGAGACACTTTCTGTGCCTCTTACACTTGGCATTTCTCTCTCAAGAACCTGAAATGCCTCCAGTTTGGGATAGGCTTCTCTGTCTGCTGCTCAGTTGGATGGGGGTCCTGTGTGTCCTGTCTGACCTGTTACTGCACAAAGGAACCCTGGCACTTCTCCAGGACATGGCCAGAATCTCCCTGCAAAGGGAGGCAAGTTGGGGAAGATAAACCCAGATACAGGAGGAAGGAAAACTTGTGTGAGTGTCTTGGGCAGGGGGAAGAGGGTGTCAGGTCCTTCAATGAACCAGACAAAATCACCCAAAAGCAGCACAAGGGAGAGAAGTTCTAGAAGTAAGCTTGAACTTTTTCTTTGTACCTTGTGTGGGTTGAGGGGAAGTGGAAATCACCTGGGCAATGTGGAGAATCTAAGGTCCTCTGGTAAGTGGAGGAAGAGACTGAATGTAAGCACTTCTGTTGCTTCTGAGAAACCTCATGCAATGCCCTTGCTGTAGAACACTGATAACAGGAAATGCAGAACCAAAGCTAAGTTTCTGGCCCCTGTTTGTGTTTGGGTGAAGGCAAGTGGAAAGTATTTGTCCTTCAAACTATACTGTGGTTTTCTTCTCATTATCTGAAGCACTTAGCACTATCAGAAACTTGTATGTCTTACAGAAGGAAAATCAGGAGAGGGAACAGAAAGCTGTGGCATTAATTTGCATTCCCTAAGTGGCTTTCAGAGGTAGGCAGGAGAGAGAAGGGTGTTCAGACCTTACATTTTGAGTCTGCCCATGAGAGAGATGTCTGTTTGCCTGACATTAAGGTCCAGGGCTGTTTCCCTTTAGGGCTCAGGGATGTTTAGATGTGGGATTTTGGAAGTATTTGGTTTGGCTGTTGTAAACATTGACAGGTGTTTGAAACAGTGCCTTTACTGGATGACAACAGACCACAGGCCATAGCTGTTTGCAGGCTGATGGCAGGCATTGCAGTAGAGGCAATTGGTGAAACAGGGAGGCTGCTCTACTAGGGGAACACAAAACACAATGGCAAGCTCATATAAGGGTTCTTAACCAAAAAAATGCCTGGTGGCTTTCATCTGTTCTTATAGACTGACTGAATAGAGCAATCCCCTGTCCATGGACAACTCTGAAGACTCTTATTCTAACCTCAGCTACCTGGTGAGCACAGAAGGAAGATGTTGGCTGTTACTTCTCAGGGGTAGATCTTTGCTCATGGACACTGTCAAGAAGGGAGCTCACAAAGAAACTGGAGAGGGCCTGTTTACAAAGGCCTGTAGTGAAAGAACAAGGGGAAATGGCTTTAAATTAGAGAAGAGTAGATTTAGATCAGATATTAGGAAAAAGTTCCTTACCATGAGGGCAGTGGAACACTGGAACAGGTTGCCCAGGGAGGTGGTTGAGGCCCCATCCTTGGAGGCATTCAAGGTGAGGCTAGACAGGGTTCTGAGCAACCTGATTTAGCTGGGGATGTCCCTGCTTACTGCAGGGGGGTTGGACTAGATGAGCTCTGGAGGTCCCTTCCAACCCTGCTGATTCTATGATTAAGAAGGTTGGGATGCTCTGAGGGGTGTAGGGAGAGCTCTGATGCATCCCATGGACACGGTACAGAAGCAGCCTCTGTGGCTATGCTGCTGCTGGTGTTTGGCCAGCAGGTATTTCTCCTCATCCTGCCCATTTTTGTTAGGTTTGGTCTGGTCTAGATATCCATATTCAGATATGCTTTAGTCCACACAGTGCAGCTGCCTGTGCCCTCAATTCTACAGCAAGATGCTTAGGCTTTCTTAGAGCAATTTTTTGGGATTAGGGGGAAAGTAAAACCTGCTTTAGTTTAGGCAGCAGCCACAGATCTGTGTGCTGAAATGCATGCAAAAAAAACCAAAGCCCTAACTGCATGAATCTGTAGTGTCTACTGCACCTTCCCTGCAGAATTAGCACAGTTTAAGCATTTGGGGAGATGCCTGCTTTTGGCAATATTAGAGGGTCATTTCCAGTATCACTGTACCAGCATGATGGATTAGTCATTGCAGCTCAGAAGGGATCAGTGGATTGTCTATTCCATGTCTTCCTGTTAAGGAGGGATTAGCTTAGTGATATACTTAAAAAGCCTCCATTCTAGGGATGAAGTTTCTCAGTGTGATTTCTTATTGTAGCCAAAAGTACATTAGAGAGATGATTTAGGTCACAAAAGTAGAACATGTGAAAAAAAACCCCATGCCAGATTGGACTTCTGGGCACACAGTTATCCTGGGGCTGAAAGTGCTGTGTGATCACAAGAGGTGGCACCATCATCACCCTTTCATAGGTATGCATTGAACTTGCAGTTCCAACCTCTGTTTGACTTTATAATAGTTTTGTTTCTGCAGGTCATTTGGCTCTGACATTTCTGATGCACATTGAAGCTGTAAAAGCAGCTCAGAGGGAGCATTTGTGATTGCTGGCAGCCTCATGACTGGGATTTGAACTTGGAACCATGCTTAGTGCAGTGGCTTACTAGTTAAGCACAAAGGCTGACTGCTATTTAACCAGCATCTGGAGGAAGCTGCTCATCAAAAAAGGCCTAGCAGATGGCAGACCTAGACTTTAGAGGTTTTCTTTTAGTGCAAGGTCTCAGCATGGGATAAGGAGCTTCTTTTCAGTTTGTATGCAGATTCAGGTTTGGTTGGGGATTTGGTTTGGTTTGGTTTCCCCTCCTGAGGCCTGGAGTTACTGAATTTCCTGCCCCACATAGGGCTTTGGAGCAAGAGATGGGAAAATGAAAATGAGTCTGCATTTCCCACCCAGGCTGCTTAGCTGAAGCTCTTGCTTCCAGCCTCCTGAGTTGGGGAGGTTCCTGCTCCCTGCATGTTCTTTGTCAAAGAGAGACAAGCCCCATGATTCATGTGCCACGTTTCTGGGAAGGGGAGGAGCAGTTGGAGGTAGCTTGCTGTTTATCTCACCCTGCTTTATTTGCTCTGTCAAGCTGCAGGTAAGCCTGGGGCTTCTGGGAACTTGGGCTGCCTCTGCTTTGAGTATTTGATTACCATTGCCAGTTTACTTTTACTAAATTCCAAGGCTGGTGGGTTTGATAGAGGTGACAAAATTAATCTAGAGGAGGGTAAGCAAGCACTGACAGAGACCCCTGCATTGAGATACTATTATTTTCCACCCTCAGCCTAAGAAACAATAGAAAAAGTCAGTGCTGCAGCTGGGCTCTGCAGTCTGGATCCATAGATAGTCTGTACCCATAGATGGCCTTGCATACTCCCTTCAATGTTTTTTATTTATATAAAGGAGTATTTTGTACTTCTCTGCTCTTGGATGTGGCCAGATCCCAGAGAGGAATGCCAGCTGCTGTCAGATTTCTCCTACACCTGTTGCTTTGTTTGCTTGTCCCTGGGAGGTAAGTCCAAGTTTCTCTGCAAAGCACTGGTGCTCCACACATCAGCTTTACTTGAAAGATTCCTGTTGTTAAGAAAAACTGCTGTTGCAATCCCTTCAAACATCAGCTGTGAGCTGACCCTTCTGGAGGTGCTCTAAATCCAGTGATCTTGGGGGCATCTGCATCCCACCCCACCCCACCCCTTCATTAGCTTCCCAGTGAGATGTGACCATGGCAATAACCAGTGTTTGGGGCTGAAAAATGTTCATGGCTGGGTGTATATCCCATGCCATAAGCTATGAACCCTATTTCTTAGTGATGAGTTCTTTTTCTGACAGCACAAGGAACTCTGTGGAAGTTTCAAGATCCAGAAATGTTGGGGAGTAAAACCTGAAGCAGAATTTGGCAGCCTGCAAGTTATTTGTTACCTGGAAGGCAAAAGAAGAGCAGACTTGCACTGAATCCCTGCAGCCTAGAGATGTGCTCCTGCCTGCCTCCTTGGCCTTTGCCAGCTCTCCCTGCCTAACTTTAAGGTGAGAGGGGTGGGCACCCTGCCCTTACTTATCTCCCTCCAAGGGAGAACCTTTCTCTGGTGACTGTACCAGGGCCTCAAGACTAATATGTGTCTTTAAGGGCTTTTCCCCTGAAAATTCTGATTTTATTTTCCTGGTTGGTGAAGATTATTGGATTTGTCTTCACATTGTAAGTTCAGGCCTCCTTCCCAAGGAGGCTGCAGTTGTAATTGGTGACTGAAGTATTCCAGTTTTCCTGAGGTCCATAGGAGTGCAGGAGGATGAGAGTTTGTGACTGACTTGAAGGATAGATAATACCTGGCTACAATTTTTGGGGTAAAACTTGGGGCAGGGTCTTCCCAAAGCTCTGTTTGTTGTAACATGTTTATGCTTTGGGACAGACTTTGTTAGTCTCATGTTGAAGAGGTATTCCAAAAGAGATATCTAAAGGAACTTTATTTCTCTAGGGTTCCACACTGAGGATGGCAGATTTGGAGCTTTCCAAGGAAGCTGCTGCCTTGACATAGACCAAGAGGATTCCTATTGTTCAGGTGACATAATGAGGCTGAGATGCAAAGAAGCAGCAGCTGGTATGTTTTGACTTTATATATATATATATGTGTATATATATATATATAAAAGTAATATGATTTATCAGGGAGAATAGGGGAAGATCAGCAGCCAGCTTCTGACTAGTAAAGCTGGGATCCAGAGGGTGAATGTGACTTAACACCTACATTTGACAGGAACCAATTTAGAGTTTCTCTCCATCTCTGCAGAGGGCTGCAGTGCAGTGTTAAATATCAGTGCCTGATTAGTTCCCACCTCCCCCTTCCTGAAAGGAGGAGAGGAGGAACAAACAGAAGTCAGTAGCTGCTGGGTCAGTGCATTCACTGCAGCTTTACAAGCACTGAGTTGAAGTCCTTGCTCCAAAGTGTGTGCTAGGTTCTGATATAAATCCAGGTCCCCTTTGCAGACCATAAGCATTGCACTGTGGAGAGAAGGAGCCACTAGAAGCATCACCCCAACCAGAAATTCTGTTGAGGGCCACAAGAACACATCTCTGTCAAGCTTCACTGAACCAAGCACATTCTCACACTCTGCTGGAGTCAATCAGAATTTACCAGCAGTGTGAGCTACATTTTGGTGTTGAAAATCCTGCTAGCATCAGGTGGAGTCAGAAGGAGGGCAGCTAGTACAGCCCTGAAACTAAAAGCAGCTTGGGGTCTATGCCTGGTTCTGCCACCAGCTTTCTCCTACAGCCCCTTTCTACAAGATCATTTCAGTTTTCAATCCTTCAAGTTCCCCCTGTCCTCTGTGAAATGAGAGGGCTATGGAAGACCTAGAAGTTGTCTGTCAAAAGCATTATTTTGTCAACCAAAGAAGCCATGGCAACCTAAAGCTACAACACAGCTTCAATCACAAGACCAGCTTGAGTCAGCTACTGCCTTTGAAACATCTGTGGTGTCAGCTAAAAGTAGACTTTTGGACCAGAATTGAAGTACATTGAAGGAGTCACAAAAAATAGCCCAAAATAGAGGGGAGGAAAGAGGGATTATCAGACAAGGAGGGGGCATGACCAAAAGAGTGGAAAAGCCTCAACAGTTTCCTTGCTTTTCCTTGTTGCTCTTCTGTTTTTTCCTTGTTGCTCTTCTGTTTTTTCCTCGTTGCTCTCAGCCAGACTGATGAGTTCACTGGATTTCTTGCATTGTGCTGTGGTGAACAGAACCACTGATGAGACTCTCATGAAGTTTCATAACACTACCAACATTCCTGCATGGATTTACCTGCAGCTGGGCATTTATATCACTGCTTGCTTCTTTAGGGACTGGAAAGCTGGAGGAGTCTGGCCCAGAGCTTTAGCCAGATGTGTACCAGTTCCTGTTTTGCCTTTATCCTGTGTTATGCTAACTTCTACCCTCCCTGCATTCCTCCCTGTTCTAGGAATGCAGCTATCTAAAGGCTGGAAACCTTAGGTAAGATCACCAGATGGTATCTTACCTGGAAAAATGCAAATGTATGTCCTGGAGAGGGGAATAGTTGCTTCTCTGTGACACTTGAGACATCTGAAATAGGGAAGATGTAGTGGGGAACATTTTGGCCATGGCTTTGTGATGTGACTAACCAAATGGGCCAGTTTGGGACCGGCCTGTATGAAGGCAGCATGCCCTTGGGCACATCACACTTGCTTGGGTCTTTAAGGACTTTTATAGAAGAAACATTTCTGGAGTGTTTTTCACTTGATTAGTGCTTTAGGAGGCTCAGAAGATGCTGGGGAGCAATCAAGGCAAAAGCTGTGCTGTAAATCCTGCAGGGTTCCTTTCTGTGACAGTCATTGTTTCTTTCTCCCTTTTCATTCAGACATCAAAAGGAAAAGAACAAGAAGACAAAGGCAGAAGCTGAGGCTCACACCCAATGTTTTTCTCTATGACTTTTGCCAAAGAAAAGAAGAAAGGCAACAAACACCACAGCATCGAAATAATCCTTTTTTCTTTGCTTTTCTTTTTCTGCCTTCTTCTAGACACACTTCAAATGGTTCCCTTTAATTAGGCAGAAGGTACTGACCTAACAGACAATATTGCAGTTCTTCCATTCTTTTAGTAGATACTTTGATTCCTGAAGCTTTGAATCAAAACCTTGTATTCCAAATGCATGCATCCTTCAGGAAATTTCAGAGGTGCTTGGCAGTTCCATGACTTGTCACTGATATTGTGCTGAGCTAAAGCCAGGATTTAGGAGAGTGTGTAAATATGGCTCCAGATTTTTTTAGTCAAAGGCCATCTGAGATAATGAGCAAGAAGAAAGGAAGAGTGTTAATGTTTTATGGGTCAGGTCTGCAGGGGTGTGTGAGATCCTTGGAGCTTTTAAGATGTGCCAAAAAGTCTAATCCCAAGGCCAGGAAGGCAACCCAGCAACCAGAAGAATTTGGATGATAAAGTATCAACACAAATTGATGGCTTGCTGTAGTTAAAGTGTGCATTAAGAGAAGTTTAAAGCCCCCCTTGAAGAGAAATAAAGGCTCTGCAATGTTGTTAGCAGGTTCTTGTCTGAGGGATGGACCAAAGTATGCTGGAGAAGGGGGACAGGTTTATGTGCAGCCCTAGAGGGAATCACTGCACATGTACACAAGTGTTTGGAGATGTTCCTGTGAAAAGAGTCATTTCTCCTTGGTTTTGTAATGTTTTATATGAAAATCTCCTCTGTCCCCTTCCTCCTCCCCTCACCCTAAGCTACAGTCTCCTGTCTCCATGAGGAATATACCTGGCCTTGGCCAGTGAGTCACCTCTGTTCAGCTCCTGACATTAACCTGTGATGAAACTCCAGTGATGTGGAGCTGATCAAAACTGGGGGGGGGGGACTCTGAATGGGAAGGGGTGTAAAAGTGAGTCACCAAGGGAAAGCAGATCTTTTCCAACCCTTTCTTGGCAGGGAAAATGTGAACAGTGTCTGAGCATGGCTGGTAGGGGTGGTTCTCAGTGCTGTGTTGGCTGCACCACACAATGCTCCAGCCCCTGGGGTGGTTGTCCTGAGGGCTGGTGGCACAAGCAGAAGAGTTTGCTCCCAGTGGGGAGTCAAGAATTTTGTTGGAAGCTGTTTACACATGGGTGTTGGATATGTGATGCAGCAGTGAGAATACCTGTGGCACCCATTGCCTGCATGAAACAAGCCTGGGGTGGAAGGGCTGCTCCCCCCAGCAGCAGAGCTGTAGCAGCTCTCTGTTCTCAGGTATTGGGCACTCTCTGTGTGTACTGAATGACCTTTGGAGGACTGTGGAAGCAGAAATGCAAGGATGTAAGCAGGCCTCTTGCCTGAACCTCCATTCAGTCTCCTGAAACAGTAATCCCTGTGTAACCTTCATGATAAACTAGTCCCCCTGCTGAAGAAAGCAGACTCCAGACCATGAGTGGGCTTGTAGCCTTGTGTGTGCTCCAGGGGTGTACAGCTTGCACCCCATTATCTGTCTTTTGCATAGCACCTCTGAGAGAGTACAAACCATCTCTCCACTCTGCAGGCACAGCACTCACAGCAGCAGAGCTTCTTTCTCTGCTGCTCAGGCTGCTCTCCTGTAGCTATGGTAAACAGCTGCTCTTCTGGCCTGACCCACGTTTGTACTCTGGTTATTCCATGACAGAATGGAGGAGCCACAGCAGCTTGCACTGTGTTTAAGCAACATTACCTAAGAAAACATCTGGGATATGATGCTCTGGAGCAGGGCTATTGGTGTTGGAGACAGGGCTGGTGCCCACTGTTTGTGAGTACCTGTGAGACCACCAATTTCTTATGAAATGGGGCATTTGAGTGATTTTTGTGTCCTGTGAGGAGAAAGCTCATTTAATCAGATGTTGAGGGAGTGGCAGCACTGCAGGAAAAGACTGACAAGGCCTGAGCTGCATGCTTTGGGCTGGAAAGACAACAAAGAGTAGCATTTAACCAGACCCAGTTTTCTGAGGTTACCCTTGGATGCTCATTTTCCTCTGCATCATTATGCCAACTGAGCAAATATTGCTTTACCACAGCTTTGTGCCATTTATGTTGACTAGAGAAACATAACTTGCATGAGAATTCATACAGTTTATTGTTAGTCTACTTAAAAGCTTTAACAGTCTGCTCAAAGAGTCCTCATCCATCCACTTACAATGATGCTAACAATGCTGGATGATACTGTCTAGAATACTAGAGAGAGAGAGGGGATAAAAGCAATAAAAAAATTCCTCAGCAGTAGCAAAACCACCCCCTCCCTTAGCTGCTGCAGCTTTCCCTGGGTTATGCTCACCCCTTTACTGCCCAGGGAGGGCTGCAGGTGTCACAGCTTCCAAGTCCTTCAGCTCCAAGCAGCAGGAGGCTGGTGGTTTGGCCAGTCTGTCTTCCTCAGCAGGGTGGTAGTGGTGGGGATTCTGCCTCCTCCTCTGCTGGAGTCCACCTGAGGCTGTTCCCACTCTGTCTCTAAGGTTCCTCTTGCAGTGCTCCTCAGTCCTTGGTGTGCAGAGCCAGGTAGATGTGTGCTGACCCTGCAGGCAGAGCTGTGCACACCTTGCAGACCTGCTCCTCAGCCTCCTTGCTGCCCGTGAGTGGTGTTATCCAGCCCCAAGGTCATGTTGCTCTGTTGATGCAGCAGTTGCCCATGGGGGAGTAGTTCAGAGCTCCAGGGCTGCTGGGATCATCCTGCTGGAGGTTTCAAGGCCCTGCTGCCCTCCCCTGCTGCATTTTTTCCTCCCAGCTCAGGGGCCAATTGCTGTGCCCACAGCTGCTCCTGCTGTGCTGAAGAAACAGAGCCAAGCCATGGAGCAGGTGAAGCAAAAGTGCTGAGGCCAGAGGGGTGAGGGCCCCAGGTTGTCAGACAGTTACAGTTACAGCTACAGAGCTCACCTGAAGCTCCCTGCAAGGTCATTCCCAGTCAAAGCAAGGTTCACAAACTTGTATATTAGGTTTTTCAGTATGAGTACACAGCCTGTGGCCTGTGTCTGGCAGTAGCAAGACCATGTTTTGTGGGATATAGGCTTACAGACACAAGACCCCTGCTTGTCCATGACCATAAACTGTCACCCACGAGTCCAGCAAGGATGTTGCAAACCCTCCTGTGGCTCAAGGCTCCTCACCAGGACCGAGCAGACAATCTTCTTGGAGGCATTTGCTCTTTCCTATCTGGTCTTGCCTCGTGGTGGGTCTGAGGGTGGCCTGTAGCTCTTGGCTTAGGGGTATAGCCACTTTTTGGTTCACTTAATATTTGATTTTATAGCCAGGATAATTTGCACAATTAACCAACCTCGTACAATACCCAGGGTTACACTTCTAGGCTGCTAGTAGTTAAAAGTGTCAGTAGCTGGTGGGAGTCCTTCTGAGGAGGGATTTGCACCAAGAATGGTGGTTGGCATCTTTTATTGCAGTTGTAGCAAGAGCAACTTACTCAGTCTTGTCACAAACTGCAAACCTTGCTTTGGTGGCTTTTTTCACTGCTTCTGGGACTACAGATGTTACAAGTGAATGCTCTGTTACCTGCAACCACTGCTCAAAACCTAAACCAAATGTTTCTAGGCTTTGTTTAGTACACAGTTTAAAAGCTTATAGTGAATTTAGTGTCCCTTCTAAAAGCATCATGGAATTAACACCATCTCTTAAAGTTATGTTATATGCACATGCATTAGCAGACAACTTAGACATTCAGAGGTGATTTCTGGATGCTCAGTATCCACACAATCACAGCTGGATCCCACATAAGTGCTTACAGACCCACTAGAAGCCAAAGAACACATTTCATATTCATATCTGCTAAACTCTGTTCTAAACTCTTTGAAAACTGCTGTCTTTTTTTGTATGCAATTTGCATGTTTAAGTGCCTTCTGCTTGCTGATGTCCTTCCAGAGAGGCAGCTGGCAGCACTCCACCTTGCTGGGCTGGTTTCATCACTGGTGTACAGCTCTCATCTCAGAAACCTTCCTGGGGTAAGTTTCTAAAATCACCTCATTATCTCCTCCATAACAAACCAAAGTTTTTCATCAGACCAGTCCATGTGGTCACAAGTGGTGTTCCCCAGGGCTCAGTGCTGGGGCCAACACTTGGGTCACAACAACCCCATGCAATGCTACAGGCTTGGGGCAGAGTGGATGGAAAGCTGCATAGCAGAAAAGGACCTAGGGATGTTGGTTGGCAGTGGCTGAACATGAGCCAGCAGAGTGACAAGGTGGCCAACAGCATCCTGGCTTGTATCAGAAATAGTGTGGCCAGCAGGACTAGGGCAGTGATTGTTCCCCTGTACTCTGCACTGGTGAGGCCACACCTTGAATACTGTGTTTTGTGTTCCTCACTACAAGAAAGACATTGAGGTGCTGAGTGTATCCAGAGAAGGGCAATGAGGCTGGTGAGGGGTCTGGAGAATAAGTTTTATGAGGAGCAGCTGAGGGAACTGGTGTTGTTTAGTCTGAGGAAGAGAAGGCTCAGGAGAGACCTTATCTCTCTCTGCAACTACTTGAAAGGAGGTTGTAGAGAGGTGCAGGTCTCTTCTCCCACATGACTAGCAATAGGACTAGAGGAAATGGCCTCAAGTTGCACCAGGGGAATCTTAAGTTGGATATTAGGAAGAATTTCTCCACTGAAATAGTTATAAGGCACTGGCACAGGCTGCCCAGGGAAGCAGTGAGGTCACCATCCCTGGGAGGTGTTCAGAAAACAGAGAGATGTGGCACTTTGTAACGTTCACTATGAGGGTGGTTAGGCAGTGGAACAGGTTGCCCAGAGAGGTTGTGGAAGCCTCATCCCTGGAAGCTTTTAAGACAAGGCTTGATGGGGCCCTGGGCAACCTGATCTAGTGGATGGTGTCCCTGCCAGGCAGGGGGGTTGGAACTAGATGATCTTTGAGGTTCCTTCCAACTCTGACCATTCTATGATGATTCTATGATTAAGTAGAATGGCAGTGTTAGGTAAACAGTTGGACTTGATCTTAGAGGTCTTCTCCAACCTTAATGATTCTGTGATTCAATGATTACATGTGATGCTTGTATGTAGTGCTTTGATCTCCCCACCACTGGAGACCTTTAGTTTTCTACCCATCTTAGCACTATCAATTTATACCTAGATGCTCTAAATTCTACTTGAAGCCACACTATGCAGTTGTCTTAGTATTGCACCTAACACTGACAATGCACTAACAGCAACTGATCTAGTATAAAAGATTTTCCCCTTCATCTATGCATATATGCTAATAAAGCAACATAAAAGTAGAAAAGAAAGCACAAAGCAACATACAATTAATAATATCCATAATTTGGAATTGCTACTTTTTCTTCTGTGCTACCTATGGAAGACAAAAATAGAAAGATTGCTATTAATAGTTACTGTAATTAACCAAGGTAGATGATAGGAGTTTTTGATGCTATTAAGGATCTAATAAACTGCTTCTTTACATATTTCTATAAAATTTATCAGCTTATGCTCTTAAACAGCTTCTTACCAATCCTCCATCACATTTGGTACCCATTGGTTCTGTCTCTTTTCTGTAACAGAAGAACTTTATATTTTCATTTAAAATCTATTACATTCATGCATACTGTTTACCATGATCAAGCTTTTAAAATTCATTTACCTTTTTTCCCCTCCAAGAAAAAATGCTTGTGTTAACACCTCAGCTAGAAACCTATATGACAGGCTTAACTTTTTGCTCTCAGAGTGTGTCAATTAAAGTATTTTATCATTAATCACTCTCCCCTCAAACCCTTGTACATACATCCAGAATCTGCCATTTTGCCAGCTTCTGACTTTTAATCTATTGGTGGCACTTAGTTAGCATTCCTCTATTTCCACTCTTTTTCCTTTTTTTTTGATACCACTCTTCAGCTTCTTCCCTGCACATACACCCACATGCTTATGTGAAAACACATTACTGAATTTAACAATGCTGATGCTAGGCAGGAACTGCTTCATTTGTGTGGGTACCTTCTGAATTTGCCCTGCTTCTACCTCTACTTCTTGATTTTGCTGCTTTACCTCTGATAACAGGCAGGTACTTGTTTTGAAATTGGTGTCTTTTTTGGTTTTGTTTGGGTTTTTTGCCTTTTTTCCCCCCCCTCCCTTCCCCCCTTTTTGTTTCCTCCTTTTTTCCCCCCCTTTTTTCCCCCTTTTTTTCCCTCCCCCCCTTTTTTCCCCATTTTTTTCCCCTTTTTTTCTTTTTTTTTTTTAAAGCCAGCCCCCTTCTGGATAGCCTATAGAGAGGAGGCAGAAACAAGCTGCTATTCTTTCCTCCCTTCTTTACCCTCAGGTTTTATCCTGTGCTTGGGACTCCTCTACCTTTCCTATGCCCAGTCCTTCATACCTACAGCTCGTTCTCAGTCCTGCAGCTCCACATCACTGCACACACACAGTTGGTATCATAGCCTGGACTCACTCCAGGGTTTTATCAGTCCTTAAAACCTTTTTTCCCCCCAAACAGCCTCTGTTAGCTTGGCCTGAGCTGCTTTGCCTATCCCTGCCTGGACTCCTTGCAGAGAAACAAGCACTAGGGGTGGCTGTGGCAGAGCTAAAGCAACCTCTGCCCACCGCAGCCCTGGCTGCTCTTGCTGGAAAAATCAATTTCTCTCTCTCTTTCTCTTGTGAAAATAAGCAAGCAAACAAACAAAAAACCCCAAACCCCTTAAAGCTTGACTCCACCTGTATTTTCTCCTCCTTACTTTGCATCCCCCTCAGGCTCAGCCGGTGCCAGGCTTTACGTGTGACCCAGCGATGCCCCGTGGGCTCTGTTCAAACCCCCTAGTGCTCCCGGTGTAGGAGCCTTCCCCAGTGGTTCGGTTCTGGTCTGACCACGAGCCCGGGGAAGAGGGGAACCAGCTTCTCTAGACTATAACTGGGAAGGCAGGAGCCTCAGGCTCGCTTCCCTCTCTTCTAGCACTGATCTCCAGCAGGCGATCCAGCAGGACCTTGGTGGGAGCGTTATCCCAGCGGGCCATGTCCTCCCCGTGCTTCCGAAGCTGCCTCCAGATGTCTACTCTCATCGTGCTCAACTCCCTCCTGGCCACGGTACTTTGCACCGCTACTCGGGGAGCTGCACCCTGCTGCCGCCACTGCCTCTTGCCTTGACACCTTTCTTTCCTCCCTTTCTCCACGGAGGGGGTCTGGGAGGTCGCATCAGTGGAAGCAGCAGTCTGCAGCGTCTCCGAGTCGCTCCTCTCCCTGGGGTTTTCCCTTCCTCTGCTCCCCCTTCTTCCCCCTGAGCCCCCTCTGTCCTGTGCCCACACACTCCTTGTCCACTGCTTTCTCCTCCCTTGGACGCTCCCTGGTTTGTACTGCTGAGGAGCTGGGTCAGTAGTGGTTGTTTCCCCCCTGAGAACTCCATCTGCCTGTGGCTGCACGTTTCCCTGGCTTCTCCCCTCTGCTCCTTCACCTTCCCTTTTCACAGCCACCTGAGCACTGCTAGGCGAAACAGGGTTTACTTTAAACCTTTCTGGCATCTCAAACTCCAGTGAACGTGGGCTCACAGGCTTACACTCCTCTGTGGAGGGGTTGCTGTCTGGATTCAGCCACCTTCCTTCCCAGTGCCCATCATCTCCTTCATAGGGTGTCTTCACAAGGGCTGTGACCGTGCTGTGCTTCACCCCTAAGGCTGCTTTTAACTTCTCTATCTTGGCCTCACAGGCTTGGTGGTCTGTGCCCTTCTCTTTTAGGATCTGTATTTTTTGCACTAGTGCTTGAATTGCTCCTTGCACCTCCTCTACAGCTTTGGTACTGAGAGCTAGCTTCTCCTTCAGGGCCTGGTTCTCATTCAGTATGGCCTTTTTCTGTTCACACACCTCTTGATACTGGAGAACGCTTTGCACTTGCACCACAGCTGCAACTCCTTCCCGAGTCTTACCCTCCTCTAGTTTAAGTTGTTGAGCCTTTATTTCTGCTTTCAGATTGTTGTTCTCTTCCCTTAGGTTCTGGATTTCTACCTGGGCTGCCTGTTTTTCTTCAGCTAAACTTCTGGCCACTAGCCACACAGCCCATGCTCCTGCACATTTTAAGAATTTTCGGGAGAAGAGCTTAGACCTGGCTGTCTCTTTTAACTTGGCAAACTCTAGGTCTGCCTGCTGGATACTTCTGCAAGAGTTTGGACCCCAGGGGTTTGGTCCCCACTGCATAACCCAGTTTGCCAGCTCTGACATATTTTGGGCTGCCTTGAAGGTATTTCAGCCTTTACAGAAAGGGCTGCTTACAAACTACAGCTCCAACAGGCTGAGAGAAGATAGCAGAGGCTCACCCAGGTTTGGGCTGCTCCTCTCTTGTTTTTCTGGTGGACTTCTTCCCAGCCAAGTAGTTGTGCTACTAGTGGACTTTTCTCAACCAAGAAATCCCCCAAACAGAGATTTTTAGTTTAGCTCTTCTCACAGACAAGGCAGATGGCTTTTGTTCCCCTGTGCAGGGATGCTTAGAGGCATCCCTTGAGCATTTCTCTTCCTAGGCAGAAGGCTTTCTCTCCTGTTGGATTTCCCACTTCAAGATTTTCAACAAGTCTCTAAAGGGTGCCTCTGTTGCCCACCAAAACTGGGTGCTATAAACTTGCTGGAGCTACAGGAACACAAAGTAGCCTTGTTGTTGGTGTTGGCTGTTCCTGAGTGCAACAGGCACCTGAAAAAGTCTCTCCCAGAAGGGCTGCTCACAAAAATGCCCTAAGGGCTCACAGGATGGCTGCTGCCTTCTCCACTTGTTTGATGTACCACAGCTTGTACCTTTCTGTGGCCTAGAAAAACACAACTTATACAGGAGAATCTGCTGCTTGACTATTTAAAAGTTTCACCACTCTGCTCAAAGAGTCCTCATCCATCCACTTACAATGATGCTAACAATGCTGGATGACATTGTCTAGAATACTAGAGAGAAAGGGGATAAAAGCAATAAAAAAATTCCTCAGCAGTAGCAAAACCACCCCCTCCCTTAGCTGCTGCAGCTTTCCCTGGGTTATGCTCACCCCTTTACTGCCCAGGGAGGGCTGCAGGTGTCACAGCTTCCAAGTCCTTCAGCTCCAAGCAGCAGGAGGCTGGTGGTTTGGCCAGTCTGTCTTCCTCAGCAGGGTGGTAGTGGTGGGGATTCTGCCTCCTCCTCTGCTGGAGTCCACCTGAGGCTGTTCCCACTCTGTCTCTAAGGTTCCTCTTGCAGTGCTCCTCAGTCCTTGGTGTGCAGAGCCAGGTAGATGTGTGCTGACCCTGCAGGCAGAGCTGTGCACACCTTGCAGACCTGCTCCTCAGCCTCCTTGCTGCCTGTGAGTGGTGTTATCCAGCCCCAAGGTCATGTTGCTCTGTTGATGCAGCAGTTGCCCGTGGGGGAGTAGTTCAGAGCTCCAGGGCTGCTGGGATCATCCTGCTGGAGGTTTCAAGGCCCTGCTGCCCTCCCCTGCTGCATTTTTTCCTCCCAGCTCAGGGGCCAATTGCTGTGCCCACAGCTGCTCCTGCTGTGCTGAAGAAACAGAGCCAAGCCATGGAGCAGGTGAAGCAAAAGTGCTGAGGCCAGAGGGGTGAGGGCCCCAGGTTGTCAGACAGTTACAGTTACAGCTACAGAGCTCACCTGAAGCTCCCTGTAAGGAAAGTCCCAGACAAAGTAAGGTTGATGAACCTCCATGGTCAACTTCTGGCAGTGGCAAGACCATATTTCATGGGCTATAGGCATGCATTGTGTCACTATTATCCTTCATTTTCCCCCCAAAACCCTGTGCTTTGCTACAAGAGCTGTAGGAATAGAGGAGAAAAACCTTGTGCTGTGCCATAACCAAAAAGACCATGAGTGGTGCTCCCCAGTATATGTGCTAGGAGCTGCTAGGTGGGTCTTTGGGACCTTGATGGGACCATGGGTGATGGCCTTACCTGTGCCAAAGTCAAAGAAATCCATCAGGTAGTGCTGGCAGCCAGCATGCTAATCCTAGAAAGAAACAATTCCCCAAATAAGTGAAATAAGGAGAAATGTTTGAAGTTCTGCAATTATTAAAGCACATAAATCCCTGCTCTAAACCCCACTGTCCCCTGAGATCAATGCTGAGAGACATCTGAATCTGTGTAAACTGGGAGATGTAATAGGATTAAAACTGCAATGTGATGAGACAGCTCATTTTTATTTCTAATTCCTTTCTAATTTCTGCTTTATTCTGAATATTTTAAAGCCCTTCCAAATGTATTTCACAAGTTTCAATAACAACCTAGTAACTGGATGTGGCATTATAGCAATTTATAATCACCTCCTAAAATGGGGATCTAAATTAATCTTTCTCCATCTCATTAGTTGAGCTATCAGAGATCTTTTACAAGATAATTGTCTTTCAGTGGCTTTAATTTAATTTAATTTATTAATATCTTACATTTAGTTTTCATAGATGCTGTTTTAATTATTGAGCTGATACATCTTAGAAACATAATTTTTTTATACAGCATCAAACTTTTGCTTTTAGGGCTCTAGAGCCTTTTGAAGGTACTCTAGTGATAAATATTGAGTCCTTGTTTGTGTTTACCTGTAGAGTGGATACCAATTTACTTTTGCCTTAGGTTCTCACAAGGGAAAATCAGATCTTATCTTGGAGCATCCTGTTTAGCAGATGAGGATGGCTTTATTCTTAAACCAAAACTTGTTCTAACTTTAGAATGCTACAGAACTGCAAACAAGGGGAGGCAGAAGTACTAAAAAGAACATGTCATAAACAGCTAGTTGATACCTGACAGGTACTGAAGTAAACTAAATCAGTGGGCAGCAGAGTTAGGGCAGCCCAGTCTCCTCTGGGGTTGTGTCCCATAACTGAGCTCTCTGGTGCTGGTGGCAATGCCACTCTGCTTGAAGCTTCTCCTGCAGCCAAGAGTCTCTGACTACCCCACCAGATGCCTGCTGTTCCTGCACCCACACTACTAGCTGGGTCTCTCCCACCACCCCTTTGCTAATTAACCTGCAGGAACATAGTATTTGAAAGACTTCCAGCCCTCTGTAAATGTTGGCCAAAATGAACCAGGAGGTTCCCAAATCAGGGAGGACAGTCAGACGAGAAGACTGTGTGACTGACACAAAGAACTTCCTTCCTTCAGAAACCAGCCTAAAAATATGTTCCCTTCTAGAGCAGAATAGCAATGCTGAGACATCTGACAGTAAATGTAATGATGATAATTGGTGTTTAATGAATAATCCTAGGTAGCTTTAATATTTTAACTTCATAGAATACCTTTCATCCCCAGGAGCTAAAGCAATTTATAAAAGGTGTACTGTTCCCCCTCTTGGTCTCCTTTTGCTATTAATTCCAGCATTTGATGGGGACCAGTTCCATGCCTGGGCCTGCACTGGGCATGTTGCATGGCACAGCAGTACAGAGGGGCTGTGTCCCACCACCCTGCTCCGGAACCTCCTCAGAGTGAACTCCATTTACTGGGGATCTAAATTAATCCTTCTACATCTCATCAGTTGAGCTATTAGAGAGAACAGGCTGGTGACAGGCCAGCCTGCCTTTGGTTGCAGTCCAAGGTCCCACAGAGCTGAGAACTTCCAGTTTCCTGGTGAGAAGAATTTCCTCCCTGCATCGAGACCCCCCATGCAGGGCACATCTTTCAGGTGCGAGTGTGCTCCCACGTTTTGCCCACGCTGGGGTTTTGCTCTGGGATGGAGCGAGAGCAGCTTAGGAGCTGCAGAGAGGCTGGGAGTGCATCTCCTTTGACCTCCCTTCTCCCACCGAAGGCCCTTGGAGCTGAAGTGCGGGCAAAAAATCCAAAAGCCCCTACAGACCTCTCTCCCAGGCACCTGCGTGAACCTCCCGACACAGACGAGGCGAGTCTATGGGAGGGACAGCAGCGTTACTGGGGACGAAACCCACCCGCGGCCCCGAAGCCTGTAGGGGGGAGGGTGCGGGCTAGGTCCGGGCTGAGCCCGCACGGGAGCCGGAGGAAAAGCAGCCCAATAACCCCCTCTGGTGTCAGGAAACACCATGGCAGAGGCTCTTCCTCGAGGGAGGAAAACCAAGCCCAACAACCCTGGCAGATTGTTCCCCCTTGCTCGCCAAAGACAACTAGCTGGACTCGGGGTTTTTTTTCCAGCTGAAGCATCAAAAGGTCTATGTGAGGAGAGAGGGGGAACAACCATTAGCTCGCTTCGAGTAACAGCTGTAATGTACAGCCGGTGGATAAAGTCAGTTTGGGGTTTAGAGACACATGCTGCTGCTGCTTAGATCCTTCTTCTAGTTCGTGGGCTCTTGTGCCATCTGGGTGGCTGATGGCAGGGAAATTTGCTGGTAGGGAAGGGAAGGAAATGAGGATTAAAGGCATAAAGGTTATTACTTATTAATGTCCTCTCTTCCCCATTCCCCAAAGAAGCAACCTGCTGCTGTACAATGCTGCTCTGCAAGAGCAGTTTGTGCCAAATCCCTTTGCTTTTGCAAATTGTGACCTCTCTGGACACGAGGTTGTTTTTCTGATGTTGGGATTTGCCTGCTGAGGATGGAGGGCAGCAGGGCACAAGAAAGGGCAGATGAGTTTCTGTTATACTAGCTTGTTGGGTTTGGCCGGTTCTTAGAACTATTTCAGAATTTAAAAGTAACTTTAATAGTAAGAACTGCTGTGAGTCTTTCTTCTATCCATCCCCACTCCAAATGCTCCAGACTGGCTTTGCTCTTTCTTGTAAAGCCTGCTGCAGCTAGGATTTTTGGTAATAAGGATGATCTTGACAGCACCCTTAAGTCATGAGGGTTGCAATCCAGCTGTAACATGCAGGACCCCAGTGCTGGGATGAATGAGCACCTCAGTGAGCCTTGGGGAGCTCTGCTGAGCTCATGGTCCTGCAACCACTGCAGGCCAGGCTGGGACACCTTTCCCTTCTCCAGGAAGGCTCACCCACACCCAGTCCAAGGCTTTTCCTTGATGGCTTGGTATTAAAACTGTACAAATAATAAATTCTTCCTCCTATTAATCAAACCAGGAAGCAGGTCAACTGGGTTCATTTTAGACCAATTTGAAGTGAACATTTCTGGTGGCTCAGTTTTCTCAGCAAAATGAAAAATCTTCCCCAAAAGATGCTGTCTGAAGCCATCCAGGAGGGCTTTGTTCATTGTGCTCTGTTTTAACCCTGCTGTTTGCAGTGTTGCTGTAACTGTCTGATGCTTTAGGGTGGCATTTGCAAACATTCTCCTTTATTCCAGACCAACCTTTCTTTAGTAGATAAATGAGCGATCCCACCGTGCCCCTGAGCTCTATTCCTATACTAGCCGGAGATGTTCAAGTGTCACCCAGGGTCAGCTTGTGGCATCATGTGCTCTTGACCCAGACAGACAGAAAGGCAAATGGATGGTTTCTAGACAGCTAGGAGAGTTCTTTTCCAAAAATACACTAGAAAGTCCTCAGCTGCCACCCAGGTCTAGCTGTTCCTGAGAGAGGAGGAGCAAGGGGTCCAGAACATGAGCGGAGGTCTGTTTCTGGCCTTATATGTTTCTGCCCCTGTAATGTGAGCCTTTTCATGTAGCCTGCCAAAAGGCAGGGTAATTAGGGTGCCTTGTCGATTAAAAAGAGCAAATAAAGGTCCCATTAGATGCCCTTCAGTTAGGAACTGGGCTAGGGATCTCACTACCTTTTGAAAGTCAGATGCATTGGGAATGAAAACATCTTCCTCCTCGCAGATTGCTCTGATTCCTCTCCACTAACAACACCCCCTGCAGCCAGGCCCATCATCCCAGGACTCCTGCTTAAAGAATCCTAAAATTCCTATTGATTTCTGTAGGATTGGGTTCAAACCACTTAACTTGTTAGCCCACAGGAACAAGGAGCTGGTCTCTGAGTTGCTGCCTATCACTTGTGTGCTGCAGCAGGAGCCATCAGGCCCCAGGACAGCATATTCTCAGCTGTACCAAAGGAGAGTACATTGTGTTTTGTCCTTGGGAAGGTTGTTATAAATGGTTTAGTTTCAAGAGACCTCAATTAGATCTGAGAGCTCTTGCAAAGAGTTCATTCCTAATTATGGCTTGGAGACTTTGCAGTAGTCAAAAGACAAATGGATGACAAAGAAAGAAGCAAACAACAGGAGGTATTTCCATGGTGTCCTCTTTGCTGCTTGTTAGCTGTGCCCTGTCCCATATCAAGTACTTTACTTTTCACTTCCAAGACTGTCAGATTTCTCTTCCTAAGTTTCCATGTCTTTCAGTGAGGAAGCCAAGTACCCTACCTGCCTAAGACATCATCCCATTGCCTTTGGGAGCTGAGAAATTTGGAAAATGAACACTCTTGCACCTGAAACTGCCCTGTGGCAACGCTGCCACAAAGTGGCTTTCTGTCTCCTTCCAAAGTCCACAGGAAATCAGTCCTCCCCAATGACTTCTAGCTAAGCAAGATAATGAAACCCTCAGGACATCAGACTGGCAGGTGCTTTTTAATGGCACCTGACTGTCCTGAGAGTGGCCTGGTTTCTTGAGGATTACAGTTGGCCTTATTTCAACTTTCATCTCAGCTGAACACAGTCACTGAAGTCAGGTCAGTTCTCAGGGTGGATGGGGTCTGTATGTGCCAGTCTTCATAGTAAAAACCAGCTGGGTGCTCTCTGCAGGTGCTCCTTCCTCCCAGTGCTGGTGCTGGCCCTGGGGCTGCCTTTCTGCAAGTCAAAGTAAGACATTTACTTTCCTTTTCTAATTTTCCCCAGCTATAAAAATATACCTATGGATGAGACTACAGTTAACAACAATGTCATTAAATCATGCCTTGATCTTGGCTGCTTTGTTTGCAGTGACTCATACCAGGATTCTTGCAAGTATAAGTCAAATAGAAGCCAGCACTCAGCGACTGCAGTCCTGACTTTCCCCAGTCCTAACTGCTGACCTCCCCCCCCAAAGTTCTAAGAAAGGACTCTCTTCTTGATGACTGTAAGATGTGGGGTCCCTGAGCCAAATTGTCTTTCCAGTTAAAGCAACAACAAACTGGCTGCTGGTTCTCTGCCAGCTGTAAGCACTGTTTTTTGTCCTTTGGGACCAGTCCCACATCCTGTCTTAGCAGCCTCAGTGCAGGTGCAAGGTTGGACCTGGTAAGGGTTTGGCCTAGTCTCCTCTGTCCTTGTCTTCCAAGCCCCTGTGCCACTGCACTCACGTGTTGTGCCCAGGAGCAGGTGACAGCTCATGTAATGCTGACTGGCAGGTGACCACGGGATATGCAGCACGGGTCACGTCTCTGCAAGCCAGGCTCAGCCTAAGTCTCCCAAGATGTGTCACTAAGACTCTTAGTTCTAAATCCCTCCCTTCTAAGTGCAGCCAGCAGCAGCCCTGCAGCAGGGATGCTCTCAGCCCCCAACTCCTGCTCAGATGCACCCTGCTCTCTGTGTTTAGAACCATAAAGTCATGGAATGGTTTGGGTTGGAATGGACCTTTAAAGGTCATCTAGTCCAACCCCTTTGCAGTCAGCAGGGACATCTTCCACTAGATCAGGTTGCTCAGAGCCCCAGACAACTCGACCTTGAATGTTTCCAGGGATGGGACATCACCACCTCTCTGGACAATCTGTGCCAATGTTCACCACCCTCTCTTTTAGTTTAAAGCCATTATCCTTCATCCAGTCACAACAGGCTCTGCTAAAAAGACTGTCCCAATCTTTCTTATAGGCTCCCTTTAAGAACTGAACAGTCTTCCTGAAGCCTTCTCTTTTCCAGGCTGAATAACCCCTGCTCTCTCAGCTTTTCTTCATAGTAGAGGTCTTCTAGCCCCTTGATAATTTCTGTGGCCCTCCCCCAGACTGGCTCCAGCAGGTTCACATCTTCTTGCGCTGGGGACTCCAGAGATGGACACAGTATTCCAGGTGGAGTCTTACCAGAGTGTAGTAGAGGGGGAAAATCACCTCCCTTAACTTGCTGGCTACACTTCTTCTGATGCAGCCCAGGATTCAGTTGACTTTCTAGGCTGCAAGTGCACATTGCTGGCTCATGCCCAGCTTTTCATTCACCAGTGCCCCCAAGTCCTTCTCCACAGGTCTGTTCTCAATCACATCATCCCCAGCCTGTATTGATACTTGGCTTGTCAAAATGCTTGTCACAAGCTGTCCTTCACCAGGACTTTACCTTTCAGGAGCCCAGAGCAACTGGAAAGATTTTACCTTTCCATATGTGAGAGCAAGATGTGCAGCTGAGGAGGAAAACCCTGCCAGGCTGCCTGATGTCAGAGGGATGCAAACACCCAGCAGCTTTGAGGTGGCCATAATCTGGGAGGCCTTGCTTAGAAAATCTGGCTCTTGCACTGCAGCAGGGCTTCAAGCTGCTCTGGATGCAGTTACAGGTAAGAAAAGGGAGAAGGGAAGAACCTGGCTGGCTCCTGGGCATACTGGAGGCATAGCCTCCCTCCAGCCTGCCTGCGATGAAGGCAGGCACTCTCAGGGAGTCAGGGTGGTGGTTCCTCACAGCACCTCTTCTACAAAAAGGCAAGCACTACCCAGGCAACTCTCTGCAGGCCTGGCCTGTGTTTCAGACCAACTGTCTGCATGTGAAATCAGCCTTTTCCTAAGTCCAAGCCTCTCATTTCCTGTTAGTCAGGTCCCAGCCACTGGGCCAGCTCATGTTCATCTCTTCTGGCATCCTCTCTTTACAGAACTGGTCTTACCTGTCTCCACCTGTTTTTTCTGGCTGTCTGAGGGAGGTCATCATACATGTCCTGGGCAGGCTTATTTCTGCCCCCTTTCCTGGTACCCAGCACCAGGGAGCTTTGCATCCTCCCAGAGCAGAGGTAGGACACCCCCTTTTCTGGCAAGGCAAGCAACAAGCACTTCTCTCTAGGGTGAGAGGGATGTCTCCTTTCTTTCCCCACCAGTAAAAGATGAGAATAACACCCTTCCCCCACCCTCCCCTGACAGAGCAGACACTTGCTAGGTATTGCCCTGCTTCCCACAGTAATGTGGCTCTAACAAAGGACCTCGTTTCACACAGACAGCAGCTTTGGAAGTATTTAGTAATTAGTGCCAGAGACAGCAAAGAGCTTTGAGGAAAGCTGAGAGTGTTCCTGAAACTGCTCATTAAATCTCCTGTTCCTCAGAGCCAAGAAGCTGCCTAGTGGCTTTCCATGCAGGGCAGGGGCAGGCAGGGGACCAGGCTGCAGCAGCCCCCTGCTCACTCTCCTGCCACCATGCTCAGCCTTCTGTCTTGCAGCAGGGTGTCCCAACTCCCCTCCAGGGAGGTATATCCTTTTCAGGTTGAAAATGTCTATGTGATCAGTGCCCAGCAGCTGCAACATCCCTAGTCAGACACTGGGCTTTGCTTTTCTTCTCCTCAAGGGCCTTTGCAGTGGTGGGGAATGTGGCCAGACCCAGCCCCCTGTGGCTTTGTGGAGGGGGCAGGTGTGTTTGTGGGGTGGCCTGGAGACTGTATGGGAAGATGTGATAAAAGTCATGCTTGTTTTTCTCCAGATGGCTCCACTGTTACACACACTGCTGCTCTGCTCAGTCATGGCTTGGTGCCTGGGTGCACACAGAGAGAGGCTGGAGCACAAGAGGACATTTGACTCTGCAAAAAGATTTAAAAGATTTCATCCAAATGTTCTTTAATTAGCTGAGGAAAGAAGTGATTGAAGCCAGCCTATAGAAGTTACAGCTGTAGGACACTCCTGAAAAGCCCATGCTTGAGACCATCTGGGTGGATATTACTGAGATTAGGGCATTATTTTAACTTACTTGGAGGTGGTTTGGTCTCTTCTGGAGAGGAAAAAGCAAAGGGAGGATCTAACTATGGCCAGCCAGTACCTATGGAGGGCTGGTGAGAAGGTAGAGACAGACTCTTCTCGGAGGCACCTTAGAGAGAGGCAACAGCTGCTAGTCACAGTAAGGGAAGTTCTGCTTAGAAAGAAAGAAAAATGTTCTCCATGGGGATGGTAAGGCCCTGGGACTGCTGCCTGGGGAGGTGGTGGCACCTCTGCTTGGGGAGGTGCTTCTAGATCAGTTAGATCAGCTGGACCAGCCCTCAGCAACTTGCTCCAACTGTCTCTGAGCAGGGGCTGGATAGGAGCCTCTGAACCAAGTCCCTTCTGCCCAAAGCTGCTTTGTGATTCTGTGATCCACATCATCCATGTCCATGAGACACTTCCAAGATTAACCTGTGACTTTACTGATGCACCACACCACTGAGGCTGCTGCAGTGCTCATGCCAATGGGGCAGTGTTGGGGTTAACCCCCAGGACTCACTAAGACAATTCCCTAAACCTGCCTCAGCATAAGCCCTGCAGGATCTCAGCCTCCACCACCTCCACAAGTCCCCCAGGCAAGCACAGCTCAGGGCAGGCCTGGGTTTATTAACCAGGTGAAATCACAGAACTTTCAGGCAAAATGTTTTGGTCCATCTCCCAGGTAGGTTTGTCAGCCAAGGTGTCTAACATGAACCTTAAGCTGTGGTAGAGGTTCATCTCCTGCTTGCCAGAGGTAAGGAGATAAAGGCAGAGAATCTTGGTGGTTCAGAGACTTTGCAGTTTGGTTTCTGTTGCACAGATGAATAAGAGAAACTGAAAGACAGGTGCTGGACCCAGCTGCATAGAAACTGTTCCATCCATCTCCACATAATAAACACATTAAAAAGGGATGAGACATGTCTCTAACCATCTCCAAGGTTTTGCATGGGCCAAGCTGTGGCAGTTTTTTGTTGTTCTTGGTTTTTTTCCTTTTTACAACAAATGGAAGTAGAGCAGTGGGCTGATTTCAGGGGAGAGAAAGGAGTGGGAGGCAGCATATCACATCCTATTTCCTCTTTTAAACACTTGGCAAGGGAGCAAAGTTTCCATTCCCATCTGGCACAAGCAGACTAAACACAGGTTCCTTTCTGATAGCCATCTGCACTCTTCTGCTACCTTTTCCCATCAGTCTTCTGCAGGCAAACTACAAACCTGCACACTATTTAAAGGTACTTGAACTTAGGGAGCATAAGCAAATGATCCCTTCTGGTTACCTTCTTTCCAAGTCACCAAGCAGTGAGAGCCAAGCCAAACACTAACCCTGGCTAATCAACAGGCTCAGGACATGAAAGCAACTCCATTTCCTATTTGTGAATGCACAGATGTTGTTTATCTTGGATCTCCCCTTCCTGGTCCCCCAGGATTAAATCACAGGCCTTCAGGTGGAGTGATTGGATTTGTGTCGAAGCAGCTCGCAGCAAGGCTTAGCCAGCCCCACAGCTGTACTGTCTTCCTTCCTATCTCACTAATAATGGGGCTCTCTGCTGGTCCAAGGGCTCCCCACAAAAAGTGGGGTGTATTTGTCATGGTTCCCTGGAGCATCAGCTCCAGAAACAGTCGGTACTGCAGGGCCAGCTTATCTCTGTAAAGACCAGGCACACCCTCAGGATGGTGAAACTGATAGCTCTCCAGATGGAGGCACTAGCAAGGCTGGGTCAACCCAGGTACTGATAAGGGAGAGGAGAGTCTTTGCAGATGCAGATGTGGGCACCTGACTCCCCTGCAGCTCTGTGTTTATCTAGCCAGACCCACCTTGCAAGCCCAGCATGATTTTGGCCAGGTCAGGGAACACCACATTTCAAGCCAGGTGCTCTTTTTGGTGGTGGTGGTGCAGTAGCTGGTTCTGCTAGGAGAAAGACCATCCCTGGTCAGGCCACTATTCCATCCAGGCACTGCAGCTGAGCCACAGGTCTTGACTATGTCCAACATATTTCAGTGAATCTGTTGGCTTCACTTGTGAAGAGGCTTGGCCCCCATGTGTCTCACAGTGGTGAGAACCTGTGGTCAAAGATCAGCTGAGTTAGGATGATTCTTTCTCTAGACAAACTAAGATGCTCTGAAGGTCCAGGGACATTTGTCACCCAATGCCAGCTCCAGTTAACTTGATCAGCCCTGGCAATGGTGGCTACTAGTTCTCCTGCCTGCTTACATAGCCTTTAATTTCAAGTGGAGAAGGCCACTTTGTCCTTCCCCATGCCTATCACACTGCTACAGAGCCTGACTAGCATAGCCCAGTCAGCAAAACCTCCCACAGGGCTGGCTGTGCCTCACAGAGGTGGTAGTGATACTCATGTATGGGCTTTGGGCAGCACTTTAAGAGGCTGCTTGTGGGATGAGTGCTGCTTCTTGTAGCATCAGTTGTGTCTGTGCTAGCAACCTGCTTCCTCAGCTGTCAAGTGCTCTTTTTTTTGTCGGGGGGTGGGGGGAGGGAAGAGAGAGCCATGGTGATAGTTTTCCATATTGCAAAGGCACCCAACTGCAAGACAAAGCTGGTGGTGGCTGAGGCTGTGTTTGGAATAAACACCTTCCCACCCACAAACCCTCTGGCACTGTCTGCCTACTAAATGGGAGTCCCCTTCACAGGACCAGCACAGAGGCTTTCTCTGTAGCTGTGAGACACTGAGCAGCTCTGCATACAGCATAATGTATCTGTCCTGTCCATGAAGACAAGTAGGTGCGTACACCCACCCAGGGTCAGGCTTCCTGCAGAGGCAATGGCAGGGAGATGCTGCAGGGCTGTGCATTCCCGGCAGAGAGCGTGTCCAGCACATGCCAGTGAGTGTAGGCAGCCTTGACCACGAGGAGGAGGAGGAGAAGGAGGAGGAGGGGAGCCATGGATCCAGAGCTTGTCAGCCAGCCGGGTTCCCTGCTCGCCAAGGCTGCAGATGCAGCTTGAGTGTGCCTGACACTGGTCCAGAATGACTCGAAGACCTTGGTGAGCATCAGCTTGTGCTGCTGGTGCAGCTCTGGAGCTGTTTTTCCCCTAACTTGCTTTATGCAGTGCCCAGGTTTCAGTGGCATGCAGGGGGGATGAACCCACTTATGGGCATGGGGGGGAACATAGGCCACCATGTGTCCTGGGTACCCTCAGCAGCTGAGAGCAGTACCTGCAGCAAGGTAAAGTCTGTAGGGTTTTCCCCTGGTGCCATTGCACTGGGGTCAGTGAGCAGACAAGTTGTCTTCTCTTTTGTGGTGTGGCTGAGCTGCCTGATTACAATTTTTCAACAGTGCTGATAAATTTAGGATAAAGCCTGCCCCTTCCCCTGCAAGCTGATGGACCAAGGCCAATGGGATGAAGTTCAACAAGGCCAAGTGCTGGGTCCTGAACTTTGGCCACAACAACCCCATGCAATGCTACAGGCTTGGGGCAGGGTGGCTGGAAAGCTGCCCAGCAGAAAAGGACCTGGGGATGTTGGTTGGCAGTGGCTGAACATGAGCCAGCAGTGTGCCAAGGTGGCCAACAGCATCCTGGCTTGTATCAGAAATAGTGTGGCCAGCAGGACTGGGGCAGTGACTGTTCCCCTGTATTCTGCTCTGGTAAGGCCACACCTTGAACACTGTGTTCAGTTTTGGGTTCCTCACTACAAGAAAGACATTGAGGTGCTGAGTGTATCCAGAGAAGAGCAAGGAGGCTGGTGAAGGGTCTAGAACATAAGTCTTATGAGGAGACTCTCTGGGGCCAGGTTGCAGCCTTTGGAAAGGGGGGGAAGAGCTGCTGCTGCTACTGAGTAGGCACAGGACTGCAGAGCTGAGCTACTTTAGCTATTCATTCCTTGAGTCCCCAAAGAAGCAATTACTGCATGGATCCTTGTCTTAGCAAGCTTTTGGGGCAGAAGGCAAAAGGATAACTAGCCTCTGCTCCTAAGCAGGAAGCTGAGGATTTTATGGGATTACTTCTTGCTCCTTGACAGATGTAGGTCTTTTGAGGTCAGAGTTAAGGTTGGTGCTGAGCATCATGGTTTGATTTAATAGGCACCAGTTAGAACCTTCCATCAAGACTGGGATGGGACAGGCTCATGACCCTACTGGACCATGCTGGCTCTTGGGCACACATATGCACATCCAGGAGAGAGTAGGGAGACAAGCATCACCAAGACCTGCCTGGTCAGAGCCCCTCTCTCCCAAGTGCCTGAATCTGCTTTCTGAGCCCAGGTGTACTACAAACCCAGGAGAGCTGGATGCCTGTGAGAAGTCAGACCTCCTGGAGCATCCTGGTTCAGGTGTCCTCTGCCCCCAGTCTGCTGTGTGGCCATAGATCTTCCCAGTCTGCCTTTAAAAGGCTTTTATTCAACAATCAGTGGAATTTAGGGCTCAGTGCTGAGTTAGCAACTATCCTCCTAACTTCATTAAACTTCCAGCACTAATTTTCTCTCCTCAGTCCTTTCAGCTCTTCTCAATGAAGCTAACCCTGCTGGAGAAACTCTTGAGAGCTTCCTTGCACCCACCCAGTCAGCCTCCCTCACTCTTTGTGGCTCAGTTCTACTGGGACAGATGTGTCTGACATTGATAACATTAGTCCTCTTTATCTGTAAATATAGCATTACTAGTGTAAAAGCTGCTTTGTGCTATTCTAGCAGCAGCCACAGTGGAGAGCTGCACTGCTTTAATTATGGCTGCAGAGCCAAACAAGTACAACAGTAGTTGAGATATTACAGAAGCAATAATTTCCCCTGGTCAGCTCCTGTGTTTTGGTGTCTTCTTGATGCTTGGATTTACATGTTCCCTCTCTCTCTTTCTCTCTCTCTCAGGCAGGGGACTTGGCTCTGCATTTCTGAGGCCTTCACTATCTCTCTGGTGCTAGCAAGTGACCTGTCAGAAAGTGGTCAGGGCTGGTATTGCCTCTAGGGTCAATTCTTCTCTGGGAACTACTCATCAGACAAACAGATTTAAAAGAGGGAAATTGAGACACCCTGTTAACAACAATAAACCTGCTAATAAATGAAAGCTTAGCATAATGAAAAGGTGAGATGTAGTGATTCAGTAAAGGATTCCATTTTTCAAATGAAAATATTTTCTATAGAATAGTTCCAGCCAAGATGCATTTTACTTTCCCTGTCAGAATATAAATATTAACCCAGACACTCTTTGTTCTTAATGTGTCCTTTTCTATTGGCATGGCCTGGAGCCATGCTGAGAGCTTGCATCTCCTGTTGGCTTCCTTTTAACACTGGGTCCTTGGTGCACCTCCAGATCAGACCAGCCAAGGACACCTTCTCCTCCCTTGAACTTGGGGCTCTGCTGCTCATCCACATCTGTTACAGAGCAGATCTCCTCCCAGTGCTGTCAGGGTTCAGCAGGATGGAGATGACGCCTCCTTTTGCAGGAACCTGAAGGAGGTGCTAGTGGGACGTCTAAGCCATGTGAGGTCTCCATCAAGCGCCCGTGCCTGGCGTTTTGCGTCTGATTCTCCGCTGCTCAGAGGATTGCACCTTCCTGCAAAACCTCTGTGAAACTCTGCCCTTCTGGTGGCAGCAGGTGAGCAAGGGAAGAGTCAAGATGATGCTGGTTCAGCTTCTCAGCTGTGGGCTCCAAGGAAGAAACCTCCACAAGCAATTGCTGGTTTTTAATGGCACAGAAAAGTGAGGGCACAGACTGATGGAGGAAACAGAGTCATCATATTTTAGGTTTCTTGAGCCAGAGATGTAACTGTGTCCTCTGTACTTTCTTCTCCTCCATCACTGCAGCCTCCACTCTCCTCCCAGTTATCTACAGCAGCTGTCACTGTACAAGCAGAGGCCCCAAGTCAGTAAAGCCCTTAAGCACAAACTTAATTACCAGGACAAGCTTAAGGGCTTTGCTGAAGTCCTGCAGAGCTGGATTGAAACTTGCTGAGCCACCCTGGGCCAGCTTCACTGGAGGGCTGTGGGCTGGGCTCCAGCAGGGCCTCTTCCTTACTGGGGATCAGCATAAAAGAAAAAGAGAGACAAGACTGCAAAAGTAGATACCATTTCCATTCCCGTGGCAGCCCATCTGGGTCTGTAAGATCAAAACTCTCTGTGCCACCAGCCAAGATCTCTCCTCCTCCCCTCTTGATATGGGCCACAAACTCCATTTTTCCTCTCTGCTCCTCAACCCTCCTCACTACCAGGCATGCAGGGCTGAGCAGCTGCACCTTGAGTAGCTTCTCCTTCTCAAGCACCATCTGGAAGTGACTGCGAAATGCGATGCTGTGTGGAAAGTGGCTGGAAAGTATGACACCCTGAGAGCCAAGGAAATAAATAGACCATGCACCACAAGCACAGAGAAGAGAAGGTTCATGCCAGGTCAGGCACAGGTAGGGCCATGCAGGGACAGCCCAGAGTTTGTCTGAGTGGTAGCTGCTGCCTCTTAGGAAGCTGTTGCTGGGCAGAGGCATATGGTACAGCCTCTGGTGATGCTACCAAGGTGGCAGGTTGAAGGTAGCAACAGTTTCAACCTCCTGTCCACAGCATCCCCAGGCATGCAAACTATTTATAAGGGGGCTGTGAAACATGGGGGGAGCAAAGCAAGGTACTGCAGGCTGCACAGCAGCTTCCATGTGTGCACGTACCAGGAAAGAGGGAGAGGCTGACCACTGACTGCCTTCTGGGCTGAGGAGAGGGGCTTTCATGTCCTGGATGCTGGCAAGGGTATCAGGAGGGCTGGTGCTCGAGGCTTGGCTCTCACATGGTTGTGGCTGTGGCCTAGATTCAACTATTTCAAAGGGCAGCAGCTGGTCAAAGAGAGCACCAAATTTAAATTTGTTAAAATAACTTTTTGCAACACATTAGGATCGAGAGAAATGTTTCCATGGTTTTGTTTTTAAATTCCAAGTGGGAAGAGTTTATTTTTTCACTAGGAAACTTTCCCTGTAGGATTCACAGTGCTGGCTTGGAGACAAGAGCCAGTGAGTTCCTCTCCTGAACTGAGGTGACCCCAGGGGTGACCCTATGCTGGTCACGTCGTCTCATGCAGCCTTATTTACCCCCTTGGCAAAAAGGGAGGTGGCAGCACGTGTGGCTGGGGAGGGTCAGGGATGGCAGCACTGCTAGGGGGATGCTCAGCCCTGTGGCTATCATGTTGTTAGCCTCTGTGGCTGTTGGAGCTAAATCTGGATGGGTAGTGTGGTTATATTTGAAGGGTTCAAGGTAGGTGCAGTGAAATCTTACACTGCAAGCAGGTTAGGAGGTAAGCCTGGGGGAATGATCCCCCCAGTAGCTTTATTGCTCCTGGGCTCTGGTGAGGACAGCAATGATCTGTTGTTCTTCACTGTTGCTCCTGCTAGATTGCTGCCAATTCATAAGGTAGGAGGGAATGGCTGTTATCTCTTGTTTGTCTTCTGTTGGTTTATACTGTCCTGAAAAACAAAATATTATAGAGGATTATAAAATAATAAAAAAACCCATGAGGGCTCATCTGGCTTCAGTCAGCTCAGCACCCTGGAAGTCAGTTTACCCCAGCTGATAGTCCAAGGGATGCTTCTTCTGCCCCCAGGTGACCAGGTAGTCCCAAGTGCTCAAAGCAAAAACACATAGCTGTGAAATGATGAGGAAAGAAGTGGAAATCAGGGCAGGCTGAGCTCCATTTACTACAGCTGGCTGAAAACAAAAGGCAAAAAACTGGCAATCTGAAGTGCTTGAATCTTGCTCCCATCACTGGAGTAGAGGAAGGGCACAGTGGTTCATTCTCATTTACAATTAAATACTTCAATCTGATCCCATTTTGTTCTCTCCTCCTGTGTACTGCTTCATGGAGCCACAGATGGCAGGAAACTCCTCTTGCTTTGCCTGCTAGCGAGGAGTGAGAATTTGGCCTTTTAGGATCTGGGATGTAATGAAAACTGATTGCTTGGACACATGGATTTCTAAGGTGGTGGCTTAGCAGCTCAAGGGTTAATGAGGTTCCCTCACTTTCTGCTAAGACATTGACATAAAGGCTTATCCACAAGGGAAAGCTTGTTCTTAATAAGGGTGCAACAGCTCCTCCTGCTCTGCTTCTATAGCCCCAGCTTTTCATATCTGGCTGGGGTGAGCAAAGAAGGAGGCACAGCTATAACAGGACAACTCCCCTGCATGGAGAACACCTCCCCAGGTTTATAAAACATCCCCTATCCCTGGGCTACCTGAATACCTTCCCAAAGACTTCCCTCAGAGGAAGGCCCAAAGGTGCAGCTTTCCTGGTACAGGTCCACCCCTCGCCCAAGAAACATTACACTTCTGGGCTGGGGTTAAGCTGCACCTGATCCAGCAAAGCACCCGAGCATGGCTGATGGAATCCACAGGAGGTGTGCCTTTTCTTTCAGAAGGACTATTAACACACTTATGGGTAATCACATGAATAAATCTCACAGTGGCTTAGAGCCAAAGCGAGCAATAAAAGCAACAATCAACAGGGCTCCCAATGGGAATTGGCCAGGACCAGGGCTGGTGTTCTCACCAAGTCACTGGGAAGTAAACCACACCCTTGGCACATACATGTCCCAGGGATTTTTGTTTGGTTCCACCCTCTGCTCCCCCCCAAAAAAGGCTGTTGTCTAGGTAGAACCTCAAAAGCACCTATCTAATTCTTGATAGGCCTTTAAGAGCCATGATTTACAAGGAGGGGAAAACCTTGGACCTCAAGCCCTACTCAGTGTAGGAGGGCATTTAGAGAGGCAACTCAATGTGCCTGATGCAAGAAGGGCTTGGGGGGGAATATGGGTTTTTTGTTGTTTCATACAGGTGAGACCAGGAAATCCATAGCAAGTCTGAGGAAGTTAGGCAGGTTTGTTTCTGAGTAACACATCACAGCAAATTGAGCTATGGCTCCGTCTCACATCTCACTTTTCACCTGGACATAGTGGGGAATGAGGGCACTTGGGGAAGGCTGTAAAAATAAGAGACCTCATAATATGGATCAAAGCTGTCAGGAAGCTTGGTGAGGGCAAGGGGGCTGTGTGCACGGAGTCCACTCTGCTGTCTCCCTCCCATTAAACTTGTGGCAGGTTGCTGGTGGCCCTTTGCAGCAATCCCACCCACCCCCACCTGAATTTCCACACGTCCAGATGAGCTCGTGTTCATTTTAATCTGGCACAACACAGCAGCTTGCTGAAGCCTGATGCAGAACACCCACATACACTCCCATTATATAATATGAATATAAGAAGATTAAATTATCTGGTCTGAGGAAACACATGCACATATGTATGTACACAACTATACACTGGGGGTTGGCTGAGTGGAGCTGAGGGGAAAGCTTCCCTTCAGAAACAATGAACTTGCACTTGCTAGACCTTAAACATTGGGGTAAATAATGTATACATGCCTGTGCATAGACGTGTATAGGAAGTGCTGCTCTGTGTTTGAAGGTGCAGCATAGTAACTGCAAGAAAAGCTTCTAGTTGTGTGCTTCTTTATCCACTTTGCTGGCAAAGCCTGAGCAGCAACATGGAGCAAGGGGTGGAACAAACCTAGTCCCTGCACTGAAATTCACCTGCCAGTGGACAGCACGACACAGCTAACCAAGGGAGGAAAAAAGGGAGACCAATCCCCAAAAGCACCGAGCATCTCTCAGCAGCCTTGGTGGGCCTGGACCATCGGTGGCCAAAAGCAACGCTCAGTAGGGTCACTGCCTGGTCCCTGGGAGCACCATCAGCAGGTCGATGCACGCAGTCAGGAACTCAGGTGGCCTTGGGAATGCTCAGGCCTTTGCCCAATGATGTGTTTTGTCTTCCAGCAGTTTGGGGTTGGGAGGGGAAGGCAGGAGACTTGCTTCACCTATACTTGCCCCCCCTGCCAGGGCAGCAAATGGATTTTTCTCCATCTCCTCCTGCACCTTACCGCTACCGAGTCACCTTGTTTCGATAAATGTAGCTCGGCCTCCTGAAGTTTCTCACTCTGCTCGTACTCCAGCTAGAGGTGCTGGGCACAGAGGATGCTCAGAGGAGCAGGGCTGGACGGTGGCTGCTGCCCCTTCTCGGGGCCATAAGAGTGTGCCGTGGCACCGGCACCGGCACCGGCAGTGGCGCACGGTCGCTCGCTGGCTGAGACCCAAGCCTGCCCCAGGCCTTCTGCCGCGGCCGCCCCAAGTGAAACCAAGCCCCGGCTGGGATGATGCTCGGAGCCCAACCGGGCCGAGCCCATGCCTACAGGCTCGCGAGACGGGACGAACGCAGGGCCACTCACCCCCCGCCCCCCAGGGCGGCACGCGTCTAAGCCATTCATGAAAACGTTGACGTCAAGCAAGGGGGAGGGCTCAGGGCCAGGGCTACGCCCCCTCCGGTGCTATTTAAGACGGTGCGGCGGCAGCTGCTTGGCTTAAACGGGAAGTTGCGGCGGGGAACGGAGACATCGGTACTGGGCATCGTCATAGAGTGTCTGCCGGTGCAGCTCAACCGCTTTGCTGTCGGGGCAGCGCCGTACATCTGGGTGCCCCTCCCGCCACCCCCCTCCCCGTCAAGGGCGCGGGGCAGCTTCCGCCGGGACTTCATGTCTGTGCTGTGTCCCTTGCCCTGGTGAGTGGGTGCTGCCCTCGGGGTGGGTGGCGATCGCGGTTCAGGGACAGCAGGAGACTTGACCCCAGAGGGCTGCTGCCGTGGCCGTGGTGGGGCTCGACGTGCAGCTCCCGAGTGTCTCTTGGGCTGCAGCGTGTGCCTTGGGAGGAGGCGATGCAGCGAGAAGCCCCAGGACGTGTATTTTTGCGTTGTTTGGGGTTTTTTTTCTCTTTGCCCCCTGAATTCGGGGGAGAAGAGGAGAGTAGCTGTGGTGCGATCCGAGATAGATGGCTCCAGTTTCCTGGAGGGATAGAGGAACTGCGGAGCGTGGGAATTCGCTTTCTCCAGCTGGAAGTGCCATTAAAAGGCTATAAAAGCAGAGCGGGAATTGGCGCCGTGCGCTCTGCTGCTGTGGAAGTCCCTGAGGTTGTAAAATAAGTCAGCAGGAGCTAAAGCAAAAAGAAAAGAAAAAAAAGGAAAACGCTACAAAACCCCCAGCGCTTGCACTTACTTGCTGTGGTTTTTTTACTTTCCCCCCTTAGGGGGCAGAGCTGGAGGAAGTGAAGTTCTAAGGGAAGCGGTGCTGTTAGAGCCTCCTGAGGTGTTCTTGAGCTGTGTGTGCTCTTGGGGAGAAAGTCAGGGAGTTGCTCGCAGGGGATGTATCACCGGTTTAACGAGATCCTGTGCTTTTTCCACCTCCTTCCGAGGGGAATGGCAGGAAGGAAGGGACGAGAAATAGCCCAGAGCTTTTTCTGCTTGCTTTTCTTTTGCAAGATCATGTAGATGTTGCTCAGCCCTCCTGGAGCCCCTCAGATCATCCAAATGCTGTCTTTTGTTTTTAGCTCTGATTATCTCAGATCAGCTGAAATGACTGAAGTGATGATGAACACCCCAGCTATGGATGAGATTGGGCTAAGCCCCCGCAAGGATGGTCTGTCGTATCAGGTAAGTGCTTTGCTGGCTATTTAGGCAGTAATCCCCTATAGAATTGCCTGGCTTGGAGTGCAAACTCTAATTTACCTTTCCATAGTCTGACCTAATAGCAGGTCTTGCTGTAGTGAGAAGTAGTCAACAGACTGGAATGCTTGCTTGGCAGGAGCCGGTTGTCTAAAATACCACTTGGTATCAGACCGGATTGGCAAAGGACTTGGCTGTTTGTGATGGAGCTCAGACTAATTCAGCATTCATGGGGGCTCAGTGGGAGATAGGGAGATGGCTGAAGACAGGTTTGAACCACTCACTGGCCTGAGAGGACTCTTGAAATCTCAGTTATTTATATGGCACTTACTACTTTTATCTATTTCTTGCTTTTCCTCACTGAAGGGCTAATTTGATTGTTGTGGCATGCTATTGTGGGCTGTAGGATCATTTGAGAGGGTTACTTATCTGCTGTAAGATACAGTGAGGCCAGAGAGAGCCTAAACAAGCCTTGAAATGTCACTGGTGATAGCTATCTAAAGGTCTAAAGCTGCATTCATTCTGAAAGTTCTGAACAATGTAACTAGGTTAACCTCTAGATCAATGACTGAGGTGAAGAGGTGGTCTTAGAAACTAGATTGAGCCTTAATCCTTTAGTCTCAATATCCCTTTTGTTTCCTAGCAAAGGAAATCTGTAATCAGAGGGTGAGCTATGCATCATAGCCTACTAGATCCATGCTTTTTTACTCTTCCAGGAGACTTGTTGATGTGATTTAACACGGGGACTGAGTGCATGCAGATGGCTTGCATCTGCTCCATGCATTGGGTGACACTTAACTGTCAGATCCCGATGCAGGGTTCTTCCTTTGCAGATGTTACACAACATGCACAGAGGCAGTTGCTCTAAGTGTGCATTCAAATGAGGTGTGCTGTTGTATGCTTGCATATTTTTGTCTGAAAAACAAGAGCTACAAGGCAGTCACACTGCACTGAAGCATGAAATCAGTTGAACTTTGGGCCATGGTTGAGGCTTCCAGCAGAATCCAAAGCTATGGAGAGGAAAAGGGAATGCATTGCTTTCTTGGTCACAGTTCTGGATCTGGATAGTACAAGTTGTTTGGTTTATTGCCTGTGTGGAAATAGCTGTGCTGTGCTTCAGTGCTTGAGTTAGTGGAAAGCATATGGTCTTTCTTTCCTATAGAGGGTGTGTACAGCAATGAGTAGTGGCTAAACCTGAAGCACCCAAAATAGCCTGCATGGGATGTCTTTATGGGTCACCATATGAAGAGGCTTAACCCAGTCAGGTCACATGCCTCTATTTACCTATCCAAATTTTCCAGTGAGGCAGAATCTAGATGCCCTGCTTGTTCTAATCATTGCTTCAGTGAGGTTTTTCCCCAGGTGCTAATGACCTTGATAAGTGTGCTCAGGCCAAGTGGGGAACAAGCCTCTTGAGTGGATCATCTGAACCTGAAGGTGTGTGTGAGTCATAAAATGCTGAGAACTTGTATCTATGCAGGGCTTTTGCATCCTGGATCTCTTCTCTATAGTGGTCTAGTTATAGGTGACTTTCTTCAAATGCCTGCAAGTGCTAAGAACTGCCTGCCAGTATTTCACCTTGATGTGAGCCAAAGTGATGGCAGCAAGGGTTGAAGTGTTGAAACTGAAGATCCTGATGGGGCACTAGCAGTGTGTGGGCAGTGTATGAGGTCTGCCTCTAAATCAGGTTAGTGTAAAGAGGATTGAGGAGCAGTCTCTGGCTTTCCATCACTGGCTGCTAGGCTGAGAATGTCAGTGTAAGTCAAGATAAGTTGAAATCATCCTTAAAGGATTGAAAACTCAAGTTAGAACAGCAAAGGCAAATCTGATGCAAATCACACCATGAACTCTTTGTTCTACCTCAGGCTTTGGCACTTTGTGCTTCATCTTGCTGATGGAAAGAGTTTGGTACATGGAAAATTGTATGCTACTCTGAGAGCTGTAGTGCAATAACTTACAACCAGACAGGGCTAATCGAGCATGACTGCTCCTTCACTGAGGGTTGTTGTTCTAAGCTGCAGCATCTTCCTCTGCTCATGTGCAGAGTTTGGCAGTCATGCTGTGAGTGTACCAGACTTTGGCTGGCTATGAGAGACAAGAAAATGGGAGCCAGAACTGGGAGAGGCAAGCTTTTCATTACAGAAGTTTCTCTTGTTCTAGTTGTAGAACTTGCATTTATTTTACTGCAGAGTTGACCTCAAACTCAGGTACAAAATGTTCCCTTCAGGCTGTGTAGTGGAACTGGGACTGCCTGGGAGTTGGTTCATAGGGTGCTAGCTGTGAGTTCTGGGGGCTGCTTCTGCCACAGTGTGCAGACATGAAACTATGGGGACCAGAGGAGATGGTACAGCTGCTTTGGTGGAACTGTAAAGCACATCAGTATCTGCTGCAGAAAGACTTGGCCTGTTCACAGTGCTGTTTCCAAGTATTTTTGCCTTTACTTGGAAGTAAACTAAGGAAGCAAATAAACTCATACCCAGAGTATAAACTTCAGCAATCTGATTCCTCTGTCCTATGGAGTTCACTGAACTTCAGGGCTCCTGTCTGTCTCGCTGGCTATGGAGGGAACTTGGCTTGTGGTCGTTTTCTTTCTGCCTCCTCCACTCCCTTGCCTCTATTCCTTCTCTGGAATTGCCTGTCTAGACATCAGCTGAAGGTGTGCAACCCCTTGGTGAAGCTTCCTTGCCTTTGGTACACTGGCTATAACTGCTTTTCAAGTAATGATGTGGAAACTTAGACTGCAGAAGTCATAGCAGTGACAACTGAGTTGCCTGTGTAGGCTTAGCAATTTGTACAGTTTCACATGGAAAATCTGCTTTCTCAGCACAGAAATGCCTTCTTCCAGTTAACACACAAAATGCTTGCGAGCTAATGTGCTAATCTCAAGACCTTTCTATGTAAAGCAGCTTTTATTACTGTATTTGTGACATAAAGCTGTTCTCTGAGCCCCCCGAAGATGGTTCAGCCAATAGATTTAATGGGCCTGAGCAGAAGTGAATGGTGAAATCAGGGCAGGAATCTCAGAGCAGGGTGGCATAGACAAAACAGAAGATGCAGCTGAAGAGATGATGTCATGCTGGGTCTTGTGCCTGCAGTGAAGAGCTATTTCTGGATCTTTAATAAATGTCCCATAATTCCCATGGGACTTACTAAACAAAAAACTTGTTGAAATGCAGCTGATGGCTCAAGATGCCCCTGCTGCAAACAGATGTAGCTACAGAGGACTTCATGAGCTTCCTGCCTGGCAATCTAATCCTGTTTTAGTGCCAGGCAGAGCTAATGTACTGTTTGCTATTTCCCAGCCCTTAGATAGACTTGTTCTCTGAAAAGCATCATCAGCACTCTGCTAGCTGTCCTCTGATGCCCTCTCACAGCAGTATGAATGATGCTACTGAAATCAAGGCTGAATTAATGATCTGATGGAGCTGTTGTTAATGGTGCTTTGACCTGAGTCCTGCCTTTGATGCCTGAAGTGTTTGAGCAAATGCTGTGTCCTGAGTTGAGTGTGCTGCTCAGCTGTAGACTGGCTGGCTGGTAGGCTTGCTGATCCTGTGGGACCTTAGGCTCCCTTTCAGGAGATTGACCTGTGGAGGCTGAGCTTGCCTCATGCTGTCAGCTGGAGTTTGGTTGTCATGGGGAGCTTGAGCTCTTTAAGTCATGATCGCATGGTGCTGGGATCTGTCTAGGTTAATCACAGCCATGGCTAGCTGCAAATCATGTTAGACTGACTGAATCTAGGTGAACAGGCTTAATGCTCCAGCCTGTATCTATGGCAAAAGCTTGCCTTGTCTGTCTTGAGGACATCATTTTTGATGGTGAAGAGGTGTTGCACTCAACACCAGTTTAAGCACTAACTTCCCCAAGGAGCTGCGCTGGTGAGGGGCTTGAGCTGCTTCCACTGCATCCCTCCAGCTAAGCAATGTATTACTGACCCAGGGGCTGATAGTAAAGGGTGGAGACTGAGCTTCATCTGCAACTGTCATGTTTTCTTGTCAAGTCTTTCATGTCTGTACAGCCTTAATTTGTGCAGGGAAAGTCCTGTATTAGACATGGTGCTTGCTACTGCAGGTCTTGAGGCTGGGCTACAAAATGGTGGTGATAGTAAGTGAATTTGGGGTAACTTGTATGTAGCACATCTGATGGGTAGTTGTTTAGTAGGCTGAGTCTGTGTATTGAAGATTCTGGGACCTTAAATGAAGGCAGAAGCAGGATATGAGATAGAGAGCCAAAACTAATCATGTTCACAGCTATGCTGTGCAAAAGTGTTCCACTGAAAGGCAAACTGAAGACAGCAGCTAACTGGAACATCTCAGAGCATGTTTTTTTTCCTCTCTACTTGATGCTTTGTTACTCTGATGGGAAATTGTTATGATGTAGGAAGTTTCCCTGCCACTGTCCCCCAAGCTAGGGTAATCTGGCTGTGACTGGGGAATTGTCATAGTTCATAAACCTGAGTCACAGGCTGCTGTGTGCATAGGAGATGGAGCTCAGTTTGGAGTCATGACTACTGTGTGAGTAAATCTATGTATTAGGACTCCTGCTTATAGCTGGAAAATTCCTTTAAAGAGCACACTGAGATGATTTAAGTATTTTCTGAAAGGAGCTTGCCATGCAGTAAAGTTTGAAGGACTTAAATGCTGATTTGGGATTTGGAATATTGTCTTGATGAGGCACAGGACTTAAGTTTGTACATTTTTTTTTGTACTGGGAGGATAGAGTAGTGTGTGTACACATCAGGGATGTATCCTGTGTCTGAAGTAGTTTGCTTCTCAGTACAGACTTTTCAGTCTTGTCTAGTATTACTATAGTGAAGCAAAGCTTCCCTCTAAAACAGTAAATTAATTTGGAAAAAAAATCTCATTGCCTTGGTCTTCCTATAATAACTGCACTAGTTCTCAGCCCTATGGGTGAGGAGGTGGGCATTTTACCTGTGGGTGTTGGTATGGAGTGCAGATGTGGAAGTTGGTTTGAATTTACAAGTGTCACTTGGGTTATGGTAGTGCTGAGTTAATCCCCTTGTTTGACATCTCTCCTGCTGTTGGTGTTTCTCCAGCCCTGTGAATGCTGAGAGAGGCTCTGAGCCTCCCCAAGGCAAGGAAAACTTTCCATTCTTGTTGCCAAGACTTCATTCAAGGATAGTAGAGCTAGATCATCTGAAACAGAGACAAACATCAGCTTTCTCAAATAATTTCAAGCTTTTGTTTCAAGTTCTGCTTTTCACTGCCCTTTCCAGCTGCAAGGCAGGAGTTTGGTTGCTTAGTGTATGATGTGGACCAGTCCATGAGAAGAACAGTTCCCTAAACAATCTGGAGAGGCCTCTAAAAACCAGTCTTGATGCAAGTGTGAAGATGTGTTGAGTAGGGTAAGAAGCAATAGATGTGTCCTCTATGGGTTCTTAAGGTGTTGGATGTGTCTTTCCATGGGCCAGGATTTGGGGCTCAGCTATAGAAGGGAGGGTTCTGTGGAAGTAGTTGCAGCCTCTTGTGCTGTATCATGCAAGTGAGGGAGGGAAGACACCTTTGAATTGCTGCTAAATTTGTGTTTAGGTAGCAGTTTAGAAGTTCCTCACCAGAGATGAAGGAGGGGCAGGTGCTAATCTATCCTCTAGTGACCAGCAACAGGACTCCAGGGAATGGCATGAAGCTGTGCCAGGGAAGGTTCAGGTTAGCTATTAGGAAAAGGTTCTTCACCCAGAGAGTGGTGGAGCATTGGAACAGGCTCCCCAGGGATGCAGTCAGAGAATTCAAGAAGCATTTGGACAATGCTCTTAGCCACATGGTATAGCTTTGGGGTTGTCCTGTGTTTAGAGAGGAGTTGGACTCCTTGATCCTTGTGGGTCCCTTCCAGCTCAGGATATTCTATGGCTCTGTAGCCTTCACAACAAGTTGGTTGTTGTCACTCATCCCCTATCAAGTGACTGGATCAGCCAGAAGTGGGCATCTGCTTTGGCATTGTGCAAGGTGTTTCAGTCTGATAAACAAGAGGGAGAAGTTAACCCTTTGCTGCTGTCCTCTTCGGGTGGTAGGGTGATGCAGAGTCTTTTTCCTGTGTGCCCTGAGCTGGGTAGTGTGAGCAGAAAGGCTTGTAAGCAGGTTTTGCTAGTCCTGACTGCTGTGCAAAAGAGTGCAGAGCTCTCAAGTCAGAGCTGAGCTGCTGCCTTCCCAGTAAGGACCTTGCTGAAAGTTGTTTTTTTCCTTCCCATTGTCTAAATCTGGAGTGAGACCAGATTAGGCATAGGAGACCAACAAATGAAGCATGGCACTTCTGCTGTGGGACAGCAGAAGGCTGGTGCTTGCTTATCTCTTGTTATAGACTCTGGCAGTGCAGTTTATTTTGGAGTGAGCAGGGGAGGCCAGTTGGGTTAACTCTTTCACTCAGCTTTATGTGCCAACACTCTTAATCTGCAGCCCTTTTCCCCCTTTCATTCCCTGTGCATGTGCTGTGTCACCCTGCTCATCACATGTGAGGAAATCTGCCTTTGTGTATTTTTTCCACTGACTGTCCACACCCCTTGGAAAGTGCAGTTGCAACATCTCACTTCATGCTGCCTTGACAATTAAAAAGCATGACTTAGTGGAAAAAATCCTGCCCTCCTTGGGTTCAGCCTGTCCTGCAGCTGCTTGGAGATAAGATTGTGCTAGGGTTATTTTTTTTGATGAAAAAAGCTGCATATTTCAGGGATATTTGTTTGTAAGGAAATGACTGCTGCTTAGTTTCTGGAAACAAAATCTGGCAGGCTATTTTCAAAGAAACTGTTCCAGTTTGACCTAATGTTTAAAATGATAGCAGCCAAAGGTTAGTTTAATTATTATACTGCTATTTTTCTTGCACAGGAGGCTATTTTCATGACATTATCAGCTTATGTAACCTCCTGAACCACACTACTTTTTCCATTGCAACCTTCTAAACCATAGAATGTCAAGGCTGGGGGTTTTTTTTCCTATCCTGAGTTTAGATAACAAGTTGATGCTTAAGAGCCACCAACTGTACTTCCAGTAATGCACCCTGTGCCTGAAACTGCCTTTGGCCATGTAGAAGCCACAAAGCTCCAAGAAACAGTTACTGTCTCAGTTGAAACAGTTACTGTCTCACTTGCTCTGGGGGTGATTAATAGCAAGGAGCTGCTACTGCAATGTCTGTGTTAATGTGGCTGTATGAAGCACCTTGCCTGCTCTTGTGCACTGGAAAAGTGTATGGATGGTGGGTGCTGGGCTCCTGCAGTACTGTCCCCAGGACCAGATGGATGTGTGCAAGCAGCCTCTGTGTTGTGTGGTACCTTCAGTTACCTTGACTTGGCATGAAGTGGTAAGCTGGTGGCCTTCTCAGTTTGGTGACAAGGAGGTAATGATGTAGTTAATAGTTGGTAGGCTGAAGAACTGTTGTTCAGCTTTGGTGTTTGGGGCAGGGCTTCCCAAGGTGGTGGCTACCTCTAAGACTGGCATGAGGTCAGTGATATTTTGTGGTTCATGCTCAGGGCTCTTGGATGGTGAAATTTTGTAAGTGCAGCCACAGAGGTCAAAGTAGATCAGATCTTGCTGTCAAACCCAGGGACCCACAAGCAGGATGCTTGTCTGAGGCTGGAACTACTGTTCCCTGCAAGGATGCTCTTAGGGCTCAGTTGAATGCAACTGGTGCTCAGAGAACAGTACAGTGCCTGGATCCTCACCCCATCTCCAACCTTGAAGGTAAACACATTTTGCAGTTATCTCAGATGTTTAAATGCAACTAATATGAAATGGGCACTCTGATAAAATTGTTTGAAATAACCAGGTGGCAATTGTTTAATCTTCTGGTTACCAACCAGGGAATCTGATGTGATACCTAGTAGCTCTCTTCTGGATGAGCTGGGGTTTGCAGCTGTTCTCTAGTAGAGCATCCCTATAAGCAACAGCAACCTTTTCTCTCATTGCAATTTAGTCTTGCAAAGCTCCTGCTACCACTGCAGTGGCAGTTTTTCCTGTACCCATGTCTTTGCCTCAGTTCCTACTAGGATCAAAGTGTGCATCCCAGTGGCACTGAGAGCAAGTGTGGGCCCTGCTGCTGCTGCAGTGCCTGAGCTTGTGCATCCATGAAGCAAGCTGTGGATGGAAGGGAGGGGGTAAGGTGCTGCTCTGTGCACCATGAGACTGAAGATGAGGTGATCCTTGTGTTCCTTTCATAAGGAATATGATGCAGAACTGCTGGCTATCCTGCAGGTACTTCCTTCCTGAAGAAAGATGGTCCAGCCTTAAACCCTTCCATGAAATGAGTATTCTCCTGTTGAGTTTCACTGCTGATGTAGCTGCAGCATGCAGAAAACTGCCAAAATTATTTCTAAAATACAGCTGATCTTTTCCAATCTTTTGCTGTGGCTCTGGAGTAAGACCAAGTACAGGCCCTTGCTGCAAAGGTCTGGACTGCTCTGGAGCTGGCTTGACCTGTGCCTTCTCCCCTTTCTAGCAGCAGAGCCTGGAACACAAGCCTGTAGACATATGCAGCAGGAAATGAGATCTTAGATTCTCTGCTTGAGATAGCTCAGTGTGCAAACTCATGAGCATTCATGCAAAAGTGGTGGTGGTGGTGGTGGCAGTGAGGCATTTGCATCAATACCCAAAAGGGCAGGTGCTTATTTGCTGAGCCTTGGCCCAGCAGCTGTGTGCTTTGGAAGCATCTTGGGCAGTGCTCAGTTCCAATACTCAGAGAGAGAGAGAGAGAGAGAAGTTTATGTACAAGTTGAGGAGTCTTCCCATCACTCAGTGGCTTACTCTGTGTCCAGGCTTGTCTTCCTTGAAGACCCAAGTGTTTTGAGTTAGGTTTTGGCTAAGACTGCTTGAGTGCAGCCACTCTCACCACCTGTTTCTTGGCTCTTTCAGATCTTCCCTGACCCCTCTGACTTTGAGCGTTACTGTAAGCTGAAGGACCGCCTGCCCTCCATCGTGGTGGAGCCAACGGAGGGCGACGTGGAGAGCGGGGAGCTGCGATGGCCACCTGAGGAGTTCCTGGTGCAGGAGGAGGAAGAGGAGGAAGAAAACTGTGAAGATGCAAAGAAGGACACCAAGGAGCAATAAATGGCATCTGAGGAAAGGCAAGGGACTGCACCCTTCTGAAGGAAGAGCCACACTTCTTTTGAAAGTCTTTTTAAACACAAAAAGACAACTTCAATTTTGCACCTGCGAGATCTTAGTTTTTTTTGTATTCTCTGGATTGAGAACTGAAGCCCTCGGTGTCACCAGACCTCCTGAGGAAGGAAGTAACAGAGAAATGTTTGCTGTTCTTCAGATCACTATCTGTATCTTTCAGAGTCAGAGGCAGCAGTAGTGAAATTCCAAGCACATGGCAGAGGGGTGACCACATGAGGACTACTGGAGGGGGGGAGCTCAGGGAGGGAAGGAGAGTCAGAGGTGGCAGCATTCAGCCAGGAGCTGCCTCCAGCTAAAAGCATGAGAACAGAGCTCTATTCTCTCAGATTTGCCTTTCTTCCAGCTTCCATTTTGTGTCAGGGGGTGGAAGGGTGTCTGTAGCAAAGCATGGCTAGATGCTCTAGTGACAAGGGGCCTGTAGCTCTCCCCGGTTTGGCACCTCCTAGGGTAACATGAGTGTCCATAAGGGTAGTTGGGTTTCTTGCTCTCAGTGTTGAGCCTGCTTTCCAGCCACTTTTCCCAAAGCTGTTTTCTTCCCTTCTCTTTGCCTTTAGACTCTTCAATGCTCAACAGCTGTATTTGCAGGATAATGTTAGGCTGCTGCTTGTCATCTTTGCTGTGAGGCCCTAGTTTTATCTTGCAGGTGGTTAGCATGAGGTAATGTACATCAGATGTAAGGATGCTTGCCTGCAGCAAGGGCTCACCTTGGATTTTTGTCTCCTATTTGCCAAGACTGCTGTGGTTGGTCTCATCTTGTACAGCACCCAAAGCCAGAGGGTAGAGGTTATGCCTCCTTACCTTGGTGCCCTTGAGGCTCTAGGGTTTCATGTCTCCAATTTCACTGGTCAATGGTCTTGGGAGGGCTGGGGTGCTGGCGTCTCCTCCAGCTTTGTACTGCAGGGTCTCCTCAGTGCAAGGACAGGCTAATAGGGGTGTTAATGGTGGGGAGTGCTGCCAGACCTGGAGGTAATCCAAAGATGAAACACCAGATCTAGTGTGGATCACCGTTGGGTAAGGGGTGTTTGCAGGGGGGGTTTGTTGGGAGAGGATTAGCCCAGGTGTCCTTAGACAAGGTGTGTTTTCTGCTTCCTAGCAAGGGTGTTTTATGAAGTGCAGACTGTCTTATGAAGTTGTCCTCTTCACCATATCTTGCTTCAAGGAGAAGTCATCTGTCTCCATTTGGGGAGGAGGCCAGTCTGCTGCCAGGCAGGGTAACCTGCTGCTTTCCTGGAAAGTGGTGATCTCGCAGCTTTGGGGACCAGTTTGGGAGCCAGTTGATCTTGGGATAGGATGAGAACAGTTACCACCTAAACCAAATCTGGGGTCATGGAAGAGAAAAAGAAATGTCAAGGCCTTAACCAAACTTTCATAATAATCCCAATGCCACCCCCCCTTTGCTTATAACTGGTTCCATTTTTAAAACCTATTTGGACATGTGTGTATTTGTATTTTAATACCTCATGAGTAGTTAAATGCTGGTGGGGGTTGGGAACTGCTTTTAACATATTGGCAGGATTGTTTTAGTCTTGTCTTGCTTGTGTTTAAAACAATGGCAATAATTGATCAGCTCTGCATAACTGTTTCAGACAGGGAGGAGTTTGGAGATGGGTTGGCACAGGCAGGAGGAAATCAGTATTCTACACTGCAGCTGGTTTCTGGTCCAGCAATGCAGGCCTGGTTACACATGCTCCCTGCCCTTCTTGGTGGACAGTTGATCACCAAACAGTCATGATGTGGTGATACCATTTTCTCTAGCAATGGATTCAGCTGTTGTGTCTGTACCACTTGTTCTAGTCTTGCTGTCTTACTGGAATGAGCTTGTACAACTCCATACCAGCCAGTCATCTTACTTCTTAAGTGTTGCTCTCTATTGGTCTCTACTGTCTGTACCACCAAGTCAAAGCTGTGTATCAAAGATATTATCATGTGGGCAGCAATGAGATGGCAATCCTTGGACTTTCAGACCTGTTGTCTGCCCTAAAGACTTACATATTTCTGTTTGCATCTTTTTTTTTGAAGTATTGTGTATATTTCTATTTGTTGTTGAACGTATCTAAAGAACAAAGCACTCCAGTAAAACTCTTCTTGTTGTATGATATACATTCTATATTTCTGTAATTCTTTGTTGAGCCTCAGGGAGAAGCTAGCATTTTTTTCAAACTACATTTTTGTCACTGTGACAGTTGTAAATAAAGTTTGAAAATGCTTTCCAAACATCCTGGCCTTGTTCTTGCTGCCAAAATGGCTTGGGATGATCAGCCTTCTACAGCTATTGCTATCATCCACCTTCAGAAAGGTGGATACAAACCTGGCTGCAGAGCAGCTCTGCTCAAGTTAGCTCAAACTGGTCATAACAAAAAGCTTCTGAGTGTTTTGAGGAGGAAGAGGGAAGAAGTTTCAGGCTCAACACCTAGGAAGGGAGTGCAGAGGAACCTACTTCACCCAGGAAATGCCTAAGTCTGGTTAGTAGCACCATGTGTGAGCAAGGTGATGAGCAGAGCTGGAGAAAATGAGCTGCTGTGGAGTGTGGAAGGGCACCATGGGTGACTGCTAGCTAGGGGCAGAAAGGGGAGGAGGATAGGGATGGAGTTGTAAGGTGTACTGCACTGCTGAAGGTCCTCCATGATTTCATGTCTGAAGAGCTGGCCATGCAGCCAGGATGTACCCTGGGGTGCCTCTTCCTCTCTGCAGCTCTTCATGTTCACTCCATGGAAGTTCACCTGGAAGGAGGAGGAAGTGGGTCTCAGCTTTGGCATGTTGTGCTAATAGCCATGGTATGAGCTGAAGGCCTGGGATAGCTGCTTGTAATACCCTGGTGCAGTTTGGGTGCCAGATCTGGAGAAAGAGCAGCTGCAGAAAAATTTTGGAGCCTGAAAATGTCAAGTACAATGAGCCATAACCCTTGCTAGTGAAACACCATCAACAGAAGCTACTTTGGTAGAGCTAAAGCATGAATAAATCCATGGATGAGACTCTGGTCCCACACCAGGAGATGTGGATCAGTGGTACTTGGGGCTGATAGGGAGCCCTGGGAGAAGAACTGATCTCCATGCTTTAGGAGAGAGCATCAGCCTTTATCCTCTGGTCCCACCTTCCCTTTAATGACTCTAAAAGGGAAAGGTGTGAGCTCAAGGCAAGAGAAATATATTTCAAATCAGACTTTATTCTGTCAATGTAGACTTTTTTTTTTTCCTCAAAACACATTATCAGCCACAGGAGAATTGTGCTTTTTCCACACAAAAATAAGAAGCCCAGCCCCTCATTTGGGGTCAGAGACCTGTACTGTGCCTCCTGAAGACACCATGGGGAGGTAGGTCAAGAAGAGGAGAAAGAGAGCAGTGGCTGGTGGGCCAAGCAAGCAGAGCCTGAAGGGGTGAACCTCTACCCATCACAACAGGCAGCATTCACAACTAAGGCATAACAAACAGCCTCTTCTGAGAGCCCTGAGGGGTGGGAAGATGAAGACAGAGCAGGGAGGGAAGCCACAAAGGAAACATGCATTGAGCACTTGCTCACTGCCAGAGCTGTAACCACACAGGGTTACCGTAGCAGCGACCATCAGCCTCATCTGATAAAAATAAGCAAAGAAGTCAAGTGTATGAGCAGGAGAGGATGTCAGAAGCCAAGCATGAAAATGTCACAGCAGCCTTGGTTTTTATTTTCAATACTTCCTTCTTGATTCTGAAGGGGGCCTACCAAAAAGCTGGTGAGGGACTTTTTTAGGATGTCAGGTAGTGATAGGACTAAGGGGAATGAATGGAGGCTAAAGGAGGGTGGATTTAGATTGGACATTACCCTAGGATGGGGAAACCCTTTCTAGCATAATCACAGAATGTCAGGGGTTGGAAGGGACCTCTGGAGATCATCTAGTCCAACCCCACTGTCAGAGCAGGGTCACCTCCGGCAGGTTGCACAGGATGGTGTCCAGGTGGGTTTGGAATGTCTGCAGAGATGGAGACTCCCCCACCTCCCTGGGCAGCCTGTTCCAGTGCTCCACCACCCTCAAAGTAAAGAAGTTCCTTCTTATCTTTAGCTGGAACTTCCTATGTTCCAGTTTGTGCCTGTTACCTCTTGTCCTGTCACTGGGCAGCACTGAAAAAAGCCTGACCCCATCCTCCTGAAAACCCACCCATGAAGTATTGATAAGATCCCCCCTCAGTCTTCTCTTCTCCAGGCTAACCAACCCCAGCTCTCAGCCTTCCTCCATAAGAAATTATCCTCTGCACCTGAGGACAAAGGGACTTTGTAGTGTTCAATCTCATGACCTGTTTCTCCATGTGACCTTCAGCTGAGCTGAAAAGGGATTTGACAAAATCTGCAGCACTCACATGCCAGTTCCTGGCTGGGTCTGCTCTGGGTGCCTGTGTGGGGTGTAGAAGTGAGAGCCTACAGGTGTTCATTCATCTGGGGCAGATGAGAGCCATGCTCTGCACCACTGCACACACTGCCAATGCTCCTGGATGGATGCTGGCTCTCCTGGCCAACTCCAGGGCCTTTTGGAGCTGCATAGCACATCCTTGCTGCAGCATTTCAGAGACTGCATCCTGCCCATCTCTCCATGCAGCATCCTTTCTAGTTTTTCCCAGTAGCAGCCCAGTAGATACCTCCAGGACCTCCTTCTATCTCTGCCTTGCTTAATCTGAGCAGCTAAACCTCTGTAACTATTACTGACCTTTGTAAAATAGGATTGGTCACAGTTTGCACGAAGTACAATATTTAACTTAAACCAGTATTTGATGCTTCTAGGGACTTGCCATCAGGGACTTTCAATGCCTTCCTCTTTCAGCAAACCTTAGACATTTGTCTACAGGAGAGGTTCCCAGGGTGATGAAACAGCAGTCAGTTTTGAGGAGACCTAATCAGAAGTCTCCAGAGCCACTGCTGGTGAGAGAGGTGGTATATTTGGCTAAGTTTCACCCCAGGAGCCAGCCAAAAGCTCACAGATGCAGACCCTGTGATGCCATCTCCCACCCTGGCACTGGGTTACTCAGGCTAGACTGCCTCCATCGTAACTAAAACTTGGGTGTCTAGCCTGAGATAGTTGTTCAGTCTCCTCCTATGCTCCACAAAAGGAGGTAAACATCTCCAGAATGTGATTCATTTTAAGAGCCTATCTGGAAACAATGACTTCTTGGAGGTCCTCTGGCTCTTACTATCAAGAAGCTGTTTATAACCATGGACTCTTTGTGCCCAGCTCACAGGTAGATGAAGCTAGATGAGCTGAACCTTTCCTCCAGCTTGTTTTGTACTTTCACCTTGTTGGGTTTGCCCCTTTACATGGCAATGCCTCCATTTCTGTAGTGTCAAAAGGTTTCTACATCCATGACCAGCCATTCTTTGTGCACCCAGTGGGCTGAATTCACTGTAAAATTCACATTGCTTGATTGCCACATTAAAAACAAACCCAAACCAGCAGCAGGTGACATGAAAGTAACATGACAAGGCCAAAATAAAAACCCAAAACAATGATGGGAAGAATGAGGAAAACACAGTAATGGTGGTTGGTTTCTTCTCCCAAGTTACAAGCAGTAGAGACAAAAGAAAATGTCCTCATGTTGTGCCAGGGGAGGTTTAGTTTGGGTGTTAGGAAAAAAATTCTTCACAGAAAGGCTTGTAAAGCACTGGAAAAGGCTGCCCAGGGCAGTGATGGAGTCACCATTCCCAGAGGTATTTAAAAGACATGCAGATGTGGAGCCAAGGGACAAGGTGTTTAGTGGTGACCTGTCAGTGCTGGGTTAACAGCTGAACTCGATCTTAAAGGCCTTTTCCAACCAAAATGATTCTGTGATTCTGTGAAGAAGGTGGAGGTGGAAAGAGAGGTTGCAGGGGCAAAGCACCTGCAGCTTGTGCTACTTGCATGCTGCTTGCACTGATTTAACTTGAGGGAGGGAGAGAGGGAAGGAGGAAGGCAGAACTATCTCTGCTTCCCAGCCAGGTCCAGTTCAGGGCCACATTCCTTCCCACTCACAACAGCCCAGCCCATGGACGTGCCATTGACTGTGATTGTGCTGAAAATCAGGCATGTGCTGGAGATGCTACCTGAGGTAGGCAAGAGCTTTCCTGAAGCGTGGCTACATAGCACAGGGCTCCCTGTAGCTTGGACAATGTGGTTTAAAAAGCATCACTCTCCCTGGGAGGGGGAAATTAATTCAAAGTATTAGAAAAAAAGGTTGTTTAACTCATTTTTCTGGTCCCACACATGCCAGTCTAGGTACTGCCAGCAGTGTCTCACTCATCCAGGTTGGCTGGACAGATTTCAAAGATGCTGATTTTGTCAACTTCTTCTGCTGTCAGGTCTTGCAGCCACTCTGTCCTGCTAAGGAAGAAAAAATGGACATCATCAGTGTGCTAGAAGAAATAGCAGCTTCCCCTGTTCCCCCCCCAAAAAACACAGGCTGAGTAACACCCTTTGAAATGCGTTGCAGGCTGAACGCCCTTGAGCAGTGGTGAGTAGCAGATTGCCATCCGCCCCTCTTCTGGCTGCAGAGGCAGCAGCATGTGGCAATGCATGGGCAGTAAAATGCTCTGTGAGCAGAGCAGATGAAAGCCACCGTAAAAACACGGTAGGAGAAGCATCATTAGTGAGGATGGCAGCCTCACTCTGCCTCTGGTAATGCCTGCCTAGCCCATAGCTAGTAAGAGAAGCGAGAAAATGATGCCTCTGATGTTTTATTTCATGTCTTGCCTGCTGTTTACCATGCTATCTAAAGACCCAGTCTGGAGGTACCTCAATGTTGAAGTGCTTAAAATGAAGATGTGTGGAAGAGTTTGCAGGTTTAGAACCTATTTTTCCTCACCTGGCTGCCTTTATTCTCTGGACAAAAGCAAGCCTTGGGAAATGACTGGCAAAGCTTTGACCGGGACTAAAATACAGTGGAGGACTGGCGGGAGGATAGGTTACTGACAGGAGCTGATAACAAACTGACTTTGCTAATTACTGTTTTTAAAGTCCAAAGTCATTGGAAAAACTGAGTAAAGTCACATTTTGCAGGCTGACAACAAGAAGAAAGCACTCTGGAATGTCTGAGTCACTGCTCTGAGTGCTCCTAATTACATAGATATATAGATTTTATATGCGGTCTTGCATATTATAAATGTGCAGAGATGCTTGGAGAAGCCTGGTGCCTGTCATGGGTGGTGTTTACCAGAAGATTTGAGGCTGGGTGAGCTGACCCAATGGGCTGCAGCTAGAGAGGTTGGGGTTTTGGGGGTTGGGGGTTTTTATTTGTGGGGGTTTTGGGGGGTTTTTTTGTAGGTGATTTTCTTTCTTTTACAGCAATTGGAGCAAAGTCTGAAACAAGCAAACTGAAATAGCAGGTAATGATTTTCTTCTAGCCCTGATGCATGGCACAGTGCACTCAGGAGCATGGCTCACCCACCTGGGTGCTTCATGCACATATGCTTCATGCAAGCACGCCCTCACAAGTGATGTGCTTTCTTCCCTGTGGCTGTGGTGGTGCCTGGCTCATCACCTGCCATGGTCCTTGCTCCCTTGGGAGATACTCTAACAGATCACAATTTTGCTCTCTCTGTGCATTACTGGAAGTCTAAGTGGCACATGAAAGCCAGCCAGTGGTCTGAACTTCCTAGACCAGATAGAGATGATTTCACAAGTCAGGGCATGGCTGGTCCTTGGTGATGATGAGCCCCCAGGTAGAGACCAGGGAGATCCTGGTGCATCTGGGTGGTGCACACTAGAGGTACAGCCCCCTCTGCATAGGATGCTGTTCTGGTAGATCCTGGACCATAGCTGCCAGACCTGGGTAGGTATCTCAGGTGCCCAAAAGCATCTCAGAAGGCAGTAGGAACAAGCTCCTGCATACCTCCTTGGACAGCATGTGGGCTTCCTGGGCAATCCCAGGGCAACAAGCAAGTGGGCTCTTCTGTGAGCCAAGTTTCCTATGGAGCACTTGGACCAGGAGCTGGAGAGGCAGCACCAGTCTGCACAGAGAGGTGTAAAGATGCCCTTTCACCAAATGACCTCCAGCAATGCTGGTCCCAGGGCTGTGGGCAGAGTTAAATACCAAAGGCAGTGCCAGCCCCTGTAATTGGGCATGCTAATAGTACTTTTCCTGGATTACCTTTGTACCCTTGTGACTGAGCTTTCCCAACAAAGCAAGCAAGCAATTAAGGAGCTGAGGCCTCATTAAAAAACCAACCACACAACAGGGCTTGTGACAGGTACCTGGTGTCTCCTGCACAATTACCTGATGAGCATCAGGCTTTGGAAAGATCCAGCATGGAAAGGGTTAGGAGCTCAGTTGCATAATCCCTTTAATAAGTTGTTTTGTCATAAGCCAGATCATAAACAGGCAATAGTGGGGGAAGGAGGACAGGAAGGAGGAGGAGGAGGACTAGGATGAGGAGGAGGATAGAAGGCTCTCTGCAGGCTGAGGCTGTAGGTTCTTCACTGGGTGTTGACTGACATGGTTATCTATTTTTTCCCCTTTGAAGTGGTAATGTTTCATCTGTGGTTTAACCTCTTTATTCTTTTGCTCAAAACATGCCTGTTTGCCTTTTCCTTCACATCCCTCATTGCCTTGACATGGGAGGGCTGGACACACCTTGGTTGCTCTCCTGCTTTCCAACAGAGCCCTAGGACAGCAAGGGGCAAGGGGAGGGCAGCATCACCCCGCAGCAATTACACGTGCAGGGACATGCATGTGCCTGTAGAAACATCTCAGCCTCTTGTGGCTGCATGCAGATGGGTCTGGAGAGATGGATGTGTGGATGTGCAGCTAGCTCTGTTGTGTGAGAAGGTTTTTCCCATGGTCCACAGTGCTGGGAGGGTGTGTGAGCTTGTGCATCTGGGGTCACTGGGTCTTCCCCCTACTATCCAGGGTGGACCAGAGCAAGGCAGAACTGGTTTAGCTTGGGGAAAATAGTCTAACCAGCTTGAATAGCATAAGAAATTACCTGAAACATAGAGATGATACACAGTTAAGCATAAAAAAGAAATAAACAAGAGCTTTCAGGCACCCTGGGGCCTGGGTTGTTTTATGGTGGCAGCTCAGTGCCACAAGATGGGCAAAGAATTAGGAAAGGGCTTCCCCCTCCCAGGTCGTGCTAACTTTTCCCCTTTTGGGAAGGCATTGCTTTCATATTTCAAATCCAAACACTTTTCTCAGTGTTTTCTACCCCAAGCTCTGTGCTTTCTACTCTTCTCTTTGAGAGGGTCAAGGATGGGGTTGAACTATGAGCCTGGGTGCAAAGATGCAAATTCAGCCTCAGCCATGCAGGTGATACTGAAGGAGCTGAAACTCCTCCTGCTTCTGAAGGGATGATTGATCCCTGGATGTGGCTGCTAGATGCTGTTTGGGGAGTCAATTTACAAGTCAGGGACTAGAGCACAAAGGGCCAGACATTAGAGGTGGCCTGGGGTTCAGATTTCAGTTTAAATGACCATTTGAATCTTGGGGCTGGAGTGGCTGCACTTGTCGGAAGGGAATGAAGGAGGGATCTAATTTTTAAGTGAGTGCTGCCTCTGCCTTATGCCAGCCACCCCACACCCCCTCAGTAACAGTCTCCTTACCATGATGCAGAAAGGAAAAAAAAAAGAATAAAGAGATCAGGGAAATTCTTGAGATTCTTTCTAATGGAAAAAATGTCTCCACTTATCACTCAGCATCAACAGTGGCAGACACCTGCCTTTAGACACCCAGCAATGAGTGGCAAGCCAAAAGGTAACCTAAAGCTTCTGCTTCCACCTTCCTGTGGGCACAGAAGTGGGATGATGGACTAGGACACCTCTCCATCAGCCTGGCAGGGCTGTGGCCCACCTCTAAAAGCCATGTGAAAGCAGCTCAGAGGTGGTAAAGCCTAGCAATGTTCAGCAGTCAGGAAGTGCCTGCAGCCTGGCTGCTACATTATCACATGTCCCTTAATTAGACTGTCACCTGTTTATCTCTCCCTACTCCTCACCCTCTCTCAAACTCTTGCTTCATCAAGTGCAGGGTTTAAACCATGACACTCACTATTTTCCTGGCTAGTCAACCTTCATGGGGATGTTGGGAAGGGAGATGAAGGATGTGGCACAATGTGGGGAGTAAGGACTGGGAAACCTAGCACACGCTTCCCCCAGTTGAAGGATACATGAAATCTGTACTCTGGGGTGAAGGAAGTGATGCTCTGTGAATGGCAGGGGTGTTTGTTCTTGTGGTGCCACTGCATGGCCCCTCATGCTAGCACACCTGAGCCATGTGCTGTCCTTCTTCACCTGCTGGGAATGCCAGGCACTTTGTGTACTTGCTGCATCAGGATTTCTTGGTCAACCTACCAGAGATCCTGCTCTTCCCACTGCCCTGTCTCTCAATCTCACTGCAAACCAGTACCCATGAAGCAGAAGTGAAAGCCTTTCCTCCATTCCCTTCCTAACTTCTCTCAAGTTCTTGTCCATGAAAAATACCAAAGATTTTGGGAAAAGGACCTCCAAATGTTACAGCAGCCTTGTGTTTTCCAGGTCCTATGCAATGCTAAGGTGTTGGTAGGAAGCCACTACCATGTGATGATCTGGTCAGGGGAACACCTACTTCCCATCCCTTGGTTGTCACCCATTTCCTGCATGATCTTGAGCAAGCTACACATCTACATTAGTTGCTTAATTAATGCTTCATTTCAGCTTGATTCCTACATGTGAAGAATGGAAATAACAATAGCACTGAAGCCCAGTCAGAGAAATACCCTGCCAGTGAGCACATGGATGATGAGTGAACACAGAATGCTGTGGGTTGGAAGGGATCTTTAAAGATCATCTAGTCCAACCCTCCTGCCATGAGTATATGTCACCAGACATCACTGAACATGTATCCATTCTGTTTGCTTCATTATTTCTCTTGCTGCTGCTTTTCTTTTGGCTTGATTAGTGATAATGATACTGAAATGTTTTCTGAATTATTCTTTAACAAAAAAAAAAAAACAAATCAAACCAAACCAAACTATCTCTTGCAGTCAATAGGTGTTAGTTTACCATGCTAGGAAGATGCACCTTGGTTAAGGTCCATGCATCCTACAGCATCTAAGCCACCAGAATGGAAATGTTGGCTCACACCTGCCTCCAAGGCCTAGTTCACCCTGGATGCTTCTTATCACCTCAGGTGCTTGGCTTTGGTGTGTAGTCAGCCTCAGCACCTCTCACAGCCAAGCAGAAGGTCCAGAGGGGAGATATAAATTGAGTGGGTTGAAATATTCTCCAGAAGGAGAGGTCCTTTCCCAGTTTAACTGTTTAAAATGGGAGTTTACAATGAGAGGTTTAGCTAGCATAACAGTATTTAGAGAAGTGAATTTTCTCTCCTGTAATCCAACATTTTTTCCCCCAAATCAATCCATTATGCAGCGTTTGCTAAGTGCTGCACAATTTGGCATCATTTGGTGCCTGTAATGCTACAATTACTCTTCAAGGCTCATTTGCTTCAAGGTCTTCAGGCTGTAAAGTTGTGTGAGTGTGATTAGTTGATTTTCAGGAATGTCTGCTCTCTGGCAGGGGCTGCAGAAGGAAGGAACCAAAAAGAAAGGCATGCAAATTCAATGACATAGCAGGAACTTTAAAGGTATTTCAACACAGTGATACCCACAGGAAAAGAAATCCTAACTGTCCAGGGGAAATATGGCCTCACCAACCCCCACAATTTCATTAGGACACTTCCAGAGTGCCCTTAAAAGTTTAGCTGCTGGAATCATCCTATTGTCAGGGAGTCTCTGCTAAGGAACATCTCCAGCTTTTTCTTTTTTCTCTCTCAGAGAAAATCTTGAGTAAAGTATGCTGAAGGTTCAGAAAGGGAAGGGAAGGAGAAGCCAGGTCATATTAAAAACAAACAGAAACCCAGCACAAAAATGCATGACCAAAAACATGCTCACTCTGTTTTATTAAGAAAAAGCTCAATGCATGAGGGAAAGTTGTAGCTCCCTGGTGTTTTGCTGAGGATGTCAGGTGAGGGAATAGAAAACCAGCTGCAAAGGCATGGTTATGCTTGGAGGGTAGCTGGGCCCTTAATTGCCTGAGTAAGCTTCCTGGGCAGGCTTGTGCAGATACAAGTGATGAGTAAGTGCTGCAGGGTCACATTTGCAAGAGGAGAGCAGGCTTGAGGGGCAGCCAAAGTCTGCATGGACATGGAGGGGATGCAAGGGAAGGAGAAAGGCTGGTGAGGAGAAAGGCAAGAGGAGGAGAGGAATCTGTCATTTGTTCTCCTTCCAACAAGCTCATGGCAATGCAAGCACAATGCTGTTTTCCTCCAGCCCTCTGAAATAGCCCTTTGGCTAACCAAGAAGCCTCCCCCTGTGTGGAAGATGGTGACTTTCTTCTTTTCCTGGTGAGCTGTTGGCTGTCCCAGAGGAGGTGCATGTACAGTGCTATCTCCATAGCTTTGCTGTTGGTCCAAAAGACAAATCCCAGACTTCCAGAATGGGCTTTGTTCTTTTTTAGCATATGGAAGTTATGAAGTGTTGCAGTTCTGCAGGCCACTTATGGAGCTGGAGCAGTTGCCATGTGAGGAACTGTTCAAGGGAAAACAAGTTCACATTGTTTTCACATAGAGATGAACCCACAGAGATGGTTCATCTGCAGCCTAAGCCCTTTTCTGCACTACCTTCATGCCAGCAGCTCTGCTAACACCAAGTGGTGTGTAGGAAGGACTCCTGTGCCCTTCATGCAGCTCTGAGCTGTGATTCCCTTTGCTCTTCATGTTTCAAGTGAAGTCTTTCTCTCTCACTGCCTTCATGATGCTGCCAAGGGTTTGGATTCCTAATGCTGCCAAAATGCCTTGCTGAAGCTGAGGAGTGAAAATAGATCTGTTTCTGAAGGGACACACGTTGCTGCTGACAAGGAATGATCTGTCTTTCCATAGACAAAGCTCCAAATGTCTGCTCTGGCTCTAAGTAGATATTAGCTTCATCCTAAGGAAAACAGCAACAAATCAGGAAAGCCAAGTTTCCTGCAGAAAGCTCAGTGTTTGTCTGAGTGCTAGTTCCAGGAATAAAACAGCTGCTATCCTTGCACACAGGCAATTGTCTTGGAATTTAAAGAGGAAATGAAATGGGGAAGGGAAAGGAACCAAAAAAACCCAAACCAAAACAAAAACTGTGTGTAAAACCATGCCAAAGGTAGAGAGAAGCAGAAGTTCTCATTCAACAAAGCATAACATGATTACTCCATAGGTCAGCAAATACTGCAGGTGAAATTCTGGGTTCTCTGAAGCTGGTTGTCAAAATTTGGAGGCTGGATCTTTCTCAGATCAAGTTGTGAATGTGTACCTCACATTTTGCCTAAAATGCTTAGTCTGCTCTCATGCTGTTCATGGGGTAGACCAAGTCCTGATCCATGGAAAACCAATGCCTGAGGTGCAACCAGCACTCAGTCAAGGTGGTCCCACAAGTACAGATCCAGAGAGACTTTATAATTTAGGAAAAAGTAGCTTCTAATAGTTTCCCCTACTGATTGGGTTGAAACAGAGATGTACTTCTGTGGGAACTTGCACAACCTCCATTACCTTATCATCTTGCTGCTTCATTATCATTAGAGCATTCACTCTTGTGCAGCCCTAGGAGCTGCAGGTCTCTCCTGGCACAGGTGAAGATTATCATCAGGGAGATCAACTGACATCCCTTAGCCTGGCTGCTCTTGGTTATAAAAGGCTTTTGTCCTCAGCTGGAGCTTCGTACTGCTGAAAGATGGTTTTGTGCATCTCTCTTCTGTCTCTGCCCTTTCCTCCCCTCAAGAGCATAAAGGGTTTCCTCTGTGTTTAGCAAGGATGCTCTGCAACATTGAAGAGCAAAACATCCTCAGGTAACCCCCAAAATGGCTTTTATTTATGCTGTGCTGCTTGTTGCTGAGGGTTCCTGCGTGTGCAGGAGCTGCTCTTAGCTTCTCTACAGGGAAAGCCTGAGAGAGCTGGGGCTGGTTAGCCTGGAGAAGAGAGGACTGAGGGGGGATCTTACCAATGCTTAGCAGTACTTCATGAGTGGGTGTCAGGAGGATGGGGTCAGGTTTTTTTCAGTGGTGCCCAGTGACAGGACAAGAGGTAACAGGCACAAACTGGAACATAGGAAGTTCCAGCTAAAGATAAGAAGGAACTTCTTTACTTTGAGGGTGGTGGAGCACTGGAACAGGCTGCCCAGGGAGGTGGTAGAGGCTGTATGTCTGGAGGCATTTGCTGCATCTGCTTTACCCTCCCATCCCATATTGCCCTGTCCTCCCCAAATTCCCTCTGTGAGGCTCCTGTTTTCTTCTCTCTCCTGACCTCTGCTTTACTCTGTCCCCTCTGATGTGTATGACCTGGGTAGCATAGGCTGAGGGGGGTCTGCATTCTTCTCTGGCCTTGCCTGCATGTCCTCCTTCTGCAGCAGGTTCCTCTCCTTGCCCATGCAGAAGGTAGCAGGAGTCTTTGATCTGCATGAATAAGAAAGCATAATGGCTTTGGAGGAGGGATTAATTTGGACCAGCTGAGAAGCTGACACCCCTCAAAAGGTTTAATGCTCCTGTCATTTGGTCTACAATGACTTTGGAACACATTTGCATCCTCTAGATTGCCAGAGGCAAAAAAACCCCAAACTCTACAACCTTCCCTTGTCCTTTTTGCCTTTTCCACTGTCAGAAGACACCTGGGCAGGGAGAAGTTGTGTTCCCAGCTGTCTGAGCACCTCTCTCTGCACTGCTCTTGTGACAGAAGGGAAGAAATCACCAACTTCACCATGCCTTTTGCTTTGCCTCCCTGCAAAGTGCCACTGCTGGCAGGGAGCTGTGGCTGGGGCAGCCTGCTGGGATGTTTTGCTTTCTCTTCCTCTCTCCCAGCAGCCTCCTGACTGCATGGAAACAATGGGCTGACGTGACTGGGGCTCTGTCAATGCCAATTCTCCTTTGAGGCTGTCACACCAAACAGGAAGCACAAACAGACCCAGAGTAGAAACTCAGCCCTTGCTGTCCTCCTCAGCAGTGGCTGCTCCCAAGAAATACCTCATGCCAGACCCAGACCAGCACCCTCCTCAGGTGATCCAACCACTCTGCCCCTTGTTATGTTCTCCAGGCCTGGTACTTTGACTGGGCAATGCTCATGGAGAGGTCATCTTCTACCTGGGACTGGCAGGTGGCTTTTGGGATGTGCCTTGCCCTGCCAGAGCTGGGGCTGGAAAGTGATGTTTCCTGCAAGGATATTTCCTCCAAGGATGGGGATATGTTGGGAGGGTGGCAGGAGCCTTTGGAAGCTGAATCAGGTGACACTGGCTTTGAGGACTGATCAAGGAGGGGAGACAAAACATTGACCTGCCAAGAGCTGGCCATCTCAAAGCTCATTTTCCCTTTTGCAGTGAACAGTGGGGCATTAGCACATGAAGCTGCAATTGCTGCCAGACTGTTGTTCCTTCTGTAACATGTTTACTGGGATGTCTGTTGAAATCAATAGACCATTAAGAAGTGCCCTGTGAGGAGGGAAGTGTTGATCCAAGTGAGGATCCCCCCTGGGTGGAGGGTTTGGAGTGTCAGCTGGATTGCAGGCTGTGAAAGGGCTCACAAGAGACCATTACAGGAAAGATGTCCTAGTGTGTGTGGATGAGTTCTTTCTCTGGGTAAAGAGGGATGGGATGATGCTTTCCTGGGAGACATAGGTTAGCTTCCTAGCTCAAAGAACCCATCCACCTGCAAATTTTCCCTGAAGACTGGTGCACAGCTGGACTCTGGGTGTGCAGATGGACTATGGCATGTCCTTTCCTGTCAACCTGGCTACCTGACAGCATGGCAAGGCTTACTTTTACCTGTCTTGAGTCTTTCCATCAGTATCTGTATTACTTTAGTCTTTGCCAGGTTAGGAGAAGGGTTCAGAGGACTGGGGACAGGCAAATGTGTTCCTCCCTTTGTGCCATTGACATGTTTTAGCACAGTTTTACCTGGTGTTTCCTACAGTAAGCCCTCACCAGCTAAATGGAAGTAAAAATGGAGAAAACCCCACAAAGGAAGAACACTAGATTTGCTAAACCCCAGCCTGGCTCCTTGGATGGCTTCAGGCAGCCCTTGAAAAACCCTTTTCTAGGGGCTTTCTCTGAAAACAGGGACATCCTGACCTGTGTTGGTTACAGCTTTGCTTCACTTCCCTGACTTTCTTCTGTGCTTCTGTCTCATTTCCTTTGCTGGTCTTTAACCTTGGCCTTGTCACCTTCTGTCTGCTCTCCAGAAAGGGCAGGAGTAATGCTACCATGCTTAGTTCATCTGCTGGTGTACCTGTGGATGAAAACACCTACAAGGTACTACTGTACTGCTGGGGGAAGAAGGATTTTCTGCCTTGGCACTCAGGATCTGCCAGGCTTTCCTTGCATATGAAGGTAATCAGAAGGGTTACCAAGCTTGCAGAGTTTCAAGATAGGAGCAAGGCTTCCTGATACCTCCAGTAACCCTCTCTAATCCTTGTTTTCACTAGGGGAGAAGGGATTAGGCTTGTTACTTGTGGGATACTGAAGGTGTATCTACTTTTCAGCAAGCAGGTTGTAGGGTAGCAGCCCTCTGGGAGTTAGGCTGAGATAAAAGAACACATCACTCTGTCCTCCCATGGCTGTGCCTCAAGTTTCTAAGTTAAATCAGCACTTATTCTCAGCTTCTTGCCCAGAGTGCCACAGCATGGTTCCAGCTTCCCTCATGCATGAGGTTAAACACAAAATCTCCTGAAATGCTGAGTGTCTTCTTTTGCTGAGCTAGGAGCAGATCTGCTGAGGAGGAAAGAAAAACATTCAAAGGCAGGGAAATGTTTTCACACTCTGTTTCCAGGCTGAGATTGGAGGAGAAAAGGAGCAGGGCCTGAACTTCTGGGTAGCATGGTGATCTGTCAGGAGCAGTGGCAGCTGGGAACTGCATGGCTCAGGAGGATGGGTAATGAGCTATGAAAGTCCTTCACCTCTGGGTTCACAGTGCTCAGCCAGGCCACTACTGAGGGGATGTTATTGCTCTGGCAGAGCTGCTCACTGGTTTCTGTGGAAATAAAAAGGACTCTCTGCTGCTCTGACAAGCTTCACTCTTGCTAGGGCTCCTAACAAGTGCTTAGGGAACCACAAGCTGTTTTTGGCAAGGCTGCTGTTGTCCCACTGGAAATTACTGGGAGAACTGTCTCCAATTAGCCCAGCTGATACTGGTGTACACCTGTCATTTGGGCACACAAATGCTTGCTTCTCTGTTTTGCACCAGCTGAGAAAATGTGTGTGCTCATACCAAAGGAACTGAAGAGATGGGCTGCATGTGATATTGATATGCTTTAGGCTGCTTCTAACCTGGCAAAGCCTAAAACAACACAGGCACTGATGGGGAGGCTTAATCTGTAACTGAATGGGCTAGGAAAACAAGAAGTGAATGGGCAGATCAAACCTTGTCAGTGGCAGCTGGGAGCCTGGAAAACCATCCAAGATCACAGGAGAGTCCCTTATGGTCCCCTCCTGGGAAAAGGATGTCTTCATGTTATCTGTACCTTATCAGGCCAGATCCTGGAGAAATTTGCACTTGGAGAACTTGGTAGCTGAAGAACCAGCTGCCTTGATGTTCAGAAAGTGAGCAGTATAAAAAGCATCTGCTCTCCAGGAGAGTGCTGGGAAGGTGGCATATGCTTTTGGTGGCTCTGCAGGCATTGACAGTGACAAGGCACAAACCTCCCTAGGGAGGGCTGGAGGTGGCAAAAATGTTAAAAGGTTTGTGCAAAGTGCAACCACCTCAGAGGCTGTAGGCAAAGAGTGAAATAATTGGCCTGACCTCAGGGTAGGTGGCAGACAGGCTTGTGCTTGAACATTGTCTGGTTTCATGAGATATTGGAAAAAATGTGATGGAAAATTTCCAGGAGGCTGCTTTGTAGCCCTCAGAGGATGGGAGAGGAGTTAACTGAATGCCTCATGGGTCACACTGGCCTAAACTGACCTTTGCAGGAAGACTGATGAAAATATTTAAGAAAGAGATTTGGGAAGAAGATGCTTTAGGTCTGAAGAGATAATGTGGGAAAAAAAAGATAGTGGGGATATCCAGCTTGGCAAATAGATTCCTATGTAGATCTTGAGAAACTACAGCACTTTACCTTTCCTATGGACTTTAGGCACCTTGGCAATGCAGTGAGAAAGGTCTTTAAGCATTGCCTCAAGGCCTGGTGTCAAGCTGGGCATGTGACCCTACTCCAGGGAAGCTCAGCTGCTTTTGGAATAGGTCACCATGCTGCAAAGTAGAGTTAAACTGATGGTGCCTGGTTCAGCATCCTTGTGTGTGGGACAGGTATGGAGAAAACCTGGCATTCAGAAGCTCTCTGAACTGGGAAGATAAAAGATGGCAAAGCACTAAGGCCATGGAAAGCATGGCTGCAGCCTGGATTTACAGTGCCATCAGTGGGGATGGACATAGTGTGGGTTAAGGGGGTGATGGTTTCAGCCAGAGTGAGCTGATGGAGCTGACAGCTGCTAAGCAGAGGGCACTCTGGCAAAGCTGTGGCCTGGCTGAAGGACCTGGAAGCACACAGAAGTGGTGAAGGGTGGTGGGAGATGGCTGGATACTGCCTTCTGTGTGTGCATGTGGTACCCAGCTGTGCTGCACAGCCAAAGGCAGGAGGGAAGGGGTGGGACACCCAACCTGTTGTGTGGGTGCAGGTGGCAGTTTCATCCCTGATGCTGGGGTTGGGAGAGCTTCTCTGGGCTGATGTTATGGGCTGAAATCCTTCTGGCAAGGATCAGGGGAGGGGCTGAGGCCCTTTTGTTTACCTTAACAGCCTGTGCCAGCTCTCTGGAGCTCTTTAGGGCTTTCTGAGCCTATGCACTGCATTACTGCAGTGACCTTTCTCAAATTGCTTCGGGCTCAGTATCAGCACAGGATACCCCTGTCTCTACTGAAAATAGGATTACTTTCTCCTTTCCACCTCAAGAGGCAAATGGGAGGCCACAGAGCAGGATTTCAGCTCTTAAGACATTCCTTTTAATTAGTCCTATCTCCAGCAAAGTCCCTGCAAGCAGAAAAAGGCAGAGAGGTAAGATGCAAAGCCTTTCATCTCTGGGATGGGCTCTGCCAGAGTTGCTGGACTGGGTTTATTCTGCTTCTGAGGTAAGTCTGCTCACTAATGTCCCTTGGGGGGGAGGGCTGGAGAGCAGGGTTTAGCAAACAAAGCCCTGTGAAAAGGGAGAGCTAGAAATAGAAAGGCTGTGAATATTAGAAGCCACAGGCAGTGTCTTCCTCTGCCTGGAAGAAGCTTTCCTGATGACAAAAGCCACCTTCTGACTGGCTCTCTGATGGCCTCAAGCAGTCAGAGGAAAGCAAGGCTGTCAGAGGAGCAATTCATTTTTTTTGGAGGCACAGTAAAGATCTATTCATAAAAGAAGCAGCAGGAGGGAAGGTGGGGAAAGGAAGAGGAGGGAAAGGGATGTTGTAGCCAGCCCTTCTGTCACTCTGTGAAAACAGTCTTGCTATTAACCATTTCACAGTTGCTAACCTTGGCCTAAAGCATGCTAGAAATATCTGTGGCAGCTGAAGTACAGTCAGGGATGCTGGAGGTGGCAGGGCTGCTGAGGAAGGGTTAAGGAGAAACAATGGGATACACTGGGCCAGGGGAAATGGAGGCTGAATACCAGGAAAACATTTCTTCATGCTAAGGTCACTTAGGCTTCAAGAGGGGGAAGCAGCAGCTCACCCAGGCTGCCTTCTCCAGGTGTGGGATGGCTGTGGGGTGGAGATGCTGAGTGAAGAGGGATTGGGTTCTACGAGACACAAGCTGCCTGGCATGTGGTTTTTTGGCTCTGAGTGCTCACCATTCACTTTCAGGACTAGTAGAGCTATTATTTCTCCACTGTGTGTGGGACATGGTTGTTCAGTCAGTCCTTGGCTTGGCCTTCCTAGTCTCACTGGTGATGCTAACAGATCTGTGCTCTCAGCACCTGGATGCTCCCAGCTGGCAACTGAGCAACTCCTGAGTGACACTGACTGCTGGCCACGGGTGATAAGCATGGCTTTTGTTAAAGGCCTCTCATCAGCACTAAGAAATACAAAGTAGGTGTCACTGGCAAGCTAAATTGTGACACTTCCCTATGGACATCCTGACATGAGATGTCTGCTGGGGCATGAGCCAAGAACAGCACAATCAATAAGAAAAGGGATTGTGCTGGCTGGGAAAGCTTTAGGGCAAATGTAGGTTTGACATTTTCTGCCACTGGTGACACTAGGGCAAGTATGAATGACAAGGCATTGGCTAGTTTGCTCAACCTGCCAGACCCTCCTACGTCCCCAGCACTCCTTTGAGAACCAGCTATGACTGCAGGAAATGACAGGAAAGTAATGAAGTTATGAACAGGAGAAAATCAAGGTGGTGACATACACCTTCAGACCTAAAGCATCTGTCATCATAGCTGGTGGCAAAGCATGGATGAGAAAATGGCAAGGTGAAGCCTCAGAGAGAGGGTCCTGGGACAGTGTTTGACTGGATGCTGCACTATGAGATCATTGCTGCCTTGTTGGAAATCTTCCTCCTGCTCAGAGGTCTTCTGTCTCCCCTGTTTTTCTTCTGTGTTGTAGTAATTCTGCCTGGGTGAGACAGAACTTGTTTTGCTTTTAACAGCAGAGGAAATCCACCAAACACTGTTAAAACCGGGATGCAATATGTTTCTTCTGTAGTGGTGAGTAGGTGGCTGTGAGATGCTCAGGGGCTGCATGTTGATGCTCAGGGCAAGTAAACAGGGATAGGAAATCCTCTACCCAAACAGAACTGAGAGCAGAGACCTTAACTATGGTTGAGTGAGCACAGAAAAGCCTTTGTGATATTGCACAATGGTGAAAGCTTTGGCTTCACTGTTGAAACCCCTCGTGGGGTTTGTAGGCAGAGGGAGCCCTAGAAAGGAGGCTGGATGGCTTGAGCCAAAGTGTCCAACAGGATGGAGGGTGCTCATGTCCCAGAGAGGCCAGCTCCTAAACCCTGGGGAAATGATCTCCAGTGCCTTGTCAACTGGGAAAAGCAACTTACTGCAGCAGAATTACTACAGAGCTTGAGATTTGCAAGAGAATGGCAGCATTTAATTCTGTTTCTCTTTTTAAAGCAGAGCAACAGTTGTTCCTCCCTCTTCAAACCACCAGACTGAAGTTCCAGTCTAGCTTGCAGCCACAAAACCACGCTGACTTCAGCCTGTAAGTTGAATTTAGCCTTTGGCCCTAAAACACAGTAGTTGAGACACCTCAGTTCTGAGTTTGGCCAGACCATATGAATATGCAATCACAATGTGGCCCTGGAAAGTGGGGGAGGAGAAGTTGCTGCAACCTCACTTTTTGGCCCTTCAGGTTTTGCTGATTTCCATGCAGTTCAGTTTGGTTTAACTCTGCTCTAGCAAAGACATCTGCCTGCCAGCATGGTAAAAGGCAGTGTGGGTTGTGGCCAAGCTCCAATTATGCAATGGAAAACAAGACACCAGCTGAGAGCAAGAGGTCAGGGCTTTGGAGACACTACCATAGACTATTTCATCCCAGGGACTCTTTTACAGGAAAGCCTGGTGGATTTTTTTGTTTTGTTTTTAGATATCAGAGTTTATAAATGATAAAGCTGAGGTTTTCTTGGCCTGGGGTGGGGGTTTTTTATTGTTTTTATTTTTTTCAGAGGTTCTGAGCATGTATGGTCCCTGTCTGGCTGTACTTGTAGCGTGGGCATTTGCAACTCTCAAGATCAGGCCATGAATGTGTGAGGCTTGGAGTCTGGACACCACAGCTCCCAGATTTGGGAGCCCATCCTAGAAACTTTACCATGGTAGTTCAAAGCACAGAACTAGAGGTAGAAGGAAAGGCAACTGGTTTCAGTCCTGCTCTCTGCTGTGTTTTCTAGGCATTTGAAGGTCTCTGTGATCTGAGAACAAGGCAGTTTGAACCTCTGGATGATCAGTGTTCAGAATATTCTCCATGTTGTCCTACAACTTGAAACAGTTGTTGATCTTTGGGAAACTGGGTGAAGGAAATACAGATTTCTTGCACTGCAGGACAGATAAGCTTACAGATTTTGATGGAGAGCTAGGTTGGATTGGGAGGTTGGGTTGGACTCCCTCTGCCACAGCCACGCCCTGTGACCACAGCCATAGCACTTCATTTCTGGCCCTGCTGAATGCACTGGCAAAACAAACTTCAACAGGATGGGAATTCAGCTAAAGAGTTACTAAAAAAAATACTATGTGATGATTCCTCATAAGAATTGACATCTGTTGTTGGACCTGAGGTCTGTACAAGCTTGTCTCTGGTGCTGGGCAGCAGTAGGAGGTTGGAGATAAGGATGTGAAGAATGCAGCACATGTAGGACAGTTGCTTTTTATTTCTTTTTTCATGTGCTTGCTATGGTCTTAGCAACTCCAGCATTTGAGTCATTCTGTTCTCTCTCTGTCTCTCCTTGGTTATCTCTTTGCTCCTGGTGAAAATCAGTTGACAAGCAGCAAGGCCAAGGCAGCATTTCAAGCCTCCTTGCCTCTGTCTGCCTTCCAGCATGGTGAGCAGCATTATCTTAAGCAGGAGTGAAGAGCCCTCCCTGGGCTTTGAATCAGATGCTTTCACAAAAGGCCCTGAGTTCCTGGGAATATTTAAATCACACAGGAGGCTTTGGTGTTTGGTTTTTTTTAGCTCTGCATTGACATTCCTGTGTTATCAGCCTCAGAGCTTGTTGCTTGCATAGGAAGGAGAGTCATGAACAGTCCAGGCATGTGATGTTCCTTTCACTTAACCCTATCTCTTATCTGCACCCAGAGGCTACTGTGTCTTCTGGAGAGCTTCTCCATTGCCATTAGCAGCTTATTTCTGCTCCTAGAGCTGCTTTTCACTCTGAATACACCCAGATTGTTTCCCCTCCCCAAGGCAGTCTGTAATTGTAGCTACCTCCTTTTCTTGGAAATTTTTTTTGCCCTACCTGCTCCCCTAAGCCCAGGACAGGCTCTTCCAGCTTGCTTTGGGTGTTCTTCCCTACCTAATAGTTTTGGCAAGAGCCTTCTCTGAAGCAGTGACAGCTGTAGGTGTGTGCTTCAGAGGATGCTGATGGGCAGGGGAGCTGGTGGTGTGGGGAGTAGATCCCCACAGCCCAAAATCACCTCCATGTGTAGCCTTTTAGCATGATGGTGAGTGAAACTGAGGTACATACAGTAAGCATTTATATAACTATCTAGGGGGATAGATATGGGGAATTATGTCTTTACAGGTCACAGGATCTAGCAATTACTCCAAGGGCCAGATTTTGCCTCCTGCATCTCCTGCAGCTTGATTACCATGCTGGGCACCACTGAGACATGTGTTAGTGCTTGGAGAACCTGACCTCTGAAGGAGTCCTTTGGAAAGACTGATGGAGACAACCAGGCCAACAACTTAAAAACCAAAACAAACCCAAAAAAACCAAAACATAAACCCAAACAAATATAAAAAATACCAAACCCCAATCCAGCCTTGGTATTTAAGAGATTAGAGAAGCTGACAGAAATACACAAGATAATTGTTTACACATGCACACAGACACCAGGAAGAAATTTGTTTTCCAAAAATAGCCACTTACTTTTTATTTATAGTTGTTGTTCTTGAGGTTTTCTTGTGTGTTGGCTTTTTTTTTTTACTTTCCTTTCTTTTGAGCTGAAGCAGATCATTTACACAAGGGGCAAGGAGATCTGCTGATGAATAACCATTCCTTGTGCAGACCAAAGTCCTCATTAGACCTGCCACCAGGGATAGATGTCTGGGGCTGGCTGAGCACCAGAATTAGCAAGTATCATTTCACTGTCTGAAGTTCTGAAGTCTTTAACAGTAGACAATCTCCTAGAAGTTCTAAGCTTTCTCAAAGCATCTAAATGATAACAGGCCTGAATTATTCAGTGTAAAAAAAGTTTCATGGGACAGAATCAAAGGCTCAGCTTGTGGATAAGCTACATCCTATTGATTTTTCTTTGCTTCTCCTGCTATTCCCTTGATCACCTCCCAGCCAACAAGAAATGTAGAATGCTGACACTGGGGGAAATAGGGCTATGCTGCCATCTGAATTTCACAGAGGGAGGAACCATGGAACACTGACTTTTGCTATTTGGACATCTCCTGAAGGCTTTTCTGTAAACCTCTGTGGATCTGTGCCTAAGGCATTGGCCCAAGCTCACTCAGAAAATCTTGGGCAGAGATGTGATGATGGTGCCTTGCCAGGTTATCTCTACATGCTGCTCTGAGACCAGAGGGTGGACCCATGAGGGATCTGCTTCCTTCTAGTTTGGACTTCTGCTAAACTAAAGCAACTGTTAGCCATGTTAGCCTTCCCTCTCCCAGTAGCTTTGTGTTGCCTTCACCTGCTTGGCAGGACATCCTTCTGCCTCCTCATCTGGGGTCAGGTCACTAGTGCTTTAGAAGAAGAACTTTGCAGCTGGCAGGTAAGGGCTGCCCCAGATGTTGAACGTGATCTGGTTTCAGAGCTGCAGCTGTTGCCTGTGGCCACTTTAAGGTGATCTTACTTCTTGCTCCAGTGTTGCTACTGCATTTCTTTGTGGCAGAAGTGCTTGTGGCATCCTGAGTGCTGGACTGTGGTCTTGGAGGATGATGAAGGCAGAGGAGGAAGCTAGTTCTAAAGGAAAAGCCTCATTTTTTGCAGTGCCCATAAAATCTTTGGCAGCCCCAGGCAGAGGATGCTGGGAGAAAGGGCATGTTTAATGAGTTTTAGAAACGTGTTCTTTAGCTTTGGGTGCATGTATTTTTAGTCTTATAGTGTACAGAAGCAAACTTTGAACAAAAATAGCTGTCTACTTGCATAACATCCTTGCTTACAAAACTCCAGTTTAAGCTCTCCAGAGGCTTCTGGAGCAGAGGGCTGTCAATCACAGTGAAGCCATGACTCAGGCTCATATGCACATCTCAGCAACCCAAAGTCAAGATTTGCACTGTTTACACCACAGGACACTGTGATGCACAAGGCATCTGATGACAAATGTAAAGCAACATCCTAGCTCCACTATCTCAAAGATGAGGCAGGGTGTTGACCTGAGCAGAGATGCAGACAGGGCAGTGCTTCTCCTTTCTTCCTACTTTCCTGTAGTAGGGGAAAGAAAGGATGAGGAAGGGGTTTTCATCCTGTGGGTTCCTGGTTTTTCTTTTGTTTAGGTCTTCTTGAACAGTGGGTAATCCAGATGCTGAGCCCTTGCTCCCTGTTGCCTTGCAGTGGGGGTTGTTGATCATTTGGCAGAGCCCAGTTTTAGTGTCCCTGACACTGCTGTGATTAGCAGTCCCAGGCAAGAAACCCTGGAGCTGAAGAGATTTGGGGTCACAGCTCTCTCTTTAACCTTCTGCCTAAGATAGAGGTACACTTATCCTATGGGGTAGTTAACTGGTCACAGGTAGGGCTTCATTTTTTCTGGTGATAAAGAGAAGAGTGTCATGTCAAGGGTGTTCATCCTTTCTACCTGCACTTTGAACAGGCATGGTTAGAAGTTAATCATCTGTCATCTTTCCTTCACCCTGTCTTCCCTTGGCAGCCATGGTGGACATGGATGAGCCTGGGCAAGTAGGTGAGGCTGGTTTCTTTGCCAAGAGGAGTGCTAGGTTGTGATAGCAGATGTTGACTCTGAGGGACTAATCCTGCTGAACATGCTTATTTTCTTGAGATCCCAAAGTGGAATGGGTTTTGGTTAAAAATAACCAACCTCCCCAGGCTGAGCCTAAGAAGTTCTTTCTGTCCAAGCCATTTTTAACAACAGATGGTCACCAGATGAAGTGATTACCAAGAAGAGCAAAGCTGGAAGCCCACCATGAGGATGAGCTGGATTCTTTCCTTCTGCTATCAGACCTTCTCAAGAGAAATACCTTCTTGGTCATCCTTTAGTGTGAGGGGAAACTCCTTTTTGGGAGGAATAAATGGGAACCAGTGGGTCAAAGAGAGACATGCAGTGGTGGGTGCACATGTGCATGCTTAGGATCAAACATTTCCTGTGACCTTGATAGCTTCTGAGAAAACTAGGGCTGTCTGCTATGTCTTGAACTAGCTGATGAAAACAGGGGGCCTTACACTGCTTCCACACTGCCATGGAGATGTACAGCCCTGAAACACAATTTCTCCTGCAATTTATCCAAACAGTTACCCTCCAGGGGCTGTAGAGCCTTAGCAAGAAGAAACAAGGAAAAGCTAGGGGCTAGCATTCTTCAGTGAGATAAGTAGTAAATTGTTTTCTGAATGATTTGAAGTGATTTTACCAGGAGTCTTATTCAACCTCAGAACACAGGTGTGCACTTGTAGAAGGGTTATTTTTATCTCAGCTGTGTGGAGGGTGGTGCTAAACCAGTGAAAATACAATGTTTTTCCTCAGTTAAAATTCTGGCAAGATTCTTGTAGAGTAGCTCTAATCTTCATTCTGCTGGGAATTAGGGAATTTGTTGTGGCCTGGTCTGTTTGCCAGACTAGTACCTCTAGGTTATGCTGTGTCAAGCCCTGTGGGAGGAAGTAATTTGTATTTACTCATATGGATTTGGCAGAGAAAAGCCCAGAAGATTTTATATGCTTTAAGCAAGACCAAGCCAGGAGCTGAGTAAGACTTTGTCAGCTGACAGGTCTGTGTCCAAATACCTGAGATGGAGGCAAGGAGACTTTCTTCCTGTGCTGTTACTGTTCATACTGTCAATACCCAAAGATCAAAGGAAAATCCTTGGCTATTTTAATAGACCTGTCTTCAGAACAGTCTGAGCATGGGACCATCAAAAGGTAAACAGGGCTGTGTAAAATGAATTCCTGAACTTTCATTCAGTTGGGTGATCATGATTCTGAATATGAACTAAATGTAGGAGGAGGGAATAGTCTGCAGCCATGTAATTGGTGATTATGTGGTGCTACCTACACAGGGAGTTAAGGAGCACGCTCCCAAGGTTTTTACTGCATAGCCTAGGCAAAAGAAATTGGCTTCCAGTGTGGGCTGCTATGAATAATGTGGCAAGCACATCCCCCAGAAATGTCTGATACATCCTCTTTAGAGTGGCTTCTGTATTTTAGTGGATGTGGGAATTTACACATATGTAGGTATGTGTATTTATGAAAGCTCACCCTGACTAAGTGAGTGAGAGGAAGGGGTGTGGGCAGGTTTATATCCCCACAGAGCTCAGTTCATGTGCCCCTGTACCTCCTGGTAGTCTGTGTTGGATCTTCATGAAGATCCTTCTTTGTCCAAGTTCTGTTGTAGTTGCTGTGTTTGATCTTCATGAAGACCCCTCCTTGTCCAAGTTCTGTTGTAGTTGCTTCAATGTAGTCTGCAAGCTCCCTTGATACCTCATTGTTGCAGGAAACAGAGCCCAAAGACTTTTGGAAGCTCTTACTGAGTACTGACTATTGTAGCTCTTCTCTGACATTAGCTCTTTCACACAGTTCATGTTTCCATGTTCTGGGTAGAGACCAGGATCCAAGAAGGTTTTGCTGTTGATTTTTATAGGACCAAGATGTTGCCCTGTGTGTAACATCACTGCTGGAGGTGTGCAACCTGACATCTCTGCCTACACATGCTCTAGGAATAAGATGAACCCCTTTACCCCAAAGGCTTTTCTCCACTCACCCAGCAACTGTTCCATCTGAGAGGGCTTTGTGTCCCCACACAACAGCCTCTCCTAGGATGTGCAAAGGATTGAAAGAGAGCAGATTTTCATGCAAAAGCAAGCCACAGAGATCTGATCCCTAGCACTTCATCACAGAAAGAAGAAGAGAACCAGCATGGAAATGTAATTCCCTTGCCCTCATTGAGCAATACCTTGAGTCCAGGGCCAGGTACCACCAGAAGTGGCACATGATGTATAACTAGCATCTCTATTTAAAGCTCCATGTAACTGAATGAGCTTTTTTCTCAGCAGAGGAAAAGCAGATACGTGCTGAGTCTTATTTGTACCCACAATGCTATGCACATGTTCCTAACTTTTTATAGAAACACTTGATTCTTTGGATAGGGGGTGGTTTGGGGTTGTTTTTTTTTTTTCATCTGTGGGGATTTATCCTGCCAGTTGGTCTAATCAGCTCCTAAAATTGAGTGATCCTGGGAAGCTGTGCAGTGAAAATAACTCATGAGAACCAAAAAAGAAAAATGCTCACAACATGCAGGCTGCTAATAGAAGTGAGTGCTGCAGAGCCCTGTGTAAGATTGCTGCATCAAGAACATGAGAGTAGCTGCCCAAATCTCTTTGGGTCTTCCAGCCAACAGCACTCTTCCAGCTGGTATTGAAGAGGAGGCTCAGGGTGACCTTACCTCTCTCTACAGATACCTGAAAGGAGGTTGGAGCAAGGTGGGGGTTGGTCTCTTCTCCTGGGTTACCAGTGAGAGGACAAGAGGAAATGGCCTCAAGTTGCACCAGGGGAGGTTTATATTGGAGATCAGGAAAAGTTTCTTCACAGGAAGAGTTGTTAGGCATTGGCCCAGGCTGCCCAGGGCAGTGCTGGAGTCACCATCCCTGAGGTGTTTAAAAGGCATCTAGATGTGGTACTTAGTGCCATGGTGGGGAGGTGGTTGGCCCTCACCAACACATTCAAAGTGCTGCCTTCTCCTCTACAATTTTAATACACAAAAAAATTGCTCTGCTCCTGAAAGAGTGCTGCTATCATGATAGTAAAAGGCTGTTTTACTCTGATCCACATCTTCCAGTCAGATCCCAGCCCCCACTTTCCTCTTCCCTCAGTATTGTGCTGATACCAAATCAGCAAATGTTCAGAGAAACAAGATAGGCTCCAGCTGTAAACCAGTGATGGAATATTGTGCCTTGGCTTGTTGTGGTTTGGTTTCTATTTTTTTTCTGCTAGTGTGAAAGACTGGAGTAGTGCAACACTGCAATTGCTTTGGCTGTAATAAATGGATCAGACAAATATAGCTGGGCATATGCTGAGTGTGAGTATGGGGTTTTAATTTCCCTTCTTCAAACCAAGATCTATAATAAGATATTTCCTGGCTTGTGCCTGAATGTTTTTAATAGCTTCATTCTTTTTCTTGCTGGATGCTTCTGGATGTGAGTGTACTGGCCAAGCCCTGCACAGTAGCTACAGTGAATATTGTTTTACAGCTCTGAGCTGAGAGTACAGTAGGTGCCATAAACCATCTTGCAAGTCCACACTGTCAGTGGGGGAGCATGTCTGCAGCCTTTCCTTGCAAACTGAAGCAGCCTCAGTGATGGCAGAGGACAGAGGTTTTGTTTGCAGGAAAAGAACATACTTCTCCACAGCTGGATGGTGTCTGTCAGAGGAATGGAGGGTTTGCTTTCATTTTACCTACCTCTGCAGTCATTACAGGCAGTGGAGTTCCTGATCTTTTCCCTCAGTCATCCCAGATTCAGTCCATTCTGGCTCCCAGCTTTTCTCTATGTGCCAGCAGATCCCACAGCTGTGCAGCTGACAGCAGCTACTGCAAGATTAAGGGACAGGAGGAGCTGGTAAGCATAAAGCTTCCCACAGTGTCATGTACACACATGCCAGCAGCAGTTAGAACCATGGACTTGCCCAAAACCACTCTTCACATAAGCTTTGCTGAGGCAATTCTGCATCCTTCATCTCATAAGCTGAGCTATTTCAGATTCATATTAATCATCTTTCTCCCACTTTACAAAGGCAGGACACCCAGAGAGTCATGCTGTGGAGCAGCACAGAGCCTTGGCTGTTACTGGCCAGGAGTCTCCATGACTATAGGAGCCACTACCTCACCTCTGGATGAAGTAGAGCCTGAGGGCTGGAGTGAGTCATGCATTGTGACCACTCCTTGCACTGGACTTTAAAGTACCTGCCAGTGATGGGGACTTATTAGAAGCCCTACAAAATGTGTGTACTTGCTTAAAATCTCATTTTCACATCTTATTTGAATGATGAATCTCAATTTTCACCTAAGCAAAATGATCCCATATCCAGCCTTAGCAGCTTGGACAGAGGTGGCTTAGAAACTTGAAGGTCTAGGCAAGGTACACTCTTATTTTAACCCCCAAGCTTGATTTTTAAAGCCAGCATCATGGCTGGGAGAGGCATGAATTACAGCTGTCTTCAGACTGGAGACAGCCCCTGTCTCTCAGGTATGACATCTCTAAGCCTCCTGCATAAAATTTAAACTTTAGTCTGATGTGTGTCAGCATCATAATGTTGTTTTGAAAAACACTGTACTAGGAATGTGGTCTACAAGAAAAGATCAAACTAGCCAGACCTACTGAGAGTGAAAGAAGATAAAACTGAGAGAAGGACATGTCTCCAGGGCACAACAGGCCATCTGAGAGAGGGAGACACTTGCATCCCACCTCCATGGGATCAGGTCTGGGGACATCCCTTGAAGGGAGATCACAGAACGTTAGGGATTGGAAGGGACCTTAAAAGATCACCTAGTCCAACTCCCCTGCCACAGCAGGATTCCCTAGAGTAGGAAACACAGAAAGGCTTCCAGGCCAGTTTTGAAGATCTCCAGAGAAGGAGACTCCCCAGCCTCTCTGGGCAGTCTGATGGAGGGACATCAGGCCCTGCTGACAAAGATTTCAGCTGAGAAATATTTCACTGCTGTATTCTGCTCCTCATCTGAGGAATGGGAACGTCAGCATTGCTCTGCCTTCTGCGTGGTAACAGACTGAGTAATCAGACATTACCACTGCAGGGCCACGTCAGTCTCTCTGCTCTGTGAGTTGATAGCTCTGAGTGGATGCAGAGCTGGGAGTCAGAAGTGGCTTTAGGAAAATCTCAGCATGAGTGTGGGCTCTCCCCTAGGTGGAGAAGGGCATCACCCTGCTCAGCTGAGGCTGTTTTCTTCTGCAGGCAGTAACATGCACTTCACCTGGACCTCTGAAGCAGTTAACAGTGGGAAGGGGAGGAAAAAAGGACCCAAACCAAACACTTCTATAGGGATCCAGATCACTCTCATGTCTTACATACTAATTCTCACTATGCTTTCACCACTTCATCCCCAGTGTGAGCCCAGCTCTGATGAGCTGAGCCCTCTTTGCAGGGTGTGTTTGTAGGGCAGTATGTCTGGAATCAGCTTTACAAAGAGAGTCTGTCTTCTCCTTCCCTCCATATCCAGCTTGGTCATGCTCAGCTGCTGGGACAAGGAGAGCTGGGAGCAACTGCAGGGGCAGCTGTGCTGCTGAGGAGCACACTCCATTTGCTCAGCTTTGCCTGGGGCTATGCCACCATAGGTCCCACAACCGTGCTGCTGTCCCTGAGGCTCTAGGCTCAGTTGCCCACTCCTTAGGACTGGCTGCTCACAGTGCCCACGGATGTGGGAAGTGCTGCTGCTAGAAAGGTGGCTTAGAGCTGGAATCTGAACAGGTTTGGCCCTTTAGAGAAAAGACCTTCTGTGAAAACTCCCTGGGCTGGCTAACACATATGACTGCTTTCCTCCTTTACTGGCTTCTGCTGAGCAATCACTTCCTATTTTTCTTAATTATAACAGAACATTTGCAGTTGGAAGGGACCTCTGGAGATCATCTAGTCCAACCCCCCTGTCAGAGCAGGCTCACCTGCAGAAGAGTGCACAGGATGGTGTCCAGGTGGGTTTGGAATTTCTCAAGAGACAGAGACTCTACCACCTCTCTGGGCAGCCTGGTCCAGTGCTCCACCACCCTCAAAGTACAGAAGTTCCTCCTCATGTTTAGGTGGAATTTCCTATGTTCCAGTTTGTGCCTGTTAGCTCTTGTCCTGTCACTGAGCATCACTGAACTGGCCCCATCCTCCTGACACCACCCATTAAGTATTGATAAAATCCCCCCTCAGTCTTCTCCAGGCTAACCAGCCCCAGCTCTCTCAGCCTTTCCCCATAAGAGAAATGTTCTAGTCCCCTAATCATTTTTGTAGCCTTTTCTGTACCCTCTCCAGAAGTTCCCTGTCCTTCTTGACAGGGTAACCCAGAACTGGGCCCAGTACTCTAGATGTGACCTCACTAGGGCAGAGTAGATGGGGAGGAGAACCTGCCTCAACCTGCTTGCCACGCTCTTCTTGATGCACCCCATGATGGCATTGATCTTCTTGGCCACAAGGCACAATGCAGGTGGTAGCATATTTTCAACAGAGATACTATGTCAAGTGGAGTGGTGACCTAAAGAGGTGTAATTAGCTCTGCTGCCCCATAGGAAAGAACATGTTTGTACAGATTATTTCCAATTTCTAGCAACAGCTGCTCATTTGGTTTAACCAGATTTCTGAAAGAGGGAGTAATTAGCACTTCCTTGGAAGCCCAGCTCTCTGCAGGCAATGCCTCTCCATTGGTATTCCTTCTGCAGGAAGGCACATTAATTACTCCAGCTGGAGAAGTTGATGGAAGCAGGAAACCAGTTTTATGCCTAAAACTAATTAAAGCCAGAGTTCACTAGACCTGGACCTTCTTGCTCCTGCAAGGGGGAAGGGTTGTGTGGTGAGTTTCTTTCTCCACATCCCTGCATGAAAATGATATTTGGCATCTGTATGATTTCTGAAAGCTCTGGTTGGGGACTGTGTGTTACTGCTCCCCCAGGGGTTGAGCCCAGCAGCTCAGGACAGTGCTTGTGCCACCCCAGCAGTGGCACAGAGCTAACTTTGTCTGCCATGGTGGCTTGGGACCAAAGGGAGCCTGTGTAGCATCTGTGCTGCAATCTTCTTCAAGGAACTGCTAGAAAGAGTCCAGCAGAGGTTACAAAAATGGATTAGGGGACTGGAGCACCTCTCTTACAAGGAAAGGCTGAGGTACCTGGGGATGTTTAGCATGGAGAAGAGAAGGCTGAGAAGAGTTCTTACCAATGCTCATCAACATTTAAAGGACAGATGTCAGGAGGATGGGGCCAGTCTCTTTTTGGTGGTGCCTCATGGCAGGACAAGGGGCAATGGGCACAAGTTGGAACATAGGAATTTCCATCAGAACATAAGGAAGAACTTTTTGCCTTTGAGGGTGCTGGAGCATCAGCATATGATGCCCAGAGAGGCTGTGGAGTCTCCTTCTCTGGAGAGATTCAAACCTGCCTGTACATGATCCTGTGCAACCTGCTCTAGGTGAACCTGCTTTAGCCGTGGGTTGGACTAGATGATCTCCAGAGGTTCATTCCAACCTCCACCACTCTGTCATTCTGTGACACTTCTGAGTGAGCTTGTGCCAGGGGAGTGGGTAAGGCTCCTGGTTTTGGTTTTGGGGTTTTTTTTAGCAAGTATAACTATGTGCAAGGCTCTGACCATAGTTTGACATTAGCTACATTTTGGGAGCTAATGGTGTCACTCAATGCTACTGTTTGTAGAGCAGCAGCCTAGCCAAGCCCTTCCTAAAGCAGAGGGTTGTGATGAAGATAATGAAGCCTCCCAGGATACTGGGAGGCAGGTGAGTGTGCCAAAGCACAGGGCATGTGCAACTGGCCAGGGCAGTCCTCCCAGCCCAGCCCTTCATCCCTGCTAGTAATCATCAGTTCTACTGAAGCTTTATAGCAAAATAAACCCCTTTTGAAATCCCTTCTGCTTTTCTCTCCTGCATGAAGGGATGAGGTGTAGCCATCTAACTGGGCTGTCCCCAGCCCTTGAATACTTGTGGGAGATGGGGATGACCCTTCTTGTCCCATGACCCATTTTTGGAGCTGTTTCTATTTCCTTTTAACATCCTTACCCATGAATTCAACCCTCTTGATAGCTGCAGCTTCATGGCTTCTACAGGGCTGCAGTCTTTAAGCAAAGAGAATCAGCTCCCTTACACTCTGCTATACACTGCCCACAGAGCACAAGGTGAGAAGGCACAGCCAGTCCCAGCTTTCCCATGTTTGAGGCCATTCAGCCACACCAAATCCCTCATGCACCAGGTCTGTTAGCTTGTTTATTGGTTAAAACATGTCTTCCAGGCAGCTACCCAAGATAGCTTTGGCCATCTCAAAAGATGGAGACTGCTGTTCCCTTCAGGACTGGCCTCTGACTCTCAAGCTCATGCTGTTCATGTATTTCTGACTTAGTTTGTCCAGTCCAATCTACAGCTTTTACCTTTTGTTCTCCCTTTTACTCAGAGAGCCTTTTAGTGCATGGAGTTATGTGCTCATGCACCACAACTGAATCCACCATCTCAAGAAAATGGGTGGCCTCTTCAGATGCCTCCCTGTGGGCATCTTCTCCAGCTCTGAAGCTGCTTTTGTGGCCTGCTTCTGCCCTCTTCTCCACTTTACCTTGTCTTTTGCAGCCATGGGCACCAGGACACAGATGCTCTGTTTTAGCTGCAGGTTAAAAACCATTTTTCCCCCTCTATGCACTCTATGTGGAACTCACTGCCATAAAACAAAAATGAGGGCAAGATGTCTACAAAGACATCCACAGGAATAACCTTTTTTTACCTCTAAGTCCTTAAACCCTCTGGCAGTCTGAACTTGTGGGGGCTTTGGAGAAGTTTTGCCTTGGGAAGGTTGTTGAAGGGGGAGTTGTGCAGTGACACATCTGGCACTGCTGATTGCCAGGTCAAGGGAGAGAAGGAAAAGATCCAACAGCCTGAGCCTGCATGGCAGCTCCTCCATAGCTGTGCTTCTTCTCCTGTCCCTTGGAGAGAACAGGAACCCCTGCTCCCCAACTGACCTCTTTATTTTCATGTCTCATTTAACAAGCCTTATAATATTTTATAGACTCATTGCTGTAACTCAACACTGAGCTATTATGGAATGAAATGATCCCCAATAGGGACCTTAGGAGAGCTAATTGTACCTAAAAGCTTTGGGGGTGGGTTGGTGGGGAAGCATCCACAACTGTTTTAAATGCTTAGTTTTGCTCATCTTCTTCTTAATTTGTTTGGCTGGTTGCTTTGAGCCTCCATTCTGGTTGCAGTTCTGCAGCTACACATCAGCAGTGATATTGAGGAGATCTCTGGTGTCAGTGCAAACCAGTATCAGAATCAGGCCCAGAGAAGTAGTACTTTAATTTTTCTGAGACCATTTTGCCATCTGGGTCCTTATTTTAATGGCATTTGTAGATGTATGGAAAAAAACAGTTACAGGAGAGTTCTAAGGGGGGAGAAATTCAAGGGAGTCTCTTTAGCAGTGGGGCAGAGAATTTGAATGTGTTTCCAAGAAGCTCTGCTTGAGGTCTTCCTCTGGATCTCTGCCCACATCCACAGCAGCAGGTAGCTGGACCATGGGTCAGGCAGTGCTGGGGGGAACCTCCTTGTGAGAAAGGAACATCTTATTTCTTATTTTAAAATTAATATAATCCACTGCTTTTGATCCCCACTTGAATGCTTTGCAAGAATGGGATTAAATGTTAATTTATGATTGTGTCGTTATTTATAATCACTATTTTATTATATCAGACATCTCAGCAGACCTGCAAGCATCAGAGCAGACCCCAGGGAAGTCTAGGCTGTTGCCATCACTTGCCAAGGATGGTGTGAAGTCACTCATCATGGCTTTGCACTGGGGAACAGGGAATGAAAGGGAGCAAATCTTACCCTCCAGGACCTGGAGGACAAAGAAACTTAAGAAGCACCTGAGTGCTATTGATGGTATGAAGTGCAAGAGGATACAGGATCTCTGCTGCTTGTCCCACAGAGCCTTTTTAGCATGCCAATCACCTTGAAAGGAGGACATCTTCCAGTACAGGCTGATGAGTATTTACAGTTCCTGGTGCTGCTGAAGCCACTGGAAAAATCTGTTTGATGCAGGATGTCACGTCAGAGCCTAATTCCCCTCTCTGCAAACACCCATGTGCTCATGTGAGTGCTTAAGAAAAGGTAAGCTCCAGTCAATGGGAAAATGTGCTTAAGAGCTTTATTTCCTTCCTTAAGTGCTTTGCTGGGTCCTGCCCCATGCAATATGTCAAGCACACATCAGTCTCCTCTTTTAGTGCTGTAATATAGATAGCTCCTTGGAAATAACCCTTTCAACATAAATGTGGGTTTTCTGGGAGGAGAGGAAGCCACCCTGTACATATCCACTTACTAAGAAGGACATTGTCCTGGTTTGGGTTAGAAAACACCTCTTTCTGTTCAGTGATGCATTTGGGTGATGTTCTGCCTTTCTGCTCTGAGGAAACAAAGGGAGGGAAACAGGATGGCCTTGGAGCAGGTACAAAGCTTTTAGATGCCAGGCTCAGATGAAGTTCCAGAAAGGATTTCTCTTTGTGTTGCAGGGCCTGGCAGCCTGGTGAGATAATAAAGATTAAAGAAAACTGTATGACAACGGAAAATGCTGAGCTCCCTGAGTAATTAAAGGTTGTGTAAGATGGTTGCATGGCTTGCAAGGATTATTAATACAGTCACGTTAGAATTACATAAAGGGTAATTAAAATGCTGCCTGCTTACCATTGATTACACCCTTTGCCTGGCATTTGGAGCAGTGGGTGCACAGCCAGGCAGCAAAGGCAGCTCGGGAGGCGGTGACTGCCAGCCACACGAGAGGCTGCAGTGGGGCAGGATACCTAAGACTGTGGGACCACCACCCTACTGTGGCTTTGGGCAAACCCTGGCTAATTTGCCCTGGAGGCTCCTGTGTCCTCTCCCTGTTGGCACAGGCAGGTGTGTGCCTTCTCCTCTCACTGTGCCTCAGCCATCAAAGCCTGCCTACAAGAGCCTTTAGGGGTCTGGTGAGCAGTGGATTTATAAGCAGCTCTCGATAGAAACTAGGCTGTGCAGATCAGTGAAACTTTGCCAGGATGACCTAAGGAAGTCAGGAGATGAGGGATGTCTCACATGGAAGGAGGTCACTGGCTACAGCCACTGTGCAGCTGGGAGCTGCCCCTAGCCCTAAGCAGGCTGTGTTGGTTTTGCCAGCCCCATTCCATGTGGACAAGCATATGAGCCCTTTGGGTATCCCTTGATGCTTTCAGGAGCATGGGATGGCACAGGTCAGTGAAGAGCAGCTTCCTGAGGCAAAGCAGAGCAGACCCAGGCTGCAGATGCCAGATGGCCCTGTTGTGATTCCCAAAGCCTGGTTTCATTAACAATGAGGCATGAAAGATGGAAGTGGGCCTGGCTGTGGCTTTCTGGCAACCCCACCTCAAAGATGAAGGACAGCTTCACTCATGAAACTGCATGCCAAGGGGGGTCTGAAGTGCTCTGTTCTTTGTGTAGAGGCTGCACTGAGCCTTTCCCACTAGTTCCCACAGCAGAGAGAAAGGCAAGGTGCCAAGACCAAGGAGAAAGAAATCTAAACTCCCTGACGTCAGCTCCTGGGAGCCCTTGAACACCTGGTTTGCAGTTTGCATTGCATAAGGTAGCTTTCTGGCTCTGAAGAGGGGTTCAGGTGGAGCTGGGGAGGCTTGGTCTCCACAGGATGCTCTACTTTTTGGAGCTTTGTGCTGTCTGTTCCTGGCAGAGTTTGCAATGGGAACGCCTCAAACCCACGTCCAAGGCTGTTGGGATGCTGTCAGCACACCGTGTCCCGATGTTCTTTCACCGTGTTCCTGATTATTTCCCTGGGACTCCTGTCCTTGGTGTGAAGATGCTTCTCAGGCAGCAGCAAAGGCAGTGCCTCTGAAGGAGCTGGAGATAAGAGTACACGTGAGAATGAGCTGGACCTGCTGTTTTCTCCATGGAAACACGATTGGCACTCAGCTGGTTAGCCCAGGAAATCCAATTACAGCTGTAGGCAGACACATGTTTAAGAAAAGAAAGAAACCCACAAACCAAAACCCCAAACCAAGCTGGTGTAAAGGAAAATAGAACATGAGCTTTGTTGTTGTTGGGGCTATTTCTTTGTTTTGTACAGTCCCAGCCATGCTCCAGCTATATGCATTATACTGCTTGTGAGGTATGGGTATTGGGTGATGTTTCCCCTTGGTGCTGCTGCCCCACGAAGCAGTGGTACCTGCCCTGTGGTGGCAAACCCTGGCTGGCCCTACCACTGATCTTTCCTAGGGGACAGCCAAGTAACACTGAACATCTAAATAGTGAATTGTTTTTCTAGAAAGTAATTTTCCATGCAGTGGGCCTGAATAACCAAAACCTGAGCTTCTGGAGAAGGCAGCTGGGGAACTTGTAGCCTTTCTTCCAGCCATTCCTGCCCCAACAACCCTCCAGTGGCTCATTAGAAATCACTTGGAAATACAGGTTAGAGTTCCTTGCAGTTCAGGAGACCCTTTTTAAAGACACTTGAACTATGAAGAGAAATACCACGAGGGTGGGGGAGCCACAACCTGGATTTGAAAAGCCTAGTTATAGGTGGATATTTGGCCTGAAAAGCCACCATGACCCTTCTCTATATTGTTATAAAATATAAAATCACCTGTCCCCACTGGTGATGTGTTCTCTGTTGGGCTGGGAGTGAAAAGAATTCCTTGCAGCTAGAAAGCTGCAACTGGAATCTGAACCCAGCACTTTTCAGAAAAAAAAAAAGAAAGAAAAAAAACCCCCAAACCACCAAGCAAATTAAGAACAAAAGTTTTCACTACCTCAGCCCTGCCTTTGACACAGTATTTTAGCCCACACAGCCCTGGGTAGCATTGCCAGCACCTCCTGCTCCCCAGACCACCAGACCAGGCAGGAGAAAAGTCCTTCATGCTGTAGGTCATGAGGAGGAATCTGCCAGCAAAACCACAGACTTCAAACCCATTTTTTCCTGCCCATGGAAGGAATTAATTGCTTTAACTACATGTTGTGGTGGGTACAAGTTAGTGTCTTTTTAATCAGCATCTCCTCTGTGCTTTCTGCATTCCCTTGTGACTGGTTTGAGGTCTATTTTGCTGGTTTAGTCCCTGGGTGGCAAACCTATGGGGAAGTCAGGTGATGTGGATGGCTTTCCCACTGCTGCTACTGACTTTCCTTGATTGGCTTTCAGATGCTTATCCAAACTATGATTTGATTCTCTCATCTGTAAAATGGAAGTTGTTGCTCAAGCCCTTTAAAAACTGCTCTGAGAGCTGGGGGTAGAAACCAGGCAGTGGGCTCCAAATTAAGTGAGTTTCTGGTTTTCAAACCCATAACAGTTTCCTCTTAATTCTGTGCTTTGAAATACAGAGGAGTATGGAAATGTTCAGGTTTTTTGGAGGGAGGTAGTGGTGGTTTTTAAAAGCTCTATAATTTTGGCATGGTGGAAAATTTAAAAATAAATCCTTCCCAAAAGATTTGAGCTTTGCACTGGACCAAGCCTTGAAGGAAGCAATATTGCAGGTCAAGAGAGGTTCTCCTCCCCCTCTACTCTGCCCTAGTGAGGCCACATCTGGAGTACTGGGTCTGGGTCTGGGCTTCCCTGTTCAAGAAGGACAGGGAACTTCTGGAGAAGGTACAGAAAAGGGCTACAACAATGATTAGGGAATTTCAACATCTCTCTTATGGAGAAAGGCTGAGAGAGCTGGGGCTGGTTAGCCTGGAGAGGAGAAGACTGAGGGGATCTTATCAATGCTTATCAATACTTAATGGGTGGGTGTCAGGAGGATGAGGCCAGGCTTTTTTCAGTGGTGCTCAGTGACAGGACAAGAGGTAACAGGCACAAACTGGAACATAGGAAGTTCCAGCTAAACATAAGAAGGAACTTCTGTACTTTGAGGGTGTTGGAGCACTGGACCAGGCTACCCAGGGAAGTGGTGGAGTCTGTCTCTTGAGACGTTCCAAGCCCACCTGGACACCATCCTATGCAACCTGCTGCAGGTGACCCTGCTCTGACAGGGGAGTTGGAGTAGATATCTCCAGAGGTCCCTTCCAACCCCTGACATTCTGTGATTCTGTGACTGGAGGAGAGGTGCATCACCCCATGAATCATCAATGCCTTTACAGACCCTGCACAGATGAGGCTCCATCCCACTTCACCAGCAGCTGGAGCAACTCAGGGCCCAGAGCAGCAGGACATTCATTCTTGGCACTGCCTTTGTCTTGCCTTGGTGGTGGGTCCAGGCTGGAAGAAGACACCATGGCATGGGGCCACAGGATGTTCTCCAGTTACACAGGTGGCCCCATGAAGGTAGTTTTGCTTGATGCTATTAAACAGAAGGTGGTAATGTTACCTAGGGGATCAAGTGGTGAGCTTTCTATGGCATGACCTGTGGCAGCAGCAGGAGCCTCTCATGCCACAGAGCATGTCTGTCATGAGACAGATTCACTGGTGAAGGAGGCTAAATGCCCTGGAAGAGGTGGACTGTTTGCAGTAAATCCCACCTATTCCTAGGCAGGCAGCCCCTCAACCCAAGGGCTTCATTTCACCTCTGAACATGCCAAAGCCATTCATCCTCCTTCTTCCCCAGGCCCATCATGAGCCCAAGGCCTCCTCCAAACATTCCAGAGCCATTCACCCCTCTCCATCTCCTCTTGCCACTGCCTTCCACTACTGCCATTGCTGGAAAACAGCCCCCCAGTTATAAACAACCAGTTCAGAGGCAGCTGTGTGTCTGCAGCTGTGTGTGTCTAGGGTGGGTGGGGGAACTCAATATCAAATAACGTGTTTGCTGGCACGTGGGTGGAGGGGAGAAGGACAATATAGACCCAACAGTTGCTGGCTAGGCTCTGGTGACACTAGTGGTTTGTCCTGTGCCTTCCCCAAAAGGCTGGCCCCTGCTGGGATGGAAGATGCAGCTGCCTGCTGTCCCCTTGCCAGGATAGCCAGGCTTTGGGTGGTGCACAGTGCATCCAGATATAGAAAGGAGATGCTATAAGGGGGAAGTTGTACTATATATAAGTACCTATATATATAAGTATATAAATTATGTGCTGCTCATCTCCATTCTCAGTTCAGCAAATGGCAATTTCAGCCACTTTAAAGCAATAAAGAAGCTGCTCCCTTAATTTCTGGGAAGGCAGCATGGGTCTGGGGCAGGTTTCTGGCAGAAGGGAGAGCTGATGAACTTCTGATGACCCAGGGCTGGAAGCAGATAGTGGCCCCTATTGAATCAGCATCGTGTTAAGGCTGGCTTCATTAATGACTCTCAGAGACCCCACCCGAAACAGAGGTTGCAAGCCTCTGTTTTTCTCTTTTAATTACATTTTCCAGAGTTCACAGGCCAGAGTCAGCAGGGAAATTTGTGATGGGTCAGAAATGGCTGTGGTTTGGAAAGAATTTCAGGCATCCTTCATGTGACCTTCTCCTCCTCCTCCTTGCACACAATTGTTGCTTTTAAAAGAAGCAGCGATAATGGGGGACCAGGCAGATCTGCCTGGCAGAAATCTTGCCTTCAGCCTTGCCATTTGCAAATCCCTGCTTTGATCTGCAAGCAGGGAGTGGCCAATGCTTGGTGGGGGGGCACACCCAAGGGCAGAGGACCAGCAGCCAGGCACCCCTCACCCAGCTTTCTCTGGAGCAGAACACCTCTGGCTAGAGCAGCAGCAGCTTCAGAATTAGTCAGCCACCAGTTCCTGTGCCATCAGTGGGGTTTGGAATTCATCTGGAACCAATTCAAGGCTTGCAAGGCCCCTAGGAGGGGATGGGACTTGCTCCCCTTAAAAGCCTGCTTGAAGACCAGGGGGGAAAAGCCCCTCTGCAACCTTGCTGACTCAGCAACCTTGCTGACTCAGCTGGCATTGTTAATCTTAAATAAGCCAATTAAGGCTGCACCTTAGGAATGCTTCTCAGTTGAAGCTTTGCTTGCATAAAGGCTGCAAGGTTTAGCTAATAGTGTCTTAAATGCTAGCAGTGCTGCTTACCTAGAGGGTCAGTTGTGTCCCCTGGCTCTTCCTGTGCTGTGGCTAGGACATGATTTTGTTGACTCAACCCTACCAGAGAGAGAGTGGTCATCCTGAGTTCCCTAAGAGCTACTGGCTCTGGAGAAACAGCAGTAAGGGAAGCACCTTAGGTCTGTCAGCTCCTAGGTAAGTTGTGATATGATTCCTGTGTCTCAGTTTCCCTACCTGCAAAACCAGTGATGGTCCTGGAGGTGCTGGACATGTCAGGGTGTCCTGTGGTGAACGTGCAGTAGTTGTAGCAGCAGATTAAATCAAGTGCATGTCTTGGGCCAGGGGGAGGATGGATGGACATGTGACATGCTATCAGCATGCATGGAGGGCCAAAGAGCTGGGCTTTTGAGCATCCCCCACCTGACAGCCTCATGGCCAGCTCTCCATGAAGTGTTTTTAGGCTTCCTGATGAATAAGTAAAGCAAAGCATCCTCAGCTTAGGCTGACTGCCCCATGCTTCCTAACATGAGTGTGTTAGGAAGTTTGACCCAGCATGAACAGGCAACTATTATCCCTGCAAAAATCCCAAACCAATCTGCTTTCCTTGGGCTTGATACCTGATTCCAAAGCTAGCTGCAGATCACCTCTACCTGTGCTTCCCAGACTGCAAAAACCTGCTCTGATTAGATCTGACAGGCAAGATGATGTCTAGGGGCCTAGATCCCAACTTGTAGTGCTGGAAAACAGGAGGCTGTTTGCAAGAGAGGGAGAGATGGGGATTTTTTTCTCTTCTTTTTTTTTTTGTTTTAATTATTTTAATTGTAAGAAGAAAAGCTCCCTTCAAAGAATACCTCCTTGTGAATTTATAGTTCTCCAACCCAGTGTTTTATGATGTCAAGAAGGAGCTCATAAAAATGAATATTTGGAGGGGGGGGGGAAGCATAAAAGAAGCACTGGCAAGTCTCAACCAAAACCAGGGAGGTCTCGTAGGGTGAGCTCTCCTGTAGGAGTTGGGCTGGCTTGGGAGGGGAGGGTGTTTTTATGGGATACCTTCTACTCAGGCTTTTCTCCCTGTTGGTGGGTCAGGAGGCTTGGCAGCAAGATGCTCTGAGTTCAGGGGAGGAGGGGAGGAGGAGGCTGGGAAGATAATGGGTTTTGCTACACCTGCTGGCAAAATCCTGGTCCCAGAAGAGTCTCAGAGGTTGTCAGAGGGTGTGAGCAACTGGCCCCTCCTGAGCCAACAGCAGGGAGAGGTGGCCTCCAAACCATGGCAGCAGCACTTGCTGCTCTTCAGAGCTGCTCTTTTAAGTCCATACAGAATCACACAGGATCATTAAGGTTGGAAGAGACCTCTAAGACCATCAAGTCCAACTGTCAACCTACTGCCATCATGCCACTAAACCACGTCCCTCAGTACCACAGCCATATGTTTTCAGATGGTCACTCCAGCACTGCCCTGAGCATCCTGTGCCAATGCCTAACAACTCTTTCTGGGAAGAAATTTTTCCTGCTCTCCAATCTAAACCTCCCCTGGTGTAACTTGAGGCCATTTCCTCTCATCCTCTCACTGGTAACCCAGGTTTTCCCTAAAGGGGCATTAAGGATTTGCTCCTGACTTAACAGTATGTCTGGCTTTTGCTTTTTATTTATTTTTTCTTGACTCACCATCAGTTTAAGGATGTGTAAGAATGGCTCTTCCACAATTTGTGCTTTAGACATGGTGAAAGTCTAGTACTTCCTCTTATACTTGATGAAATTTGCTCAGTTCTTCCAAAATAAGAAAATTATCTCCTGGCCATGGTCCAGAATGGTAAATGTAAGAAGAGTAAATATTTCTGAGCATGTTGGGGGGTTTGGTTTTGATTTCATGTTTGTTAGGGTGGATTTTTAAAGCTGCAGAGGGTGGTTGCCCTTTCCCTCTGACTCCTTGTGCTGCAATGCAATGTCTCCTTTTTGGGAGGCACAGGCTGATGTGATTCTCCTTAGTTTCTCCCACTCCTGGTTTGGGGGCTGTGAGAGAAGCACCAGGGGATGGTAGCCTGTGTACTACTGACTGTGCATGCACTGGGGTAGGTGAGCTTGGGAGCAGCAGGAAGGCTGGGCAGGGCTGTGGCAGATACCATCTGTGCATTTCCATGCATGTATGCAGACATACACACCTACAGAGCCACAGGGATGAGTGCTCTTCCCTGCTCTGCACCCATATGTGGATAGCAAGAAAGAAACATGCCTTTATAGGCTTTATCTGCTCTCTTATCCATGGATGTTCTCAGAAATGCTAATTACTGAGTGTAAGCTGTTGGGAAACAGCTGCATGAGTCCATCCACTTGTTGGTAGCCTCATTTCTCTCACCTCCTTCCACCCCTGTGCTTTAGGAAGGAAAGGGGTTTGTTGTAAGGCAGTGCTGTGGAAAAAGCTTCCTTAGAGACACTAGATGATCTAGGAAAGGCTTGAGTAATGGAGCTTTTTGTGGGCTAATAGAAGAAACTTGCTGCACAAAAATAGTATCATTGGGAACAGAAGCTGAAAAGGAGATGATTCATGTGGAATACAGGATGTGCCTGTGTGAATCAGTGCTATGCAAAGTGGGAGAGGGCTGGGGCAAGATGAGCACCTGAGACCTGCCCCTAAGCATGGAAAAGATGAAACTCCTTTATTAAAGACCTCAGTGGAAGGTAGTACAGAGGGGGAGATTAGACCTGGGAAAACCACAAGATGGAGAGTCCCCAGGGTTAAGAAGAGAGCCATGTGATTGCTGATAGAGTTATGATTAAGGACAAGCAGACAGAATTTCCCATGGTATTCCATGCAAGCTGAAACAAATCTCTTCACCTCTGCACCTACACCACCTCATCTAGGGACAGGAGAAATGAAATGGCTTCTGAAAAGCAGCTTTGTGGGATAAACCTGCAGTTTACTGGGAGCTGCTGTTTCAGAGGAGACCTAGTGGAAGAGATTGGGGAGGGGTGAGTCTGTTTCTTCAGGAAAAAATTATTCTCATCCACTATTTCATGTGTCACAGGCAGCAGAACTTGTGCTCCTAACTCACTAAAGCCTTTTGAAACCCACCCCTAATTTCTTCCTTCATGTTGCCACTGGCTGAGGTGATGGAGGAGAAGTAGGAGGCTTGGCTTTTTTGCCATCTTTGCTTTCTTTCTGCCTTGCAGTTGACCTCACAGTAGTACTGTGGTTACCTGGTGGTGCATGTAAACCAGGGGACCAAAGGGCCAAAAAGCTGCTGTTTCCTCTTGACATACCTTTGAACATGTGCCTGTGTATCATGGCTGGGCTGTTCCTGCCTCTGGCAGTCCCCTGAGGTAGCATAGTGCAGTATTCTGACTGAGGCTTTCTGTCACATGCTATATTTAGGCTGTAGATTTGCACTGTTAACTTGTGGGTCTTCATGAGCAAGCAGCTTGCTTGTCACACCAAGCACTCAGCTCTCCTGGGCTGTGGTAGCATTTGAGGGACTCTGTGTTGTGTGGTCAAGGATGCTGAAACAGGAAAGAGAAAATAAACAGGTAAGAACCTGGTTAACCTCTAAATACAAAAGAGGCATCCTTTCTTTATCACAGGCAGGGCTTGGATGTTCACATGTCCAAACCCTTTGGCAGGTTCTGGGTAACTTCTAGGGCTATAGGCCAGTTGGAGGTCTTTGTGGTGCCTCACTTCTAGGTGGTAGCATGTCTGGGGCTATTAGATGCTCGAGGTTATCCCTGAGTGCCAGGACCACCCCTTCCCTGCACACTCATGGTTTGAATTGCTATGCAGGGTTTCTGGCTATGACAAAATGGTCTGGGTGACAAAATGGAAAAATAAGTCACCAATGATTCACAATAGGTCCTAAAAATCTCTGCCTTGGTTCTTTCCTCATGGTCCAGCTGGGATGAGTCGTTTTATAGAGGAAGCAAGAAGATGAACAAACAATTCCAGCATGTGATGGTGAAGGCTGTAGTCCAATTTTTTTTCAGCTGCCTGAATTCAACTCCCAGATCCTTCTTTGCCATCAGGCTCACCTTCTCCAGCTCCCTCTCTGAGGAGGAGAGCTGTGAAAGGTGACCAAAGACCTCCCATTTGAATGCTGGTCTAGGATACTGCATGTAGGGACATGCTGAGGCATTTGGGTCACATTGCTTCTCCTCCCCAGGTCACTGATTCAGCTGTGGGTCATCATGGCTGGGGAAATGATGTATTGCAACACTGGCATGGCCTCAGGAGTGGGAAGGTGCCAGGGGAGTGAAGTCCCACTGGTGGGTGTCATTGACCTGGATGTTGTCCTTCCACGGCACCAGAAAGTTCAGGCCCAGCTCTGCTGTTGGCAACATCTGAGGAGACACTGGTGGGAAAGGATCTTGTTGGTGCCAGCCTTGATTTAAAGCTCCCATTTTCTATGCTAATAGGGAAATTCCTGCCTGGCTCAAGAGGAGCCATCCCTTTCTTCCCACCTGCCAGTGGTGGCTCTCACTCTGCTTAGCAGTTTAACCCTGTCACCTCTAGCTTGGTCCAGCTGTGGCTTTGCTTTTCTTGCAAGCTGGCCATCCTTAGCAGAGCAGGAATGGGATGAGGAGCAGCACATCTGTCTCAGGGCTGCCTTAGTGACAGTTCATGGCTGGGAGGCACTGGAGAGAATTGGGCTGCCTCAGCAGCTCTGGTCTCAGTGTTTAGTCTCCAATAGCTGCTTGCCAGCTGGGAAGATAAAGCCAGTGTGGTAGTTTTTGGGGGTGTGATGGGGAGAGAAGTGTGTGCAATAACCTCAGACCCAAGCACCTCCTCTGGTCTGGGCACATCTGATCTTGGAGCTGAATTTGGCCACTGATGTCCTGATGTGTTACACCATAACTCATGGTTTCTGTCCAAGGACCTTCTGCTTTGGTCCATGCCTACCAGAGCTGTAAGCTCAAGGTGGGCTTGGGGAGCAGGTCATGGGATGAGGAAGGTATGGGAGAAGCAGACATCCTGACATGGTCCCTGGATGTCTCAGGCAGCATGGGCTCCTCAGGGAAGGAGGCTGCTGGGTCCACATCCCTCCAGCTTGCAGGGAACAAAGGTCCTTTTCCATGTAGCTCTATTATGATGGGTTGGAGATGAAGCCAAGACTGAGTTCTCTTCACCAGAAGGTGAGCTGTGTTTCTTTTTTGTAGTTGTATCATCAGAAGTACTTTTATTTCTTCAGGACCCTCTTCTGTTCTGCTCATTTTTAGGTTAGCAATATGCTGAGGCATGGTGCACCAGTTTCTTGCTGGAGGACAGTTCAAGTAGGCTGAAGTTTCACTAGGAGGTAAAGCTCAGCACAAGGGTTCTACCTGCTGTCCAAACCAAAGAGAGCAAAGGTTCCTCCTTTCTTTCTTTTTTTTCCCCCCACTCTGCTCTTGCCTAAGGGAACAGGTTGAATATCTTGGACTTCATTTTCATGTGTGACATGACCCATCTCAATTTTCAGAGGATGCTTGAGATATTTGTCAGGAGCTTGAGGTTTTTCATAAACTCAGCTCCAAATACATTAGATGGTCTGGTTTAAAATAGCCCCAGTATTGGGGCCACCCTAGAGAGCCCCAGCAGCAGTGACTGCAGCACTCAGTGCTGTGCCCAGCAAAGCAGCTGCAGTGTCTATAATCAGGTATAATCAGTCTTCAGTCATGGTGGCTGTGAGACAAGGAAGTGATTAGGAAGTAGACAGGTGAGTGACAAGTCATCCTCCAAATGGACTTATTAACCTAAATGTGTCAAAGAATTTTCCACTGAAAGGAGAAAAAAAATATTTTTCTTATAATTTGGACTTATTTAAAAATAGAGAAAGATTAATTTGTAATCTCTTTGTTTTTTATGTAGGCAACATTGCTTATCCAATCTTTAGATACCACGTGATTCCTGGGTCCAGGTCTGGGCTCCCCTGTTCAAGAAGGACAGGGAACTTCTGGAGAGGGTACAGAAAAGGGCTACAGAAATGATTAGGGGACTTCAACATCTCTCTTATGGGGAAAGGCTGAGAGCTGGGGATGGTTAGCCTGGAGAGGAGAAGGCTGAGGGGGGATCTTACTAATGCTTATCAGCACTTAATGGGTGGGTGTCAGGAGGATGGGGCCAGGCTTTTTTCAGTGGTGCTCAGTGACAGGACAACAGGTAACAGGCACAAACTGGAACATAGGAAGTTCCAGCTAAACATAAGAAGGAACTTCATTACTTTGAGGGTGGTGGAGCACTGGACCAGGCTGCCCAGAGACATGATGGAGTCTCTGTCTCTTGAGACATTCCAAACCCACCTGGACACCATCCTGTGCAACCTGCCGGAGGTGACCCTGCTCTGACAGTGGGGTTGGACTAGATGATCTCCAGAGGTCCCTTCCAACCCCTAACATTCTGTGATTTGTTCAGCTGCTTCCAGCTTGAAAACATCTTGCACTAAAGAAGGCCAGAGTTGTATTGTGGGGAGAACAGAGTGAAGAGAGTCTCACTTTTCACAGAAACTCTAATTCCAGGTGTCACTGGCTGCTTCCCAAGAGACTAACACCACCGCCCCACTCTCCATCTGCCTCTTGCTTTTCTGCCTTTATGGTCTCTTGTAGGCAGATGCATTTGCACTGCCTCTGCTCTGAGCTGGGAGGGCATGAGGCAGATCAGACTGAAAGCCATGTAGCCATAGTTAGCTTGGTTCCCATCCAGCTGACACAGTGACCAAAAGAGCACACAGGTGGCTGTCAGCAAGGGAAAAAAAGCCTCACTACCTTGCAGTGGCACAAAGAGGTGATATGGGACCTGTACAGTCCTTCTAGGAAAGCACATCCAGTTCTGGGAGTAGCTCCAATAGGCAAGCAACTGGTTAATCTTGCTGAGGTAAGATGTGGCTCCCCACCCTGTTTTTGCTGACCACATCTCCAGCAGATGCTGCAGCTGGCTGCAGGCTGTGCATACAATGCTATTGCAGCAGTGGCTCCCTGTGTGATGTTAGCTTAAAGGAGGTACAAGTGCTTGTCTGATCCCTTATGAAAGGGCTGTTGCTCTACCAAGGTAAATCAATCTCTTCCCTAAAGAAAATGATAGGACTTTTAAAACAACAGTACACAATGACAGAAGAGACAGCAGTGAACCACCTACCTACAGGAGTGTGAGGCTGTTAATAGGAGAGGTGTGCTGATTTCCACACACAGAATGTCTGCTGTATAATCCAAGATGGGATGATAGTTAGTGTTTGATTTTCTTTCTTCTCACTTTAAAATATCCTGTGTGAGAGTCTTTATATTGAGGTGTCTCAGTGTATGCTGATATTGAAGAAAACCAGTGAGTTTTGAGGTCTGGTGTGTCACATCAGTAATTTTCCACAGCCTAAACCTGCTAAATTAAGGTCTGCATCTGGATGTAATGTTCTCAAATTCATTTCTGCTTAGAATCTAGGACTTTATTTTGGCTGTTATAGAGAGATTTTTAAGATAGTCCATCTTAGGAGAGGAGATCCTCTCCTAAACTTCAGGGACGTTCATATCTGGGATCTTGATTTTAGCCCAGTCCTTGTTTCAGATCTCTCTGGACAGGACAACTGCATGATTTTTTTGTCCTTTAGGAGAAGAAAAAGCAGAAGCTTGTACTCTGAAGTGATTTTCCCCCCCCCCCTCCATCAGGCTTTATTCTGTGTAATGCTTAACTGAAGTCAATCAGTTTTCTGCTTTCAGTGGCAACCAGGACCAGCTCCCTCTCAGGAGCAAGTGGCTTGTGGTCCTTGTCCATCATGTAGGATGCCTCTGTATGGCCACTGCTCTTCCTTCAGTGGCAGTTGTGAATGTGCATGCTGCTTCTGTGGAGGTCACAATCATGGAGAGGTGAGCACTGCCAAGATATGAGCTTACCAGGGCTGAAAACTTGCTTCAAAGCTGCAAGGCTATGAGAAATTAAGCAGTGCTCCATCATTCCAGCTCAGTGCAATTATTTACCATGAAACCAAGAGAGAGAATGAACCACATAGTTGGAAAGGCTGGAGCCAAATCCTCTTGTACTCCTTGCAAATTCATTCCTTCCCCAAGCAGCAAAAAATAACCCAGGTCTTCCATTCTTTCTGACAAAGTCCTTTTTATAAGCAAATAAAAATATTTTGGAGATCCAAAATGTTGATTCACTTCATGTTCCAGTGAAAGGAAATAAAGGGCTAGAGATCAAAACTGTTTTCATGGTCTTGTCTAAAATGGGAAAAGGAATCATGGCAACTCAAATGTTGTTTAGATAAACTTTGCCTCTACTTTTGGATTTATGCCTGGATACCATGTTATTTTATGGGTGTTATTTTCTGTCAATATTAGAGGACCAGTTGCTGTTGGTCTTCTGCTGGCTAAGGCCTCTTTGTCCAACCTTGAGAAGACCAAGAGAGACCTGACCTAGGTTTGTTACACTGACAAAGCCTCTCAGGCTTTTTCAAAACAGAGAACTGCAAGGTTCTGCCATGGATTTGGGTGTTTGTTGGAGCTGGGTTTGACATGTGAACTCTCTTGTTGGCTGTATGTGTTCTTGAGGGCAGCCACACCTTGGGGTATCTGCAGACCACAAGGTTACGTGGTGGCCGGCATCAATCCTGCTGGAGGCTGAGTCCCTCTGGAGCAGCCTGGCTGCACCCACACTGCATAGCTCTTGGTTGAGGTCTTTTCTAGGCCACAAGTTATGGCCTTGATACACCATCATTCATTTTCTGTGGAATTGGCTTCTCTTTCTTTCTCTTCTTTTCCAAAAACACCTTGAAGAGATGTGTGTGGATGTTGGAACCAGACAGGGTGATGTTTTCACAGCATGATGCTAATGGTATGTGTTGCACACTCTGGGTTACTGTGTGCAAATATTCAGAAGAGGTTAGTGTGCAGGGTCCCAGAGGAGTATTCAAAGACCATTCCAGGAGAAGGAACCAAAACTGGGACCTTCCACACCTGCACTGCCTGCCTCATGGGAAATGTGGGGGAGCAGTGCCATGAGCTGTGCTTCTTTTTCCTCCTGGAAGGAAGTGCTTTGAGCAAACCATGACCAGGTTGCCCAGAGAGGTGGTAAATGCCCTGGAAACATTCCTGATCAGGTTGTTAGGGGCTCTGAGCAACCTCATCTAGTTGGAGGTGTCCCTTCTCTCTGCATGGGGATTGGACTAGATGACCTTTAAAGGTCTCTTTCAACCCAGACCAGTGGTATGGGTGATCATAGACTTAAGGCCTGGGAGAGAGGGAGGAAAGCAAGCTGTCTGTTAGTGTAGACACACTTACTGACATTTGAAGCCAGAATTGTATTGGTGGGTTTCCAACAAAATGGGGAGAAAAATGAATTAGTTTTCTGGATTCAGTGGCCATACTGGAAGAATTTAGCAAAAGGAAGAGGAAGCAACTTATTCCTCCTGAAAAGGTGATGTGGTGAAATACAGAGTGAAGTTCAGAGTGGCAAATATGGTTGAGTTTAGTTCATATTCTGAGAGCCATAAACGTACTCAGGTGAAATTTTATGAGCTTTTAAAAAGAGCTTTTATGAGCTTAGAGGGAGAAGCAGTATAATTTGAAACTAGCAATGGAAAAATAATGTAATATGGATTGTGGTATACCTTGAAAAACCTGTTAATGTAACCTACAGAAAGACCATAAAGTGAAAGTCAGGAGAAGAGTCTTAGAGATCCCTTTTATTCTTCTCCAGGACATCAGTCCAGGATTATTCTTCTTCAGCAGAGGTTATCCAATCCTCTTTTGAATCTGTAGTACTCATTGACTCTACACTGGGCAGGCCAGGAGCCTAAAGGACTAGTGCATCAGTGTCTCAAAGGGTAAAAGTGAAAAAGAGGAAAATGTGCAAGTCTCTGGCAAGCTCTGCTATTTCTCCACCACTGCACCCTCTGGTTTTCTTCCTGGGGACCAGGGGTTGCCCCTCTGCACCTTTGAGAAGAAGCAATGCTCTAAGACATTTCAATGTCTTAAAGTTTAAACTTTAAAGTTGCCTGGTCTTGTTTACCTGAGACCTTGTAGTTTCACCTGAGACATTAGAATACCAGAATGTGGTGTCTCCAGAAGCTCATTTTTATGAGTACATTAAGTGCCCTTAAGAGCAGAAGACTGATTGCAACAGAAGACTGATTGCAGCAGTTGCACAGGTTCCTTCATATAACTCTGGCATTTCAGACACCAGGACAGATGTTCCCTAACCCCGACCCCTCCTAGGTTCCTACTGAGCTCTCCTGTTGTCCAGAGCACTTGGTGATACTTCTTGCTCCATGCTATGTTTCAGCAGAGGTCATCAGTTCCTCTGGACCACAAGTCAGGCTGAGGAAGTTTTTTTGGGGGAGAGCTCACTTGTGGCTTAGCTCAGTGACAGGCTGGTCAGTTATGCTGTCAGCTTCTGTCCAGCCAGAGGCCATGGTGAGGGAGGGCTGAGAGCCACCCCTGATAACTGCCAAACTGACTGACAGGTTTTAATTATCAGCATTCCCACAAGTCCCAATAAAATGGGTGAGTGGGGTGTTATGTGAGTGGGTTGCTTTGATTTGCTGAGGTCCTGCTTGCTCCTGACAGTGTTTCCTTAGACCTCTTATTCTTCTGAGTGTGGTAAGGCAGGCTGTGCCTTAGAGGGTTGCACATCAAAGGAGAAATCTTTGTGACTAACCAACCCAGTCTGTTTCAAAACCAGGGGTTTAGGATTGAGTTTTCAACAGACAGCTATATCTAGAGCAGTAATTAGGGCAAGAGCCTATTGCAGATCTTGTCTCACAGGCAAGAATTTATGCTAGAAGAGGAGTAGCCATCTAGCACTGCATTTGAGACATGGTCTTCTGAAGCACAGGCTTTTATCCAACTGAAGCATTTCCCCATGTCACTAATCAGATCTGGGTTTGTTAGAAAAGCCATCAACAGGATCCTCATATGGTGCAAATAGCTAAGCTTTGTCTTCCTCAGTTGTGTTTGGTTGTATATATATTAAATTTCTTTTTTGAAGGTCCTCTTCTTAATATACCAAGCAATTAACAGAAGATTGTTTGATTACAGCTCACAAAAGAATCTCCAGAGAAGTCAGTGTTCATTACTCAGTGAGCAGCCCTTTCAACCATGAATGGTGACCTTGGTAGAAGGTCCTGGTGACCACAGAATTAATTAAGACAGTTTTAATAAAGCCTGGTGCATGGAAAAAATAAAATCCCTCTGACTGGAGCATTGTTTGCTGGTGACAAAGTGCTTGGCAAATGCTTATTCTGTTACAAATCCAGAGTCTGAGTTCATTGTCCAGTTGTGCTTTCGAGGTAGATTTGCTGCCATGCTAGAGAAAGGCAGCTTTGCAAAGGCTTCTTTGATATATTCTGAAAGATGTTTTGCAGCTTGACAAAAGTGTAAGTTTGCTTACAGGGAGTCTGCTGTATTTAGCCAGATGCTTTCTTAGAATAACATTTTTCCATGGCATCATAGCTGCAGAAGTGGCTGTGAGCACATTCACTAAATCATGTGGCCTGAATGAGTTTTCTGAATGAACAAATAGCTCTATGTATTGATTCTATTTACTGCTGTTCCTTCAGTCACTGTTTGCTGTTTGTGAATGCTCTGATAACTCTCCACATCTCCAAATACATTGAGCCTAAGAGAGGGGGCAGAGAAGAGATGTTAGTGTGGTTGTTGCTTCCTAGGCTGGTGTGGGTAAGCTTCAGGCAGGAATGCCATGGTGGTACCAAGGGCTGGCATACACAGCCAGTGCACATGGGCTCTCATTCCACAATGGTTGCATCATCTACCAGCAAATGAAATGAGAAGTATTCTCAGGTGCTAATTTTCCTCATAGTGACAGTGCACTCACTGAAAACAAAGACTGAAAGGAGCCTGCCTGTCATAACTTCCCTGTATCAGAGCATATTGAAGGGACAGCAGTATTATCTCTCCTTGTGGAGCTGTAATTAAGCAGTTGCATCAATATCTATTCAGAGATCCTGGCCTCTGTAATTATAGGACTGTGTCCTCTTGAAACATGTTGACCATGAGGAACCATGAGCAGTCCTAGAGCACTTGAGGATTTAATTGAAGCCCACTGAAACCTTTGGAATTCTGGGTACTGACTTGGATAGGTTTTAGACTGGGCACTTGGAATCCAGCAAGTTGAGGTAAATAGGCATGAGTGATTAATTGTTTCTCAAAACCTCAGAAGAGTCTGGAGGGGAAGCCCTATGAGGAACTTGGTCTGTTCAACCTGGAGGAGACTGAGGGGAGACCTCACTGCAGTTTAGAACTTCCTCACCAGAGATGAAGGAGGGGCAGGTGCTGATCTCTTCTCTCTGGTGCCCAGCAACAGGACCCAGGGGAATGGCATGAAGCTGTGCCAGGGGAGGCTCAGGTTAGAGACGAGGGAAAGGTTCTTCACCCAGAGAGTGGTGGAGCATTGGAACAGGCTCCCCAGGGATGCAGTCATGGCAACAACTCTCCTGGAATTCACGAAGCATTTGACAGTGCTCTTAGCCACATGGGGTGGCTTTAGGGTTGTCCTGTGTTTAGAGAGAAGTTGGAACTTGACAATCCTTGTGGGTCCCTTCCAACTCAGGATATTCTATGATCTCATTTTGTCATCAACATATAAAATGCACAGCAGATGCTCAAGGAGATGCACAATTCAGGCAATTAATGCAGTTGGTTTTCTTTGTTTTTAACAAAGAAACCTCTTTCTCAAAAATACTGAAACCTTGTGGCTTCTCAAAAGCAAAGCTTTCCCCACTTCCCCACCTCTCTCCTGACTGACAAGTACTCTTTTTTCTTACCTTTTAAGGTAAAATGAAATGGACTGTTGACACTGCAGGAAGATTTACTCCAAAGGGGATAAAAACCTAAAAATGTGAGCTAGACTGCAAGCCAGCAGGTAACTGTCAAAGGAACAACCTACTCCTACAGTGTGGGTTCAAAGTTATTCTCTGGTTAAGCTTTTATGCTTATTTCTGTTAATGTTCTCCTTAAACAACACCAGTGGGTTAGAGAGGAGCCAAAATATCCTTCCTGAACACCTGTGAACTTTGGAAGTGGAAGCAACTGGGGGCATTGGAGACAGCTCTCTGTTGGCTCAGGGGAGACCTTATCTGTCTCTACAAACACCTGAAAGGAGGTTGTAATGAGATGGGGGTTGGTCTCTTCTCCCAGGTTACCAGTGAAAGGACAAGAGGAAATGGCCTCAAGTTGCACCAGGGGAGGTTTAGATTGGACAGCAGGAAAAATCTCTTCCCAGAAAGAGTTGTTAAGCATTGGCCCAGGCTGCCCAGGGCAGTGCTGGAGTCACCAGCCCTGGAGGGGTTTGAAACACATCTAGTTGTGGTGCTTAGGGACATGGTTTAGTGGCATGGTGGTGATAGGCTGACAGTTGGACTTGATGATTTTAGAGGCCTCTTCCAACCTTAAAGATTCTGTGGCTCTGTGCTGGATAAGACTGCAGTCAGGTCTGTGTGGTTTTCAGGGGCTGGGGTTTGAGCCTGGCTCTGAACTTTGCCTTTCAGGAAAGGCCAGCTTTTCCTTGCTGCCCCACCACGTGCTGAGAAGTGGGATGAGCCATGTACCAGGGACAAAGCAACACACAGCACAGGGAAGAGTGTTAATATCAGTAATTATTGCAGTATGTCACTGTGCTATTTTAAGGCTGCTTGCTGCATGCCAAAGTGTGCTCTGGGCAGGGCTTTCATTACAAAATCCTGCCAAAGCACTTCCTGAGGGGATGGTGATAAATATAGCTAGCAGAGAGCCAGTCTGAATCCATTGCAGCAAACAGCAGCAGTGCACATGCCTTAGGGTCCTCAAGGCTCAGAAAGCAGAAGATACTTGTGTTGGCTGAGGTCTCTGGATCATTTGTCAGACTCTAGTGAAGGAGAAGATATTTAGATTGGATGTTAGGAACAAAATTCTTTACTCAGAGGGTGGGAAGGCACTGGAACAGGCTGCCCAGAGATGTTGTGGATGCACTGTTCAAGGCCAGGTTGCATGTGGCCTTGGGCAGCCTGGTCTGGTGGGTGGCATCCCTGCCCGTGGCAGGGGTATTGGAGCTAGAGAACTCCAGGACAGGTCCTGCAGGCTTCTTTCTGCCCTCCACCTTCTCCTGTTCCCCCATCCTGGCTGGGTGCAGGTTTATTCACCTCTGCAATGTGCAAATCTCTCCCTGGAGCATGCACAGGGAAAGTTACAACTTCCCACATCTTCCAAGGATCGTGTCATGTGTTTCCTATGCTTTTTGACAAAATTCCTGTGTGATTTGAAAATGATACAACTATGATGGCTCTAAATGCCTGAGGAAAAGTAGAATACTGGTCAGCTCACTGCAAGGGGTGACTGTGCATCAGCAGCAAATGAACTTTGCTGTCTGGATCTAATAGACCCCAGAGCTCTATGAGCTGCAGGAGGACAGACACAAACTTCATAGTTATTTCAGTTCTGTTTAAGGTGTAAGGCTATCATAAATTCAAAATTGCCTGTACTAGATAAGGGGTCTGTGTGTGTATGTATGTGGTTATTGATGTTTATTATTTCTTTTATCACCCATGAAACCAAAACTGGATCAATTCAAAGCCCATTCTTTTAGACCCTGTATAATTACATGAGTAAAAAGAGAAAAACAAACAAGCCAACCAAACTCAAACACCAAAAGAACCCCTACCCAAACCCACCCAAATACAAACCTGCCTTCTTAAAGTATGAGAGATGTTAATTTGCTCTTAAGTTTGTTACAGGGCAATGCAGGCAAGATTACTAGTAATAAGCCTGGACAAAAATGCAGGAAAGGATGTTCCAGTCAGGAGCTGCCCCTTTGCAACATCTGCACTGCTTTGGTTGTAAAGAATAGCAAGTGACTTTGCAATAGGGAAAATGTCTACTCCAGCAGTTTTGCTCCTCTGCAAAGAACTCCTTGTACCTGCCAGGAGAGCTGGACCAGTTGACTGCTACCTACTCTATTTAATCATCTGTTTTTGTGAGTGCTGAGAGCTGGAAAACAGGAACAACAACATGTTTAGAGGTCTGATCCTTTCTCATGACCCACAAGGACTGTTTCCACCACTCATTCCAAAGGAAGAGTTGCAGGTAATGGAAGTGGAAAAAGTTAGGAGGAAAGATAACTGGGAAGGTTTGGTTTGGACATGTTCAGCTGAGCTAAAAACAAGGATTATTTCCACTTCCCACCCTCGTTATCCCCAATGGCAACCTGACCAGTGGTCACCTGTGAAGACAGGATCCTGACATGTGTCTCTGCAATGCATGTGAGACAAGTCAGGTGGGAAGGGAAGGTTTGGGGTTCCTACCTTTTCTCCATCCTAACCTTCTCCTGTTCTCTTAGCTCCTGTCCTGGTTTGATTTAGAACAGAACTAATTCTGTTCAGTGATTTGACTTTTCAGCTCAGTCTCTTCTAAGTAACTGCACTTTCTGAGACTAACAGTGTGTTTTCACAGGCAGTGTCTACTTTGAGAAGGGAGAAGGCTTGATGCTTACAGTGAGTACCAAGGATTGGTTTGCAGACCAAGGTCACTGCTAAATCTTGTGTCTCCACAAGGTGAAGAGTTAAAGGCTGCACCTGCAGGGAGGAGCAGACAGGATAGGTGACCCTAAACTGACCAACCAGCTAGGTATTCCTTCTAGATACTTGGTATAAAGCTGAGGGATCACAAGGGTTAAGCTCTCTTCTTCAGTGGCCAGTGTCTGAGGCAGGCTCTGACTGTTGTGCCTTTGATCCTGGTCCATGAGTTCCTGAATCCAGCTCCCATCTGCCATTGAGTCCAGTCTGGGACTTCTGCCACAGCATCAGTGGTGACAGTGATGTAATTGCCACTGGGGGGTTGGGTATGTTATTTGGTTTGTATATATTTCATTTTATTGTCATTCTTTTCATTAAAGTAGTTCTAGTCTTTTCCAATCTATAAGTCACTCTCACTTACTCCCTTTTCTCTTTCCCTTTGGGAAGGAAGAGGGGCTAATAGGGAGCATCTGGCACTCATTTAGTGGCCAGCCCAGCCCTAATCCTTGACAGCTCCATTCTCTCCAACTGTGCCTCCACTCCTCTGCCCTGTGCTTCTAAGGAGATGTTTAAAAAATTAGGAGTTATTGCAAGGACCAGAAGTTACCATCTCTTAGCCACAGCTATGAAAACCAAGACAAATCATGGCAGACAAAGTGCACTAAATAAAATGCTGCCAGAGTAGCTCCTGGAACCTGTTACACTAGTGTTATTCCTATTTCACTTCCATTTTATCCCTTGGTTTCAGTCAGACTGAAGTGATGGAAACCAGGTCTCAGGCACAGAGAACTGGTTTTGGTAAGAAACCCTGACTGTCACCACAGGACACTGGTGACCTTCAGACTTGCATAGTTGTTAGGTCAACAGCCACCTGTGACAAAGAAGAAAAGCTTCTGGAATAGAAAATTCCAATCATTGACCTCATCAGGACAAAGTTCTTACTTTGGGGGGGGAAAAACCCAAAAACTAGTAAAGAGCTGGAACTGAGAAGCATAACCTTGAACTGTGACCAAATGGGAACTGGAAAAACCTGGAAGTTAAGGAATGAAAATCACCATTTCCCCTTACCCAAAATTCAGTCTTGTCTCTGGAGACTGGTGACTGGTGGTTTGACTTCACACAGCTTACAGCAGCAGACCTCAGAGCTGTACTTTTTACATTTTGGTCTGCAGATCCTACAAATTTCCTAGCAGCACTGCTCTTCTAGTGAGCCCAAGCCTTCTGACAGCACACTTGCTTCTCTTAGTGTCCTATGCTGGATTCCCTGGAGCTCCTCCAAGACCTTTGGGGACCTGCATGCAACAGGGTAGACACATCTGCCCTCCAGTTCTGAAGAGGCATCCCAGTTTGAGGTTTCTTCTGTAACCTGAATAGGATACATGGACCTCTGGATTATACTGGAGAAGGTGGTGCTCTGCCTCCACCATCTGCCTAGGACAGCAATATATTGCTTCAGAGGCAACAGCTGCTGTCAGGACTCAGCACCTTGAAGACTGCCCAGGGGCTGAGAGCTCCTCCCTGAGCAGAGTGCAAACTGTGCTTGAACTGCCTTTTTTTGTTGTTTTGTTTGGGGTATTTTTTTGGGTTTTTTTAATTAAAAAATACCATTCTGATCTGCTTTTGCCACAGCACAGATTCCCTGCAGGCTGAGTTTCCACACAACTCAAACACATATTCAGTTGTGTGGAATAATGAGACCATTCTCCACCAGTTATTAAGCAAAATGCCTAGTGAGTCTGTCAGTGTGGGAGCTGACTTGTTGCAGGTATGCCTGGGGCTTGTCTGAGAGGTTGGAGTCTATTTACCAAATCACTGTGACCTCCAGGCAGTGGTGACAACCACTCATTTCTCTCCACCATACTGACACAGAGCCAAGCACAGCACAGGAGAGTGTCCCCAAAGCCATGTAGCTCATGCATGATGTGACAACAACTAGCTTGAAACCCCATGCATGCCAAGTTTAACCAAGACCCTTCTTGTCTGAGAGCACTGGTGACCAAGAACAAGGCTTCCCCTTCTCTCTCTTCTTTTTAACTTCCCTCCCCTTTTGGCTAATGTTATGCATAGAGAAGATACAGGCAGGGCAAAAGAATAGCAGCAGAACAAGTGAATCATTTTAGCTCTTCATGTACATCTGAAGTTCACATGCAGGCACCAGCTCCCTAAACCTTGGAGAATTGAAAGTTCAGGTTGCTGCTTGACTCTTAGGACTGCAGAGTCCTAATAAGGAGACTGCTTCAAGAAATACTGCTTTCAGAAGTTAATTTCAGACCAAATTCTGAAAGTGGTGAGTTTTACCTCTTCCTCATCTCACTTCAGAAAATCACTGTCAAAAGTCATACCCATAACCAGAGCCCAGATGAACCAACAGCTTCTGCCCTGTTCTGTTTGAAGGCTTCACTTCTTTGATCTCTCTGAGGCAACAGCCTGCCTACAGTCCATGTGTTTTTTTTTTTCTACAACAGAAACAGGTGAATGCTTTGTTCAGCACAGTGGTGGTAAAGGTCAAAGCCAAAACAAATGCAGCTTTGTCTGTTGTGGAAGCATCAGCCAGGGGTGAGGTTCCTCACGGGGAACAGCTCCATAAAACAGTGTTAGATTCTTGATGGCTCTGGCACTCCAGCCTGCACAGTGTTCAGCTCCATGGGTATCACTGCTGTAGGGAAACTTCCAAGGCCATGTTTTCAGATGGCTGGTTCTCTTTCCAGTCAGTAGGTAACTAATCTTGCTAGCACCCTGTAGAGACTGGGAGAAGGACATGGCCCTGAACACGTGTACCCTGACATGCACAAGGTTCAAAAGGGGAGAGATTCTGCTAGTAAACTCCTCAATGATACTAACTTGTATGCCTGAAGTGAAGTGATTGCACCTGTGTTGAAGGACTCTGTAGTCAGTCAGAAGCCTGGAGTACCTGTTACTTTTGGTGCCTTCAATAAGAGCTAAATGTTCCTAAAATGAATCAAAGGAAGTGTGAGCAGGGGAATGATGAAATGAGTACATTCAGTGGCCAGCACACAGGGATGCCACACACCCTGCTCATCCTCCAGCCCTGTGTACAAGCCTTGAGTGACTCTGCAGCTTGTGCAATCAAAGAGAGGCCAAAGCTCACTGCCTGCAGATGCAAACAGATAGGATCTAGGTTCAGCATGCTGCAGCTGCAGACATGCATTGACTCTGGAGGCCAAAGGCTTTGCCTTTGCTTGTTGGGTTTTGGTAGAAAAGTCTGTGATGTTCTTTTCCCAATCACAGTAGGTTTTCCTGGTACAGTCAACCTGCTTCATCACCATCTTGCATAGTTGTGTGCATAGGGATGAGGTTGCATGAAGAAGGTGCATTTTCAGGTTTGGGCTTTTTTCTGCAGCTATGCTTTTCCCTTCCATTGGTAAAGTATCACAACTCTTCAGCCCCTCTGCCATGAGCTCTGCCTTCTACAGTCTGGTCCTTGCCTAATCAAGGGAGACAGCTTTCCTGTTGTTACTGTTGAAGCTGCAATAAATAGCCTATCCATTTCTCCATTTATCTGGTTTTTGAAATCCAGCCTGCAATGCCAGCACTAATTACTCTGTTTCTATATTTAGAGATCATCAGCACCCCATGAATATCAAACTGTACTGTTATTATCTCTGTCCAATATGGGCCAGTCTCCTATCAGTGTAAACATTTATAACAGTGTTTATTGGTAGGGCTGCTAGAGATCCCAAAATAGACAAGGCTGAAGAGGAGTATGCCCTTATTTGTTTACTGGGGAAGGCAGGAAGAGAGGCAGAAGAGCCAGCTGAAAGTCTGATAGGGCAGAGTCCATCCACCACTGGTGTGGGAAGGCTGGTACATGGTGTATTCTACCTGGTGGGACTGTTAGGAGTAAGATCCTGAAGCCCACTGAGCCCAAGCATCATCTTAAATCCTTGGCATTGGGCTGCCATCTGCACAGACATCCTGTCCCACAAGCAAACTCCTGGGAGAGCTTCCTTAGGGTTTGGTTTTAGTTTCTTTCCTTATCCAGGAGAAGGTGATGTTTAAAGTTCCAGTCTGACAGGTTTGGTAAATCAGAGAAACTTGATTTCCAAATTATGGATTCAGCTAATTTTCCTGTCAGTATTAGCTTGTCAAGGGGAAATTGTTGATGTCTCTTCTTCTATGCCAGGGATTGGCTGTGTCTGAAGGTGTTTGTGTGGCCCCTTCCCCCCCACCCCAGGCAGTGCTTGCTGTTGGCTTGAAATGAAACTGCTTTGAGCTCATACAAATGGCAGGATGCAGACAGAATGGTGGTGAAAGACTGCTGGTAAATGTTAAGGGCATGGATGAATACCAATGGGTTTCTGCTCTCATTTACTTGTTCAGGTTGGTTTTGGTTGGTTTTTGTTGTTGTTGTTTTGATGGATGTGCCACATTGCATTGAGAAGAGCTGATCTAAAGCTCTGTCAAACAGCTGAAGCTCAGTGGATCCGGCTGCTTCCTGAGGGACATTTTGCCCCTCTCTGAATCTCCAGCTGAGGAGGCTCCTAGGGGACAGTCACTCCCTGTCATCATCTTTCAGAGCTGTCAGGATGCTTCAGCAGCTCAGCTCTTGGCATAGTTTTCCAACTCTTGCTTGCCCTGATGTAGCCCCCATCATGTGTACTGTTTTCCATCTGGAGTCATACCTCCCCACCACAATGGTTTTACTGTCATTAATAACTGCAATCTTTGATTCGATTACCTTTTTCCTTTCCCTGACTTTTCCCTTGGAATTATTGCTCTTGAGAGTTTACCTTGCAGCTCTGTTGCCACCTGGATATGGCTAGGCAGAGCCACCTCCTGGCAGGACAGTAGGCAAAGCTCCCAATCTGCTGGCCCACTACTTGTCTCTGCACAGACATTTGCCCACCAATGATGTGTCTCCAGCCTGCAGGCTGTGACAGCAAGATTACATCTGAGTACCTAACTCTTTCCACCCAAAAAGGGTATATCTATATGCTTCATAATAACCCCTTTGCATATAAAGTGGGGATTCTAAAATACATGTAAGATGTGATTCACTACTAGCACTTGGAAGAAACTAGGCAAGAGAGTGACCGTGCAGCTCAAGGGTGGAAACAGGGCTGGTGGGGCTGAGGACACTGTGAAAATGGTAAAACTTTGTGAGCACAGTTGATGTTGTGAAATTGCAGGTCCTGATACCCCTCCAGTATAGTACACCAAGACACTGGCATATACACACCCAAGATCATCCTTCAGTTGCTAGCTCCAAACACTTTACTAACACCAAAACCAGGCCCCAGCATCTTGATTTCTGCTCCAGACAGAAAAAAGGTTAGTAAATACAGCCAGCTTCTTACTAATTCCTTGTCCCTGAAAGTCCTGCAATACACCCACCCAACAGTTTCTGTCCTAGCTGATTTCTAGAATCAGCTCTCTTTTCAGGGAAACCTCTGCCAGCAGAGGACATGACTAAGCAAGAGAGGAAGCTCAGCTGCAGCAAAATGTGAGGGAAACAGAAAATAATCACTGAGTAAACTAGTACTCGTCTGTTCAGCAAGGGAAACAAATCTAGATCATTCTCTGCAGTTTTGGAGAGACTTTGCTGGCTCTAGCACAGCTGGCCAGGAGAGGCAAACAATGCACAAAGCAGAAGTTGAGGACTCCAGAGCCAGCCGTGGCACCTAGCTCTTTCATCTCTTGCACAAGGCGATGTGCCCTTCCGACAGGAGAACATTGGACACATGTTTATGCTGCCAGAAAGCTGTCTATGTTTGGTTTGGAAAAGCTCTGCTTGCTTAACAAAACCTGAATTTATCCCTGTGATCCTTTCTTGAGTCTCCACATGGCCAGATTGGAGCAGGCTGTGGAAAAAATTCCTGTCTATTTTCAGAAAGAGATAAAAGCCTTCAGATTGCAGAGTGCAAATCTCAGCTCGAAAGGGCTGGAAAAATCCATTCAGTGCCACTGTCACTGACCCCAGCAACCTCTCCAAGTAATGAATTGCAGTCGCTGCCTCCTTCTCCTCCCACCCCTGCTGCCGGAACCGCCCACACTCCCAGCATCTGCATAGTGTCAGCCTTGCATCCCACTGTTTATCCCAGCAGAGGGATGGAGTGGAGAGGGAGGGAGATGTTATATGAAAGAGTGGAGTTGATGGGAATTACAGAATCACAGAATTATCTGAGTTAGAAGAGGTCTTTAAGATCATTAAGTCCAACCATCAACCTATTACCATCATGCCACTAAACCATGTCCTTATTACTGCTGCTCACGACCAGTAGTGGGAACTTTTTGACCTGGTGTTCATGTGGCTCACAAATTTTGTGTGCCCAAGGAAGAATGGCTTTTTACTGCACAAATAAAAATGCCACAAATACACCTTTTTGCCTACACTCATCTCAAGACTGTGCTTGCTGCTACCCCAGCAGCTGGGTACAGTATCATCCCCTCCACTCCTGTGAGCTCCCAAAGAAAAGGAACCTCTAGCATCACTCTTTCATGAGACTGAAGATTCAATGGAGGAGATTACTGCTCATTTAAAAGGACTGTGTGCTTTAGGTAGCTCCTAAGACTTGAGGAATTCCTGCTCATGGTGGTTTAGATGTCCTGTTAGTAAGCAAAATATTACACACAACTGCAGTGAGCTTACATCTCTCTCATATTTCACTTAGAGATCACAGGGTGTGCCCTTGTAATGAATAACAAGGAAGAAGGCATTCAGCTGGGCTACAGCTTTTGCAGGGTTAACCTTGATAGAAAGTTAGGGGGTTTTTTAGATTTAAAATTTTGGGGTTTTTTTCTGTGATGTTCAGAGCAGACCTGGGATGCTGGAATCTTGGCAGATGTAACTCATTTTGGAGCTGAGAGTGCTTCAGACATCTTTCCTTCTGTTTCAGGGTGTTAAGATGGATATGAGAATCTAAAGGAGCTGTGTTGTGGCAAAGTGAGATGTTGGAGAGATCACCTGCTCTGATAATGGATACATGGTTCAGGACAAGAATGCTCCTGGGTGTTGCTTCTAGCCCTGCTAACCAGTAAGGACCTGGGGGAATCAGCTCACTTCATTAGGAAACTTATACATCTATCCACTTTGCAACACTGAAGAGAGGCTTGATTTTTATGTATCTAGCATGGATACAGAGAGGCATGGAACTGAGCACACTGCTTGTGAAACACCTGAACAGTGGGCAAGGTACACCAGCAGTCCATGAGTACACTCATGGGATACTTGGTTCTTAAATGACTTTCAAATACTTTGAGATCTTTGATTGAAAGCCTTCAGCAAGGCAGTAGGTGTGATACAGGCACAAACAATGCATCTGTTGTAGGTGTATATTCTGAGCTGGATTTATGTCTGTGCACATACACATGCATATATACTTACATGCATGTCCTCTGAAGCCCTAACACAGCTCAGCTGAACATAGAAGTGAAGAAAAGTGGAGAGAGTGTGTATGTGTGTCTCTCGGACTATATACATGTATGTACATCCACCTTGCATATAGAATACAAGTGCCAAAATACACTGGAAAGCACAACACACATATTACACTCTGCTTCAAAGCCTAATGCTAAAATCAGAATTGGTTTTATCCCAGTGCCTTATTTTTAAAGCCCAGAGATACACTCACACTAGCCAAACTAATCTGACTCTTGGATTTGCTTCAGTATTTTCCATGCTTTTTTTTTTTAACCAGCTGTCATATGAAACTTCCAGCATTTGTGAATGGCTCTGGAAATGTTGAAGAAATCCTGGAGTTGCACCTTTTATAAAGATGTAAAATTACTCTTAAGGTATTCTAGGCATTTTTAATCATCTCTAACAAAGCCTATACTGTTATTGAAAACAGTATGTCTGAAGCAAAGGCTATAACTTCATTATATCAGATAATGGTGCACAAACAGGGATATGACAGCAAAGACCACTATTGCCTATAAAGGTTAATTAACTTAACTCCCCTTAAAGTGTCTCATGAAGAGATACATTTGATTCGAGGTTACTGGGTCTGCATAAGTGGAATACAAGATGAATACATAAGCCCAAATTGTGTTTATATATAAAAATGAAGGCAAATGGTGTGACTCTTGGGGTGTCCTGCAGATCCTTCCAGCTCAGAATATTCTGTGAATTAGAAAATGGAACCAAATTGCAAGTTGTTACAAATTTATTTAAAATAAATTAATTTTAATAAATTTCAGAGGATCTAGCAGCATTTCTGTTGCAATCACAAGCCTGAGAACCATAACAATGCCTTCTCCAAGTAAAAACCTAACCTGTTAAGAGACAATGAATGTGGAAATGCAGAAAAAAGATTCAACTCTGACCCATTTGGAAGACAAAATGAGCCTGTGATATCCTGTTTGTTCACCAGGGAGTCATACTTACCATTGAATTGTTACAGCTAGCCACAATACAGGTATTTATATATTCTGTATGATCCAAGGGCTTAAAATGGCTTTTGACTGCTGACTTCAGTGGAGATGAATGGAAGAAATTAATAGGAGCACTGTGATCCAGGCTCTTCCTGTGGTGTGTAATGACCCCAGGAATATCTCCTGTGTCCCTCATACCCATCTGTTCCAGGAGTTCCCAGGGCATTGTGCAAACCCTACAGCAGAGAGGTCACCACAGCCACCACTGTGAGCTTCCTGCCACTGCCTGCTGCCAGCTGAGGGCTGCTCAACAGGAAACAGCTCTAGGCTACAGGTGGGCTCATAGGGCTACTTCTGGGAAAAAGATGGGGGAAAAAAGGAAAGAAAATAAAAAAGAGAGAAAATAACAAAACTAGAATGAAATGCTTGGATACAAGTGGGAAAGAGGAGTCCTGTTCCTCCCTGAAACTGTCCAGAGACTCTGTCCACGTCACACACCGTGTTTGGACAGCCAGGAGAATGGCTGGGAGTGTTCTCCAAACCTCTCTGACATTGAACATCAACACAGCTTCCCCTGGGCATCAGCTTCATGTGATGGAGGCAGAGATGAATGAATCTGCCCAGGTACATGCCCATGGGCAATTCATCTTGCCTCTTTGCTGCTGCTTGGGCTATCTCTGTCTTTTCTATGTAGTCTTCTCTTTTGGTCCTGACTTCTGTCCTGCTGTTTCTTGCTCTGGAGTGAAGGCCATGCATTGTTTTAATGGAGGATTTAATGAAAGAAGCAAGCACCTCCCTTTCTTTCCAAGGATGGCAGGTTTAAAGGGTCTCAGAAGGACTATGTCGAGGATCAACAACCAAGAGTCATCATCTAGCAAGGGGGGGGCTGACCCCCAGTTTATATATTGAATATAACATATATGGGATGGAATACTTTAATTGGTCAGTTTGGGGTCACCTGTCCTGTCTGCTCCTCTCTGAAGGTGCAGCCTTTACCCTGCACCCCCCAACATGAGACACAAGATTTAGCAGTGACTTTACTTTGCATACCAATCCCTGGTAGTAAATCTAAACATGAGGCCTTAGCACTGCTAGAAGCTGGCAGTGTCTAGAGAAACATGCTGTTAGTCTCAGAAAGTGCAACTTCCCAGAGGAGTTTTAACTATAGAGTAAAATCACTGAACAGAATTAGTTCTGTTCTAACCCAAACCAGGACAGACTATCTTAAGTTTTCTGGTTATATTTCTAAGCTTAGGATGAGCACAAAGTATATATTAGTCAGTCAAAAATAATATGCAAGACCTGGAAAACATCCAAATCCCCTAGCATTTTCCATGTACACCTTTCCAAACATTTCTCATTCCACAGCATAATTCTTAGTTTTGAACTTGTCTGAATGTGGTGAAGCATCCAGCCTGCAGCTAACTGAATTAGTACCCAGCCCTTGGGTATTTCAGTAAACTCCAAACAGACCCAGTAAGATAGAATGGAAGGGAAGAGCAATAGATTTTGTAAGTAAAAAGCTGTCAGTCCCCTAAAGTTGACTAAACAAGCTAAATCATCTAGGCCCTTCAGACTAAAGATGAATATTTACATCTTCAGCCCCAAATCATTTATAAGCAGTTGCAAATGATGGCTCACACATAGAAATACCTCTCTTGGTACATACTGCCTTGGGCAAAACCTAGTCAGCATGAAGAAGCTGCCTCCAAATAGTTTGAAATTATAGTAGTGGGCAGAGCAGATTGCAGCAACCCAACAGACAGGAGAGGTGAGCTTCCCACCTCTGAACCAGGATGATGCAACTACCCAGTCAAACACAACTGAGAAGACAAAACAGTTTTGGAAGCAACATTTACTCTTTTCCAGCCACCTGAGACCCAGAAGCCTTAAGGACCCTTGTGCTTAGGACAGACTTGAGGTTGCCTGACTTCTTTTATGATAGTGCCTTGGAGGAAGCAGTACCACAGTTGCATGAGAAAGTGGTCTATCCTTCACACACCTGGACTGCTTTAAGGATATGCCATAAAGCTGGCTGGAATAGTGCTGCCTCTTCCCTCTCTGCCTACAAAGAGGCAAGAATGTGGTAGTAGTAAGCAAGGTGCAAGAAGCAGACCACACTCCAGCCTCAGTTTGTTGATAACTGGACACTGGTTAGTGGCACTCTGCTACCTAAACTCCTGCCTTGCAGCTCCATGGCCTGATTCATCCCAAGGATGGTGTGGAGCAATCAGCATGTGTTAACACCAGGTGGTTGTGTAGGCAGCTGAAAGCTCTTCTAACCATAGCAGTAGCAGGAAAGTTGAGGTCCTCCATTGCTGCCTTGGCCAGGACTGCTCACTGATACTGACCCCAGGTGAGGTGCTGGAGCCATGGGGCTCTCCCTGGGGGTTGTTTTCAGCAGAGAGAGGGAAGGGAGGGAGGGGGACCCCTGCCAGCAGGTCTTTTGCTCATTAGCTGGGTATATACTGCTGTTGCTGGTTTTGCCTGGCTTTATGACTGTGCTCCCTCTTGCCTAATAAAGATCTGGGAATGCAAGTGAGTGGTGGAAATCCATCTCTTTAAGAGCTCTCAGGGAGGGTATGTTTAGTTTTCTCAGGTTTCTAAGTGGAGATTGGAATTCAGGCCTTTATCAAGAGGGGCTGTGGGTATATTAAATCCACATATTTTTCTCTGCTGTTAACCACCTGGCAGGAAGGTTATGCTAATTACATCAGATGTGTTTTCTCCAATTTTCTTGCTTTGATTGTGAAAGTGAGGTTTATGTCAAAGGGAGCAGCCTCACTGCTGGGGAATGCAAGCTGTCTTATCCATATCTCGGTTCTCAGGCTAACCAGACAACAGAGAGACCCTCGTGGGAGGTATGGAGTGGAGACTGAAGTGGGCAGGTCAGGAGGGATGAGAGGGGCAGAAACAATGTGATTCTGTTCCCACAGAGCTCCAGGTCTGTGTGTATGGGCAGTGAGTTGAGAGGCACTGTGCCAGGAGACAGTGCACAAGACTTTGTGGCTTAGACCTTGGCTTAGTAGGAGCAATGAAAGCAATTTTTGTGCTGTGCAAATGGCTCTCTACCTTCCTCCTATGCTCAAGAGACATTTTCTGGGGTTGCCATTGAGAGAATGATGGGAATGGTGAAGCAGATGTTGGTTTGGTCTGGAGAGGGAGGAAGAGAAAGGAATGAGAAGTGAGAGAGACCATGTTTAGGACACTAAAGATGATCTTTCATATTCTCCAACAGATCTGTGCTCCTCTGGCAAATGCCACACTGTGGCTAGCCATCATCTCAAGTCCTGTAGTGTCACTCATGCAGACTGGGGTGTTTGGCTTTTTAGTGCTTGTCTTTGTGTAGTAGTTTGTATTATTTTGCTAAGGGTGTCTTAAAACTTGGACATGTTAAGCTGTGGGCCAGACTTCAGTGGAAACTTACAGTGCTAGGATTTTCCTGGAAAGCAGCAGTGTTCATTTTTATCTCCATCCAAAACCAAATTGCCTAGAATTGACAGTGGCAAAACCAGTTTCTGCTAGGAGTGCCCAAATGAGAGAAGAACAATAAAAAGTCACAGTTAAAAAGGGAGAGGAGTAAAATATGATTTGACCTTGTTCTTTCAAGATGAGGCTCAGGCATGAAACTGCATTGTGGGCTGAAACTCTTAATGACAGATATTCTGACATGTTCCCACCAGATGCTTCTTTAGGTTGGAAATGAGCAACAGGGAAGAAATATGGTATTTTCTTACATGATGCAACAAGATGTTGTACTTCCTGGCCACATATAAAATGAATTTACAGTGGAAAGATGCCAGAAATGCCTGAGGGTAACACTAGCCATAGCAGAACACTGAGTCTCTTTTTTTTTCCCCCCTTCAAACATTGAATAATGGGACTGAATGTTATTTTGCTTAAAACAACCCCAGGATGGGTGGCTGGAGAATGAGATCAAGGTTCCATGTTTCACAGGGCACATCAGGAAAAAGTTATGGTGTAATCAGATCTCATATGCACATACATCCTCTGCCACACATCCTAAGATAACTCTCAAGGTTATTTATTGCAACAGATCCCTACATTGATGACATTATGAAATTAATATTATTACTATAAATGATTGCATCATTTTCTTTGAGTCTAGTTATTCTTGTCTTCTGCTAATACAGGCATGGAAGTGCTAGTCATTGCTGGAGCAACTGGAAACATTTCACATGCTTTGCAGTGGATAGTTTCAGCATCCTCCAAACAATGGGTGGGGGGGAGGGAAAAACCTTGACTCTTTTTGGCCTTGAAACTATACAACAGATTTGCAAAATAGTTAAGCAGAAGGCTACCAGGTCTTTGTCAAGGTCACTGTAACCTATAAAAACACTCCCACCAATTTCATTAGGCTTTCTATTACCCTGGAAAGACCAGAGCAATCAGAACTGCCTGTTGGTACAAAGAAAGGAAAAGAGGAACAGCCAATCTCATCATGCATGTTCAACAGACCTGCACCCAGACCTGTGTGTCTCAGAGGGCAATGCTGAGTGGTAGCTGATGAAGAGCCACACAGTGAGAGGGGCAGGTTCAGCTGCTGGTTGCAACAGTGCAAATCTCCCTTTCAGCACAAGCAATGCTTTACACAGGGAACAGGAGAAAACACCACTGGGGAGTAAGTTGAGAGACCTGGAAGATCATAGTGCCTTAATTAGGACTCCTTGCCTTATGTCAGCTCTTCCACATATGCTTTCCTAACCACAATGCTATCCAAAGCCTCCATCTTGGTTAACATTTCATCATTCACACTCCAGGAATTATCATTTCCTCTAGACATGCTGACAAAGCTCATTGTTTATTGCTCACAGCATGTCAAAACTGCTGGTTTTGCTTTGGACTGCAAGATGTTTGGAAAGCCACATGATTTTTCTGAAGCTAGCTCAGTCCCCTCTGTGCCAGCCTCAGCTGCTGTGTTTGCTTTCACTAAGAACACTGGATCCAGTCCACTCTGAGCCAGAGCAGAGGAGAACATCAGCTTGAGACTGTATTTCATGTGACAGAACATACATTTTTCTATAAGTCCCCAAAATCTAAACTAACAGAGAAATACAGGACTAGTCCTACAGATCTGTACCATGTTACCTCTGGCTGCATGGCTGAGGCTTCATTTCAGTCCAGGAGAAGCAACAGCTGAGATTTTGATGAAGACTCAATTTCTGTAATGCTGGGAAAGTCCTGAACCCCATAATCTGATCTCCTCAGCTAAAACTGCTGCTGCACTAGCTGTCCTGCTCACAGCAGTAGTGCAGGCAGGAGAGAAGACACACAGTACAGCAGCTGCCCCAGGCTCCTGCACATGAGCTGAAGCCACTCAAAAGCAGGCAAGGAAACCTTCTGCCTGCCCAGGGACAAGAAATGGCTGAGGTGGAAAGAGAGCAGTGGCAGGTGGTGAGCAGATGCAGAGCACCTGGAATGGACCAAGAGCTGTAAGCCCAGCACAGCAGCAGTCAGGGGCTGTCCTCAGCATGTGGTGATTTGTGGCCAGGGATGTGCAGGGAGATGGCATCACTCCTCACTAAATGAGGCAGACATGCTCAAAGGCACACAGGACACATTCTGCACAGGATGGAGGTCCCTCTGCATCAGTGATTGCTTCCAAGGTTGAGTTGCTTCCCTCATGGTTACCCCAAAGGAACTAGCATAGCCCAAGGAGCTAGTAAGGAGAGGTGGTGGGTCTTTTATCACTGGGAAACCAGGAAGTGGTTTGAACAGGTTTTTGGGAGAGCAGAAAACTCCTGAGGGTCACTAACACTGGTGGCAAACAGTGACTTGATCACACAGACCATAGGCAGGTGCATGGTACTGTGAGCACTGTCTTTTGTCATTCCCCAGCAACACCTCACCCTGCCTTGCTTTGCTGCCTTAGCCTGACAAACCTCTGTGGATGTGACCTGCCTCTTGGAGCTGCTTCTGACATCTTTTATTTGCATCACACTGGATCTGTCCAGGTGATTTAAAAAAAAAAAGACATCTTTTTATTGTTGTTGTTTTTACTGGGCAAGTACTCTGTCCTTTATTAGGGCTTTGCTTTTCCTGTGAGGAATAATCTCTGGAAACTTGGAGAGGATCCCTTGGCTCATGCTAGAAAAGGTAATAAAATCCTGGGAACCCAAAATGCTTCTCTGTTGATTTCACCAAACATCTTTTCCCATCTTGAAAAATGTGCTTCTCTGTTCTGATTTGTTTCCCAATTTAGGGAAAATTTCTTCCTAATCTGCCAGCTTTTCTCCCATCCTGCAGACCCAGGCACTTGAGAGGCTGTGTCCAAGTGCTCAGAGGGCTTCACAGACCTTACTTCTTCCCACCACCACACTTCAGACTCTCCCTACAGTTACAAGGAAGCCACTTATATCCTCATTGCTCCAGTTTGGCCATCTACCACCTTATATTTACTTACCTTTTCAAAGCATCTTAAATCTCTGTAGGAATGCATTCTGAAAGTGCATTACTGTGGTTACTCTCCTCTGCTGTGTAACTTTGAGAAATGTCTTATGTAAGGCTGGTTCCTCTGTCCCCTCTCTGACCCCCATCCATTGTCCTTGGTGCTGCCTCCTCCTTACCTGAAAGCAATAATTAAGCTCTGGTTTCCCAGTATCCCCCCCCAGGCTCCTACCCAGACTTTAGGGAGTAACCATCCAGTTCTCTCTATAACAGTCCAGAGATCAACAGCTTTGGCTTCAAAGCTCCTGCTGCTTGTGTCTATTGAATATGCCTGCATTACAGTCCCCATATACACATTCAGAGCCTCCAGAATGACTAGTATGATATCAAAGCCCCTTTTTTCTGGCACCTCTAAAGTACCCTATCAACAAGAAGATATTTCCTTATAAATATGAAATGATTTTATCAGGAGGACATGTGTAACCTTTTACCCCCACATTCTTTCAGGCTCAGCTTTCACAAACCAATTATAGTAGGACTGTAAGAGCAGTCAAGTAGTAAACTAAACAGAATATATTCAGATGGTATGGTGGGAAGACTGAAGATCCTGATGAGAAAGACATAGCTGAATGCTAATGTGCTACTGTGACCTGCTTTCTCTGCCACAGCAGTTCTCTTTTGAGCAGGTATGTTAGCTTTTTTGTTCCTTTTATTTTCTGTCATGCCAAAACACTTATTTTCAGTGAGGTAAAAGGCTGTCAGAAAAGCAGTTACTTCAACTAACAAGCCAGTGCAGGAGCTTTCACTAAACAGAGTCTGAAGAGTGCAGACTACTGAGACTCCTCTGTGCTCTTCCTCCTTTTCTGAAGAACATTGGTCCATATCCTGATCATTTTATGTGAGACCTCTGCCAGGTTTCATGCCAGAGGTGAATGCATTTCAGAGACAAGCAAATGTACTACTGTACAGCTGCCAGATACTGACCTCATGCACATTAGCTTGTGCTTTTCAGATGGTTCCACTGGACTCTGGTGGTGCAGCTCCAGCCTGACCCCACCATAAGAGATCTGAGCCTACTCCCCTATTTTTTTGACATTCAAAAAATGTGAAGTATGTGAGTGATAACAACGTACCCACACATTCTGTCACCCTGTTAACTCCTCTCACACAGGCAGTCTCTCTCTCTCATAGCCAATTATTTAGACAAGAACTGGTGACTAATAGAAGCAATTTGTAGGAAACATGCTGTTCCCAAGTAACCAATAGCAAATTGCTAATGGCTGACATTAGAATGACCATTCTCCAAAGAGGAACAGTTGAAAGCCTGCTGTGCACAGCACTGATCACATTTAACAACAAAACAACACTGTCCCTTTCCCCTCCTGGATCCTGGCACCTGCCATCTATCCTGGCTGCTGCTTGCCTCCTTTCTCTGGTACATCTGTAAGAGCAATTAGACTGAAATGCAACAACCACCACATACTTGTTTGCATGAACATGAAATGTGATTTAGAACACTTTGGTAATGGGACCTTATAAAAAACCTTATAAACTTGATGGACAAAATATTAAAAATATAAATGCACTATATGGAGCAATTCTACCCTGCTTAGGAGATGGTTCATGGAGCTTAATAGATCATTTCCATCTCTGAAATTTCTGAGTCATGATGAATGGAATTTCTTAGTATTTGAAATGAGAAGGGCACATTTAAAGAGACTAGAGAGGACTGCAGTGTAAAATCTTTGCAGCCTTGGCTTTTATTGCCCCTGCAGGGAGTCGCCTGTGAACCAAACAGCAACTAAATCAAATCAAAGTTTCTGAATTAAATCCATCTTCTCTTTAGCTCTGTGGAGTTTTAAAAAAAAAATAACCCAGTCATTTATTGAATTGCCTTTCATGGTTATACCTGCAGATGCCTTTTGAATTTGAGAGCAAAACCATTTAAACTCCTAGTGTTTCCCAAACTGCTGCTCACAGGGCTGTGCACAGGAAGGAGCTTAGTCTGTCCCCAGAGATGTACACCTACCTTACTGGCACCAGAAATATTATAGCAGCTTAAGTCAGTGCAAGCTTTCCATGTTGTTACTGCCTCCCCTGGTTTGATTTGGTGACAGCAATCTCTACTCACTGCTGTGCTGCTGCCCTTTGAGTCAAGGCCCTTTCTCTACTTCTGCTGTTCCTGCAAAACCAAAATCCCAAGTGCAGCTTGGGCATGTTATGAGCAGTTAGCAAATTTTCACACCTAAGAGAGTATGTGGGCTCTGGTGTCTGCTTTTCTTTGCAAGCAGCTAGAGAGGTGAAAATCCTTATGTGGGCTTGACAGGTTCTTATCTTGAACCCTCCAGAAAAGGAGGAAAATGAAAGTGAGAAGGTTGAATGATCCAGACATCAAGTAACTTAGCTCTTCTCACAGACAGTGAAATTTGCCTAGGAAACCCAACAGAGAGGAAAAATCCAGGTGGATAAGGAATGCTGCAGTCACAGCAAATGAGCTACGTGATGAGTGTCAGGGCAGAGCACACGATAAGGCAGAGCCATCCTAAAGGATTTTAGGAGGAAAAAGAGTACAGGCCCTAATGGTGGTGTCTGCACTGCTCTCTGGGGTGGAGGTCTTTGAGGAGAACATCTCATGACCTCCCACCTTATGATCCCTTCTCAGCTTGGCGTTACACAATCCTTTCCTCGTCCTCTTTTTCCTACTCCTTCAACTTATCATTTTATGATATCTCTGGGACGAATTCAGCAATTGTTTACATGACATAGGACCATTAGGAAAGCACTTAACACCTTCTGATGTGATTTAGGGGGTAGAAATAGTCATATGAGCAGCAGGCTCTCTGCAGACCCATGACTAGCTCCTGGGTCATACTTTGAAAACCTTCTGATGCAAGCACAGCCCAGGCCATTTAGCAACAAGAGAATCTCCTCATTTAAGTGACTGAGACTTTTGCAAGGAACAGGGGAACAGAATTTTTCCTTCTGCTGTTTTTTGCCAGTTCTAGGGAGGTGTGATTGGTTAAAGATATTTTCTGTATTGCTTATCTTTTCTTTCCTTTTGAGTGCCACACAGTCTATCATTTCCCTCAGCTCAGATACAGACCCTAAGGGGATTCAGTCTACAAGTAAAACACAGAACTAAGCAATAATGATTAAACCCCACAATGTTGTAGGCATGCTGCTGCTGTTAGTGACCCTGGTTTCAAATGCTTTCCCTTCCTCCCTGTCTCCCCTCTCTCAGTGGATTATTGCTGTGTGTTCCCTGCTGCCCCTTGTCATCCAGGTGAGCTATGCCAACACAGGGTGGATGGAAGAGTCCCACTGCAAATCACATGATTAAAAATATTTTGCAAAGCCTATCTTAGCTAGAGCCAAAATAGTCCCTTTTCCTTTGCTGCTGTCAATATCTTAAATTCTTCATTCCTTCCACTTCCAAGTGCTGTCAGTGGATGGGTGGTAGTTTGTCTCATTTCCTATTTTCACTGTTTCTCAGGTGCTAGCACAGCTAGAAGGTCTGAATCATTTTTAGTTTCACCCCCTTCTCGAAAGCTTTTCATTGTTTTTTTCCCCTTCCATTGTAGTCAATTCTTTATTTTTTCAGCTTGTTTTTTTCCCATGAATATTGTTTATGCAGCCACACTGGCTTTCAATCTGGCTCCAAGTCCCCCTCCAAAGTAGCTTTTGAACCTCTTTGATGAATTTCATCCAAATTTGATCAAAGGGCAGTAGCCTCAGAAACAATCACATTCCTACAAGATCTGTTAATCCAGCACACCAGAGGAGCAAAAACGACATTCATGCCCCCACTGAGCAAACATTATTGTTTCCTTTGGCAGCTGCTAGTCACTGGCTAACCCACACCTACTGCTTCTTGCTCTGCAAGGCTGTCAGCCATCATTTGGGGAAGAGACACTATTAGTGCAGCAGGGATGGAGGTGGGCTGAGGGATATGGGGAACAAGTTTGCTGGAAGTCAGGTCTTGCTGCTTCCAGGTCTCCCTGCAAAAACTGCTCTGTGGCTAAACTAAATCTACCCTGGTTTATTTCAAACATGTCAAAACTTTGACTTCAGCTTCAAATGGCATTATTTTTGGTGGAGGTAAAGCCAGTACCTTAATATTGTTTTAACAAAGCCTTCTGAAATGCACATACATTTCCAGTCAGCTGAATTCTTCCTTTTTGCTGAATACTGAACATTCTTTTCCTCCTCTCACTGTTGTCTTTGGCTGCAGAAATCATACTTTCCACTTTCACAGAAACTGTAGGGGCATTATGAATGCCTGTATTTTTCTTGAGCAGACTTTTTGCTTTCTAACAAAATGGTTACACCACCTCACTTCACACAAGTTCAGCATGAAGCAGATGATTGTAAAGCACAAGGTGCTTAACTATGTTGCCTGTGGCTTTGCAACTGAAAATTAAATTCTCCCTTGTATTTCCTGACAGAGTGCCAGGGTGAATGGTTGCAAAGGTGGCATCTTCTTCTTCAGCTGGCTGCATGTCTGTGTGATAGACAGAACAATTTCTGTACAAACAGCACAGAATTGCTTTGGGGCCCTTAAGGAAAACAGAAACACAATTACTCATGATTCTCTGTCTTAGCAAATTGTTTTCTTCACAGACATAGGTAAAGTATCTTAACTGGAAGGTTGTATAGCCAGGTGTTAGCATTGTAAGCAGGAGAGCTGGATAGTGTTTCACATTTCCTAATCAAATTACCAGCTTTGATTACTATCTCCTGACAGCACTCTCAGCAAGCATGAATTGTCATTATTCCTACTAGACTGATAGGGAGAATGAAGTGATTTGTGCTTACCAAGGTGGAGAGACCCTGTATGTGCAACAGATGCTCAGTAAGTGACTGATAGCATGTTGAATCAATGCTAATGAAATCCATATGTCAGATTCCATTAAGAATGAGCTGTTGACCAAGCCTGGGACTAAGTCTGGATCCAGCCAGACCTAGACTCTTCTCTGAGGAAGAGTTTAGAAAGTAAGGGGTCCATTCTGAACCTCATGACTCAACAGGAGAGCATCCTTTATGTTTCTGTGTCTCCAGTTTCTGTGTAAATCATTCTAAATCAATTTTAACCTGATTTGCTTTGTATGTTTCTTCTGTGTAGTAAGTAATGGAGGGAACTCTGCCATCAAGCTTTGTTAAGTCATGCTTTTACAAATTCACATGAAAATCACTTTTGCTAATACCTTTGATATTGACTCTTTAAGTGACCTAAATCACTCATTCATGAAACCCTGGAAGTAGCAGAGTGGGCTGCAGTAAAATTCTGGCCTGTGTTTTGGTGCTCAGAGACACACACTAGAATGCCAAAGCTCCTTACTTAGCTACAAAATCTTCTTCAAGATTTCATTAACTCATTTTAGCACAGATTTCTTCCCTACAGAGAGCTTCAACCTGAGAGACTGTTAGCCTTATGCATTTTTACCAAACTAATTAAAAGAGCTGTGACACCCCTGCATTACAAACACCAAAGCCACAGCTAATATGGCTGCAGTTTCACCTCTCTCACCTTTTTATACAGCAATAGTACAATAATGTGGGGGACAAATTTCCATTTAGCATTCCAGGGTTATACTAGGATAGTGTAGATGCCATCACTGCAGATGCCCTGTTTTTATTCAAACTTTTGAGGCTGCCCAGGAGCTTGGCCACAACTCAATGGCTGGCAGCCCAAGACACATGTTCCCCTCGCAGCCATTCTGCTTGGGTTATTTCTTTCATTCCAAGGTCTTGCAATTAGCTACTTAAAATTCTGCAGTTTTCCATCCTCTTGTCCTTATTTGCAGGAGGCACCAGTGAGGATTCACTTCACCTAGTGTTAACTATCTGAACAGTAAGACTGCTACCACAGTCAGGCATTTCAGCTGTCTCTGTTCTGAGCTGTCGTAAGACATCCATTTTAGGATGGAATAGGTCACTTTTTGGAGCTGCCAAGAGAAGGGGAACCTTGATAACTAAGTCTGACTAAATACTTGATTTATAGTTAGCACAACTCAGCTGAGCTGAATAACCCATCAGCCTCTTGATGCAAGAGACAGTGCAATCTAATAGGGAGTTGCTAAGCTAAGTCAGTTTCAAAGATTTGTGATGCTATCAGTACTTTTACTTAAGATCTTGTCCAGAACAATTTTGAGATTACACAAGGTAATTAGGAAGCCCATGCCAGTGCTTGACTTGTTTTCTAATCAGGATTTCTCTTGCTGCATCGTGAGACAAGTGCCTCTCATCTGTTTGCTGTGCACCTCCGAGAAGAGTCTAGCTCCACTTTCTCCATAACATTCCACTAGTGGAAGACAACAACTAAGTCCCCTCCCTAGTCCCTGCTTCTGCAGGCTGAATGATCAAACCAGACCCCTCAAACAGGGATTACAATGGATTTTCCAACATTTTTATGACTTTTAGGATGAGTCTCCAGAAAGCTTATTCCTTTTCTTTAATTTCAAGTATTGACCAAATTCATGAATGATTCTCAGCTCCACAAAGGTCCTTACTGAGGCAATGAATTCTCACTGCATGATGGTAGGCACTTCAGACGAGGTAATAGTGTCTTCAAAGCTAACCACAGTAGAAAAGAGGGATCCCAGCAGGGGAGTGGCTATGGGACAATATATCCCTAAATGGGTATGGGAACAGGTTTTGCCAGAGTATTTCTACTTTGCAGGAGCTTTGCAGAAAGATATGTTTGCTCATGCATGTGAAATTATTGTGGGTCAGAAAGAGAGCATGGGTCACTTTGGTCCTAATCCAACAGCTCTACTCAGCTGAGCATGGATCTAGTTTGGTTTTACACAAGCATAAAACTTTAGTTAAAACATTCTTGGCCTGGGGGTTTCACCAGATTTGTTTACCTTTTAAAAACACACATGGAAAGAGTATAAAAAGGTTACCCGTGTCAACAGTGAGCAGCAGTAAAGCATGGTGCAATAAAACCTTAAAATACTGCCAGTTTCAGGGAAGGTTAAGAGAAACCAGCTCCTTGTGGCAGTGGCAATCATGCCACAGTCGTTTTCTGCTTTTCTCACACTCGACAGACTATTTCATGACAAAATCCGTAGCTAACAGTGGTAGGGTTTTCCCTTTTGCAGAGCACTGTTGGGCTGATCAATCAGGGCCCCTTTTTAGCTACTAATTAAACGGAGCGCTTTTTCTCCCGCAGTCCCACTGGCTGCCCCACAGCAGCACCAGTACGGCTCAGCGTTCCCCAGCAAGCCTGCCCGAAATCGCTCAAGGTCCCTGCTGGGATCTTGCAGGGCGGTCCCCGATTTTGGGGGGAGAGGAAGCCGAGGGTAGCAGGGCAGAGCCCCAGGGTAGCGGCATGCCGCCACGAGGGACAGTGCCGGCCGCTCCCGGGCTCACGGCTCCTTCGACCAACCTGCTCCCTCCCTAAGCCACAGTCCCCTACACGCATCTAAGGAGCGGGTGTGCGGGAGGGCAGTAGGGCGCCTGCTGCCCCTTTAAGGGAAGGCGGGGCCAGGAGCGGCGCCGTGGCAACGGCTTGCCAGCCGTGACCGGAAGCGATTGGTGTTCAGAGGGCGCCGGTGGCAGCGGCAATATGGCGGCGGCGGCGCTGTTGGCGACCCTGGGTGCTGCTTGTGGTGTGCTTGCGCTTCTTGGAGTGGCGGCTCCCTGAGTGGGACGGAGAGCCGAGTCTTCTCCGGCCGTGGCGCTGCCACGTCTCAGGTGAGTGTCGGCGGTCAGGGGTGCTCCCGTGGCGGGCGGCGGGCCGACCCCCGCGGCTCTGTGTCTCCGCCGCTGGGCTGGCTTTGGCAGTTGTTTCTCGCCGAGGGTCGGCCTACCGGTCTCTCTTACTTGGCTCCCGTTTCTCCCCAGGCATGGTGGCCACGCTGTAGGAGGGACTGGGAGCCGCGGCGATGCCAGACGAGGAACCGCTGGAGGAGAGTGCCTGAGCTTGTCTGGGGATACGTTCAGCGTGTGTGAAACGTGTACGTTACCCAAAATCTTGGTTTCCATACTGCTGTTTCTATTAGGGATCGTCCGGAGGAGGGCTACGAAGGTGGTGAAGGGTCTGGAGGTGAAGCCTCATGAGGAGCCATTGAGGTCACTTGGTTTGTTCAGCCTGAAGGAGACTGAGGGGGAACCTGATTGCTGGCTGTAACATCCTCACGAGGGGAAGCAGAGGGGCAGGCACTGGTCTATTCTCTCTGCTGGACAGTGACAGGACTAGAGGAGATGGTGCGAAATTGACTCAGAGGAGGTTCAGGTTACAAATCAGAGACAGGTTTTTCACCCAGCGGGTGGTTGGCATCTGGAGCAGCCTCCCCAGGGAAGCGGTCACAGCACCAAGCCTGGCAGAGTTCAAGAAGCGTTGGGACATTGGTTTCGGGCATATGGAGTGATTCTTTGGGTGTCCTGCACAGGGCCAGGAGTTGGACTTGATCCTTATGGGTTTCTTCCAGCTCAGAATACTCTATGATTCTATGGTTTTTATTACACCTAGAAGAATAAACAGAGACTTCTTATAATCTCATGTTTTGTACCTTTCCTGTGGAAAAGTAGAGTTTCTTGTTAGGATTTGCACACACAGATTTCATTTGTCAGTCAGTTTTTGCTAGGTGGTTTTCCCACACTTTTACTGAGTGTGTTGTCACTTCTCCCATTGGTTTTGGTGTGTATGCTGCTGTGAGCAAGATTTGCCCTCTGGCAAAGCTAAACTTTGACATGAATGGTCTCTTGTGCAAGAGGTGCAGGGTGAGTGTTGGAGCAAGACATGCAAACTTTTCAGAGCCTGGCTGTTCAGAACATAACTGTGGCTGCAAAGAGCTGTATGGTAAAAATAAATACTAGCTTTAAACTACATGTGCAGCTTCCTGTTAGTGCTTAGATGTGCTCATTGTGGCATAGCACTTGGTTGTCACTAGACTTTTCTTAATCTCTGTTAATGGTGGTGGGCAGAGTAGACTATGCTTGTGTAATGGGTACTGGATTTTGGTTACTGATTTCTAAGCATTGCTATATCTCACTCTGTAGTAGCTACCTCTTGTTTTGAAGACACCTCACACTCTCTGCCTTTGGAACCTTGGACTTTTCAGGAGCTGTTGCCACAGCATTTCTTAAGCACAAACTTATTCCACTGTAAAACAGATTAATAAATGGCCTTCCCCTCCCCCCCCTTCTTCTTACTTTAAAAATGGGGAAACCAGGATGAAAAAAAACCAGAAGAAAGGCAAAGTATGTCTTAAATTGAGCACAGAAATCTGAAACTAGTTGGTTTTGTAATCAGATTTTCTATTATCTGATGTTCTGAATGCAAAGGTTCAGTGGCAGCTGTATTATCTGGCTCCTCAGTGAATCAAGGTACAACAGTGTGAATACATGGTTTGTTCAGTTTGCCATTGCTGGCCTTGGGTTACTGCTGCTCTCTTTGTAGTGGATTTAGTGGTTGGGTGGTTGCAGGGACAGTTGATCTAACAGTTTTATGGGGATGGCTTTCTGTCAGATGGAAGCTAGTCTAGTGAGTGTTTGCTCTGATATGAATGAAAGCTGTTTCTCCTTCTACACTAATGTAAACCAGCTGTTGGTTAAGCATAACGTGGAAGTACCTCAAGAAGCTGACTCTTAAATTGGTCATTCAGAAAATCAGGATTCCATTTAAAACTTCTAAAAGTCAGCCATGTGCAGGGAACATGTGGTAGAAGTGAAGGGAGTAGAAGCCTACCAAGGAACTTCCCCATCTCTCCAGAGCCTTTTCTACATTCGCCTCGTGCCAAAGAGCTTCTGTGCTGAAAAGGCAAGTCCCTTACAAAGCCTTATGGAGACCTAAGAGGCTGGTCCACCACATGCAGTCAGTGAGGCAGGGATCTTGAAGGAAAAAGAATGTTGTATCCTCCTGGAAAAGCCAAACTGAAGTTGCCCAGGGGAACATTGATTCTGGTGTGTTCCAGCTCCTCAGTCTTGATGAGCTTTGCTCTCGTGGAGTTCCCTGCCCTCCTCACCAAAGCAATGCAACAAGAAAACTGGACATGTATTGAGGTGTCATCTTCACATCTGCATGGGGTTTTAGCAGTTTTGGGGTTAGTTTATCCAGCAGATAATTTCTACAGTTGCTCAGGTTGCAAGCTGTCATCTGTTTCATCCGTTCCTGCAGAGTCTCTGCTTCTGCAGCAGATGTTTTATGTAATGCTAGGCTAGATTCTTAATCACTTGAACCATCTCGGGTGCAAATCCTCTTGTCCTTCTGCTAGCTTTTTGTTTGATTCTCTCCAGGATTTCTCCCTGTAGAGTTTCTAGCTCTTAATTGTTGTTTAAACAGACTCATTTATGTCCTTTCTTTCCTGTCACTTGTCCTGTCCTTCAATGTGCTGCTGCCCCTCGCTTCACCCAGCTCTTCTTTGCCAAAACACACCCTTTCCTCTTGTTGGCTGCTTCTTCTGGCTTCTTGGGACATGCAGAGTCTTTATCTCAGTTTATGCTTTCCTCCTACCTGGTCATCATTTACAAATGATCTTTGATTTCCTCTGTCCTCCTTTATTTCTGTATTTCTTTCTCCTGTTCTCCACTTACTTGTTCAAGGTTGTCCTTTCTTTGTTCCATTGTTTCTTCAGGTTGTGGTGCTGAGAACACACAGACAAGATCCCTCATGTTCTCTATGTGGTATTGAGTTCCATAATCTGGTTTGATGTTCCATTAGCTATGGATTGAGAAGAGCTGGTTTGTTCCTGTTGCACATGTGGTGTTTGGTCAGCACTTAGAGCTCAGAGAGAGGAAAATGGAACCTTTAGAGGGTTGACTTTTTGGAACAAGTCATGTTATGAGTGTGAGGCAAAGGCTCATAGTTTGGTTTTACTTGGATTTGGGATTTTTGACCTGGCCAAAAAGTAAATTGCTCCTGAAAGACAGTTGTATGTTCTGAAGTCTTTTGTTGCTGCTGCAGGGCAGGGTGAGACAGGAGAGAGCAATGGTAGCAGGCTTCTGGGAACCTAGGCAAAAGGTTTCTTCATCTTCCTGGTCTTTTTCTCTTAGCTGAATTAGTTTGCTTTGCTGTTAGAAACAGTTTACTGACTTTTATCTGTTTGTATGAGGGTTTCTTACATGCTTAGGGATTCAAAACTGGGGGAGTCTTTACTCATCAACACAAAACTGATTGCTCCAGTAGGTTCACACACTGGCCTTTCATGAGTTTGAGAAAATGAATTTGCCCTTAATCTGATAGCAGGCTTAGTTTTTGGGGTTCCTCCCCTGCTCCTAGGGGTTCCTTGAAAGAAAACTGGTTTGTGGTTTTTGTTGTTTTTTTTGTTTGTTTGTTTATTTGTTTGGTTTTGTGTTGCTGCTTTTAAATGACTTTGCATCTGTGATAGTAAAACTCATTTTGGGCATCTTTTGGTATACTGCTTGCTGTTTATGTTCTCTTAGGTATCAAGGGAGCAGCTGTTGCTTTCATTGCAGTGGTTCTGAAAGACACTGCTTATTCTCAAGTGCTTTCTTACTGAGTTTATGGTGGTTTGTTTTTAAGGCACTTTATGGTTGAAAGAAATCTCCATCTAGTTGATCATCTTCTCTTGATGTTAGTTTCAGAGGTGCCATGAAAGCTAAATGAATAGACTGCCTGATGACCTGTTGGAAGCAGTTCTGTGGGTCACCACATGTTGCTTGTGGAAAAAATTAGTTTTTTCTTGCAAATGCTGTAGCCTTTTACAGAATTACTGTTTGAATCGTGGAGCTGTTCCTGTAAACTGCTGTCCCCAGACATGCTCACAGTTCTTGGGTGCTGATAGATTGTTTTGGACTCCTTCAGCAAATCAATGGAACTGTGGAGCTGGTTGTAGTCAGAAGAGTCAAAAGATAACTAAACACCCAGGCTTTTGCAAGAGAACAAGAAATTAGACAAACCCAACCACTCATGTCTCTTGCTAAATCCAAGATAAACAGTAGCAGACAGTGCAGGCACTGACAGGTACACACAACTGTCATTTTAAAACAGGAATGGAGCTGCTTTGATTTCTTGGAATCTGGTTTGCATCAAACTGGTAATGGTTGTTGCAGATCAAGATTTTACACACTTTTCAATGTGGCTGGAATTTATTATGGTTATAGATGAAATGAAGATACAGAGCTGGCATTACTGTGTGAGTCTTATCTTTTTCTTTTCCCCCTTACAACTCTTTCATGGTCAGTAGGCTAATGATTCCTCCCGAATAGAAATGTCAATTGCAGAGTAACAGGATCCTTCAAATCTGTTAGGAAGAGCCTCTCTGGTCTTCAAAGGTAAAAATGTTGCCAGAGAGCTTGTATGAAAATGTCTAGTGTGGCCACTGCTGTGGTTTTAACAGTGGTAACTCCTCTCTTCAGCTTGATCATTTCATGGAGGGACAGAAGCAGTAGATAAAAGATTCAAAACCTTTTTTTACTCACTCATATAAAGTTCTTTATGTCTAAGTAATTAATTCCACATCACTTGGTAATTTTGCTCTCAGGTTGCATTATGATTACTCTTTATCTAGTGTTGGTATTGATGTTTTAACATTGATTTCCCCAGTCTCCACACCAACAGCAATTTACAGCCTTGCATTTGTTTGGATCAAGTTATAGTGTTATGTGTTTGAATTCAGAAGATAATTGCATATCTTGAAAATTACCCATTGGCTGGTTCATCTTGAAATGTTTAGAAATCCATTTTAGTTTCTTGTAATTCTAATGCTGCAGTCAGCCAGCAGTCTAAACTTAGGCCAGCACTTTGGCAGTGATATGCTTGTTAGTCTAAAATGAGCACAGTTTGGTGGTTCAGTTTTCCTTTCATTTAAATAAAGATTTTAATCAGTGTAGGCCAAACTTTTTTCCAACCAGGTTTAAAATTAGCTCAAGCCATGTTTTAAAATGTATGTTCTCCTTAATGTGATTTAACTTCTGGAGGAAAATGCATGCAGAAATGAACTGGTTTTAAGCTGATGAATGCTTTTGAAATGTTTTTGCAATTAATTTATAAAACATGTTTATAGCCTGCCTCAAATATGGCTTGATACTAGTAGCCTCTTTGTACTTAATACCACTGGAAGCAGTTCATGCTGTGCTTCTGAAGTTTAGAAGAGAAACTGTAAATTCCATTCATCAAGCAGCTGCATTCCAACATCAGAACACCACCAAATCCTTGCTTCCAGGCTTCCATGCAAGTGTTGTTTTGGAGATTACTGAAGTTTTCATCAGTTGTCTTGGACTTCTTTAGGCAGGGTAGAGTTACCATTTTCAGTTGTTAAGTTGAAATTGTGAATAGATGTATGGCAAATGTGAGGGTATTCATCAGTGGATGTATTTGGAAGTAAAGTGGGAATGAGTCTGAACTGAATCTCTCAGGTGGCTATTACAGCTCCCTCAGTTACTGCTAAAGATTTGATAGTTTCAGCTTCTAGAAAAGTATTACCAAAATCCCCCCCCCNTTTTGACTGATCTCAGGTAGGGTGAGATCCTTTCACAGAGAAATGTGAAGATAAAAGTCCTCAGAGGGAGATGAGTTGTGTGGATTTCCACTGTAGGGGCTGCAGTCTCTTTTGATGTGAGTAGTGGTGCTGGTTAGCTCTGACTCCCTGTTTCTTTACTGAAGGCTATGTAGAAAAGGAATGCTGGCTTGGTTTGGACATGGAACTAGGAGAAATGTGACAGCTTTATTTTATTATTCAGATGCTAGAAGGATTAGATCCTTCTAGTTTTTGATACTTCATCTTGCAGTAACCATGTTCAGCTGATGAATTCCATTTTTAATCAGGATCGTGTTTGCTGCTAACAAAAGCTGGTGATACTCTAGCAAGAGGAAGCAATAGCAAATGTATCACTGTCTGACAAAGCTCACAATTTTCCAGTTGCTGCAGCTTGTGCTATTACTTCTAAGAAACTTAAATGGAACACTTTTCAATTTCACTCACTGATTTTTCTCCTAAACAAGACTAAGTCTTACCCAGAATTCATGTGGTACAGTGGGAATTTCTCAAAGCATTCAGCTCACTGAATAGCAGTTCCACATTTTATGCTGGTTGAAAAACAATTTTTAATTCTTCTGGTAAGACAAAAGTCAGGAGATAGTAGTGACCCCATGCTGATCTGGGTAGGTTAACTTTTCAAAGTGAATCAAACTGCAAACTGGCTTCCAGCTTTCACACTGTGATCAGAATTTGGAGCTTGCTCTGACTTGTGCTGTGTGTGATTGTGTATGAGCTGGAGCTGTGGGCCCTGTGCTCCAGGGAGGCCATCAGTAAGTCATTTAAGAAAGCCAGGGAAAACTACAGAAGACTTCTCCAAGCCCAAAACAAGTAGAAGAAATACTTGCTAAAAAATACTTGCCCAAACTGATGTATAACACTTCCAGATAGAAGTATCCTGAGCATCATACAGAGGGGGGTAAAAAAGTTTTGTCCTAGCCTTTTAATAGTTTAGATTAATTTTAGCTTTGTTCTAGGAGAAGGGGAAAAAGAAATACAAAGTAATGTATTATTACAGGGTTAGCCCTGCTGTCAGAGCAGGATCATTGGATGAGGAAGGGTTCCTGTTTGAAAAACAAAACCAAAAAAACCCCACAAAAACCCCAAACCAACAACAAAGCCAAAACAAACAAAACCACCCCAAACTAAACTGGCCTAGAAGGAACAGCCAAAATTCTGATGTTTTCTCATTGTTTTATAATATTTAGAATCTTTACAGATCCATCTAATTACAGATAATATCCTGATTTCCCTGCCAATGAGAAATAATTCTCCTCTGTGCTCTTTTAAATGGAGAACTTGAGTGGGGAGAAGTTGTTGCTCCAAGGTATCTCTCTGTTATCTGTCCTACATAACAGACAGTGACTAAATTCTACTATCAAAACTTTACCAAAATTGGAGGTTGGAGATCATCTTGCAGCTGAGTTGAGCTGGTTCTTCATGTATAGAAAAACCTGCTTTCAGTTTAAAAGGGTCAGTTATGATGTATCTTGATGTCATTATCTGGCAGTTTAGAAGCTAGTGATGGAAACTTCTAAGACTGCATGGAGTGTTTAGGGACAGTTGTTAGCTGAGTCCTGTTAGCCATGTTGTACTGCAGGCAGATATTTTGAAATACTTTTAAGTCTCTGGTGTTCCTGAACAATTGGAGGAGAATCCTCTTGTGATATTCCTTTTAAAAGGGATTATTATTTATTTTTGTTGTAGTTCAGTCTAAGAATTTCAGTGGAGTGTCAGGAAATGAATTACATTTTTCCTTAGTGACTAATGCAGTGAAACCTGATTTGAAGCTTGGAATCTGTTCCCAATAAAACAGAGTTACAATTATGTTATTAGAGGTTTTATCTCACTTGAAATTTCTTATTTCCCACAAAATAGCTAAAATCCTACCAGTTAGAAGCTCTTTGTCTATCCACTCTAAGTGTATTTGTTGGATAGATAATCCTGTTGGAGCAGGCTTCTACCAAGCTAGTTTTGTTTGTTCCTTTGTTCTGTTCATTACATTTGTCTTGATGCTTTTCCATTTCCAGACCTCTTGAACATTTCCAGTTCATTAAGGTTTTGAGATGCAGAAAGTGATTGGTCTGAGTGTCTTTGTGCTGTATGTTTTGAAGCTCAGATGTGTCTGCAGCAGCTGTTCTGTGCTTTTTACACCCTTTTTACTGTACATTGCTCTGGAAAGCACTAGGAAGAAGTAATAGCTTCATGTAAATAAGTGAAGAGGGTCTTTCAGTTGTTGCTTATGTTTTCTAGTCTACCTAGGTGTTGGATATTAGGTGCTCTTACTAAAATGGGGAAGGAAGGAGAGGGAAAGAGAAATATTTGAAGATCACTCAACTTTTTTTTTGGTTTGAAATAAGTTTACCTTTTCCTGAAGCAAGTTGAATGTCAAGTAAAATCACTGAACAGAATTAGTTCTGTTCTAACCCAAACCAGGACATTGAACTGTTTTGTTAGGCCCTACTATGACACAGAACTGTGAGACTTTCTATATATTACAAACAGCTTTAACATTGGAAACATTTTCACCTGTTTTCCCTCCTCTCATTTATTTTTGGCAGTGATTCATATGAAAATGGCTTTGTTTTCTTGACCTTCCTGATTGATCTTTTAATGCCTTGTTAGTTTTTTGTCAGCTTTGCAGTATTGCAGAACAATACAAGCTTAATTACTTGCTTCATGAAGTTTAAACTGTTTGAAGTGGAGCTGAGGACTGATGAATTTTTAAGTGACTTTGTAGTCTCTTAATTTTGCATCTAACAGGGAGTTATTTTCAGAAGCATTGGCATAATAAAGACTTTTCTAAAAGATGACCTTAATTATTCTGCTTTGAGTTAGGATCAGAACCAAAGGAATAATTCTAATGCTTAATTAATGATGGAAACCTCCTCATGCTGGATTTCCAGAATTTCTCCTTGTTGCAGAAACCCTGAAGGGCCACTAAGGGACCTGACTTCCCAGCTCATAAGGACACTCTGAAAGCTTCCAGAAATCTTTAGGATCAAGACACTGCACAAACACATGCTAGACATACTGGAGAGAGTTTAGTGAAGGGCCAGAAGGATGGTGAAGGGACTGGTGGACCTGACCTGTGAGGAAAGGCTGAGAGAGGTGGGACTGTTCAGCCTGGAGAAGAGAAGGCTCAGGGAGGGGGATCTTACCCCTTTATATCTTATATATGAACACCTGAAGGGAGGGTGCAGAGAGGATGGAGTCATGCTCTTTTCAGTGGTGTCCAGTGACCAGAGACATTCATCATAAACTGAAATGCTTCTGAAAACACTCTTTTACTGGGAAGGTCAGTTAATACTCACACAAGTTGCCCAAGGAGTCTCCCTTGAAGAATCTCATCACCTGACTGTACAGAGTCTTGAGGAGGTGGCTCTAGGTAGTCCTCTTTGTGCAGATGTCATAGAATCATGATGGGTTTGAGATCCCCAATAGGTGATTTGTAGGAGATGATGATTCTCCTTAAAATTAAAGATACCTCATTTGTTCCTTTAAATCTCTCATCAACTTTAGAGGAGATAACTACTTAGTGAGTTGCAGAATAAGAGGTGTTCTTTAGGACACAAAGTTCCCTTCCTCTTAAGACTTAGGAAGCATGTGAATTGAGAATTGAAGCAGTAGTTTTAGTTGCTGTTAGAGCAAAATTCAAATGTCTGTTATAACTAAGCCACCATAGGAAAACAATTTTTCTTTCCTGAGGGGGGTAATACAGAAGCACTTCCTGGGTACCCTGTTTTGCTGTAGGCTATTTCTCCTCTTGTGTAATGAATTGTGCTAGAAGAAGGGAGAATAGAAGCACTTGAAACACAGGAAAATGTGGTTGTTAAGCCACAAAAAAAAAATAAGATGTTCAAGAGCATGCATAGCAGCAAAACCAATTTCTCTCCTTCTTGATGTTGCTTTCATTTTGATAGTTACAGTTTAAAGAAAATGATAAAAAGTGGCTTTCCTTTAGGTGAGGAAAAACCTGCTTGTCATTTGTGTAATGAAAATGCTCCTATTTTGAAATGCTTCTTTATTTTCATGAATTTGCAGTGGCTCTGAATTCAGTGACTTTAAAATTGCCTGCACACTTTAGTTTGCCTTCTGGACCTGCACTTTGTGCTTAAATGAAACATTTTTATTGGCACAAAAATACTTGCCCCACCTATTTTCACTTGCTGGTGGTGGGAAGGGTAACATTAAAAGCTTTTACAAATAATTGCAGTGAGTTCTGGGGTCATTCCCCACCTGTTTATTTTGGTTTATGTAAGAACAGTGAAAAGTAATCATGCTGGTGAAGTTGTATCAGCAAAGTAGTGATTTTGGAGGCTAGTATCACTATCTGGCAAGGTGTAGGTTTAGATAATTTACACATCAACAGCATTGGCTTCTTCAAGGAAAACTTGTGACTTCTGAGATAATGAAGAGTGAATGTTGGCAGAAAGATCACTTCTTGGCTTTAACCTAGAATACCTTGTACTGACTTGGGGAACAAAAGACTGTAAATACAGAAAATCTTTGCTTAACTTCTCCCTTTCAAAGTGTCTTGACCTTGACTGGTCATTTTTAGTGCTATTTCCTCTCATTTATAAGGGGTTTGTCCTACCTATTTCATTGTCATCTCTGCCTTTTGATTTTCTTCTGCTACAGCAGCATCTACATTTCCTATCAGTATGGTTACTGTTTAGTGTAGTGATTCTGGAAAGAGATTTCTCTAAGTAGATGTTACCTTGGCAAGCAAAAGGAAAATAAGAGATTTGTCTAAGTAGATGTTATCTTGGCAAGCAAAAGAAAAATAAAGCAAACAAGTGGGAAAAAAATAGCAAAGCTAATAAGCACCTACAAAAGCAATTGAAAGACAGCATAATCTATTCAAATATATTCAAATTGGGAGTAAATCACAGAGGACTCACATCACATCTTTCTGGGTTTGGTTTTGAAATGATTAGCTGCCTTTTCTATTTAAAGCTAATAGACTTCATGTGAGTGAATCATAGTATTGCATCATTATTGTAGAAAACAGTCACTGTTGGTTGTGTTTCTTAGATTTTTGGAGGGGGGGGAAAGACCCTCTGCTCTGGAAGTTGCTCAGACATTTCATAGTCTGGGGAGGGGATGAATAAATTCTACTATAAATAATGCAGGCAACAGGAACACATTTTTGTCTTGTTAGGGGACTTCTACAGCTGGCAGCTTTTTCCTTTTCTTTACACTCCCTGTGGTATTAGCAACATAAGCTGTATAAAATTACAGCTAATTTTTTTACAAGGAGTCATTGCAGACTGGATCTCTTTCCATGACTGTTCAGACTGGTTCTGCTGGCTGAACTGGGAGCTCCCAGCTGGTCTTAATAGGCACCACTGGCATGACCTTTAAATGTGGCTGTGTCCTCCTTTCCCCAGTTCCTCTCCTGCTGTTGCCGTAGCAGAATGGGAACTCCTCCAGTAGTTAAAGGCTGATTAAATCTTAGTAGTTGGCACCTCAGATGACTGGCTAGCTCAACAAGATCTTGCTGGCTTGGAGAGAGAGCTTTTCAAGAGCATTCCTTGCTCTATAATAACTGTCAGAACAAATCCCAGACATAAGATGTCATTTTCTGCTTACTACTTTCTTCCTTTTTAATATTGTTCCCTGAAGCCTTTAAATTGTTTTACACAATCTGAGGTGCTGGTCACAGCTAACAATGCTTTCTAGTAAGATAGTCCAGAAAATGGGAACTTTTCCTTAGAACAAGATCCAGAGTTTAGGCTTTTTAATTTATGTTAAAGATTCCAGGAGAGGGTGGAGGGTGGTGATGAGAATCACTGCTTGGTTGCTGTTAGCCACCTTAGTTCTAACTGACTAAATGCTAGTGATAGTTGAGTGAAACCAGGGGTGGGATTTGTACCTTTGTTGCTCAAATGGACAAGTTTTCTGGCTGCTATCAATCCTTTATGGATTTGGATACTCCCCAACAGTGAAGGCAGCTTTAAGAACTGCTGATAGAACAAAGGGATTAGATCTGTTTATGTAGAAGAGAAGATCAGCCTGCTAATGAATGAGTAATGTTGAGAAGGATATAAGCCCATGTATTTTATGGCTTCAGAGAAATGTTAACAGAGACTAAGAATAATCTTGCCACCACTGTCTACTGCAGGCTTTTTGCCTGCACTTCTCATGAAGTCCATGGTCAGACAGGATGACTGGTTGGGCTGCTGCTGATTCAGTTTGGCAATTTCTGTGGGGTTTTTTCCACTAGTGATTTCTTTCTTCAGCACTATACAAGACAACAAAGTCACTTAGGTCAGTACCCTGTAAATACTAGTTCTCCATAGATGATGTTCTGTTAAACACAAGTCAGATCTGAGTTTATAGAATCCTTTCTGTCTTCAGCCTGGGCAATTTCCCAACTTTCTGAGGGGAAGGAGCCCAGCAAACCTTCCTTCAGACAATTCCTCCTCTTTCTCCTTTTTCCAGAATGAAAATCCAAAAACATTAGCAATGGGGGCCAAAATAACAAAGGAAAAGTAGGTGTTGCTACTTCTTGTCAGGTTTTTTGTGGATGTTCCTCTCCTTCCCTGTCCCAGAAAAATAACAAAGCTTTCCAAAGAGTCCAGAAAATAAACCACACTCTTTTTCAGCCTCTGGTCTAATTCAGAGTAGATGCCATAACAAAAATGCTAGAGAACAAATACTCTAAAGGGTATACTTTTTATCTGACTAAGGTTTTACTCCTCATCTGTTAAGACTGCAGGAAATCCTAGGGTGACTGCTAAGTGCTTGATGATGCTCAGCTCTTATTCTTGTTTCTAGGGTATTGACTGGGTTGATGGTAGTTGTTCTTTTGCTTGGTAGTTGCTCTTCTCTTGCTTGGAGCTCACAAGGTCAGTTCTTTGACTTGTGGAATGGTGATGACTGGCTGCAGATTGGCTGGAGTCACATGTACTGCTATTTTCTACAGGTCATTTTTATTTTAGTTGAAATCTTGAGGTTACAATGAATTCACTGTTGGGAGAGTTGAAAGAGATTTTTGTTTTCCCCAAAGGTGCTTTATACCATCAAATCATTGAACTTAATCCTGCATGGACATCTCTAGGAAAGCCCAGTGGTTTGTTAGAACCATTTCTTGATCAGTGTGTTTTGCCAGAAGAGCTTCTGCTGCCTGGGTTTATGCATTCAAACTGTGAGATTGCTGCCTTTTGATCTGTTAGATCTACACAGTTGATCTGTATAATGTATGAGCTGTGCCATGATACATTCAAAGAGCTAATCTCTGATTCCTTGAAACCATTTCTCCTCATGTGAGCCATGCTGGGGCTTGTGGTGTTTCTTGAGGATCCTGCAGGTCAGTGACTGTCAGACAGCCACCCAGACTGAGGCAAAAGAGGTCAGTGCTTGTGCTTCTACTATTTATTTATTTAGGAGAGTGCAAAAGCTAGAAAACATGATCACATGTCTCATTGGAAGACTCTGGGTAAGCCACACTTGTTCTAGAGACAAACAGGATGTCATTTCAGTAGCAGAATCCTTCTGTGAGCCTTCTGGAAACAAATGTTTTGCATGAAGACTCAATTTTTCCTGTTCTGACCTCATTCAAATAAATTACCCTGCAGACTCTAGTTGTGGTCACCCTTTCTTGAGAAAGCCTTTTCTTGAGCACTGTTGAGAATCCAGACTGTATCTGAGTGCTCTTGAGAACAGGTGAAGGTTTAGAGCGGAGCACTGTGCCTTAATCCTGGGAGATGCTAGGAAGATCAGTGTCCTTTAGAGCTTCCAGCTGGTGTTTCTACCTGTTCTTCAAACTGTTGTGCTCTCCATAGGAAAGTATCTTGACCCAGAACAGCAAAACAGCATGCTTTTCTCTTTAATTAGGTGATGAATGAAGATATTTACAGAGGAAAGTAAAGCCAAGCAATAGTAGGGTTGTCGAGGACCTCTTGTCATCCATAGGGATCTTTATTCCCCTGCTGTATCTGACCAGTCCCAACTTCTTGGTTTCTCTAGTGCAGGAGCAAAGATAGAAGGTTGGCTCAGAGTGTGAGGGAGGGAACTAAGACATAAATCCAGCTGACATTATTGGGACTTGGACACATTTGCTTTCCAGCTGATTGAGAACATAGCCATGAGAGGAACGTGCTTGGGAAGGTTCCACCTGCCCCTTTGACGTAGGACAAGAAAGAAACCATTCATTTCCTGACAGCATAGCTGGAAGTGGAATGGTTATTTAATGTGTTAGGCTTGGCAATCTGATTCATAGTTTTTTGGATGCTTGTAGTTGCCAGTTCTCAATGCAAGAACTGAGTTTTATTTATTTCTTTAATTCCATGAATAAAAAGATGCAACAGACAAATCTTCAGGGAGTCAGAGCGTACTGTGAGCTGCTTTCTGCTTTGTTCTCCCTCTAATAGCAGGATACCTAAAAGTATTTTAAGGCTTGTCCTTTCACATCAAGCCTCTGGGAAAGAAAAAAATCAAGGGTGGGGGCACAACTGAGCATGGAAAATCTTATGGAATTGCTCTTGGGCTTCCTTTTCATGTGAAATTTCCCTGAAATTTTCCCCATGACTCATTTCCTTCTTGATTCTTTTTTAAGTCCATAGTTTGGGCTTGCTAGCTTTTTAAGACAAGAAGGTAGCTTTTTTTTCTCCTGCCCAGTGTGGATTTTGCAAAGGTGTATATTCAGTGTTGAAGTTATTCTGCATGTTCTCAGTGCTTAGACATTGCAGTCTGGTCTCCATGGGGACAGATGCCCTTTTGTTTCCCCCCCTCTCTAACTTCTCTTTACAGCCCATGTGCAAAAGCCAGGAAGCAAGGAGTGCACTTCCAAAGAAAACAGATATTAATCAGGCTTGTGTTGTGTGAGAGAAGAGGTGGTGGGAAGTGTAGGATGTTTTATTTTAGCAGATGTCTATTGATGGTTGCAAAGGTCTTGTGTTGACAGAAGCTCAATGAGGGGATTTTGTTATGGCTTCATAGCTTCTGGCTTGCAGTTTTCAGTTCATGTACTCTCCTTCTGGATATAGTTCATTGTTTGCCAAAACTCTTAAGCTGCATGGATGTAGAGTAAAAGTTGCACATTTGTGTAGGAAAACCTTTATTCATAGCAGGAAACTCTTCCATGGCATCCTGGACCTTCTCCTTCCCTCCCTTTTGTCAGAGGGAAGACTCCTATACTGCCTGCAAAGAAGGTTGTGCATTGGAAGGGTTCTAAGGTCACAAATCCTGAGGAGGTTAGGTGTCTCTTTAGCTTTTCCTACTGTGATTGCAAATTTTACTTCAAAGTTCTAAACTGTTAACCCCCTGTGGATCAAGCCACCCTGAAAAGAAGCTCTGTGTGTATTTGCTGCTTCACAGGAAGAGAAAGTGGGAGTTTTCTTTTGTGAAATTGGATTATAGGATCAGGCTATTGAATGGAGGGAGATGGGATGGAGAGTGGGGGGGGGGGAATAGTGCCAGTGACCCAATTTCAGGTGCTTATGTAAATGCCCAGAATGAAATGAAGAAAATCCTTCTTTGACAGATTGCTACTAGACTTGGCAAATTCAAAATGGCATAAGGTAGTTTGCACCCTGGATTTAAAATAAATAAATAAATAAAAATCTGTGGTTTGCTGGTGTGAAGCAGAGGGTAGCTAATTTGTTTTCCATTTAATCTTTCCTCTCAAGTATTGACAACCAAACCTTTATTCCAGAACAGTAAGATTATTGTAATATACATTAAAAAAAGAGGTGAAATCTGACTTAGAAGATGATTCTTAAAATTCCTTCAATTCTTTTGACTTCAGTATCTAGCTAATCTAAAACACTGGAAGAAATATGCTCCTTTACATAAGTACATCTTGCTCTGGAAGTATCTTGTGGTTTCATGTTTCATTACAAAAATAAGGCCATTACTTTTTCTTTGATTAAATAGCATGGGTTTGAATTTCTTTATTAAAACCTGAATTACTTTATGCATTGCCTGTACAGTTTTCCTAAATATTGATGTAGAAGATTGTTTACATTTCTTGATACATTAAATTCAGGGCAGAGGGAAAGGGAAGACTTAAAGAATAGTTTCAGGAACATTTCTGTTCTGGACTACTCTGTTGTGATGTCTCCTCAATACAGCAAAATGAGGGATGGGATTGAATTGCTCAGCAAGGCTCAATATCATTTAGTCCAACAGTTGTTTCCTCTCACCAACATTAATAATAGATGTTTGATCCCAAAAGAAGAGGTCTTTTTCTAAAGCTGTTGTGAAAGCTGCTTGCTGTAATGATTCAGTAAAGTGTTCAACTGTGGCTGAATTGGAAAGGAAACACAAGTTGTTGTAAAAAGAATTCAGTATAATAAATCTTAGCTGCTGTTGAAAACTCTGCTCAGCAAGAGGCCATGTTTCCTCAAGTTGTTTTCACATTTTCTCCTTGCTGCACTTTTGAAGACTATTTTACACCCAGCTTTACCCCTCCTTAAGTCAGTTAGACAAGGGCTCTTGGGCAAGGTGGGTGATGGAAAACTCAGGCTCATATAGGCCTGAGTCAGTGCATTAAATCTTCTGGGTTGTAATTGGCTTCAAATTGTCTTTGTTAGAAGGCATGTTGGGTTGCCTTGCTTAGCTGTCTGTAATCCAGGGCTTTCCAATAGCTCTAGGCTTTCCTTTTGGTGTAGTATGTTCCTTTATTCCCACAGCTAAACTGTTTTGGTTCTCTGTCTTCTCTCTGACTGTGGAACAGAAAGCTCTGGAGTATTAAGCCATTTTACATAAAATTAAAACTTGTATGTTTTATTTAATGATGTGTTGAACTTCTTTGTGTTAATCCAGGTATGTAAGTGAGACTGTACCAGCCTGGGGTTTTTTCACAGCACATCTGTAGATCCTACAGTAGAAGTTGCAAGCATTTGTTTTCTGTTTTAGCTGTGATAAATGTGCTCCTAGTTGTCTGTGCATTTCTCTGGAGAGCTTTTAAGGCTCTCTACATAGTAAGAGCTACCCTCCTGGGAAGAGGGTGCTCTTGCATAAATGCAGATCAAGTACATGCAAGCAATTGTATTTAGTGTTGAGAGTAGAAGCACTCAGAGGAAGCATCTGCATATGTTTCTTTCTGAAAGTCAAAATTAGGAGGTTTTAAACTTAACTAACTTTTCCAGAGGTGTTCTTCCCTCCATCATTGCTCACAGTGATCTAATATTCTGTGGTTCTGTGATGAGAGGAGAAGTCAGAACTCTGAAGGGCATGGCCCTTGACTTCCTTGTCACTAGTGTTCTTAAATTTTTAGTGCCTCTGTGGAGAATTAGGTTTAAGACCCTGCTGAGTATGACTAAAGTTATGTAGGAGTGAGTGTTTCTCTGTTAGGTGCCTCTGCTGAGTAGAAGTTCCCATACTGTTCCTTCTGCCCATGAGCTTGGAAAGCAGCATCCCTGCATCTCTTCTTGGTTTTATGCCTCTGGGAAAGATGGCAAGTTGACCAAACTGCCAGTTAATAACATTTTACTAAAGAGTTGGAACAGTTTTACTCCCCCTTGTTTGATGAAGGGCTGGTAACTATAGTTTCTGTAAATAGTTTCCATGCTTTTGTTAGTATTTACTTACACTAACATAAACAAATAGCTTTAATGGACTCCAAGTGATACTGTGGAATATCAGGGCTTTGATCCTTGTGTGGCATCATTTGCCATTAGTATTCTTCTCTTGTTTATCAAGCTGTTTGCTTGGTGGCCATACTGGCAACAAAACCAGTTCAGGGCTGAACATCTCAGTCTAGGATGAGATAGCTGTCTGTTCCATGCTCAGATGAAGGATGTTGTTTAGCTCTGGGACATAAGAGTATTTCATAGTCAGTGTTGTTATTTTTAATGCTGCTGCTTGCTTTGTTCAGCTTTCTAGCTGTGCTTGTGATGGTTTGGGGTTTTTTTCTGAGATTCAGCTTGCCTTACAGACATGCCAGGAGTGGGCACATTTCCTTGAAGCTGTATTGTTTGCATGCAGAATGTCCTAGTATGAAAGATACACTGTCTTTTGATGCTTTGGAAGTACTTCAGAGTTTCAGCAGTGTGGAGACACAGAGAGAAGCCTAAAATTGATGAGGAAGAAGGGGAAGTGGAATGTCATAAACATCTGGTTTTGACAAGTCCATAATTTATAATTTCCACAATGCCCATTGCAGTGAACTCCCAGGCATTTCCAGAGCTGTGATGACATTTGGGAATTCTTCTGCAAATGTAGCTAGAAATATGTATGTGCTTTCTCATATATATCCTTCACCACTTGCCCAGGTGCTTCACTTATTAGTGAGCATATTTTACAGCTTGCAGGTAAGCTGCTGTGGTTTCTGTGCTACTAGTGTGCTAGTCAGAAACAGCTGATTCTTCCCAGGAATTCTGGGGTTTTGTGTAGTCTTTTCCCTTGGTAAAAGGGAAGATGTATGCCAGGCTGTGTTCCCACTTGGAAAATGAAAGAATGCTAGATCTTCCTGGAAGAGAAATTCTTGTAGCAAGAGGAGGAAAAAAAAATATACTGAAATATTTACATCCTTATAATGACTTGATGATAGATCATTGACTCTAAATCTGTCTGGCCCTGAAGAAAAGTCTAGATACAGCTGATAGTAAACATGTTCCATGGTTATGGAAACTGCTGTGAGAAGTTTAGATCTTTCTGGTAGCATGGTCAGTACAGCCAATTCTGGATGATATCCCTTTTTGGATATGATTTATCTGGTGCAGAGATTGAGTCATTGCATTTCCTCTTAAATTCCCTTATTGTTATTATTTAAGGGATAGAGGGGTTAACAGTAAATAACCTTCTCTAGACTCTGTTAGAGACATGAAACCTGATAGTTTTGGTGTAGGTCAGAGTATTGCTTATCTTCTGGTTTCTCCTAGGAGGTACCAACAGCATAGTTTCCTTAACTAGCCAAGCAATTTTTTTTCTTCAGTGATCACAGTCTTTGGAAAGTTCTTTTGTCTTTCAGTTCCTTTCACCCATTACTTTGCAGCTTTTAAGGTTCCTTTGTAGCTATGTTCAGCTAAGCCTGGAGATGGTCACTTGGTCTGCAGCCATGGCCCAGATGTGTATGGGGAAGCTCTTTATGTGTAGCTTTTGTGAGGCTTTCCTTCTTTCCTCCCTCTTTTTTCCTCCTAGCTCTTGTTTCGTTGGAGCATTGCTCATGTGTAAATCTACTAGTCCCTGCACAGCCAGAATGAGTTATTTCCCTGCCTGAGTCACTTTGGTGTTCTGTAATTATTCCATGGATACTTTATTGTTGGATTGCCCAGCATTTCTGTCTGCCACAGCATGTCTGACCAATCTGCAGCTGCCAAATACATCTGCAGCTGACTTCAGACTCAGTCTGATTGTAAGATTGGCTTGGTCTTTGTGCTGGGAAATACAATACCTGTAAAAACACTTTTAATTCTTTTTTTTATAAGTTAATAATTTTATAAGTTCTAGCAAACTTTATGAAAACCTGAGGTTCTGTTTCAAAGGAGCTACTGTTTTATAGAATAGAAAGCTAAAAAGCTGAAAATCTTGGTCTTAGAGGTTGCTTTTTTTGTTTCAGTTTCTCTTCTGACAGCTTGGTAAAGTTGTATAAGCACTGGCAGATAACTTCCCTGGTTGCTTCAGCATTGACTTACTTTATTTAGCTTCTTACAGTGGTAATTTGTTGTAGGATAAAATGATCTTTAAATGTTGGTGCCCAACATTTTGTTCTTCATTTGTTAACAGCACTGGGTCCTGTGCATCTAAATGCAGAATGCTTTACAACTAAGAACCAAACTGTCTCCCTTATCTTCCTGTGTGTTTAAGGGGCCAAAGCAATTCAGCTTTTACAAGAAACATGAGTTCCTTTATTGTACTGTATTGGTAAAATGTTTTCTGGCTTTGCAAACACCAAGTTTGAAGAAAAATGCTGTGTGTTTATATTAATAGAGTCAGATTCAGTAGCCCTGGAACCAGAAGCAAGTGTCTGCATCAGCCTGCTGCTGTGCATGGGCTGAGAATCCCTGCTGAGACACAGAGCTTTAATAGCTCAAGTAGAGATCATCCAACTCAGCTCTTGAGTCTTGCTAGGCAAAGCTTGCATCTATGCACAGCATATACAGCTGCCTGAAGGAAGTGTTGATGCTGTGAAATTTCTACTAGGAATGGTTTTGAAGACCTGGATTGACTTTGAGCCCTGAGGGACATCCCTTTGGAGCTGTCAGAAGAGAAGTTTCCCTTTGGAGCTGGTGGGAAGAAAGAATTGCAGAGCTGAAGATGGGCTTAAAGTTCTTCAAGTTCTTAGCACTGGTTTGGAATGTGATTTTAGCAGTATCCAGACATGCTCTTGCCTGATCCTACCAGGGAGCTGTGCACATAAGATGTGAAGACTGTTCTCTACAAGGATCTGAAAAGCATAGCAGAGCTTCATGTCTTTCTGTAAGGTCTGGAAACAGAAATATTATAGTTAGTAGTGGGACAGTAGTTTGGCAATGGGTAGGTGTTGGCTAGATCACTTTGGGTGTTCCATCTTCACCAAAACATAACAGGTTGGGAACAGGATTCCAGGTCCAGAGATGGAACAAGTGCAAATAAATGGTTTCTTCTGCTTCTAGTGAGAAGAAAACATTTGTAAATTTTCTGCAGAACTAATACATTTTTCTTCATTTGTTTTGAAGCCTGCCAGGTAACTGATCTATTGTTTCTACTATGCTTGCCTTGGAAAGCAGCCAGCATGTAAGCATAACTCACTAGAAAACCACAATTTATGTGGCTTTTAAAGTTGTAATAAACATGTGATAGTTGCTGATGTCTAAGTATGCTTCCAAGTGCTGTGGATTCATCATACAAAGGCAGCACTGCAAGATTTCAAGTTTTTCTAAAGTGTGAAACTTCCCAATTAAGTGGCTAGAGCACTTTTATCATTATTTACAAAAGGCTTTTTGGTTTGTTGTGTTTTGGTTTTTTTCTTTGATATTTGTGTTAGAAATACATTTTAAAAAGCCTGAGGCAGTTGCACAGGCTCAAAGCCTTGGCAAGATTTTATGCCATTGATAATAGCAATTTCTTTGTTATTAAAAACATAGCAATAAAATAGAGTCATAAATCTGTCTGCAGGCTCTGTTCTCCATCTCTCATGCAAGTACTGTTTTGTACATGAATTACATGGGAGGGAAATGCAGATAAGTCTCTAGTGTTTAATTTTCTTTTCAACCCTTTAACAATTCTGAGAGTAGATAAAATTTATAATCTTAAAATTGATTCTAGGTGAAGATTTGCTGGCTTCAGTTAGTTTGCTGTTGGGATTTTTAGCATGAGGCTAGCATTTCTAGCATGTAACATGCTACTAAGAAGAGGAATAGAGTGGTTTAGCTGCTGCTGTTGTTTTACAGGTGATGACTGCCATGGAGTGAAAGACATTAAAAAAGAGTTAATAAAACAGCTCTTTTGGTTAAAAAAAACCCTGCACACTATGTTATTACCCATCTAGAATCAACTGAATTTGTAGTATCCATTATCACTGGAAAAGGAAGAATTACTTAGGTTCATGTTTTCTGTTCTAAAACAGAGAGAGGGTTTCATCAAGGGTGGTCACAAATACAAAAGCTCTCACTGGAACCTCCTCCAAGTTGGCTATTTTGTTGAAGACCTCTCTCTCATAGTCTGCTTTTACAGCCTGCCTTTTTATTTCCATGCTTCAGCTTCTCAGTATAAGATGAGTTACCATCAGTTTTCTGTCATGCTGTTAACAGCCTCATGATGGTCAGTGATTTTTCCAGCTTGTTGAAGAGGCTGTTTGAATGTTGTTCCTATTTCTGCTGTATTTCTTTGGAGTTGTTCAGCTGAGGAGGAAATGCTGTCAGGAGGGCAGGGAAGCTGTTAGAAGTTCAGTGGCTGTGTCCTTACATGGAAGGGAGTTGGGAATTACTGTCCTGGAAGTAGGCTAGGAAAAGAGTTTATCTTGGGAAAGGTGAACACAGCAAGGTTGTTTTTTTTTCTTTTAGAACCTTGGAAACCCAACATTTCTTCAGAATTGCACATTCAGGATCTGTTACAGTGCATATCAGTGACTTGAAGAGCTTTCACTGTTCTTAGGGACTGATCTTTTGGTTCCATGCCAGTAGCAGAGATCTTAAGATACTCCACTGAGCACGCTACTGCTTTTGTCTTTGGGTAACTGTTCTTCAGCATGGAGTCCTTGATTTCTGTTCCCCAGCTGAGGATTTTATGGTGAAATAGATACTTCTGAAGTTATAAATGCCACCTTTCCCTGCCAAGGATAGCTGTGAGCTCAAGTGTTGGGGTGCTTTTATGCAGGGGGGAAGAAAAGAAGATTTATAGGTTTGTTTGTAACATCTTTAATTCCAGTGTGGATCATTGGAGTTGCTTTTCCTAATTTTCACTTGGGTTTGTTATCTGGCAGCATTGCTCAGCTTTTGGGTTTGTTGTGGGCTTTTAAAACCAGAGGACTTAAGATTTGTCAGCTGTCAACCACAAGTAGCTCTTTTGGGTAAAGCAGGCTGGGCCTGGAGCTGACCTGCAGGTTTTTCCATGCTATACCTAATAAAACTGCAGAGCTGCCCACCACTTCTGTTTGTTGCATGGTTACAGGAGTTTGAAATGATTTGATTTTCATTTAAAGACAGGGGGTGAAGAGAGTAGGGGATTGCAACAGCTCTTTTTCATCTGCTAAACTTACTTGGCCATGTCAGCCAGGGCACTCTTGGTTTTTATATGTTGGTTGCTGTTTGATACAGGCTTGTAGAGCCACAGGAACTTTCAGGATAATACAGTTGTATGCATGGAAAGCCAGGAAGATGTAATTCAGAATTATTTGTGTCTGTGCAGTAAGGGCAGTGAAAAATAAGGGAGCTTTTGGGAGGAGAAGCTCTTGTGCAGTTCTTCCTACAGCAGCTCAGATTTGTCAATTAGTCCAGATTTTCTGAATATAGTAAGGAATAAAAGCAAGCTATTTTTCCATAAATCATTCCTTTTTCTTCAGGAAGCAGCTGTAAGTGTTGCTTGATACCCTTTTAGAAATGATTTTAATTACCTTATGCTTTCATTCAAGCTTTATTGTTCTAATGGTTGTCTGGAGCAACAGTCTAAAGAGTGCAGGTAAATAAGAGTGAAAAAGCAGCAGACTGATTTGATGTCTGTACCCTGACTGAATTCCCTGCTTACAGTATTTAAAGGCTGTACTGCAAAGAATCTCAGCCAGACTTTTTGCATTTGGAAAGACACAATTACACTTGGAAGAGCAAATTAAATGTTCTGTTTTTTTAATTGAATTAGAATAGTCAGATTAAGTCTTGGCAAATAGAAGAGAATCAATTCTAAGATGCAGCAATAATAATATTTTCTTGATAATTACTCAAACTGTTGTACTTTTTATTCTGTGCATATGTAAGCTAATATCTGCCCTTCTGTTAGGGTCAGGGATATAGTTTGTGATGACAATTCTCTTCTTGCCTGTATTGTTTTGTGATACATGTGTTGCATCTCTCACAGGTTTTTAAATGCAAGAACTGAATAAAAAGGATAGAGTTTTAATGGTCAAGTACTGGTTCTTTACATAGTTGTTTTTTTTTTTTTTCTGGGATAGTGATCTGTGATGAATTTGTTTGTTCCTTAAAATCCTGAGGTACCCAGCACAAGAATCAGGAATAAAATACATTTCATGTAGAGGTTTGTGGAAGCTGATGAAGCTTTCTGCCTGTTGTGTGTGCTACTGATTGGGGTGGATACCTGCTGCCATTTATGTCATTGTTTCCCATATCACTTCTGCTCTTTCTGCAGTTCTTTTAGTTGAGGCACAAGTTATGTGACCAAAGAGATGGGGTAAGTTATAACTCTGGCTCTACAACTGAGTTAATCTACAAAAGTTGGCTGTAAGCAATTGTTTGTTGTTGTTAAATACAGGACTGCATAGAAACCAGTCTATTGTTCTGAGTGCAAGAACTCTTAAAATTGCAGTTGAACTGTTGTCATGGAAAGAAAAAACCCATAAAATGCTCAAAGAGAAAAGCCAGATGATTTGTTGGACTTGAAATGTTCTGCTAGGATGTCTCATTTCCACTGCAACTCTCTATATTTTCTCACTTAGTCACCTGCATGCTGGTTGCTGCAGCCCTTGTGTTATTTGCCTCACAGGCTGGAAAGGATTGTCCAGGTGCCCCCTCTCTGGGCTAGATGGTTTTGTTTGGTAACCCTAAAGGCAAGTGAGCAAGTTGAAGTTTGGGTTCATTCTTTTGATGGCTTGTTTAGTGGACACCTGGGAAGTTGGCAGTGTTTCTTGCCCTCTTGCCCACATCCTTGAAGTCCAATTCACTTTACTCAGGTGGAAGGTTTGAGAAATGGTTGTGAAATTGATGTCTTCTGACTTGGAAAGTGTTTCAGAGAGCTGGAATTTCCAGCTCACCTCTTTCATTTGCCATGCTTAGGGGAAAGGCAGAACTAAATGAAGTCAGTCCACAGTTAACTGCTGGCTTTCTTTGCAGAACTGTTAAGAGAAAGGGCATCCTTGGCTGGCTCTGGGAGCTTCAGCTTGATGTTAATTGAAGATAACGTTTACCTTTTCCTCTGGTAATTGACTGGAAGAAGAATTCTGGCTGAAAGAAGAATTAAACTCAATGCCTAGTATTCCCCATTCAGTTCTTGAAGACTAATGAACAGTTTTATTGCCTCTGCTGATTGAATGGAAACATACTGACCAGTAATAATACAATGTTGGTTTATTGGCACTAAAAAGCATTTCTTTCTTTTTTCACTGGTGTAATAAAACCTGATTTACTGACTGCATAATACTAAGTGCTTAAAAATCTCTCTAGTTACTAGGCAGCTGGCTCTGTTTGTCAGGTGGTGTTGCTTAATTCCATACTGTAGGTTAAATCTTGTTTTACATTGAATCTGAAAGACAAATGAACCTGTTTGTACAAGAACTTTAGAATTAGCCAGGAGCTGCTAAAGAAATGTGAAGTGTGTGGTGAGTCTGGACTACTGTGAAACTTCTAGACCTTTCATTTTAATGGTAGAACTCTTATTTCTCACCAGATAAACTTATTTTGCATCCTTTGCCCACTTATAAGCCACAGAAACAGTTGTGAAGGAGAACAAGTTTTGTTAGAGAGCAGGCTGTTGAAAACCTTTTGAAATAGGATTATGCCAACCATGTCCTGGGGTGCATCAAGCACTACAGTCCTAGCTGGTTGAGGGAAGTGATTGTCCTGCTCTGCTCTGCACTGGTGTGGCCTCACCTTGAGTATTGTGTGCAGTTTTGGACACCATGATGTAAAAAGGAGGTAAATCTACAAGAGAGCATCCAGAGGAGGGCCACAAAGATGGTGAATGGTCTAGAGGGGAAGCTGTATGAGCAGCAGCTGAAGTTACTTGGTTTGTTCAGCCTGGGGAAGAGGAGACTGAGGAGAGACCTCATTATAATCACAAAGTGTGATCCTCAGGGTGTCCTGTGTAGGGTTATGAGCTGGACTAGATAATCCTTGTGGGTCCAATCCAGCTCAGAATATTCTATGATTCTATGGTCTACAGTTTCCTTAGGAGGGGAAGCAGAGGAGCAGGAGCTGATGTCTTCCTTCTGGTGACCAGCATTCCTGAGGGAACAGCATGAAGCTGTGCCAGGGAAGGTTTGCGTTGGATACTAGGAGAAGTTTCTTCACCCAGAGGGTGGTTGAGCACTGAAACAGGCTCCCTAGGGAAGTAGTCACAGTGCCAAACCTGACAAAATTCAAGAAACATTTGGACAAAGCCCTCAGGCACATGGTGTGATTTTTGGGGTGGTCCTGTGCAGAGACAGGAGTTGGGCTCGATGATCTTCGTGGGTCCCTTCCAACTCAGGAGATTTGATGATTCTGTTCTGTGATCATAACAAGCTGTGGTTTGTCTGCCACTCCAGCTGTACCTTGAATAAAATCATGGTGATTATGAGGAAAACAAGCCAAAATCTGATGACAGGAGGGTGTCTCTGCTTGATGTTACTATGCAAAACACTTTGTTTACATAGTCAAATAAAGATGCTTACAAGAATGCAACTGTTTTGGAAACTAATTTGTCCCATTGTAGCCAAAAATTATTAAAATTAACTTAAAGGTAAAATAAAAAATGTATGTGAAGTATTACTGTTTCCTGTTACCTGGAGACAGAGCATGTTTTCCTTCTGCTGTGGCAACGAGAATATGGGAAGTACAATACCCCAATAACTTGGAGTTCTGCCACAAAATAGATGAAGATCTACAAGCCCAGTATGAGGGTGCTGCCCTTCTTAGTCTTTGCAGCTTTTGGCCTGAATCTTAATAGAATTGTGACTCTCTCCTCCCAGTTCTGACCCACACAGCAAATGGAAAAGCAGCTTTAAGATGCATAAAGGCTGTAATACATGCTAAATCCAGTGCTGAGAGTGATTGCTGCATTAGGGAGAGAGAGCTGTCAGCAGCAGTAAAGGAACTTTGAAGATGCTTGGGTTCTCTTATTCAGACTCTTACTCCTTTCATTTCTTGGATGTCTCAGCTCTGATTATGACTCTGCTCCCATTTTCTTTGTTTAGAGGTGGTTTTCACATTTGTTTTAGGTTGTTTTACAAGTCCTCATCAAGTACTCCTTTCCCTTCGAGATTATGTGCTTGTTTTCTAGCAGCGTTTTGAAGTTGTGGGCCTGTATTTTGCATTGATTTGTAACTGTTCCTTCTCTTGCTGGATGTGTCTGTGTGTGCCCATTCGGTGTGGCTGACATGGAGCTAGAAAGATACTTTGTTTCCTATGCTAGGTGTACAAGGGGCTGAAAGATGCAAAAGTTTGGTAATAGAGTCAATTCTCTGTTGCCTTTGGTAGTAGGTGTCTAAGAATTCCTCAGGTGACTTTGCTTTGAGAGTGGTGGAGCTCTGGACCAGGCTGCCCAGGGAGGTGTCTGGAGACATTCCAAACCCACCTGGACACCATCCTGTGCAAGCTGCTGTAGGTGACCCTGCTCTGCCAGGGGAGTTGGACTAGATGATCTCCAGAGGTCCTTTCCAACCCCTAACATTTTGTGACTGACACAATCATCAGCTGGATACAACAGCCTCTGTGGCACCAACTCAAGTTGACACCAGTGTGCAGAACCTGACCTGGTCCTGAGCATTACAGCTTTCCCTTTCAGCAGGGTGTGTGGCCACATGGAACCTGCTGCTCTTCACCTGCCCAAACAAGCTGGTAATGCAGTGTTGAGTACTGTTTTCAGGAGGCCAGCTGGATGGTTACTCTGCTATAAGTTGTTTATATCATCACAGGCTTCTCATTTTGCAGTTTTGCTCAAGTACCTGAAGACATTTTCTGTCCTCAGACCTGTTTGCATGGCATGTGCTTTATTGTGGTGGAGGTAATTCAGAAACAAAGTCTATCCAATATTCTAGATAAATGCATGTGTGCCTGTGTAAAGATATATAATGCATTCTATAGAAGCAACAAGCAAAATCTGGTATGTAACACACTTTAAAAATCTGACTGCAAGAGAGATAAATGACAGAGATTAAAACCACACATGGTCTCTTTTGTGTCTAAACACTGCAGTGTTTAACCCAGTGGAATGCAGTATAACTTACTTATGTATATCCTGGAACATTAAAGAAAATAGTGCTGTGGTGGAGGTTGAAGAAGAGAAAACCCCCCAAAACCACCAGACTGTCTTTCACATAAAATACAGAGAATCTTTTTTTCTTGGGTATTTGTCTCTGCTCTAATTTGAGGGAGGGATCACTGTAGATTGTGGAAAGCTTAACATATAAGTAAGTGACCTACATTGTTTTCCTAAGAGTCAAGGAGGATGACAGAGCAGTGTCTTCTCTCATTAACTCTGTGGCTACCTGTGTGAAGTAGGCAAGTATTTGGAAGGGGAATGTGTGTTGTCCTGCAGCTGCTGGGAGCCAGGGTGTCTGTCTGGTGGATGTCATTACATCTGACTCCAAGACTGGTGCCTCTGAGCAGCCTTGCACAGGACCAGAGCAGCTGGCTGAAGGTAGACAAACTCATGTGCTGTGTCTGCTAGTGGGTTTTACCTGTCTGAAAGCTGTCCCTAGATGTCTTCTGTTGGTTTGCTGTGTGTATTCCTCATAAAATGCTTGATTAGATCAAGCACATGGAATTTTAATCCTCTCTGTGGCCTTTTGCAGTAGATCTCAAATCTTAGTATGGCAGGAGAAGGTCTTTTCTTCTAGTCTTCCTGCAATTAATGATTTGCTTTGCTTTTTCTGTTGTTTCTCTGGGTTTTCTCTTTTGTCTTCTGCTACTTTAGTTTTGGACTTTCCCCATGCAGGTTTGCAGTAACAGATACAAGAAGGTAGCTGGAGCTTTTTCTTCAGTGCAGTACTCCTCAAGGATCCCTGAATATGTCAAAATTGATCCTGCTCAGTGTGTGTCTATGTGGACAACTAGTTATTTAATTCCTGCTTTTGGCAGGAAAGAGAGGGCTCTCTACTCAAGGATGTAAAGAATATGTATCTGGAATTCAGATTTCATTGTGTATACCCTTTCTGACACAGCTCTCAGCAAACATTTGCATTTAGTGTTACTTTTTCTTGCTATGCTGAGGAAGTCAGGCTAAGTACAGCTTCCTATATCCTTCTTACAGGAAAAAAAATTGTATGACCTCTTGTCTTGGCCTTCCTCCAAATATGTACAGTTTAGGAAATAGTTTAAAGTATCCCAGAATAGAGCTACTTTCTTGTTCTTTTGCACATTAACTTGCTTTTGCTACTTCACATTGATAGCAACACTAGCATTGTCATTTCTTGACTCTTGAATACTTTGCTGGGCAAACCTGAGTGCTACAGACATTGCACACAGCATGCTTGAGAATAAATCATGTGTCTTCCAGTACACAAGGCTTAATGGATTACTTTTCCATGGTTCATTTTAAAATGAAAACCACCAGCTTCCTGTTTTTCTTGTTCTGCAGTCCTGTCTACCCAAACTCCTGTGAGTTCTAAAATAACCTGTTACAGTAAAGAGACTCAAAAGTGACTTCTACTTAACTTTTGATTTTAGAAACAATTCTTTGAATCCAAAATAGATGAAACCAGTCTATTTTTAGGCCTTCATTTAGAGAATTGATATTTCCACATTGTCTTTGTCCTAGCTGGTAGTAGTCACTAAATTGTGAAAGCTTGTAGCTATTCTAAATGCTTGGAGGCTTGCTGAGTGTTCTGCCATAATGCATTAAGAAGCTCTGTGCCCTGTACTTTGCAATTTATAATAAGAGTGGAGCTGATAGCACAGACACTGAAATAGTTTGAGTCTAGACTACTGTCTTAAAAACCAAAGGCTATTGGTTTTTTTTGGTGGAATAAGTATGGAAAATAACTGATAGGGACAGCTGAAGTACAGCAGACTGCCAAAGTCACAAATTCCCTAAGCCAGGGCAAGACAGGTGGTTTCAGACACTGCTTCCATGCCCTGTTGAGATGAAAAGGGAACTGATGTTTGAAATGATTGATCAGTCCCACAAGGTTTGAGTGCTTTCTGAAGGAGGTTGCATGTAGACCCTTGTTAGGTGAGGAAGAGGTGTTTCTGCAGCACTGTGTTCAGGAGAGATAGAAAAGCAGATTTTCCTGTCTTCAGAAAATGCTGTCTGTCAATGCCAAAGGTAATGGCTGAAAAGTTTAATATGTGTTCTCTTAGGTAGCTCTTTTGTACCTTTGGATACTAAAAATAGCTTGCTGGAGGTTTTAGAGTGGAACAACTGTTGTAATAGGTGAAGGAAATTATGCTGTAGCAGATAGTGCTGTAACCCCCTGAATATCCCAATGTTCCTTCCAAATCACTGTGTTTATCACAGAATTTATAGTCATTCTCTTCCTGCTGCTTGGAGGCAGAACCACTTGGTTATATTTACTGTCATCATGTGTCATTAGGCATGGGAAAAATGGAGGAATATTACCTCCAACTGGACTGAAGGACTTTCAGCTTCTAACATAATACTGCCTTTCTTTTTCAGAGCCATGGTGTCATGGAAAGGGATCTACTTTGTACTTGCACTATTCTTGGGAAGTTTTTTTGGCAGCATATTCATGCTTGGCCCTTTTCTGCCTGTGATGTTTATCTCCCCGGCCTGGTATCGCTGGATCACGGATTGCATTGTGGCCACTTGGCTCACACTCCCAGTGGTAAGTTGTGGTTTCACCAAGTTCTGGGCAGCTGGTCATGATCCCACAGTTTAATTTACTGACTAACACTTTGGATTTGATTTGTTTGGGTCTTTTTTTAAAGGTTTTGATGCTTTTGTCAAGACAGCCCTTCACACACTTGGATTCTGTGGAGAGTTAGGGTTTAGTTGCAGGTTGTGTGCCCATCTCCAGTCCCTTTCTGCTGCAGTTTAATTCATCTGTAAACTAATGCCATGTCTTAGTTGTACTCTTGAAAAGGCCTTTTTGTGACATCTCATCCAGTGTTGACTAGATACTAATCAGAGAAGAGTAGATGAAGCACTAGTAAGCAGGAGGATTTTTTAGATTACAACCCCCCTAAATGAGTTGTCTTACAAGCTCCTCCTCTTGACTGTGCTCCAGCTATCTAATTAGCAAAATTATACACTGTCTGGTACATTGTTGCTGACCTTCACTGTTCTCTTACTTAATGCTCTTAGAATTTAGTCCTTGTAGTTGAATTAGAGAGAAATTATTTCAGGTGGAAAAGAACTTCCTCTAGAAATGAAGTCTTCCTCACTTCAAATGCATCAACTTTTATAGCTATAGTAGTCTGAAAATGAATAACAAAGCTCTTCCCTGTATTGTTCCTGAGGAAAGGCAGTAAGAATGGGATCTGTCTCTTCATCCATTCTCTAACAACCAAGGGACTTTTTTCCTCTGGGCCTTTAAAGGTTTCTTTAGCTTTTTCTGAAGCAAAAATGCTCCATTGGTATGCAGAAATATGAATCTTGTGGTAGAAAGGAAGTTTTATCTTTATTACATATCAAATAGTTTCTGCTTTCTCTTTCTGTCTTGTATGTTTTCAAAGGGTGTGAGCTGTTTCATGTTTTAATGCTTTTGTCCTTTTAGTTATGATTAAATGCAAGGAAATTAGAAGAACAATTTCCAGGAAGGGGAAGAAGAGGGATTGTTATTTCTTGTCATGATGAAATTTAGCTGAGTACTGGTAGTGTCGCAAAATGAACCTGTTGTCTGTCTCTCAGTTTTTCTGAAATTGCAAACTCCAGAAAATCCAATCCTCATCTTTCATTTGACTAGCTGCCTGAGCTTTAGCATTCTGGATTATTGCAACTAGTTTGTGACAACCTTTTGCAGTCTAGAAGTTTGCTTTCATACCAAAATTTGAATATTTTTATGAAAAGGGTTCTGTCTTGTAAGAATCTTGGGGTTGTAGTCTCAAAAAGATTCTGCACCCACTGTTTTTGAGGCTCAGACCTTGTCTGCATTGGTTTTTGTCATGACACTTACTGCATTCATGGTCAGGAGAAGCAGGCACTTGGGTTTGTGTCTCCAAACTATAATGTTGTGTTAGTTAGACTCCAACAGGAAAACTCTGACCCTGACCTCTGTGATGCAAGAAACTTCCACCTTCCTCTCTTCTCTGCCACACTAAAATTGCCTTTTTAGCAGAGTCAGCAAAATGGAATGGTGTGGTGGATCTTAACTATTTCAGTTTAGTTTGGCTTGTTAGGGTATGGAGAACAGGACCTATATTTAACTAGCTGTTAAACAGGTAATAAGATTTTATTACAGTATTAAATCAGGACTGCTTCTCCCTTTCCTGAAAAGATCACTGTTCACCAGTTTGACCACTAAAACCTCTTCTACTTTTGCAGTCCATAGTTACTCTACAGCAATGCCAGAACTACAGTGAGCTGTTAGTAACAGTATTAACATGGCACATATCATACTTCTCATCTTGAGATCTGAAGCCATTTGTGGTTGTGAGAATGTCATTATCCCATTTCTAGAGGTGACTTAGACTGAGAAATGTGCATTCTTTGAGTCTGTGGAACAAAGGTGGCAGAAATATGAGCAGAACAGAAAGTTATTTTACTTCCTAGAGCTCTGTTTAAATCCCCAGAATTTGCTCTTTTTTCCCCTCTATTTTTCTGGGGGAAGAATGGGGAAGAGAAGGTAAGGTAAGGAGGTGGTTTCTTTTTCTGTGCTATCTGGGTTGGACAGTGTCTTGCCAGTGGCCCTATCTTAGGTTATAACTTCAAGTTATACCTCTAGGTAATACCTGTATACTGCCTCTGTTTCTTGGGATTTTTTACTTTCCACTGTGTTTCCACCAGGCATTAAAATGTTACAAGGCAGTAGGATTCAGTAGCAGGCAGTAGGTTGTGGAAGCTCCATCCCTGGAAGTTTTTAAGGCCAGGCTGGGTGGGGCTCTGGGCAACCTGATCTAGTGGGAGGTGTCCCTGCCAGGCAGGGGGGTTGGAACTAGATGATTTTTAAGATCCTTTCCAACTCTGACAATTGTATGATTCTGTGCCCTGTGATTGATATCTTGACCCTTCAGAACCACATATAGCAGGTACAGCAAGAAATGTGCTTTATGTGTGAACTTCTAGCATCACTGGCTGTTAAGGCAAAATAGAGAAAGCTGTTTGTCCAGCCTCTTGTTTGTGTCCTTCCAAGTGTGAGGCTCATTCTGTGCTTTGAGACAGCACTTTGCAGGTGATTGTCTACTAGCCTTTGGTGATGGAGGCTTTTTGCTAGTTGTGGAATTGAGGCCCAGGCTTCAAGGTAGCACTGTAGAGCTGTACAGACCTAGATCTGCATCACTGCATTGTATTCAAGCTTTGGGATTTCTCTCTCTCAGCTCCTCTTTCTGCCATTAGTTTCTAGCCCTTTTTGCAGGTGGAAGTCAAGCACAAACATGTTGACCATTTGGACCCAAGCAGAAAACAAGGCAGCTTCTGATGCCTTTCTAGCCATGACAATTACCAAGCAGTAGATTATTTGTGCAGCCAATTTCTCCAAGTTATAATCTGCACCAATTCCATTACTTTTATTCCTACAGGATAGCATTCTGGGAAAAATAGATAAATTTAATGTTAGACACAGGAAAAGAGTGCTTTTGAAGAAGAGCTATTTAATTGCTGTTTCCATTCTTCCCTTCAACAGCTGGGACTGTGCAAGAGCTGTCTGATTTAGAAAACAGGCAGCTGTTTGTTTCCCAGTGCTCATGGGAGGGAATAACTGCCATTATAGAATTCAACAGAATTTTTATGGCTCATGGGGTTGATGCTTTTCTTCTGGGACTGAAGAGCTAATATTGAGATATCCTTTCTAGACCTTGCTGGAGATGGTGTTTGGGGCCAAGGTGGTTGTCACCGGCGACGGGTTCGTCCCTGGCGAAAGGAGCGTCATCATCATGAACCATCGCACGCGCATGGACTGGATGTTTCTGTGGAACTGCCTGCTGAGATACAGCTACCTCAGACTTGAAAAAATCTGTCTCAAATCCAGTCTCAAAAGCATTCCAGGATTTGGTAAGTCCCTAAACCCTTTTATTTGAAAGGAGAGTGTGTTTGAGTTGTGCCCCGCGCTGTTCCTCCTCTGTTAAATGACCTAGCTTTCAATTCTGTTTCGCTGGTTAAAAAGAAAGAAATATGTGGCATGTTGGGCAATGAAACCATAAATCTCTTGGAGGATGCCTGGGCTACATGCTCAAGCATTTCTTTTTAAAGATACTATAGATGCTGCCTGTTGCTTATAGGGAAAAATATTTCTTCTTTAGATGCTGCAAGCATTTTTCAGCATCACGATAAAAAGATCTTTTAAGTCTTTTCAAAGTGCCTCTCAGCACTTCGGTTTTGATGCTGTTTCACTCTGTGTTGCAAATGCTCTCATCAGGTGTCTTTCTTCATTAGCCAGTTATATTACTGAAAAGACTGAAGGAAGAAAAGAAAGAGGGAGCCCAATAAGCAGTTGCAAAGTTGACGGCTCATTTTAATAACTGTAGTTATGCAGTAACTTGGTTACACAAAGTGCACTGTCCTGGCTATGGATTAATCAGTATTTATAGTAATGCAGGCTGGAAACAGATCTGAGTTGTATACACTCAGAAGTCATTTCAGGTAGGCCAAAAACTGTCACACAATAATTTGGTTTCTGCAAAAATAGGCAGACTTAGCTGAAACTAAAGCATCTCTTTGTGTTTTATTTGTCTCTTAGATTTATTTGCTGCTTTATACAAAACTAGCTTGGGCATGATAAGCATCAGCTTTATGATGTCAAAAGAGTAGCCTTGTTTATGGTTCCCTTTTGTCTGGCCATTTCTCTGAACAGAAAATTTAGGCAGGATTCCATTTAGAGGAACTCAGACTCTTGCACTCTTAACTGTGTTCACTTTCTAGGCCTTTAGTCCTCTTAAGTAAGAGCTGCAACTAGGGAACATTTCCCCCCAACACTGAGGTCAGTTTTACTTGACAAAAGACATCATTTAAAATGATGTTGAAGATAAGACTTACAATGGAAAACCTTGTGAGCATTAAACATTGCACCTTTCTTGTTCTAAGTACTATCCCAGTTGGGATGTAAAAATAGACCTAGGAGAGATTATACTGATCCAAGTGGAGCCTATCATAGGTGAAGGGCAAAGCTTGGAATGCAAACAGATCCAGAGTCCTTGTTGCCCCCTTGGTAGGTTAAAAGTGTAAAGGTATCAGATTTAATGAGTCTGTGTTACAAGCTGGCAGTTTTTTCTAGTTAATTATAATTAAAATCAGATGAGTCAGTATTTCAAGGAGAAGCATTGAGTCACTTACCTAGTTCTTAAGTTATTAATTCTTTGCATTTCAATATGTGAAAAAAACCTTTAAACTGATTAAAGGAGAACCTGAATATAAGAAGCCCAAAGGAAAACATATGGTCCTTTCTTCCTGGAACTTTAGCTTTGGCCTGATAAATTGTGTGCAGTAAAGTTTTCAGAAAGAGGTATTGCATTTCAGTAATCTCAATTTCAGAAGCATTCTTGCAGCATTTCAGTACAACTTGCCAGAGTTGGCATCTCAAGGGAGGACTGCTCAGCTCTTAGCTGTTGCTGCAGTTTCTCATCTGACATCATTAGAAACTCCTGACATTCTGCAGTGTCTGTTTTCAAGGAGAATTTCTAATGGCATTGACAGTTTCCTGTGTAGTCTGACAAGGTAGGGCTTTTCTGCACTACTTGTATAATAGATAAATACAGTTTATAGTCTCACATTCTCAATTAATAGGGAGTAGCATCAAAAGCATGACAGGTTATGAAGCAGTTGTGTTCAGCATACATACTGTGCAATACATACTGCTCCAGTAGGGTACCAAGGAACAGACAGAGTAGTATTAGCTAAACAAATAATCACCAGAAGTTAGTTGCATCCTTTGAGTTTTTTATCTTAATAGTTTCAGTTGTAAAAGTCTTGCTGTGATATGAACCAGTAAGACTTCCATAGAAAGAGAAATGTGTTTTAATGATGGACAATTCACATGTGTTCATTGTTTGAAGTAAGATTTTAGTTACTAGTGGGCTTGGATTTTAGTAGCTAAAAGTGCCTTGATATCTACATGGAAGAACAAATGCAAATTTGGGGTTCACTTGAGGATTCTCAGATAAATTGATGGAAAAATGAGAGAAGGTAACCAAAGGGGTCAGTGCCAAAGCATGACTGCTGTGTGGGATAACATTCACCCTAGTTTTGCTTAACACAGCTAGAAAAGATAAGTAGCACTGTAATTCAATGTACAAATACAAAGTGTGCAGGTGCTGCAAGAAAAATTGATGAACATATCTTGAAGAATTAAGTTTTTTAAGAAGGCTCCCTGAGACTACTCAAGCATGGAATTACAACTGGAGTGGCTTGGGGCAGGAACAGGTTACCAAAGGACAAGGTGACAAAGGCAAAAGGGGAAGCAGAGCAGGCAAACCTGGAGTAGGCAGGAGAAGAGAGAACCAGGTAACCATCCAGATCTTCATCTCTCTATTCAGGTTATTCTGTGGCTAACATTGCTCTTGAGGAGACTGCAAGATGTAGAAGCTTTTTAGTTGTTGTTTTTCACTCACCTGATCGCTCAGCAACTCAAGTCAGGTTTAACCCTTGTTGTGGTAAGTGCTGGGGAAAAGAAAAGGACTTGTGCTGCATTTCAGCACTGGACCTAGCCCCACCAATCTTTTACTGCACTCCAGTTGATGCATTATGAAGTTATATGTGTGAGCTTTGCCTGAAGCAAATTCAAAGTAATTTGAGTCATCTTAGTTTTCAATGAAGCAGGGCAAACAACTCCAATTATCCTGCCTTTGCCACAGGCTAGGACTGTGCACACTGACAGCTCTGATGGATCACCTACCACAGAGTAAAATATTGGTGTCACTAAGCCTAGAAAATGTTAGTACTTAACTCAATTGAAGTATTGTTAAAGCTGCACACTGCAGGGAACCTGTATGCATTTATATTGACATAGAAGTGTTTGTGCTGCCACAGCTACTTCCAGTAGAACAGTATCTGCTGAGCTGGAAGGGACCCACTAGGATCAGCAAGTCCAGCTCCTTAACATAGGCAGGACTCCCCAAGAATCACACTATGTGCCTGAGAGCATTGTGCAAACACTCCTTGAACTCTGTCAGACTTAGTGCTTCCCTGGGGAGGTTGTTCCAGAGCCCAACCATCATCTGGGTAAAAAAACCCTTTTCCTAATCTCTAGCCTGAGCCTCCCACCTAGGCAGTGATAGAAATCCTTTGGCATAAAGCATCTTTGTTCAGGTTCTAGCTGGATTAGCAGAGTCTTATCAACAGAGCACATAGCTTAAAATAAATTAGAAGTGTAACCTACTGAACCTTCTAGGGTAGGTCATGTCTCAAGTACCTTAGCTATGTTCAAATAGGCTGGAATGAGAGCTTTGAGGAGGTGTGACATTTTGTCTTGTAGCCATTCAATTATGAGCTGCCAGGCTTAATTACTTCAGAGTTGTTATCCTGGGTGATTTTTAAAGCAGAAGTTGAAAAGTATGCTGTCTAATGGAAAGCACAGTGGTTATTCTCATGGTTGTTCCTGGTGAAGACAGATATGCAAGACTCTCTCAGAGGTTGTGGGGGAAGGATTATGCTTTGAAGCAAAAATGCAGCTTAATTTGCCTTTAAGTCAGCATACATTTTTTTTGTGTGGGGAAGAAAAGATTTAAGTGCCTGTTTCCCAGCTGACTCTTGTCTTTGATAATCCAGGAAAGACATAGTAGGAATATTTTCAGATGCATACCATGGAATTTCTCCCACTTGTGTTGGGGGAAGAACATATTGGCCTCTATTCCATTTCAACTTTCCTTATCCTTTCTGTGTAATAAGGACTCCAACCTCCCTCTTCCCCCTTTGCCTCTCCAAAACATGCATCAAAAGATTCTGAGAGTGCAGGGCAAGAAACTCCCACCTTTATGGGACCACAGTACAAGGTTCCATGCAGAGGTATTAATTAGGTCCTCTTCTGCCACCTTGGTAGGCAGCTGGTCAGCAGTTGTTCTTCTGCTCCTTACTTTTGCAGTCCTCCCATAAGAAAACAAAGCAGCTGAGGAGGATCCAGTAAAGATAACACATCCACAGAAGGCACTTGCACAGTACCCTGCCTTTTTCAGATATGCTTCTTTTAGGTTTTTTTTTTCACATCCCTGCCATCTAAGAACAAGAGGTTGTTTCTTTACTATCTTGGGAGGTTCTGGAATGATGCAGACCTTTCCTCCAGATGAGTATTGGGCAAGACTCATCTTTTGTAATCCTTAAGTTTTCAGGCAGTGTTTGACTGTATTGATGTGTTTTTAAAATGCATTAGAAAAAGCAATTTCCTAGCTATTGTTGAGGTTGAAGCCTTTGTTTTACTTTTGAGTAATGTTATGTTGTTCTGATTTGGCACAGTACATCAAATTAAATTTGTAGTGTAATTTTAAGATGGATATTGGAACTGAATAGGCTTAATGTTCCTTAATGCTATTTGTAGCATTTTAGTACAAAGAATTGGTCTAAGTAACATTAATACAATGGTGGAGTTAATCATCTGATTGTCCATGTGCTATAAAAATAACATAGTTTAAGAAATGGAATGAATATTTAAGTATGAAGTGTCCAAATTGCATCTTTCTCATCTGTGATTAAGGGACTGGTTATTGAAAGAATACTTTCCAGGTGCCTGGTGTACCTCAGTCTGGATATATCCTGCTGCTGTCATGACTTCTCACCTGTGTACTTTAACACATTTTCAAGTGTGTGTTGGCTGGGAGAGACCAGTTCTTCAATAATATATCCTGTCTGGAAGGCTTGACAGATAAATACCCACAGCTAAGACATTGTTCACTAGCTTTTTAACATTGTTATTGCTCTGAGGAGTAAATCTTATACTGTAAACATTGTTGGAAGAAGCTTCCAGTTGTATTATAAAGAAACAACAAGCTAAAGGGTTTTGACTGGTACACACTGTGTTCTCCCAAAAGGAATGAAGCAGAGCAAAGGAAATATGGAAATGTTTTAGATGTAGAGTATTTTGCTACTGAAACAAATGTGTGAGAACTATGGGGAAATCAGAGGTTAAACTGGTCAGAGCAAGATCAGAACTTTACCTTAATTCTGTGTTTCTAACTTTGCTATTTATTCATTTAAGTTGCTTTAGTAAGAAAAAAAGTTTAGGCTTCACATAGGTTGGAAGAGATGATGATAGGTCCAAGTTAAAAGTGTATATACATGTATGGAGTAAATCATCTGAAGATAAACTGAACATGACCATAAAAATAATGGAAAACCAGATGTAGGTTAATATTCAGAGTCTGATAGAACAAGGCAAGAGCAAAAGCATGTCAGTGTTGAAGTAGACACCTTCCAAATAGATTCAGTCAATTTAATGAATAGACTGAATCAGATGTTTCACTATCAGATCAGGAGTGCTGCTCTGAATTTGCTCAAGGAATTCACCAGCTCAGGTGGCAGTTGTTCAATTCCTTCATTATTAACTACACACAATGAGCATGGTAAGGAAAGGAGCAGAGGTTGTGCTGTACAAGATTCTGTCAGAAGCACTTGTTTTTTTCTTCTCCTGACTTTTGCACTCAAAACCATAACATTAAATTCAAAGCAAACAACTTTTCATTTTCTTTGGGTGATTAGATATAAAACTATCTAGAAAAAAAACCCACAGTAAACTGACTGATCCTAATTGAGTTTGGACAGACCTGTTCAGCAGTCTATACTGGTAGGAACTTAACAGTAACATTAACTTTAACACAGTAACTTTAAGCCCTGGCTTCCTGTGGAATTTTCTGTGTGCTAGTAGCTTTTCAGTACCTACACATCTTTGAAATAAGGAAAATTCAGAACTGTGGTGTTGTTGCCCTGTGGATATTTTATGCAGCAAAACATTTGGAATACCAAACTGTTAATGGACTAAATTATTTGTATTCAGCAGGATCATGCACTTCCAAGTCAGTTCCCTTACTGAGCCCAGATGTCTGACTCCCTGTTACCTCAACAGCCTGATCAGGAGCAGACCCCTGTTGGATACAGGCACACTGAATAATGCTTTTTTTTTTAACCAAGATAATCCCAGAATCACAGTTCCTAAGGTTGGAAGAGACCAATAAGGCCATCAAGTCCAACATTCAACCTATCACCACCATGCCACTAAACTATGTCCCTAAGTACCACTTCAATATGTTTTTTAAACCCCTCCAGGGATGGTGACTCCAGCACTGTCCTGGGCATAATGCTGTGCAAAAGCAGTGAATAATGCAGTGGAAGAAAAAGGGAGGATGAATGAATATAACAACAAAATCCAATAGTTAGGGCTTCTATTTTCCTACTTGTTTCTATAGTTCTGAATCATTTATTGAATTTATTTGGGAGGGCAGTTAGTTAGTTAATAGCTCTTCTGTTTACATGGCTGTAGGAGAGACAAAGGTACCATTTTTTGGATGTATGCTTGCTTTCAGTATTAACCATCATAGAATCATTATGATTGGATTCCTCTTACAGGGACATAATGCTTTTGGGGAGATTTAGTTTTTGAGATACTTACAGAAATGTCTATACAATTATGATATCAGATAGAAGACTTCATTATTATTATCATTCTTTTTGCACACCTTGCCCCTTTTTGTTCATTGCCACCTCCATCCCTAGTATCTACTTGCTCCCAAATTACCTTTGCAGTGAAAACACACTTCCAACTTCAAGCGCTGTCTTTGAAAGGGTTTGGAGATGAGGAAAACAAAGAGCAGGGTCTTAGAATTTGGGAAGCTTTATACTTGCAGCTAGCATTTTTAATACAATGCTGCAAATTCTCAACCCCCATAGACTCTAATTTGCTTTATCCACAAGGCAGTGAGGAGATTCTTATGTACAGCATGTTTCTGCAGTTCAATAGCAGGCTTTGCTTTCTGGGTGGAATTATCTCCTGACAAGAGTACACATCATGAGCATGTCTGTGTTACTTGAGATCTGAAGCTGCCTTTTTTTATTCTTTTCAGCTCTGAAAAGTTGCTTTAAAGGTCAGTGTGGATAGCTACTCTACCTAGTGTTTGTTGCACTGCTGTTCTGCAATTTCGAAGAAGAGCTGTACAGTGTCATGCTTTTTGTATGCTTTTCCAAGCCATGTTGTTACCTGAAATGTCAGCTCCTCCAAGCTGACTGTTTTTAGCAAAGAAGTGGAGTTCTATTGTTATGATTTCCTCAGCTTCACTCTTCCTTCCCTGGCTTTTTGTAATTACTGGTTTCTGAAGCATCTGCAAATCGAAATGCAACCATTTTTCCCCAGTCAAGTAGATGCTGCCTTTGCTAGGAAAACTCCTGTTGCCCAGGAGCTTTTAGACAACCCAAAAAAGCATGCAAAGAAAGCAAACTATAATTACTTTTATTCAATAACATGTTGACCTCAAGTTAACAGTAATTAACTGAACAGCATGTCCCACTTGCAAACTGCACACGAGAAGGGACTCCTGCTCCTTGTTCATAAACCTTGCTGATTAGCAAAGCCTTTCATTTGCACATTGCTTGACTGAATCCCTCCAGTTTCCCTCTGCATTCCCATTTGTATTCAGTGTCATGCCTTGGACTTGTTCTGTGTTGTTTTTCCAGCAGCACACCATGGAAAGGAAATCAAAGCAAGAGCTGCTTTTAGTTGTTCAAAGGCATATGTCTTGGAGCCTCTGCTAGATTTCCCCCACAGTGCATGGATCAAGGTTTCAGTTAAAGGCAGTAATTCATGCTTTTGTTGCCTTTCACTGGAGGCTTTAAAGCTTGAGATTCTTCCACTTTGATAGATGGTAAAAGAGTGTGGTGCAGTGTGTTGGACTGGGGTAAGTGGGGAGGAAAACTTGGGTCCTTCCTACTAGTGATCTGACTGTTAGATAGTCTGTTCTTACTGGAGCAGTCAGGACTGGTTTATCTAATTAGGTGTACACTTAAAGAGAAATCAGTTATTCCACAATGCTGGATGTTATCTGTTGGAAAGGTTAGAAAATCAAACCTGTTGTTTATTTTCAGGATTGGATGCCTCCCAACTCCCTTCCCTCTCTTTCTTACTCCTCCCTGACACCTTACTGTCCTTACAGTACTGCTTCTGTTGAATTTTTCGTAGCCTGTATAGAACACCACCACTTAGGACAGGAATTGGAAACTACTGCACTATATCCTCTGCTTTATGGCAGTTTTAGGCAGGTAAAATAGGAGTACCCAAGCTTTCTTAATAGCTAAAGGTGTTTGTAATTTGATGTTCCCAATGCTCTTCAAGAGTGATCTCTAGGAGGAGTCTATATGCAAGTTTCCATATAATTTAAGACCTTGTGCTGCCTGAGGAAGGGTAGGGCAGAGGGTGGGATCTGGCAGGGAGGTTTTGCCACACTCCCTCCACAGACTTGCTAAGGAGCTGCTGACCTGGGCAAGTGTCAGCAGGCTTCCCAGGCAAGCATTTATTTTGCTTCTCATTTCCCTCCTTTCTGCCCACAGACTGCTGCAATGAGAAGACAAGGACTGCATAATTTAGGCCTGATGTGTGATAGCACACAGTAAAATGGTTTATCTCTGTACATGTTTTGGATAAACTAATTTAGACATAGTGTCTAGTGTGCATAAAACATACAAAAGGACTGGGCTGGGAGACAAGAACAATTGGAGAACACCAAAACCATGGCACCACTTTCCTAATCTGTGTGTTTTTACTCTCTCGTGGAGCATCTGTGTCCTCAGAGTTGTAAATGGTATGGTACAAGGCCTCTTTCTTTCTGCTTAGAGGGCTTTTTTCCTTGCCTCTGCCCATTTTTATGAGCTTGATTTTGGACAAGGTGTCATAAATCATATCTCAAGTTGGAAGGGATGTGTAGGGATCATCAAGTCCAACTCCATGCTCCTTGCAGGACTGCCTAAAACTAAACCATACGACTAAGAGCATCATCCTTGAACTCTGACCAGCTTGATGCCACAACCACTTCCCTGGGGAGCTTCTTCTGTGACTGACCAGCTCAGTGAAGAACCTTTTCCTAATGTCCAACCTGAGCTTCCCCTGACACAGCTTCAGACCATTTCCATGTATCTAGAATTCTGGAGGAGCCTGATGGCACCATTTGGTGTGAACAGATGGCCTCCTTCTCTAACAATGGCCAATGTGAAAATGAAGCCCTGCTGGTTCAATTTCAAACAATTCTTTTTCACCCATGTAGTAAAATGTCCTGTAGCAGTAGGAGAGGGTTAAATTCCAGAGGAAAGCATAGTTGATTTACCTAAGTTATTTTTCAGTTGCTATAAAACTGACCATTCCTTTGTCCCTACAAATGATTCTGTGTAAACATGGATAGTTTCCATTGGTATTGTACTGGTGCTTCTTGACACTGCAGATGTGGAAATCTGGTAGGTGCAGAGGTGCACCTAAAATGTTGTAGTCAAAGTTTAGGTTTGCTTACAGAGGGTTTTTAAGAGGTACAGTGTCACAATTGGAAAAGATTTGCTGAGAAGGCATTCTGAGCAGTTCTTCATTCCTATAACCATTGCCAGTGTTCAGCTATCTGGATAAAATTCATTACCTTAAGATCTGAGACTCATGAGGTTCAGATTGCAGAAGGCATGTTAGTGAGGTGTACTCCATCTCTAATTGATTCAAAACCCAAAAGTATCTACTCCATGATACAGGTTACAAATCTTTAACAATACAATTAATGTTCCTGTCCAACACAGAAGAGGTTATGCAGCTTGCTTAGTGCATTATCAAGGCTGGCTGACTTAGGAAGTTGATTTAAAAACTGGTGACTTTAAGAAGTGCTTTTTCTAGCACAGCCTCCTAGTAAGATATTGCCCCAAACAGAATAGAAGAGAATCCCTGTAAAGAGGAGCTGAAATCAAGTGCAAGAATAGCATGCTGTAGGTCACCAGCAAAGGAAAAACAGACTCTGAGAACTGGGGTGAGCAAAGAGGAGAAGAGGAAGCTGTGATGTTTTCTCCTTGATGTGGGATATTCATCTGCAGGTTTTCTGATGAGATACAAGCTTGTCAAGAACCATGGGAAGGCAATGCCATGCTCCTTTGAGAACTGTCTAAGCAGGGAGCATCACAGGCATGTGGTGGAACTGGAGCACTGGTTTTTCATCCTCCCCTCTGAATTAGTGGACAGAACTCAAGATGTTATGTGATCAGCTGTATGCTACTTTGTGCCAAAAAAGCCAAGAATGTTTATTGAAGATAAGGGAGTGTGAGCCCTGAGATACAGACTCAGCAGCAGTTTCATTTGTTAACTGCATTACATTGTCAGTTTGATGTCAGGCTGTAATCTTCATGGTTGTCTCCTGTGTTTTTCACAAACAAATGAATATACCTCACATTTTTCTACAATCAAGTGTAAAGAACAACTTTGTGTATTTTTTTCCTCTTAGCAGTGAAAATTAGAAGAAGGTTTATGTGACAAAGCCCTCCCAGCCCTGGATGTTTTCTGCACAGTGCATAGTTAACATGCACTACTAAGGGCAACTTTCTTTTACCCTGCAGAGCATTGCTGAGATGGTGCTTGTCTGTAGAGGCAGTGCCTTCCTTTGAGCAAATCAGTGTTGTAGTGATGAAGGATATTATAGTGTGTGCCATGGTTTTAAATGCTTCACCTCAGAGAACCATAGAGTTGCTTAGGTTGGAATAGACCTAGCTGTAAAGCTAGCACTGCCAAGTCACCACTAAACCATGGTTTTCAGCACCACATCTACACATGTTTTAAATACCTCCAGGGATGGTGACTCAAGCACTTCCCTGGGCAGCCTGTTCCAGTGCTTAATAACACTTTCAGTGAAGGCATTTTTCCTGATGTCCAAGCTAAACCTCCCCAGGTGCAACTTGAGGCCACTTTCTCTTGCCCTGTCACTTGTTGACTGGGAAAAGAAACCTACACCCACCTCACTACAACCCCCTTTCATGACAGCATTGACCCTATTCATAGAATCATAGAATTGGAATATCATAGAATCATAGTTGGAAGGGACCTTAAAGATCATCTAGTTCCAACCCCCCTGCCTGGCAGGGACACCATCCACTAGATCAGGTTACCCAGGGCCCCATCAAGCCTTGTCTTAAAAACTTCCAGGGATGAGGCTTCCACAGCCTCTCTGGGCAACCTGTTCCACTGCCTAACTTGCTCTCTGGAAAGCTTTTCTGACTGGTAACTTGAGCCTTGCAAAACCATAACCATTCTGAATTTCTTTAGATTATGCATTCTCTTGCTTCTAATCCAAAACTCCTGTTAGAAGGTAACTGAGCACTCTTGGTCAGGACAGGTGGGCAGCAGGTAAAACATTGTGTCTAACAAAGTTTCTGGAATGTTTTAGAGTAAGAGATACTGTGGAAGTGCTAGAGTGCAGTGTGACTAAAGGTGTATTTCTTATCCTTCAGGCTGGGCCATGCAGGTTGCTGCCTTTGTTTTCATTCAGAGAAAGTGGGAAGATGACAAGAGCCACTTTGAAAAGATGCTGGATTATTTCTGTGACATTCATGAGCCACTGCAACTCCTCATCTTTCCAGAAGGTACTGATCTCACAGGTAGGCTGCATTTGTCATCCTCCTCCTGGAATGGTCAACATGGACATTTTGTTGTTTCTGGAAAGAGTGGGGGAAAAAAAAAGCTCAAGGCAGGACCAAGACTGGGTTCTCATGGCCAATAGAACTTCTAGTTCATGATCACAGTTAATTATATATAGTTAAATACAGTCCATCTGCTGATTCATTTGGGAGGCACAAAGGTAGCTCTCCTGAGAGGCTTTGCCAGTCTTCTTGAAATAACTGTTGCATTGCACAGCAACTTAGAACTAAAATGGTTTTGTATTGGGTAGTGCTGGCATTACTTTAGAGTGATGTCATGAACCCTGAACACTCTGTTTGCAGACTGGATGTATAGGGTCTGAGGTAATAATTGTATACTTATTTCTGATAGGTTGGTCATCTTTTCACTCTGGAGTACTTCAAGGTTAAAGCTAAGTGCATCAAAGGTATTTTATTGTAACTGCTTCAGAAGAAACAGTCAGCAGATAACCATAATAGCCAGACTTTCTGAAGCTCTGAAGAAAACAAAGCAAGCACAGTGCTTCTGGGAAGCTGGAATACAACTCACCCTATTGCTTGTTCTTTTGTTTTTCTTGATTACAAGGAAAAACAAGACTCTTTGGAGTATTTGTGTTACAAGACTCTCTGTAGTAATTGTTCAGGAAGCAATAACAACAGCAACAGCAATTGTAGCTGTATTGCTCTGTGCCTGTTAAAGCCTCATTTCCTAGAGTTTTGTGTCTGCATCCCTGGACATGGTCTCTTCTTCCCTGCATCTTCTCCCTTTTCCATGTGTTTCATTCTGTGTGACATTTCCTCCCCAAATCTCTTGCTGCTGTCTCACCAAGAGGCACAGTGTGCTCTGGCTCATCCTCACCTTAGCTGATAGACCACTGCATGTTGTGCTGAAAGCCCTGACAGTCTAGATACCCATGGAGCCTGCTCTGCTTTTTCCCTTTATGAAGTTCTCTGCTCTGGGGAACTCCCCTGTGCTCAGCCATTAGTTATTCTCAAACTCCCATGGGACTGAATCACCTTTGAATCTCTTGTCTCTGTTAAACTTTGTTTGCAGGTGGCAATTGCTTCAAAAGTTAAGGTGAACAGGTGGACAGGGTGTGATTGCACAGACCTTTTTTTTCCTTGAGGAACAGCTAAAAAACAAGTAGGAAACCTTGCTAGAGTCCAGATTTTGGCAGGAATGTTGTGATGTAGATCCCATACAATTATTCCATCTAGAGGAACTATTCTATCACAAGGAACTGCAGTTGGATTTGTTTTGTTTTCTTGTAAATGTGATGTGCTTTAGGAATGCAGGAAAAAATACTGTCCCAAAGCACTGACAGAGGTTGGTTTAAGTTTGAAAGTAGCACAAATAAGAGCAGTTGCTTAACTGTTTCCAAACCACAAAAGCCACTATAGCTTTTCTGCTTTCTGTGCAAAGCTCTTATTAGAGGATTTGTAGAGGATAAGAGAGGATTATTTTTTTTTTTAGATTACTCATTTGTTCACTGTCTGGCATCAATAGCATTTGAGAGTACTTGAAATCATAGAAGAACATGCATTAAAGGAAAATGCAGTACTTGATACTCAAGTTTCAGTACACTGCTACTTGGGAGGAGGGAGTGGTTGGGAGTTAGTCAGAAATAGGTGTATTAAAGTTGTCAGAATCAGCTTTCCAGTAGGACAAGGAGGGAAATTTGTTCTTCTGGGTGACATCCAGCAAAATACATCAACCTGGACAGTGTTGAATCTGTAGAAGCCTGTGAGCTGGCTTGTTTGAGAGGAGCTGCCTCTACATACATGTTTCATGGGGGACACAAGACTTAGCTTTTCGCTGGGCACGGGGCTTGGAGTTTTAGTTTCAAATACTGTTCAGGCTCACACAAATGCAGCTTGTTACTGCATGATGACTTTCATTTAATCCCAGACTAGCTCAGAAATTAAAGATGTAATTTGACTTTTAAAAAAAAAAAAATGGATTTTGTTCACTTTATCTTCTGGCTTTCAGGAGCCAGATGCCAGTCAGTGCATTTGTTCATAAGTAAGAGCAGAGTAAGAAACTGTTTTCTTTCAGTGCTGAGAGTAGCAGGAGAGGGAGGAAAGGCATTATTGTTACCTTTTTGGTAGTGTGAAAGCATATCCTACCCTTGCTTTCAGGCTAGCATCAAAACCCTTTGACCTTCCTGACTTGCTGTAATAAATAATGTTTAATGCACAAAGAGCTGTGGCTTGAAAGTTGTTAGGAAGGGAAGAGGGAGATGATTTTTCCAGATGATTTTATCAGCTGGGAGCATTATTCTAGTTCTAAAATCCCATTACACCAGGGTCATGCAAAAGGGGAAGAGAACAATCTCTGTTATATAAAACTTGGAGTCCAGAGGTAAGACAGGGATAAGGTTTCAGGAAATAGCTGAGTAGTGCTGACTAGTGTGCCAGTGTCCAGCTGTTGTAATGAAGAGAAATGTGGAAGATGCTTTGCAGATGTTTACAGGGAGTTCTTTCCAAGTGCAGGGAGGGATACTAAGAGGAGGTTGGAAGATGGCTGCTTCAAGGCAATGGGCAGTGGAAGTCCCAAACTTCCTTTGCAGCATCAATTAGGTCTTGCTGATAAAATGAAAGTGCCCATTTGCTCCTTGGCTTTCCTGTGGTGTGAGCAGGAGTGCTTTGCAAACACCAAGGGATCAATTGTCATGCTTCCTCTGCGATAAAGTACGAGTGAGCTGACATAGGGAGAGGGTTTTTCTGCCTCTTCATGAACTGTTTGCAGTTTGAGATACTTAAGACTTAGATTTACTATTTATTTTTTACATTGCTTAAGTTTCTGTAGGCTTACATGGCACTCATGTCTCAAAGCTCTGAGTGACTTGATTTGCACGTCACAAACGTTCCACGCTGCAACTCAAACTTGGATATGCAGGAGATGAGGAAGATGCTTCTGTCCTTTGGAAGAAGGAATACATTAGCTTAAAAACTCTTGGGATAAATGAGTTTAAAACATTTTACTTGAATCACCACAGAATCTGGAAAAGAACTCTTGACATATACTTCTTATAGGAACACTCTTGGTGATCAGAGTCATTCCTCAGAACACAAAAAGTTTAAGTCGTTGAGCTAATAGTGGAGTAGAGGTAGAATCTGGCTTTTCAGAGGAGCATTTAGTAATTACCAGATTGTTCTTACCTTTTTTACCATTCCAAGTCTTGCTTGTGACTCTGCACATTTTGCTGTTGCAGAGGTAGGAATCCTACAGGCAAGTTCCTGTTGCTAATCCAGAACAGTCCATTCTCAACATTGAACAGAGCAGTAGCTGAGCAGACTGAAACAGACACTTCCACCATGTGGTTAAAGACATACAGAATGCATATATCCAAGGCAAGAAAAATTAAAGTTACATAGCCAAATCTAATTTTAGTCTTTCACACACTGTGTTTTTAGCAATTTCATTTTTTTTTAAGCTGTACATTTTCAAGTTTTTATACATTTTAGGTATTTGGCAAGAATTGAAGCTTTGGATTCTCTTTGCTGAATCATTTGCTTGGCTCACATGCAAGTTTTACTTTCCTCTAAATCATATGGGCAGGAAATGTGTGCACTAAATCTTAAGGGTTGCATGAGTAAAAGCATGGAAAGAGTAGGTCACAGGGAAAAAATACTCAGTATAGTGATATGCTACAGAATTTATTAATAGGCAGATAGTCTTTCAGGAAGGACACAGTTGTTTTATAAATAAAGAGCTTATGTGACTTAGGGAAAAAAGGTGCAGGAAAGTTGCATCACTGCAAAAAGGACATCTGACACTACTGTTGATTTGTCCACTTGTGCTAGTGTTCCTTTACAGGGAAAATGATGATGATTGGAAGGGAAAGGACTTAGCTATAAGTATCAATTCTGTTAAATTATTATGCAGCAATATGCTTTTCATTATTTTTTCCTCCTACTTCTGTTAAGGTTAACTGTGGACACTTAAAAGAGCTTTTTCCTCTTGAAAGAGATGATATATTGCTGGGTTTTTGTCTTTTAAAAGACCTGTAAAACTACATGAATAGGAGTTTTTTAACAAGTTAGGTGAACAAATGGATTTTTTTCTGTGTTGCCAAGAGAACATCAGGTGTCCATTGCCTTTTGACCCCAGAGGAGACACAGTAGAGGAGTAAGTGTAGCCATTTAAGTGTGTTTGGCTGCTAACAGGCAGTTTGAAGGAGCCCTCCTGCACATCAGTGGAGACCAAGTTGCTTCATCTCTGCCTTCCTGCAGAAGTTTTTGCTTTTGTGTCCTTGCTTAGTTAGTAGCTGCCTCTGAAAAGCCTCTGGTTTGGTTTTGTTTTGTTTTTTTCATGAGAGACTACTTCTTGCCAGAGATTCAAAACATGTTTGTCACAGGGTTTAGCCATGCTGCCTTCCAGGTACCTTCCATGTACTCTCTGTGCAGTAGAAAGCATGTTGAGATACTGAGGCAGTTGGTCACAAAATTAAACCAGGGTAGGTATGTATGGCTCAGGTTGATGAATAAAGCATGTAAAGCTCAGAATCATGGAATATCCTGAGTTGGAGGGACCCACAAGGATCATCAGGTCCTACTCCTGTCTATGCAGAGGACAATCCCAAAGTCACACAATGTAAATAAAGATGTAAAGCACAGTTTTAATGTATTGCATTAACTATTTTCCTCCATTTCATGTTTACTTCCCAAACTAAGTTTAATGTGGTTAAATGCTGAACTCAAGGTGTTGCTGTTCATAATCTCAAAGCTCCATTACTTACCTTGTGCCTTTTGAGTTAAAAAAGAAAACAAATGGAGCAAACACACAGATTTTACTGTAAAATGGATAGTGAAGTGTACAGAGAGCTATTAACAGGTTTGAATTTCTAGCTTTCAGATTGCATTTGCTAAATAGGAAGGATTTGCTGGTTATCTTCTAGAATGAAATGAGAGGGTAAAAAGGCTTTTCTTGCAATCCACATCCCTCTTCCTCATACCATACCTCAGCCAACTGAAAGCACGTGTGCAGTCTGCCTCCACCTGACAAGCTGTTGCCCGTTTGTACTGTGTGAACTGCTGTTGTACTGTTCCTGTCTTAGCAGAATTCTACTTACCTCATGGCTTACCTGCACACTGATAGGAGCTAGTGTTTTTCTTCTTTCCTTCAGCCAACACCAAAGCTCGCAGCAATGAGTTTGCTGAGAAGAATGGACTTCAAAAGTACGAGTACGTCCTGCACCCGCGGACTACCGGCTTCACCTTCGTCATTGAGCGGCTGAGGGAAGGTAAATCCTGCTCAGTCTTGATCTTCTTGGCTTTTTTTTCTTGAAGAGAAGGAATCTCACCCAAGCTGTAGAAGCATCTTCACAAAACTGCCTGAAGTCATTTCAGACAAACTTGATCTTGATCCCCAAAACAGCCCTTTTGTGAAAACTCTGTTTGAGGTGATTGTCACGTGAAGAGGTTTGAGAGAGCTGACAATAGGTCCCAATATCAGCAGATATGCAGTGCAGGAAAGCATTTCCACTTTCATTTTATTTTCTTTTTTCCTTTTAATTCTGTGATTTGCTTAGCAATCTACCTGAGAAAGAGAGTGGAAAAGATCTTAAGGAATTTGAACCTTATTGTCTATCCCGGTCCTTAAGCAGTTGACACTGAACACGCAGGCACGTGGAACTGCCCTCTCTGAAAGACTTGTGCTTTGAAGTCTGAGAGCTGAAACAAGTTGCTGTATTAAATAGCTAAGAGGAATGCACAAACAGCATGGAGATGCAGCAAGTCAGTTGCCCAGTGCTGCCAGCTCTTTCAGGGGGTGGTGACTTGGAGAAGTTGTGTGAAAGAAGAGTTGTGCTGCTTGGCAGAGTGGTGGGGAAGAGAACACACAATGCTTGCTTTTTCCCTAGAAATGGTCTTCCTTTATTCATCTGAGGGTAGAAATGGAGTCTCTGTTATAAAGGGAACAGAGTATCTAGATGGGATGTTTTTGTTAGCTCAAGATGTCTGTGGGTTGTTTTGGGAAGACAGAAGACGAGTGAGTGAATGTTTGCAGGATGTATGGTTCAGGGAAAAGAGATTCTAGATCTTGAACATGTGCTGGTTATTCTGTCTCCCACAAGAAGAAGATTTAGTGTTGAAAAGAACAAAGGCTTGCTGCTGGTTTTTTCCCTTACTAGACCCCATGCTTGGATTTTAGAAGCAGAGCTGGCTTGCATTTTGCCTGATTCCTACTAAACAGATATCCTAAAATCACCATAAACCTTTTGTCAGGTTGGACAGCCCTAGCTGAAGACCATGTGTCTGTTTGACCCTGCTTTTATTGGCCATCTGGTGGTGGACAGTTTAGATTTTCATCTATCTTGAATGTTTATTTCTCAATTTACTGTAGCAAAAAAAAATTGCCACACACAATTTTGAAAGCTTGTTTTACTTAAAACTTTCAGCACTGGTTTAACCCAGTGCACAATAATACTGCTAGCTTGGAAGAAGTTTTCAGTTAAAGGAATGTTTTCCACTCAAAATATTAAAAAACCCCTGTGTATTTGCTGCTGAAATGAGCTTTGTGGTTATACACCCATTTTCTAATTTTATATGAATGCTTTTCTCTTTTCTTACTGTATGAGACATCTATGCAAATTAGGCTAGTGGGTTATAAAAAGGAAAAATATTTGAGGCTAATTAACTGATTTATGTACTACAAAGCTGGGGGAAAAACAAAAACATTCCTAGATGATTTTTTTTTTTGGTCCAGTATTTCCAATGCTTTTAAGTCCTGCTTTTATTCAAGGCAGGGAAATATTGTGTGAAGCAATAATGTCCTTGTAGCATTGAATTTACTAGGTATTGGGCAACTTAATAGGCATTATAAGCTATATATGTTATGACTGTGTGCTATTGTGTTGCAAACTATGTGTGAGAAGGCACTTCAACTAGCATTTTTAAATACTTAGGTTTTACTTACTAACTGAAGAATTGATTTTCAGTTGTTGGCAAGTGTGCCAAATAGAGACCATTTGGTTTGAAATGGTTCATTTTTATGGGCAACCTAACTGTAGTTGCTTGACTTTAAAACACTTAGGTATGTGTTTAGATACATAATATACTTATCTATAGATGGATTGGTTTTTCTCATCTGTAAAATACAGAAGTCCAGGTAGATTTTCAGATACAGATGGCACAGTTTGTATCTGGCATTATCCTGCAGCTCTGTTTCTACTTCTTTATGCTAAGACAATAGGGGTTATTTTACAATTCTGCTTTCTGATACTAACAATAATAAAGAAAACCATGGTTGTTAAGAGTATGGTGTTAATGTGAGTCCCTGCTTCTGCCCTGTCCTAATGCTACAAAAATAGACTTGTTCCATTTTTTTTCCTGCTGATAACTGCAAGCACAAAGCAGTGTGTGTGACTTTAACATGCCCAGGGAGTGGTGGTGATTTTAACATCATATTTACGTCTTTGAAAGTATTTTGGAGCATAAGTGACAACCTTGCTGCCCTGGAGCTCTCCTGTGAATACATTTTGGCTCCTGGCTATTTTCCATTCCTGAGGCTCAAGTGTCTTTACTTCAGGCCTGAGTATGTTATTTTGCTCCAAAAATAGATTGATGAAGAGAGAGCAGAGATGTCATTAGAAGTTTAACTGCTTTTTGAATGTTGCAAATACTAGTTTAATTTGGCAAGAACCATGATTAGCATTGCTTCACAAGCTGTAGCATGGAAGAATTACCTGTTATTACATAAAAACAGTGTTTAGTGGCCCTTCTGAAAGGCAATGAAGACTCAGGAAAAAGTACCTTTCAGTACAGTGTTGTCTGTACCTCTGCAGGAGAGTTTCTTCCTAGAGGAAGCACTGTCTGCACCCTGGCAGTGTAATCTGAGCAGTTAGCAGTCCAGAGTGTGTGAGCTCAGGTAATTCTGCCTTTTCTCAGTGCTGAAGTGTGTTTGATCTCTTCCTGTGGCAGCCAGAGGACCTAGCCTGTGGGAGGCCAAACTTCTGGTGACCAAAGGGACCACTGCAGTCTCAAGTACTATCTTGTTAGTTGGCTATCAGTGGAAAGCAATGAGAACCAAGTTAGTTGATTTGCCTCTTTCTCATTCTGTTCTCTTGATCAGGTAGAACATATGTCTTGTCCAGCTGTTAAGAATCCTGGTTTCAGTCACCACCTGGTGAAAAATTAGTAGACTTTTATATTTTATTTCTTTGGGGAACAGAGGTGAGCATTTTTGGAAAGACAGATTGAGAATATATGAATGAGCAACAAAAAATGAACTCTAGAAGCCATGATTTTTGTGTGTGTGTAACTCATCCTCATCTATGTCTCTTTAACCACCTCCTAAAATCATCTTTAATCCTTTTTTTAAAACCTGAAACTTGGAGTAGATGTTAGGTATGGAGTTGTTTTTGGCAGAAGTTAAGGCCAATCATCTCCTTCTACAGAATGTGGGACTTTGAAAATGACAGAATGTGCAAGAATATAAATAAGTCTTTTATAGAAGCATGCCTTTAACAATGTTAATCCAAAACATTTCTGTTTATACAATGCTCTTGAAGATCTGGTTTCTTAGGTCCTTCTAAAAAAGGTCAGGAGGTTACTCAGAAATGAAGTTTTCAGGCCTGGTTGTATTTTTATGAAGTTTTTTTTCTCAAGTGCCAAAGGACATTGAAATCTCAGATGGCTTGAATGTCCAGTTTCAAAGAGATGGCAAATAACACCAGCTGATTTGATTCAGTATTGTCTGAATTGATTGAATTACATATATTATCTTGATATAATGTCTGTGATTGTAGCCAAATAGATTGTCAAGAGAAAATAGTTGTTTATGAATGTTTTCTTTAAAATTGCTTTCTGGCTTCAAAGTAATTTCTCAGGACTAAATAAACAGTAAGTGTTAAGACAGAGCTAAGCTTTTAAAGCAGCATTGGAAGATTATTCATACTTTTGCAGACAATCATTTCTGTCAACATGAAATTTTAACTGACCTCTTCTTGACACTTCCTCTATATCCATCAACAGTCTTTAATATAGAGATAAATTGGACTGGATGTCCCTATTATAGGCTTTATATTTTCCTGGTTTCAAAGTATGGTGAGTCAGAATTATTTGCCTTATTATAGTATTTGAGCTTCCAATTTATTTCTGGTTTGTAATTAGCCAACTGCAAAAAAAAAATACTGCAGATAAGAGCTGCCAACTGCAGCACCCTAAAATAAAAAGAAGATAGAAATTGAACATGCATGCCTTCATTGCATATCCTTGCTGATGGAAAGAAACTGTGATTCTCAGCCAGTTTTCCATGATTGGTTCAAAATTGATAGTTTTGCCCCAAAGCAAATGTTTTATATACACACAGTCAGAAACCAGTCTGTATCTTCTGCTGTTAATACCTGAGTTTTACAGTTTACAGCTTTTCAGTAATGCTATGCAAGTATTCCAATCTGTTTGATTACTACAGCAGGAAAAAACTGTATTTAGGTGTTCAGTCCAGGGCATCTAGATCTAGCTTTATATATGTAAATATTTTAATCCTGTGGCACATACTGACTAATATATAGATGCTTTTTGGGGAGCTATAGTATCCATCTATGGATATTTATGTACTTAACTCTCAATGCCATTTATTTGGGTTGTGGTACAGTGTGTTTAGGTGGCATCTGTGAACTAGTAATCTAGGGAGACAGTTTGTGATTTGCAGATGAATAGATATCTAAGACAGTTACTAGAAGGTGATGCTCAGCAGTTCCTGAAAGCTGACACATGCAGTTTGGTTCACCTTTGCTGGGATGTGAAGTAGCCAAAGAGTTATCCATCAGGTCCTTCTAAGTGGCCTGTGAATGTCCTCAAAATGCATGGAGAAGATAGTAAGCTCTCATGTAAAGCCCTAAATAGCTTGTGGACCATCTTTAGGAGATGATTCTATCTTGAGCCTTGCAATTGTCACATAAGCCAAGGTGCTCAAATTTGATGTATTTAAGTTGAGACCTGGAGTTAGTAATTCATTAACAAGACCCTCTAGCTTGAAGTAACCAGAGCATATTAGCTTCCAGAGCTTTTCTTCATCTTCTGACTTGAAAAGAGAGAGGCAGGAGGCTGCTTTTATGAGTGGATGAAATGTCAATGAGGAACACTACCCTGCTACTGCCAGAGGCTTGTCTTCTAGTGCAGATGATGCTTCTACTTGCTGCACAGTTATGTCCAAAGCACCTACAGTTTACAAGACAGATGACATTCATTCTTTCAGATGTAAATCAAAGTGATATTGATTTGTAAGTGTGTTGTTGTTTGGGGTTTTTTAAGGGAAGATTGATGCAGGTGTAAAATGGAGGCTTGTAACAGCTCTGTCCAGTGACTGAAATGCTCGGGCAGAGTGTATGGATCGATGGATGTGCATATTAAACATACTGCTTTCTGGTTTGATACACAACATTTCTTTCCTCTTCACATAAATATTGGGTGAATCATGTGGGTCTTGATCATAGCAGTTTCTGCTGAGCTACCTCCAGAGGTTTTATGCAGCTAAACTGAACCGCTAAGCAAGACTGCAGCAGTTTTCAGGTTCGTGCCTAGTTTATCTTGTGTGGAACAGGTGCAGGATGTAGGAAGGCCCCACATGGAATGACAGTAAGGATTACATCTGTTGTTCTAACAAAAGCTAGCCTTCCTTTTTGTGACTGAAGAGATTTGTGGCTCCTAGAATCATATGCTGGGCTGCTACCCAAATTTCTGTGGGTTTTGGCAAGGCCAGAGCTTGCACACTGACCAGCACCGCTGTCTCTCGGAGCAGCTCTCGCCTGGTGGTGTGCTGCTTGCTCACTGCATCTGTAAACCAAAACCAGTCTGTTTTGGAAATAGGAAAATAGAAGTGGCCACATGAGCATTAACTTTAGGTCTTCAATCAACTAATTTCACCCATATGTCCATCAGAGTTGCAGAGATTAAGCAGCAACTCTAAACCATCATTCCTCAGTGCAAGGAAATTCTTTCTTCCCTTTTTTTCCTCTGTGCATGTGTGCCTCCCAGAGTCATGTTACTAAGTAGACTGATACTAAGAAATTACAGAGCTCATGTTAAAGAGCTTTGAGCAGTTTTTGAGCTGAAAGTGCAGTATTAGAGTTTCACTGGTTGCCACTGTAATTGAACTTGTGCTTTTATGAGTCTTGACTCCCATGCATTAAGTAGCAGAGCCTTTGATAGAGAAATATTGGTATGTAAATTGTAGCCTGCATGCATTTTGTGTCTTTTGTATCTGGGTAGCATAACAAATAATTAAAAAAACCCCAAAAGACTACACTTCTATTGCTAAGGATGTCTCTGAAATTCAGCAATGCAGACAATCAGGTGCAGGCTGTTGTGCTTTGTTGCAGATGCTGACAGTTGTCTCTGGAATCTGGAGTATGGGAAAGGGCAGCTTGACTTTTTCCAGCATCAGGTTAACTGTTGGTGATTACCAGATCTTGCAAACATCTGCATGTGTTGGCTTTGATGTGCTTCTCAAAATGAGCACAGTCTTTCTGTTAGGTATTTTCTGGCTTTTGGTACACAATGATGTTTCTGTTACTCTCTCTTCTTTCCTGTCTTACTGGAGCACTATTCCACACAGCTTGCCCCACCTCTTTGGCAAACAGTCTATTGTTTCAGTTCTCCTGGGAAGGGCTGGGTTTTTTTGAGACCATACTATTCTCTCATCCCCCATACTTTAATCCTTCCATCCTCTATTGCTTCTGAGAAGGAGCCCAGCCTTTCACTGGAGGGCTGATGGTGAAATCCATGTGAGAATCACCACCACCTGCATTGTTGCAGGTTGACTTGTTGTTTGTATTCCCCACACATCCATGGTACTCACTAGAAGTAGTTCAGGTTTGACATTCTTGAGCCTTTCAAGATCATTCTGTTGATATAATCTCTTTACACTCTCTTACATGTGAGTCATAGCTTGTGACAAGCAGCTATACCATGCAGGGGATCATTTTCCTTTTACCTCCTCAGGTTGTTAATAGTCACTGTGGTAACCATCTTAAAAAGCTATTATTTGCCAGCAGTTACCCCACAGTGGTATTACAGGTTTCCACTGTTTTCCCTTAACTCAGAATACACAGTATCTGTGGTAACAATGTGGTAATGTTTGGCAAATGTGAACTTTTTTAATTGCTTCAACTGGAGGCCTGGAATGGGGTTAGTAGAAGTGAAGCTTGGCTACAGATGAGGTCAGGAAAAATGATTGCTCAGTAAAAACTAGAATTATTTTCTTCAGAATTGAAAAGATTTTCCTGCTTTCTTCTTTTAATCTCATGTTTTATCTTCAGGGTAGTTCTCAACAGGATTTTTCTGGTTGTTTATGCTCTTTGGCTAGGTGGAGGGCTGAGATTGTGTGGAACAAAGTGTGCATCTATCTGTCTAGACGTGGTCAGCATCTCTCTGGCTGTGCATTTGGAAAGGCCATTCATCTGCCTGCCATATTTATTTGATTTGGTTTTTCCTATAGTATTATTCACAGCAGTCCAGAAAGCTTAGCTCAGGGGCTTGCAATACTCTTGTACTCCCCTGAGCCTGCACAGAATCACAGAATATTAGGGGTTGAAAGGGACCTCTGGAGATCACCTAGTCCAACCCTCCCATCAGAGCAGGTTCACCTGGAGCAGGTTGCACAGGATGGTGTCCAGGAGGGTTTGGAATGTCTCCAGAGACAGAGACTCCACCACTCTGAGTAAAGAACACCAAACAGTCCATTTTGAAGGCTTGTTGACCACATCCTTGTGGCAGTCTTGATACTAATAAAGTGTACTGAACACTGTAAGAATTGTCAAGGGGATTTGGGGTTTTGTGTCAGAGTCCTGAGCATTATGGTTGTTTTGAAAGACTTAGGGCTGCAGGACAGTCAACAGGTGAACTTCAGGTAAAGTTCAGGTTTATTAAGTACTGCTTTGTTTATTAATTACTGATCATTCTTGTCAGCCAGTGATGCATGATTTGCAGGTGATATTGGTTGTCTTGGCAGCATATTTAGTTATTGCTGAAGTTGAAATGAATTCCTGTAAACAGAGGTATAGTGTCAATATCTATTTATTTCACATGGTGTTACCAGAGGCTCTGCACAGTATAGCCATTTCTCAGCTCTATTTATTAATAAGGGAGCTAATTGCTTCAAGCAGTCTTGAGTAGAAAGAAGCCTAAATATATTTTTTTTTTCCCATGCCAAAATACTGCTTTAGTTTCAGTTAGGAGATGATGTTTCCTGATGTATTTTATTAGAAAAATAGCAGCATCTACAGACTGAACAAGCTAATCCCAAACCAGAGTCCCACTGTAGAGGAAATTCTCAATCATATTTGATGAATTCCCCACTCTTCCACTTTTTGCAGATGCTAGCTGTTCTAATTTCCAGCTGCATTAAAGTTGCTGTAAATGTGTTTTGTGTATTCCTGATGTCACTTTTCTCTCTGAGTAATTGTTGGCAGAGGAGGAGGTCCATGGAGTGTCATTTCAGTTGCTGGAAATGTTAGAATCCTCAGGTGTTCAGATATAGCCCTAGAAAACTTTCCTCTATTTGCAAAATTTGCTGCTTATATCTCATTAAACTTTAAGTAGTTTCTTTCCTTCCTTTCTGCTGTTGCAGCTTCAGCTCTTCTTCCCTTTGTCCTCCCCCCCAACCCCCCACCTTTATTTTCAGGGTGTACAAAACTTAGCCCAACATCAGGCTTGTCTGAGCTGACTCAGAGCCCCCAGTTAGGCAGTGGTTTGCAAGGCTCTGCTCTGGAGATGCTGAGAGCTGTGCTACATGCATGAGTTCTGGATGTTGCTATGGTGCTGATCCTGAGAAATGAAAAACATAAGAGGGCAGAGGAGCTTGGGAAAGATTGGAGTAGAGTAGAAATGCTTTTGAAAATAGATTTTTATCCAAACATAAACTTCAGCATAAATTCAACTCTTCACCTCATTCATCACCTTATATGTATCTGAAATATTGCTGTCTTTGGGACTTATTTTGTCAACCTTTTCCTCAGCTGCAGGATTCTGGAGGGCAGGAATCAGAGAATTACAGAATGTTAGAGGTTGGAAGGGACCTCTGGAGATCATCCAGTCCAACCCCCCTGTCAGAGCAGGGTCACCTTGAGCAGCTTGCACAGGATGGTGTCCAGGCAGGTTTTGAATGTCTCCAGAGATGGGCACTACCACCTCCCTGGGCAGCCTGGTCCCTTGCTCCACCACCCTCAAAGTAAAGAAGTTCCTTCCCTATGTTTAGCTGGAACTTCCTGTGTTCCAGTTTGTGCCTGTTACCTCTTGTCCTGTCACTGGGCACCACTGAAAAAAGCCTGACCCCATCCTCCTGACACCCACCCATTAAGTGTTCATAAGTAATGATAAGATCCCCCTCAGTCTTCTCTTCTCCAGGCTAACCAGCTCCAGCTCTCTCAGCCTTTCCCTGTAAGAGAGCTGTTCAAGTCCCCTAGTCATTTTTGTAGCCCTTTTTTGTACCCTCTCCAAGATGAGGTCTTAGAAAGAAGGTCTTGGCTCTCAGTGTTCTCACTAAACACTGGTAGATACAGGAAAGGTTTCCCTTTACTGCCTTTGTGCCATGCCAGTTATTTGAAGTACTGCACAATGTGAATTAACTGTTCTAATGAGTTATATTCAAACCTTTTACCTACAATATATTTTCCTAGTAATTCTTTTTTCTTTTGAACAACTACCCATTAAGAGTTGGAGCACTGGTTTTAATACACATTCAGTAGAGTAGTATCTTTCCCTAATCCTACTTCATACTGTTAAAAGCTAGCAATATCTTAAAATAAGCATCTCTGAAATGCCTCCCAACTATATTTAGACTTATGCAGAAGTGGGATGTTGTTTGCAGTGGTAGTCACTGTTGACCTTGCAGTATGACAATAAAAGTGAGTCCTCTTAGTGATTAGAAAACAGTTCCAGAAGTGGGGACCTGAGGAAAACCTCCTTGCTGCCTTGTTCCAATCTCTGCTCCTTCACTGCACTGCTCTGAAAGGAAGCAGCCCAGTGGTTCTGGCATCACACAGGCAGTGAGGACATCCATTAGGAGGAAAGCAAAACATGCACAATAAATAAAAAGGAGAGATATTTTCAAACAGCACTTCAGAGACTGTGGAATTTGTGAGCAGTGGCACGTTTGTGTTGCCTGGAAGGTGGTATGGGTACTGAGGTGGAAAAGCCAAACATGCAAAGGGCAGACCTTGAGGACATAAGTCCCATTCAAAAGCCTGTAAGAATTTAGTGTTCTTGCAATGTGCTTAAATGCCTTTGAAATAAATCATCCCTCAAAAGGATTCTTTGCCTAAGTGCTCTCCAGGTTCATCCTGTCAGCAGTACCAGAGTGATTTAACCAGTCCTACTTCTGCCTTCCCTTAGCCAAAAAAACATTCCTTCCTCTTGCAACCCTTTGCTTTGTAACATGGATCAGAGAATTAACTGAAACATATGCTCAGCAGCTCTGTGGGTCTCTTTCCTTCCCATTCTTCACATATTATCTGCTAGGACTGCATCTTTTTGAGGCAGGCATTTTGGTTTTGTACATCTGAACCAACCGTCTCACTGCTATATTAGAATTGCTGAAGCAGGTAGCAGTTCAGCAGCAGCTGTCTCAAATAGTGCAAATATTTAATAAACCTGTTAATAATACATTCCAAGCCATACTGAGAGGCTGTGGAGATTCATCAGTATTTATGCTGCCTGTGGTGCTAACAAATTCAGCTGACATTACACACTGAGACATGCACATAAGCATGCACTCACTGTTAAAATATATACATAATTTCTGATTTATGATAGCAGTCTTGTTGTACATTAGGAGAGAACATTTTCAAAGGATTATTCTCTTTCTTGAAGGGATAAATTCTCTTGACTTTCAGACTGGTGCCTTTCTGTATTCTGGCATATTCTTTTTCATGTCTTTTTGTTTGGGTAGCAGTAGACAGCACAGAATTCATTAAAACCAAACAGCCAAGTGCTGATAGAATGTAATGAGCCTATGACTCAACTGGGTTTGTTTTTTTTCCTGTAAGGTATGGGACTTGATGATCTTGGAGGTCTCTTCCAACCTTAATAATTCTATGTTTCTGTATATTGTGTACATACAGAGCTGTGCCTATGTAAAGGAGCTCTGGTAGCTGACTACTGACTGTCTTGGCAGGCTGTCTGCTGTGAGGATCATAGTCTAAAACCTCATTAGGACAGCTAGAGAAAACAAATCTCACTTAGCCTTTGTGAATGTATGCAGTAGGGAGATATCTCCCATGGTTTTTTACAAGCAACATTATTTGACTCTGCCACACCTTCTGAGCTGCCTGAAAGCACCATGGCCAGACAAGGGTCACTTGACATTCCAGCTGAAGAGACTGTGCTAACAAAGCCAATGTGGCTTTCAGCTAGTCAAGACTCTGAGCAAAGAGAGCTCAGTCAGTCTGCAGAGTATTCTGGGACATCCCCAAGCCAGTGTAGAAGTGGTGTTCACAAGAAGTGTCACTGGGAACTCAATTGAAAGGGTACATGTCACTTTGAAAACATCCCAGCATCTGCTCTTGGGATGCTCTGTCTTGATCTACAAGTCAAATGACCACAAAAGGCACTGCATCTTTTCAGAGTAAACCAGGAAGAGAGTGTTGAACCTTGATTGCTTAACAAAATGCTGAGAAATAAGGATTTCAAAAAGTGAGACTGAATGCAGCCTTTTTGTGGTCTGTGCTTTTGAGTGAGAGAGCAAATGTGTTTAGCTGCTTTGGTATTTCCTTTGCTTAGAGTGAGAAACTTCTCATCATTTTGTGGTTTTTCATTTCAAATGAAAGAAAGAAAGAAAAAAAAGTCAGAATTGAGAGTTTTTACCAGCAGGGCTTACAGGTTGATCTGCTATAAAAGAAACTATGAAGGAATAAAGTAAGTTCTGTATCTGCAGTGTTCTCTGGAACAGCACAAGAGGGGTGACCCTGAAGAAATCAGCTGAATTTCTTCCTAGGAGAAAGGTGGAATTTGGAAATGTCTGGTTGTGACTCCAGAAATGTTGCTTGCTTTTTCAAGTAACTGGTTTATAGCCATTATCTCAATGTTGGTTTCTCAAAACATTTTGCTGTCCAGAAACACATTCCTAAAATATTTTCATTATTTAACAGGAGAATTGTGGCCAGTAAGGGTGAATGGAAGTACTGAAGGTAACTGCAAGAAATCTGAGGGCTTGAAGTTGTATGCTTTGACAGCAGAGTCTCAAATTCAGTTCTTATAAATACAATAATGTGGTTTATGTCCAAGAGGAATTCAGAGTCCACTTTAGGAAGTGGTGGTATGGCAAATGGGACAGTTGAACGTGGCTAGATAATAAGCATATTCTAGCTCTCAGGTTTTATTAGCTTAAAAAACAAACAAACAAAGCCCAACCAAAAAAACCACATCAATTTTTCCTGATTTTCAAGTGATGTGTTTCTTTGCTGACTTGCATTACTGCTTTATGGAGCAGAAATGTCATGTTGCTTTTCCCTCCCTGGAATTTGCTATGTGTATCTGGTGTGGACAAAAACCAAGAGTTCTCTTCAAAAGGAGCCACCACTATAGTTTTAATCCCAGAACTAGGAGACTTCACAAAAATGTTTCTCTTCAAAGAAAAAAGCTCACTAAGAAACCAATTCTAAACAAATCAGACCATGAGCAATATGCTGCTCAGGCTTTTGTCACAAAATAAGCAAAGCCTGTTGGGAACTGCAATGTAAAATCTATTTTGTCTGCTATTTAGCACATGCTGGAGCTAAAATGGAAAATTCTGAAAGAGTTGAATGATAGCACTAAGTGAATTGGCATTTGCAATTAGTTTTCCAGTGGTTTGGTGGTATTAATAATGCAACAGAAGGACATGATATCCTTCAACCAAGTCAGCATGAAAAAAGGTTTTCATTAGCATTACAACAAACTCTGAGAACTAAATATCCTTACTCATTGGAAAAAAAGGGTTGGGGAAGCAGATTTCATGTTTGGTGAAATTTGGAGAGTCTCTACATGGGAGTGTTATCAGAAACTGGGCTTAGTGCAGTGTAAGGATAAAGTATCTTTCTCAGGCTGTTATTGTAATTCATAAGATGTTATTTTCAGCAATGTTTATTATACCAGGGAATGTTCAGAACCAGCTAAATACACTAGGGAGCCTAGTTAAATAGGAATAAACCAAAGGAGTTACAAGAGAAGCAAAATGCTGGCATAGATGAGATGAATTATTCTCTCTCTTGTTTTTCCACAATAGTCTACTTTGCTCAAAACCAAAGAGCAGTAACTAATCTATTTGCATATTTCTGGGCAACTTTAGACCAAGATCACAAATATTCTGATTTATCAACCAAGGTAAAATGAGGCCAGGGGAGCTGATGCTTATCAGCAGAACCTTGGAGCTGAGCAAGATTAATTGGAAGCCATCAGATGCAAGTTGATGATGATGAATGGATAGAGGAGGAAGCAATATGCCTCCTTAAAATTGTTGTCACCACCACTTGTGGTTGTCAGAAGGGTGAAATTAGTCCAGCCTTCAAAACAGGGTATACAGTTCTGTTAAAACAGAGGTGACCATCTGGCAGCCTGCAGCAACTCTGGAATTTTGCTGCCTTTGCCATTGTGCTCCATCCTCAATTGGTGCCCAGCTGCATTTTTGGCAGCCAGAAATATCTTTTAGGTGAATTACTGTGCATGTGAATACATAATAGCTCCAAAGCACCCAAATTCATAGTCTTTTCCACATATTTAAAACACTTATCAGGATTTTTTGGAGGGATCTCCCTGCAGTAAATACTCCAAACACACTTGCATGTAATCCTTCATTACTAAATGATTGGAGTTCTGTCCTCTGCATGTTCTGGTGCCTGAGCCTCAGATGGACCTGAAAGAAGGTTTCAAGAGGCCTCACTGATACTGCAGAAAATAGCAGATTTTTTCCTGTTCCTTCTCTCTTACACCACTATGTCCTTGTTTCTGTCTTCATCTGAGAGCAAAGGAAGGAAACTGTTAACTCTGAAGTTCAAGAGAATGAAGAAAGCTCAAGCCTTCCTGATTTTGTCTTTTGGACATTTCCTCTTTCTGCTCTGGGCACTCAGCACCACATTCATGCTTCAGCACTGACTGTGGTGCAGATCATTGCTAGCAATTTCTCTGTATTCTCCTCTTGCAAGAAGCCATAATTTGGATAGGTCCCTCTCCCAAGCATGAAAAACATGATGCTTTGCTAACTTCCCTCACCAAAGTAAACTCTACATCAGGTACTTCCCAGAAGATCCCCACAGCTTCTGTGGGACTTCTGCTCTGTCTGCCTCCAGCCAGGGCAGCCCTTGTGCTGGTGCCTGGCAGCTGCCCAGTACAATAATGTTTGAATCCAGTGTCTGATAGATCAGATTTCTTGCCACAAGACAGACTCAACATTACTGATATTTCCTTTTGTTGTTCAACCTCATCTATGTCATTCTGAGTGAAATTCAGTTAGCAGGAGCACAAGTAGTGTAGGTTGAGTTCAGTAGTTTCCCATTGTTTACTGACAGGCTGGTGGAGGTTAGACAAGAGAGGCAGCTCTGGGTTGCTGCTGTCCATTTTATAAACAGTTGTGAATAATAAGGTCCCTTCAGCCTAAACTTGCAGTCTGGATGTCATCTGGCCAGCTGGTGACTCTCAGAGGACTTTCCTTCATCTGGCTTATCTGCAGGAATGAGTGTCTTTATCAGATTTGAAGGCAGATCCATGTTGAGTAAAGCTCTCAAAGGATGTAGGAGTACAACTCAGTGAGAGACAGGAAGATCTTCACCAGAACCTTGGATGATGTGCTGGGCAGAGTGCAGCACCTGGGGTGAGGTGTCCAGCTGTAGCTTTTCTGGGAATTTTTGTCTGGGCTTGAGCATAGATGGCTGTAACACCAAGTCTGGAAATGTAGAATGATTAAGCCTCCAGTAGCTAATAGATACTAGGTAGTCATCTTGTTAACCAAAGATGAAATTTGGTCCAAAGAGTCTAGCCCAAGAGTAGCAGATGTGAGTAGAACTCAACCCCAGAACTGGAAACTGCTGTAAGTATCTTAACAGGGAGGGAAATGACAAAAGTTGTTTTGATCAAAGCTGTGCCCCAGCTGTTTCAATCCCTCAGCATTGCTCATTCCCAGTGTTCTGTGAGAATAACATCATCTTGCAGGGTTTTTTGAAGCTATAACTGTTCTGTCTTACTTTGTCATAAGGTATTTCAATGACCTTTAGTGTAAGGTTAGGTTAAGATAACTTAAAGTGTCCAATTTGGCTTTCAGATCTCTAACAGAATCCCTCACTTGTCCAGGTTGGTAGAAAAATTCATACTGACTGTACTGGAAAAGAGGTTGGATGTGTTACTGCTTAAGACAGAAGATTGTGTAGTGTTTACATACAAGAATGTTTAAAATGCCAGTGTTTCAAATAGATATTGATGTGTTTATTCTAAATCTCAGTGAGGCTTCCTCTGTGTAACTTTCTTGTGTGTCAGGATGCTGGTTTAGGTGGTGTGACTCTGAAAAAAGGGAACATAAAGGAGGTGAGAGGAAGTCAGCTTTTAGCTCTCTGGTTTAGAACACTCATTTCACTTTATATTAGACTGGGTGCCTATGAGGTGTGTCTTCAGTAGCTGAAATGTGCATCCTCTTGAAAGGTAAAGCATCAAAAAGTAGCAAAACCCAGAAGAGGTGAAAATGAGTAGGAAATTGCTACTCATCTGTTGAATGGAAACTTAATGTTAAATAAGATCTTCTTGTGTTTCACCATTTGAAACACAGTAAGAGTTCCAGGAACTAATTACCTAGCAATGCATGATGACATGGAAATATATGAAATATACATACATAGCTAGTGATGAATACTTGATGCATGCAAAAGAAAAGTCTAGTTATTTTTGATGGAAATGAAGCAACATTAAAGTGGCAGTGTAATAAGCAGCAACACTGGTTTGCATTTGAATAGAACAAAGTAGCAAATTCACATTTGAAACAGAACCTTTCTTCTTAAATTGCCTTTTCCTGGCTAGATATTTGTATGTATGCTTTATTCACAGGACAAAATGTGATCTTCAGAGGTATCATCTTGTCTAGAAACAATTAGGCAAGTTAGCCTTTTAAAAGCTAATTTAATTCTTTGATGGGTGTTAAGTCTAAAGTTTTTTTAAAGACTTAAGTCAACAGCTGATCATGCAACAGATACTGCTGCCATCCTTCCCCAGGCTGGGTTTCTGCTTTGCTTGCCAAATTGCCTTCCAGAACTGTTAAATAGTTGTAGCCTTTGCACTGGAATCAGACTGCTGCCTTCCCTGTGCTGCCTTGGTGGTCACCCCCAGGGAATGGTGCATGTACTGGAGAGGAGAAATTGGGAATACTGAATAAGGGCAGATTCTCTTCAATTTCAGCTGTAAACTCTCAAAAATGTTTGCTGAGTGTGTGCAAAGCTAAGATTCTTCAAGGGCTTGTAGCTGATTGCCAAATTTGGGATGTTTTCTTGGAAGTTGGCAAAAGACATATTCCTGACACAAATACCATCTCCTGCCAAACTTCCAGTCCTAGTTCCAAGGCTTGGGGATGTGAGTCCCTTCCAAAGAAGAAACCATCTGAAATTATTTTTGTGACTTTTTAAGTAACAAAACCATTTTTTTCCATAGCCTAAGTCTTTGATATAACTGAATTGCTTTCACTGAGGTGGTGATGCCTCTTCTTCCCTTCAAAAAACCAAGAATCTGAGGCTGGAGGAGCCTGAAACTGGAAACCACTTCAGTCCAAGTGGTTTAAACTTGGTGTTGTACATAGCAATTACAGTAGGGTCTGGTAGTGAAAGAGCTGGGAAATGGTAATGTGGAGGTAGCAAGCCTGCTTTATAGTAAAAGAAATTGACTGTTGTCATCTGAGTTGTTCCATACTAACATAAAATTGATGTGCAGGAATTATTTTTAGACCCAGTAGGCCAGTCTGGGCTGGACAAATTGTCCTGCTCCACCAGGAGAACGTGTGCTATGTTGGCATGGCAGTGTGCAGAGTCAATCCAACCATCTAAGGCTACTCTCTTAGGATATCATCCTGCAATAGGAAACAGCTTTTTGTGCAAAGAATGCAAAGAATTTTGTTGCTAATAACATCTTACCCTTTATGGACAAAGTTATTTTGCTTCCTACCAAGATGAATGCAGCTCTCACTGACTTCAGTGAGGACCTGATGCTTTCCTGCCTGCTTGTCCTCACAAGGTTGGATCCAGAGCTGGGATGAATTAGTTCAGCTCTGTTGAAATCTGTGCATCCAGCTGAGTATCTGCACTTCTCCTGAGTAGGATGTTTGGGTTTGCACTTGGAAGTTCAGGTTCTCATTTCCTGGCACAACTTTAGTAAAAAGAAACCAGGAAGCTGTTCTGAAGTTGCTTTGCTTCTCAAGCAGTTGCACAACTCTGGTAGAGGGGATGGGAGATGATTAGTTCACCCAAAAGCTTTGTAACCAACCAGCTAGTTTTCTGTACATATAAACCAGCAATTGCCACCAGGGGAAAATACAGGAAAAGGATTGGTTTTCAATGGGAGAATTTTTCTTCCATGATTCACTCTCTGGCCTGCAAATCCTTGTGTCATAGCAGTGGTGGTCGTTTGGGGAAGGAGTAAGCCTGCAATGCCAAGGCCAAAGAGAGAGAGGGAGGTGGATGAAACTGTTTTGTTTTGATGGCAATGGGCAGAATCATAGAATATCCTGAGTTGGAAAGGACCCACAAGGGTCATCAAGTCCAACTCCTGTCTATGCACACAGCAACCCCCAAGTCACACTTTGTGGCTAAGAGCATTGTCCAAATGCTGCTTGAATTCTCTGACTGCATCCCTGAGTTAAAACATGACTTCATTGGAAGTCAGCTTTAATAGTCAGTGTCAGACATGGCTGTGTTTCAGTGGCCTGCATCTTGTTGATACAATTAATTATGACTATTTAAAAGGGAACAGTTAAACATTTTTCTTCTGTAAAGTATCTTTTAGGTTTTGGGCAGGTTTTGCTTTTTGCTTTTTTTTTAAAGCTTCCCAAAAGCAATATGCTTGGCATAAAATAAGTTCAGTACAATAGTGGTAATCTCCATTTCCAGCTTAGGCTCCCTTTGAAGATGGATGTGTTAGTAATATAAAAGAGAAAAGAGAAATACCAGCATTTACAGAGCTTCATCACTTGTTGTTGTTTTATGTATGCTCTTTCCTATACAAGTATTGCAGCTATTGTATGATTTCATTTCTGGTTTGCTTTTTAAACAACAGGAGGCAGAACAAAAGAAACTAAATGTTGTACTAAATGTGGCTGTTAGCCTGTATTTAAAACTACTTAATTTGAAATTAATAAGCTAGCAGTGGGTTATCTGTTGTAATGAGTGTCATAAAGAAATGGTGTTGATAAAATCATGACATGGTTTATGGCCTGCTGGACTTCTTGTGAGACAAGATCACTTTAAAGTAATCAAATCTCCTCCTCAACCCAAAAATAACTTTTTGTACTTCAGTAAGATTGTTTGGTAGCCTTACCAGCAGTTGCAATTTTAGTGATGTTTATGCAAGAGATTGCATGATGGCAGTTTAGCACATGAGCACTTGAAAAGGAGCAATAAAAGCTGAACCCCTGTGTGCCACCAACTACAGAGAAACAGTGGAAGCCCACCAATCTGCAGGCATGCTCTTAGAAGCAACTGCCTCTCTTTTTGACCATCCCAAGAGTTTAACTAAGCAGAAGTGTTTTCAGAAGGTGAATTTTTAAGATTTGAAAAGTAATTGTTTGTATCTGTAGCACAAAGCCTTTCAGCAGTGGTGACTGCTGTTCTGGCAACTTAACAACTGAGTTCATTTTGTACTAACCACTGCAGCTTCTCTGAGAACATCTGATGATTGGCAACTCCTCAGGAAATATGCAGGCAGTTGTAATAAGTGAATATAAAAACAAATGTGGGGTTTCTTTTGGAAGCCATCACAACATAGGCTTAACTCATCCTTGTAGAACAGTGATAACCTTTCTTCTCCTCTGAATTTCCAAAGAAAGAAAAGAAAAGAGCCACTTCTTTGCTTTAATTTCTTGCCTGGAGCTTGAAATTCAGAGTCTGTAAAGCAATGTCTTCAAAGGGCCCTTAAGCCATCAGATATTTTGATACAGTCTTTGTACATGAAGATTTATTTGGGGATTAGACTTCTTGCCAGTTTCAATTCTGTTTAGCCTACTGCCCTCTTTTCTCTCTCTTGTTTTCCTCAAAAGGGAACACACAAGTTTAGTTGAGTTAAAGCTTCTATGTGGTGGTTTCTTGAAGTAGGTCTTCATCCTCTCTCCTGCTCCACCCAGCTTTTTCTTCATGACTCACACCAATTTGCAGGCAGTAAAAGGGTTGGGATCTACAGGTTCTCCCTTTGCCACTAGTGATTTCCTTCCAGGAGTGATTTCAAACTGTAATGGAGCATACCTGTGAGGTTCTCTGCAAAGTGTGGCTGGGTCTCCACCTCTTAGTAACTCATCTAAGGTCTGGCTCATTTCAGGAGGATTGTTCTGGGCTTTTTTTATACATGGCAAAGTTCTTCCTCCATTCCACTGTTGTTTTAAATGATGGACCAGAGTTTACAGTCCAAATAGAAAGCCAATGGGCATCAAGCAAAGGAGGTAACATTTTGGCCTCTTCTCCCTTGTGACTAGCAATAGGACTAGAGGGAATGGGTTCAAGTTGTGCCAGGGCAGGGTTAGATTAGCTATTAGGAAAAATTGATTCAGTGAAAGAGTGGTGAGGTATTGGAATAGGCTGCCCAGGGAAGTGGTGGAGTCACCATCCCTGGAGGTTTCACTAATATCCAAATTCCTTCAGCAACTGCTTCAGGGAGAGATGCAAAAAACCAAGATACTGTGGAATAACCAGGCCTTTTCCTTGTGGGAATCCTTTAGAAACCATTTCCTTTAGGAATCACCTAAATAAGTAAATGCTCTGAGTCCACTGCCTAGATCATTACTGGTTTGCTACAGAGAAGAACATAGATTTGTAAGTGTTGCAGATCTGTGTCTAGCAAAGTTTGCTTTTGGGAGCTTTGGCAGTGGGCTGGTGGGGAGATAGACTGGAGGGACACATTCTGCTGCCCTGTATCATGGAGTGAGTGTGTGGGGAAATGGCTCAGCTTAACCATGGAGATAGTAAAATAGCTGTGAAACATCTCTCAGAGCCTAACAAAACTATTTGTGACATCCTGATCCTATAACTAGGGGAACCTTGTGAAATGTTGGTTCTCCCACCACTCATTGCAAGCCTGTAGCAAAAGCAGCATATCTCCTTTTTGTGTGTATGTGTGCCTGGAGTTTTTACCCTATTTTTTTGTTACCTTAAATGGGACTTAGTATTCATGTATTGTCTGCTTTTATTCAGTCTTAATTCCTTTGAGTTTAGGTTTTTTTGGAGGGTTCCCATTATTGATGCATTGAAGACTATCATGGACAGAGGTTACCAAAAAAGGGTGTGACTTGGGAGTGGAGTAAATTTAGCACATCCACATTTTATTAAATTTATGACTCATAAAATGCTCAATATTTCACAGAATAGCCAACTGACCCTCATTTTTGCTTGTGCTGATGGATGTCCTGAAGTTGTGCCAAATAGTTTGGGAATTATATCCTCCAGAAAATGTTATTGCCTGTTAAAAGCTTGACTGTGACCTTTTCTCCTTTCTCTTCTCTCTGACCTCAAGCTCTGGACACATCCCATATTGAAATTCTTTTTCTCCTCTGTCCATTTGGCAGAAGGATTCCACCTCCTGCACACTCTCTGTTGTGTTTGAGTAGATGTCAAAAGGGACATTTTTTGCTTGCAGCACCATCTTCAGAGTGACATCTGTGTTTCTGGCTTCTCTTTGTTTCTGCATCTGGACAATCCAATACTTTTAGATATGAATATTTGCAACAAGCTTCAGCTCCTCAACCAAAAACTGTTTAATTTTTAAGGGGTTTTTGTTTCTCTTTGAAATCTTGTTCTGAAATATTCCTTTTTCTGTTTGTTGTTTGTTGGTTTTGGGGGGGTTTTTTTGGAGGGGTGGCTTTTTTTCCCCTCCCTCACACAGCTGTTGATATTGTAAGCTGCATGTTTGCAGGGAAACCTGTGTCTGCAGCATATGGTGCTGTTGGCTTTTGGAGTAGTTTTTCCTGTTTATGGACTGGAGAACATTTCAGATGGAGAAGAGCAGCTGTAAAGGAGAGCAATGTCAGCAGATTCTCTACTGGGATTTGATCATGCTAAATTCTGTGAATAAAATTCAGGGCCTGTATATCAACATAGAATAGCTTGGACATGTTATATAAACAATTTTTAGTGAGATCTGAGGCTCTGTGAGATGCAGTTTGAAACATATTTATCTATTTTTTTAAATCTCTTCCTTTCAGAAATGTTAAAAGAGCTAAGGTTTTCCTAGGTCCCTTCCAGCCCCTAACATTCTGTGATTCTGTGAAACAAAAAGCAGTATCAGATCTGTAGTCCTTGTTCAGAAATTGTCTGAGAAAATCAAATAACCTATATGAGGAGTTACAGCATGTTCTGTTATGTTAAATATATAATCCTCTGCTCTATAATGTGATGTTTCTCTTAGTCATTTACTGTCTCAGCAATCACATTTGGCCACTTCATGGCTTCCTCTGCTTGCACAGAATATGGTTTGTGGATTGTAGGAAATGAGGAGAAGTGACAGAGCTAGCACAGTTAATCAGCATACACAGAGGGGTTGGAAACTCTTCCAGCCACTGGTGACTCTGCAGATGAATACACAGGTAGGGAAGCTTAAAGGGAGCTCTTTTAAATCTTAAATCCTCATTTAGCCATGTTGTTTGTGGTCAAGGAACTGCACAAATACACAGGGCAAGCTGTGCACATCTGTTTTCAGGATTGTTAGTACATTAGGTTTCTGAAAATAAAGCAATTTGTTTGAAACCCAAACAGAATTCTTTCTATAATTCATCTTCTGCAGGCATCTTCTTCCTTTCCAACATGTTGAAACACAATATATTTGTATTAGTTACCTTCTCAGTTAAAAAATAGGGCTTGCCTTTAGTTTTACTGTATTTCTCCTCCAAATGTGTTTTGCACATTTAATGGAATACTGTCACCAGCCACTTGCTGTCTAAGTGGAATTATTTTTTTACTCTAAAACTACAGGAATAAAAAGCTTCCCTGTGCTTTTTTTAATGCTTTCAATAGCATCAGCTAGCTGCAGATCTATGTGTAACTTCCCATACCAGCACTTGATATTTTTAATGATACATCTTAACAATTCAATTTGCCTTCATTTTTGGGTTAGTTTACTAGTTTCTGGTACATGAAAAAATATTTCCAGAATGCAGGAGTAGGTTCTGTTTGTCACTGCTTTTCTCTCTACACCAAAATCAGCCACCTTTGTCTGTAGTAGCTGATTGGGGATTGTTTTCACCCAGAAGACATTCAGAGCTATGCTGTGGTTAAAGAATGCAGACTTTGACCTAACCAAATACAACTCAGTCATTTTCATTTCAGAGTGACTGTTTGGTTTTTGTTGTTTGGGTCTTGTTTGGGTTTTTTTTTTCCCCCAAACAACTCCTTTTTTTCTGTTTTGGAATGCACTATAATAATAACTGTGGTGAAACCTTAGTTGTTTTCCTCTCTAAATATATGAGGTTAACATTTAATTGCAATTCTGTGCATGAAACAAGAAGTGAACATATTTGTGTGATCTTGTTTCCACTTATGGAACAAAAAACTCAAGTTCTGATTGAATAAGGCATCCTTAAACTGTTGATTACCTTAGTTAAGCAACAGGGGGGAAAAAAAAAGTGGATCTACTACACTTGGAAGCTGATTTTCAGAACAGGCAGTGAAACACCACAGAAATGACTGAAACATCTCAAGCAAGCTTTTCAGCAGCCAGTCTGGGTATTTTTGAAGTTAAATAGTATTTTCTCTGTCCCAGTAAGAGCTTGCCTGAACCCACTGGGTTGTTTTGAGGTTCATCCATAAATATGAGTGTTGTTGTAATGAGTTGCATTGTAATAACCTCCTGCAGGTCCAAACCAGAACCAAAATGTTTGATTTGTAGCTGCCAAACATAATGAACACCTGACACAAACAGGAAAAGATAGAAATCCTTCCCAAAAGAGAAATGTTTCAATGCAGAATTGTGTTCATCTTGCAGATGGTGAGAGTATTCCCAAAATGCAGCATGAAACCTCTGTGAGCTTCTAACACTTTGGGGATCTGGGTGGTGGATGGGAGAGGAAGGGACTGAGGTAGCTCAAGTGCAGTGGTGCCAGTAATGTGCCTGTCATGCAGCTGACTACAGTAAGCAGCTCTTGGCAGATGACATTCACATAGGTGAGTCACAGAATCTCTAATCCTATGTGTAATTTAGGATGGAAATTCTAGGTGCATTTCATAAAGGCAGAAGAGAGAATGAGGCAGGCTGAAGCATGCATGGGGTTTTGTACACATTGTGTACAGAGAAAGCAGCCCTCCTGTCTCCAGAAAAGGAGTCAGTTCCAAATGTGAAGCACACAAACTACAGTCTTGTTTGGAGAAAATGCATTAGCCTTCATCTATAAATACTTTTTTGTAGCTGTAACAAAAATCCTAGAAGAGAGAGTGCCTGCATCTGGCTCAGGGCTGTCCTTTTCATGCCCCTTTTCTTGTGAACCTCTCTTTTTCTTTGGCTGAAGCAGGGCCTTTGCAGGGAGTTTTATCACTGGATAGGTACCTGCCTCACATGGTTTCTGACAAACAACCCTAGGTGGGATTCAGAGTTATTGTTTCTGTCTCTGCAATTACATCTTTGGTCAAGCATTTTGCTGTTTGTAAAGCAGTATAAAGTCAGGGAAGCAAGACTGAAGGACTAGGCAAAGCAGAGTTTTTGTCTTAGCTGCAAGACTTGATGTGCTCTGGGTTATTTTACATTCTTTTGTTACAACAGTGTTTTCAGTGACAGGTAATTATGTTGCATCAAAGATTAGCCCTGTTTGATCTGTTGCTTCACAAATATATGTATTAAGCATTCAGTAGAAATTCCCATTTAGAAGCTGAAAAGGACTTGAAAGCCTGAAATGTGCCCTTTTTAGTGAAGACAATATCAGCTTGATCTGTCATAGAAATGGCTGTAAACATCTTACACTGTAATGAGGAAGATGCATGTTTTGTCAATTCCCTATTACTTCAGATCATCCTGAAAGAGCTGAGTGACTGCTAGGAGGCAGGAAACACCTTGTAGAACTTGCTGTACTGAAACACAGACCCTCAGTTTGGGAAAAGAAAACCAAAGAACAACAACAACAACAGAAAAAAGAAACTAAGAACACCCCCAAGCTCAAAATTCTAAGTTGAAGTCAGTTCTGGGTTTTTTTCTGCTAGTTGAGAGGAATGAAGAACCTAAGGAACTATTCTACTTGGGGTTTTTGGTTGCTTGGTTGGGGTTTTTTAAAGATTGGCTCTGCAAAAGTCAAATACTCAGGAGTTAAGGCCTATGGACATCTGGAGATGGCAGCATAGCCCTGTCTGGACTCTGTTCTTCCCTTGAAGCACTGCACCCTTTCTGGAGTATCTCCTGTTGAGAACAGGAGGCATTTTGTGTCTGTGAAGGTGTCAGAGCTGAGTCCTGACTGATGGCAGAGGATGACATTTAGTATGGTTTTCTTCCTCCCTGAAAGTAAATCAATGCATGAGGATGTTGGGGAGGGATTAAAAAGTGCTAAAGCCCACAGTTTGATCACAGCTTGCACACATCATTGCTATTTTCTTCTCACCTAACTTGGAGATTTGTGCTAAAGCATACATGGTGTGTCCCTATTCTGTAGGCAAAACTATTCTGTTGTGAAGCTGTGTTGAAGCTTCAACTTCTGTTTTGAAGCTTCAACTTCTGTGTTGAAGCAATTTGGTTCTGAATGGCAGTGATGTGTCTAGCTGATGGGCAGAGAGCACTGATCTGCAGGAATTAACTACCTGCACCTTCAGAGGTAGGTGAGAGGCTGTGTCACCCACTTCTGATGGAATTTGTAGCTTGGAGACCCTCTTGAGTCCTTCACCATTTCAGAGAAGCAACAGCTGTGGTTCCATGCCTCTCTTTTTTTCCATCTGTTGCTGGCCAGGAATTTGTGAACATCCTTCTGGGATGTGGATTTTGCTGAGGTTGTTATTCATGTCATAATATAATAATGGATCAGCCTCTCAGGCTGATATACTGCAATCCATACTTGGAGCAAGTGTTGGGAAGCCTCCAGAGCCTTTAGCTGGTGTGTGGGAAGCAGTGGCATACTTCCTGAGTGGGTTTAATCAGGGTGGACTTATTCTCAACTAGCTTGGAGCCCTTTAACTCCTAAGGAATTTGCTGAAAGCTGCAGGTGTGTTGTATCTCTGAAAACCAGGCCTTGGGAACACACTGAGCTCTTGTCTGTTACTCTCCTCTGGCTACCTAACTTGATCCAGATGCTGTTGCAGGCAAAAGCAACTAATAGAGGAAAAGGCAACAGTAGAATAAGGAGGAAAAAATGTTCCAAGCCTTGGCCCAGAATTCAGCTGAATTAAGAGGAGGACAATGTGTTCTGTGTAATCTTGTTTTTGCATCTCACCAACACAGCAGCTGGGAGCTGCAGGTTAGGTATTCTGTCATGAGAAGACAAGCCTGCACCCACATCTTGGGTGGGTGGGGGAACCAGAAAGTCCTTATCCTCTTTGATGGCTGAAGGAAGAAGTTTCTCAGAAGAAAACCTACTCTGTGGGTAGCATCCAGTCCAGGCTAACAAACTCTCCTGATTTCATTAGCAGTGGGAATCCCTGTGTCCCACTTCCCATCAGTCAGGGCTTCAGGTTCCCCAGCAGCCCCTGTTCTAGCACAGCTCTCTGGCAGAGTTAGCTTTTGCTGGCTCCATGTGCTGAAAGGGCTCACTGCAAGGTCAGGGGAGCAGAGGGAACACCCTGTGTGGAACAGGAGACAGCAAGATCACTCCTTTTGGAGGTGTGTTATTCCTGGATTGGTTTAGCTGTATTACCTGCATCCTAAGAATTCAAGTGTCTTAATCTCCCTCCTTTGGGATCCAAGAGGAAGGTGTTTGCTATCACACTGAGCAGACTACATTCCTGTTTTGGTAGCATGCAGAACAGTCATACCCATGTAGTCCTCTGGCCAGGGCAGTTGTCTCAACAATGAAAGCAGTGCAAGCACTGGATCAGAAGGCTCCTCATTCAAAGTAGTCCTCCTGTGAAGGAGTGAAGAGCTATTGATGGGTTACCATTTTTCACGTTATTAGCCTAAATCTGTGTGTGTTACAATGGCCAAAACAGAGACTATCTAGCCCAAATCCCCTCATTGCTCTTCTTTAGCTCTAGATTACAGACTCAGGAGAGCTGAGTTGGAGGCTCAGTCAATTTATTTTCTGTGTTTCTCTAACCCTTTTCCATTCTCTAGTGCTGATCAATTATAACAGCAGCAGTAGATTGCCTGTCAGGACATCTTATGAAGTGAGAAACTAGGACTGTTGAAGACTATTTCACAGATGTGTGAACCCAGGAATGAAGTGAGAATTAGACTTAAGCAGTATGTATAGTGGCATGAACTCAGCCTGCCTTTAGGTTTTTATTTGGGTTTATGTTGTTGCAAGGGTTAGAAAGTGAAGCAGCACTCAGCTTCCTGACAAGGTTTCCCAGCAGTTCTCAGGATGTGTCCCCAGCATGCTGGTTGTCTCATTCTCTAGGCAGAAATATGGTATTTAAAGGAAACCCAATATTGACTCATTCCTCTAATAAGAAATAATGAAGACTAGGTATAAATGTCTATTCACTATGTATAGTGAAGACAGAAAATGAAATGCAGCTCTCTCAGTGGCATTTAGGAACATGGAACTGATGATGTGCTGCAGTTCCTTGTTTATTGTATATAGTTTTTCCCAGCATATGGTGGCCTTGCACTTCCATCACTGCCACCTTAATGTCTGACATGCCTCTGGTACCAAAACATCCCACTGTGGCTTATCCACAGGCTACACTGGATTTACAGTTTCCTACTTCACCTTTGTAATCCAGAATGTTTTCTGTATCTTGCTAGATAAACAAGCACATCTTGCAGTCAGAATTTTATGTGGGAGTTCCTGGAGCAATCAGTACAAAAGCTGTGACATGCTAAACAATTAATGACAAACCTTTGGCTTAGCATTTCTGTTGAATAGTAAAAGGAAGACTGAAGCCCCTTTTCTTAACAGAAAATATTTAAAACCAAGCATTTATTATGCCTAGATTTGATAAGGCTACTTACCAGCCTAGACATGTTTGCACACAGCAGTATCTTCTCATTTAAATTCAATCACTGTCACAAAACAAGCCTGGCTTAGACTAGCTGAAGACATAAACTTCATTTTCATCTCATTAAGCCACCTGGAAGCAACAAGAAGTGAGTAGTCCTGACGTCAGTGGTCTCTCAGCTTCATTAAAATGCTAATTTCATGGCTTTAATTCCCTTTGTAAAACGTGCTGCTGCAGGACAGTGTATCTAGCTGTATTCAGAAGCAGATAAATCTGCATGCCAAATTCCTTTTTTTAGTGCCTCAGGTTCCTTTGGATTTTTATTTTTAGCCTTTCCTATTTTTACAGCCTGCTGTGACAAGATGATCACCATAACAACCACTAAGTAAATATTTCCTTAAAGCAGCCCTTTAAGAATGTACACTTAAGAATCAGGAATTCAGGACATCATGCATTTAGTGACATTTTGCTCTGCTCTTTGCCTTTTTCAGTATTCAGAAATGGGCCAGGTGCTGTTCCTGGCTCACATTTTCAGCCAGCAGATCGTTAGGGACAGCATCATGGGGAGGAAATCAAGAGCAGCTACGTAGATCAGCTGGAGCAGGAACAGTTTGACTTGAGGTCCTGCTGATGTCAGGAGGAAAGGATGCACTCTGCATCAATTTTAGACTCTTCCCTTGATAATAATGTACTTCCTCAGCATTTAGTCATCTTCATCTTGCTTTAGGGGAGACTTTTATAGCATACATCAGGACTGTATGTCATAGGTTGAGTTCAGCCATTGGTAGAAGTGTGTTTCCAGTACAGGAAAACAAGAGCAGGTAATTGTTCATCCAGTCTTTTCCCCTTTTACTGTATCCAGTGCTTTCTGAAGAGTCTGAGTGCTACTGTGTGTTTTTCAAGGTGCTATATAAACTCCTCATTCTGCTTTAGGATGCCTTTGCTCTCTGAAGATAGGTGTAATGGATGTGGTTATTGCAGATGGTAAAACCCAAGTGCAGGGTCTGGGCTTCTCAGGACCTGCTGCTGGTTGAGATGCCTTGGCTAAGGGAGAGCCTTGCTCAGCCAGGTGCCTCTCATGACACAGTTGGGTCTCAGCTGGTGACAAGACTCAGCAATAGGTCTTCCTGCTCCACCCTGTCAGGTACTGGCACTTTAGGCTCTTTATCCCACTGACGCCCCACTGACAGGTAGTAGCAAGGACTTCCTTTGAAGGACCCTAGATAATGTATCTGCTCTGCCTGATGTTATCCTGGCTGGAGATGACAAAGACTGCCAAGGCCCAATCCAGCAAATAAAGGAGGTTTATTTCCTAAGCAGTGGACATAGCTGAAGTTTTCCCTCTGGGAATCCCAGAGGTGTTGTCCTGCAGCTACCTCCAGGAGGATGCTCCTGGTAAGTAACTAGGAATAGGTAGTTAATTTGGCCTCATGCCTGCCCTGGAACTGCCAGGAGAGGAGTGTAGATGCAGCAGTGTCAATGTAGCTGTTGACTACCACGTGCATCTCTCCTAGTTCTCTTGAAGGTGTGTAGCTCAGGGAGCAGAATAGAAATGTGTCCTGTAATTGGAACTGAGAAGTAGCCAAAATGGCTTTATGGATATGAATACAGTCAAGTTAGCCTTCCAGACCTTCATCAGTTTCCCAGTTCAGATTAGGTAAGTTACCACTGAGTCATATTTGTGTCAAAAAGCAATGTTAAAAGCTTTAGTACTGAATGCTCTCAGAGCTTTCTAGCACACAGTGCCAATGGAGTTAAGTGTCCTGCCAGAGGTCAGGGGTGGAAGTTTAGAACAGATGTTTTCAGGAAACCCATTTTAGGCTTCTGTTCAAAGAGGCCTGTACAGCAAGGATTTACAGTTTGTTATCTGTGGCTTCAGCTGCCAGCATGGGATTACCTTCTGATCTGGATCAAGAACCAGCAGCCCACTGCAGCCCACATCTTTCATGTGAAGGTACAATGCATAGCTTATGAGCCTAACCCTGGTCTTACTTGCTTTGAGCAGTGCTGCATTTGGCTCAGTGGTCTCTCTTGCAATTCTCAGACCAGATGTGGAGATGAACCTCTGGGCTGGACCTGACTCTTGCTGGTAATTCAGTTTTCATTTCTCTTGCTGGCAGAATGACAGTGTCACACATGTGGAAGTACAAGTTGGATGCCCAGAATTCAGCTCCTGTCAGGGACTCTCAGTAGTCTTTGCTCATTTTCATTCAAAGGAATGACTTAGTAGAATTTTTCTCAGCATCCCTGTGAACAGCAGGAGTTGCAACAAAGCCATTAGCAAAGGATTGCATTTCTAGAGACAGATCTTTTGCTGCTGTGCATTTACAATGACTGGGATCCTTCATTCACCTGCAATGCCTTGATGCTGTGTTTGCACACATCCTATGTAGCATCCCTGGCACTGTCATGCCAGCTCCTCTTGGTACTGCCATTCTCACATCACCAGTCAGCATAGCTGAGCTGGAGCTGGGGGCATTGATTGGCAGTTCCATTGGCCACTGTCAGAGGAAAGGCATCTGCTCCTGGACTTGCCTGTGTCTGTGTTCTGCAGGGTACCACAGAGTGGAGGAGCAGCTCCTTCCATGCTTCTTTTTTTCCTAGCACTTTCCAAGTGAAGGGAGGAAACACTGTTTGCAGTGACACTGTAGCAGTGCAATGCAGGATGAACAGTGCATGTCCTTTACCCTAGCTTGAGTGAATGAAGAAGGTAGCAGCTAGCTCATTGTACTGAGCACCACCCCAGTGCCTTCAGGATACAATCAGGAGGGTGTTTGGTTTTACAGTAAGAATGTCTTGAGCAGCTCTCTGGTTTTTATTGGGGGGAGGAAATAAAATAATAATTAAAAACCCCAAAAGGAGACCCTCAGTTCTGTGCTGTGGGTGCCTGTAGGGCCATGCCTTCCTAAAGAAGAACATCCTGCTCAGGAGCAGTCACACCCTCAGGCTGCAGGTAGGAAGGGCTAGAGTGGGGTTGCACTAGTTGCTATCCCTGTCTGCCCTCCTTCCACAGCAGCTGAGAGGGTGCATGTGTTCCATCTCATTTCTCTGCATGAGGAGGATCCAAAGGCCACCAGACCTCTCCACTTCATGTCCCTTTCCACCAAGTAGCTGCAGTAGGGTTTGGGTCCAGTCCCATGTTGTGATGGAGGAAGGAGCTATAGAATCATTTCCTCTTTAGAAATTCTAAGCACAGCCTGTGGAGGAATGGCAGTGCTTTATCTGACAAATATGTCACTGCCTTTCATCAGCTGAGTATAATCATCTTGGAACTTCCAGTGTGTCTGGTTTTCCCTCTTCTTTTCTTTACTATTGTGTTTTGTTTAACTTTTGCTAATGAGCCTAGTGAAAAGCAATTGTTCTAAATAAACCATGTGTGTTCCAAAGCAGTATATCACAATTAGGCTTCCATTATACTTTAATTATGCATTCCATTATTAAATTGATGTCTTTGGCTTCTTCCAGGTCTCAGACTAATCCTAAAACAAATTCCTCTTTGTGGATAAATATTAGTCAGTCATAATTAAAGAGTATTCACTGGAGTTGCAGCTTTTCATTAAATCCCTTTCTGATTAAGATGGCTTCCCCAAGGATTGGGCTGATTAAATTTAATAAGGTTTGTCCACTTGTGTGTATCATGGTCTGGTGGAAACTGTTTTACCACTGGGGGATTGGGAACAATAAGTTTGTATCTCAGTGCAAGCAGTCATGAGTCTAAATGCTTGCTCAGTGCTGTAGGGTCTTGTAGCAAGGGGCTCTGGGTCAGCCAAGGGAAAACATGGAAATTGAATTGAGAGTGTTAAGAGTTGAATATCAAAGGATTAAGTTACATCTAGTGGGTTACAGGAAAGAACAAAAGATTAAAGTGTATTAGAGGCTCTGTTTTGCTGACTGTTTCACAGCTAGGGCTTTGCTGCCTAACTGGAAGCCCAGTGCTTTTCTGCCCCAAACTGATTTCATGCAGTGAGATGTAGAGAAGAGCCTGGTTGCATGTAAATATGCCTCTGCCAGGAATTCAGGGGATTAAACAGAAGTTCCTGTAATCATACTGTCATACCATGCTATCACAGTGTTGTCTGAGCTGGAAGGGACCCAATAGGGTCATCAAGTCCAGCTCTTAAACCCATGGAGGACACCCCAAGAATCAGACCAGGTGCCTGAGGGTGTTATCTAGATGCTTCTTGAACTCCTTGAGGCATGGTGCTGAGACAGCTTCCCTGGGGAGGCTGTTCCAGATCCCAGCCACCCTCTGAGTGAAGCATCTTTTCCTAATCTCCAGCCTGAACCTCCCTTGACTCAAATTCATTAATGGCAGAGGAAGAAATATTTTCAGAGCAAAATCCTTGTCCTGGGTTTAAAACAAGGTGGAACAAAAGCATGATGTGGCTTTAGTGTATATATATATCATCAGAGAGAAGTTACAAGCCTCACAGTTTTCTGTGTGCTGGAATTAGGGCTTCTTGTGGGGCTGCTGGTGCTGTTCTGCATTCCTCTTGCTTTGTACACAGAAATGACAACAAACCACTGTGACCAAGAATGGCAATAGCACAAACCAGTGAGACAGGAATGGCAGGAGATTGGCCTGGGACATCTGTGGAAGCACTCCATCCAAGTACTTGAGGTGGCTTCTAGCAGGTGTTTTTTCAACATCTAGTTTCTACTCTATTTTTGGTGTGGGGTACATTTTCATCTAGTGTTTTGGTTTGGTCTGGGCAGCATTTGTAATATTGAAGCTCTCCAAAGTTTGAATGAGTTTTCAGTTTCTGCTGCTGTATCCCAAATAGAATGGAACTGGGCCTGTTATCTAGCCCATCTTTTGTATTGCAACCAATCCAAGTGGACTCCTAATTGCAGATTGCTTTTGCTGGGGCTGCTGGAGCCTGCACTAACCATGAGTGATGCTTGGGACAGTTTGAAGAGGGCAGTGTCAGGTCACTAGGCAGCTAAAGAGTACTCTCTAGTGGTTGACTCTGAGTAGTGATAAGAACAGATAGCAAAGTGCACTTAATTAACATAAGGTTACAGATCTGTAGCCATTAAAAACAAAGGAGGACAAAAGAAGAGTAAGGTGAGCTTTATATTTGAGTTAGAGGGAAAAAAATAGATGTAGTGCACTAGAAGGGAAGAATAAAACCTCTTTTCTCTAGTAGTCATCATTTATTTACTTATTGCTACTGCTGCAATACAGGGCTGGCTGGTGCTCTGCTGTTCACAGCACCATCCTTCCACTGGCATGAAATAAGGGCAGATGGAAAGTGAGAAATCCAGGGTGTTTTTGAGGAGAGAGGATGCACTTTCATCCTTTGATTACCAAGTAAGAGCTCCCACAACTGCTTCCTTCTGAATATCTGTGGTGGGTTGTTTTTCTCTGCTCCTCAGAGTGTCTCACATTAGTTTTTGTAGTGACTATACAGAAGTCAAAGTAAGTTGCATGGTCAGGCTGCAGATTGGCTGGGGTCTAATGTTGCTGTTCTCTAAGAGCCTGTGAAATAAGAGTTAAATACATTCCAAAACTATAAACTATACATCAAAAACTATTCTGGCAAATCCTGTGTATTTGAGAAGAGTATAAGCAGTGTTTGAGGAAAAACTGGGAAAAATAAAGACCATCTTATTAACAGTGTACAGGGATCTTGGGAAGGGTAATCTCTAGTGCTTGTATTTTAATTAGGGCTCTGAAAGCTAACCTTGGCTGTTGTGCTACCACAGGGCAGTTGATACCTATTGCTGCTCCTGACAGCTTTAAAAATGTAGCACTTTTCACAGAGTTCCAGGGTTTAAGCCAGCTGCACTGTTTACCTAGCAGGAACACCCTGCAATGCTGAGCATCACTGGTATGGCAGTTGTGTATCTGAACTGTTCCAGAGTGGTTTGCTTCACTGGTAACTCAGGGAGGCCAGTCTGACTAAAAGCAGTGGAAACTGCAGATGCAACAGCTGAAGTTGTGGCAGAACTGGAATGCCTGGACTAGGGATGTGTTTTCTGCTGGAGAGATTGGTGTTTAATTGCAGCTGTGTTGGAGAGAGATTGTTCATGCAGGCAGAGAGCAAAGCAGTGGATACAGGTGGATTACTTCTTTCTCAGATTCCCAGTGATGTCAAATGTCTACCAAGTAACAGAGGAATTAGGTGGATAGTCTGGTATATTAAAGATATGAATAAACTGTGTGTGTAGGATCCATTTGAAGGGTATTTGATGTCTTATTTTGGTTAACTGTCATGATATTTAGCTTTTCAGATCTGCATGGATGACTAGTTTAGCTTTCTGTTCAAAAATAAAAATAGTTCAGCCCTTTCCTAATTTAGGAACATTTGCCTGCCTAGCCAGACATCTTTTCATGACAAGGTAAAGTACATGTGATGCTTTTTAAAAGGATTTCACTGCAGTATAGTAAATTATCTTCATTTCAAGCATAATTGTGATTCTTGTCTGAGTTTGTTGGCTGTCTACCACAAAATTCATGTTAGGGCTTAGTGGAGTTAAGAGAGTCACAAACCAGCATGTCAGTGGCTGGCTGCTATGGGAAAGAGCATTTTTCTGTTTGACAGAAGTAGTGGTGTACTCTAAGGCTAGAAACAATGTGTCTTCTCCTTCCTAACATGTAACATACCTATGAGAAACAAATGCCAGATGTTTAGAAAGCAAACTTGTAGTGTGGGAAGCTGGAAGAGAGCAGATACACAGGCAGGGGAATAAACATGGTACTTTTGTTATCTGGATTTGATAAGTACAGTTTGGGAATGAGAGAGTAAAGAGTGGTGAGTCAGTTATGCCTGGTCATCCCTAGTGACTGAAAATAACTTGTTATTCCAGCCCTTTTATCCCTTTGTTCCCTCCTCTCCACATTTTTTGGTATTTTATTTATAGCTCAAGCAGCTTTTGCTTTGCAGTTTGTAAAATAACCCTTCAGAGCCAGGGAGCAAAGACCAAAGGGCAACAGCCCCCAAGCAGTCTTGTGGATGGAGCCCCTGACTCAGCACATTCCCCCCCTGCAATGCTTGGTTTCCCCCTCCTCCCTGTACACCATTCCCTTGTCTGCTCAGAGATTCCTCTTTTAAAGGAGCAAACTTGGTTCCTGAAGTCATTAGTTGGTTTGTGTTGAGCACAGTACCCAGGAGACACACATGGTGTTGCAGAGAAGCTGGCTGTGGCTTTGAGAGCAGCTAGGTTGGAGAGCTCCTGGCTGGAGAAGTGGCAAGGTAGAACTCTATGGGTGAAGCCTTAATGGAGCTTGGGAAGATGTGGAATCTGGCACCACAGCCCATGCTGGGATTCTTCCTGACTAGCTCTGGAAACAGTGCCTGCAGTAATGATCAGCTCAATCTTTTGTCTTTCACCTCAACTTGACACATGCCTAAGCTTTTTTGGTACAACAGAATCCATGACCTAAGAATGAGTTTAGCACTTGATATATCTTGACTTGCAGGATGTTAGACTTCTTGATCTGCTCTTAGCTTTCCCACAGTACTGCCTTCTCACACCATAGCTGAACTACACTGCCTCTTCTTTCTTGTATTAGCTCTGGTTTGGTTTGGAAAGGAGGAAGGAAGCTAGCAGGTATCTGCTGAAGACAAGAACATCTCTCACATTCAAATAGTGAAGAGGGGAGGTCTACTCCTGCCACCATAGTAACATTGGTTAGTAGACCTGCAAAGAATCAGTCAAGCTGTAAGAGGCATTTAAGGTAACTAGATTTTATTGGCAGTACAAGTTCAGGGGAGTGATGCTGGCACAGTCCTTGTAGTTTACTGGCTCCATTGCCTTCCAAGATATGGCAAAGGGGTTTGTGATGCTTAATAAACAGGGCTAAAGATCAGCTCTCACAGTGGTGCTGTAGCTACAAGAAGGGGCTTAGTCTTTAGAGGCATAAAACCAAGTAGGAATGTCAGTACTAGGTGTCTATGTATGGGCTTAATGAGGCCAGTTTGGAAAAGAACCTGGTTCCAGCACCCACAGGTTGAAAAGGGTGTTGAAATATTAGAAGAGATTCAGAGAGCTCCAAGAGGGATTTGAGCTTTTAAGAGCACACTTCATATTGAGATTTCAGAAGCTCAATAAGTTTTGTTTAGTCAGGAGCAATTTGTGAGGTTGGCAAATCAGACTGACCCTTACCTACCTGAGCAAACAGCTCTTTCATTTAGCTGAGTTATGTGGTCAGGAGCTAAAAGTATAGGAATAATGAACACACACACATATGCCTCCACCTCTAATTTAATTAGAGGAATTGCCTCTCTCATGTTAAGAGCTTTAAGGCAATGTGGAGTGTCTGTCTTACAGCATCCTATGGCAAAACTGACAGCATTCTATGTAGGCTCCTGTGGCCTTTGCTGTTCAGGAGATCAGATCAGATGATAACATTCCTCTCTGGTCTTAAAATAATCAAATGAGGTATTTACAGAAATTTCAGGGTCAAAGCAGATTTCCACACACACACACACCCACCCAGTAGCTTCAGTTAGGGATATTGGTTTCCACTTTAATAGAGATGTGGCACCAAGCTGCAAAACTCTGCTTTTAAAGTAGTTAACAAAAGAATTAAGCACATGTAAGGATTGCTTTGAGGATGTCCTTGTATCTATTGATCTTTGTACTAGCTGGGCTGGAGGTGCCTGGAAGGGAATCCCAGTAGTCCCATACTCCTGGGTGCAGCACCCAGAGCACTTTTCCTTCCTTCTGGGGAGCAGAAAGCAGCCAGGGCTGTCCCTTCCTCCACGACAAGAGGTGCAGTTTCCTTAACTCCTTCGTGTCCAGAAGGTGGGTGGAAAATAGCTCTTGTAGAGAAGGAATTGGTATGCAGCATCACCTTTCTCTGTTAATCAAGGCCAGCATTATCAGTCTGCCTTTTTGTTTGTTTGCATATTTGATTGCTACACTTACCCCCAAAAGATTTCCTATAGCTACTGAGCTGAAAGTGATTTAGATTAACCCTGCCTGACATGCTGCTCTAAAGAGGGCTGCCTGAAGTTTTAAATCTTCACAGGAATGATACTTCCCAGGAGGGGTTGTAAATCCTTGAAGCTGCTCCCTCCTGATACTGCATTCTCAAAGAGAAATGACTTCAGCCTCAGAAGCCAAGGCAGTAATATTTCCCAGTAATCAGTTTTAGATGGCTTTTGGTTTAATGTCCAACCATGTATCTTTGTTTCAGAGCTGAGGTACAATACTCTGATGGTGTGAAATGTAACTAGCTTATTCCACTTGTTTCTGCTGTGGTTATGTTGCTGATCAGTTTATTTACAGAAATGCCAAACCTCCATCTGTTGAGTTTCCTAAGGAGATGTAGACAAGGTTAAGGATATTTGGGGGCAGGAGGGAGCTGCAGCTGGTGTTTTATGGAAGCTTGGAAATGTATGAAGTGTCTGGAGCTGTGTGATGAAGGGACAGGTATGCTGTTTTGCAGGAGGAAGCAGCTCTATTGTGGTGGGAGGTAGAATGGAGAAGGGCCTCACATTCTGGTCCCACTTTTCAGAGAGCAGCTTATTTTAAGGTGATGATTATTTTGTTGTGAGAGCATCTCAGTGCACCTCTCCCTGTTCTGGCTCAGCAACTCATCAGCATGCTGTTCTTTTAGGTACTGTGGTTAAGAATAGCATCTTCTCTGCTGGATCAGTGCAGGGGAGGAGACTCTGTAATCCTTGTATGATTTAAAGTAATGCCAGTGATAACTAAAGCTGCTGAGATCCTTGTTAGGGATGGAAATGGGTAACAGCCACCACTGTTAATGCCAAGGAGACTCATCAGTCTGTTTGTCTTCCAGGCTGCTGAGAGTCTGAGCAGTTCATTGCATGGATTTGCCTGGGGCCCATCTTCATTTTTGGTTCACTAATGGTTGTTTTGGCTTTATAGCTTCTGTTCTGAATCATCATTTTGGCCCTCAAGTCAGTGCTTATAGAGATCCTTCTGTCTCACAGGCAGCTTGCTCAGCACTGCTGGGTCCTGAGTGTGAGCAAGTGTCCTTGTCATTGCTGGGAATCATAGCTGAGGAACAGGCAGTGCTTCAGCTCCTGAGTGATGCTTAGAGCAGAGGAGAGGGGGCCAGGCAGCCAAGCCACTTCTTTGGGACTGGGCCCTGTAGCTGAGCATCACTCCTGGCAGTTTTCACCAGTTGCAGCTGCCTCACAATATATTCTCCTTGCAAATGTGCTTACAGGAGGCTGGAAATAGTTTAATCCTGGCCTTTACTGTCAGACCTACAGTTAAAATACTGTGGTGAAATGGTATTACTGAAAACCCACATTTAAAAAGGGGGGTTCACTTTTTTCACCTATGATATCTTGAACCTAGTAACAGGCTCTTGGTTGTAAGGTTTTATAGGAGGTGATGAGGTAAAAGGTTTGTCTGTGCACATGCAAAGGAGCACAACTGCAGAAGGACATGCAGGGAAAACCCCAAAACTGAGATGGGGAAGCAGAGACCCTGCTCCAGCTCCTCCAAGGGCTGTCTTGAAGCCATCAGCCTGTATACTAGGGGTGACATCCATCCCAGTGAATCAATGGGAGGAGCTCCTCTCCATCACCTTACAGACTGAGGCATGTTGCTGCTCACAGGACTCTGGGGCTCATGACAGGATGAGCAAGAGGAACATTTGGTGATTGTACAGGATTTATTATGGGATATTTAGGGGAGGAACCATGACTGGAGAAAAGGGATGGTTCAAGGTGGTTTGGGAGGAACAAGTTTGGGAAAAAAGAGGAATAAGGGGTAAAAGGGAGTGGTCTCAAGTCAGTGGGGCTGCTCAGTACACTTGCCTGGCATCTTTTTCTGATGCTGTTATGAGCCTGGTAAGTTCTTCCTCTGCCACCTCTGAGTGCAGTGTCCAAAGCAACCAGCTGTGCATTGTGATTTCTTGAAGTAAAGTCATGTATTAGAAGAGCTTGGAATAGAAATAACTTTGATTGGAGCACAGAAGGTTTAACAAGAAAAAGAATAGTGCTTTTGAGGTGTTTTGTCATCCCAAAATGAAGACCACCACATGGATTAATCATCATCTGCATGTTATGCAGTTCATAGCCTCTTAACAATAATTACAAATAAAGTTTAGATTCACTCCAGAGCACTGTAGTAAGCTTTCCTTTTCTGAGGTGTTTTTGTAAGGCCTAGGACAGAATATTGTTCATGGCTGTGAAGAAAATATAGTTTTAGTACTGTAGGAAGAAAGTAATGAGACTGTAAAGCTACTGAAACTGATGTCTCTTTGTCTTGAAGAGCTGGGCTACCTGCCTGGCAGTTCAGCCTTAATGGCAGTTTCTTAGCTTAATTAGATTGCAGATGCAGAACTGTGAAGATTATTTGATTTCCTTTGTCCTTTGTTTCTTCCCTAATGGGATGCAGGATAAAGAAGATCCCTCATGTCACTAAAACCATTGCAAAAAGTGATTCAGCCAGCAGGAGCTTCTCTGAACTATGAACAGATCAACTTTGTTACTTGTTTTTGACCTGCTAGAGAAGGAAAGTGGTGTGGCCTCTTCCCCTAGGACAACTGTTTCTTAAAATGTGCAGAAGCAGGGGGGTTTAAGCAGATCTTTAAGGTTCAGGTGAAAAGATAGCTTTCAAATGTGTGACTGTGCTGACCTCAGGATCATTTCCTTTGGCTCATTGGCTGGCACCTTCCTGTTGGTGTGAAACGTGTGCTGTTAGTTATCTCCAGATTGCAGAGACAATGAGCTTAACTTCAGAGGGAGATGGAGACAGTAAAGATGCTCTAGCCAAGGATGCAGGTTCAAATCTGCCTGGTTAAACCTAGCCTGAGGGAATTTTGTCTCTGCTCACCCATGGCCTACCTTCATCTGCTGTGGTAACTTGTCTTCTTTTGAGCAGATTTCCTTGTAGCACATCTGGCAGTGATGTATTGACCCTGGTCACATCAAAAGATGCCACTGATAAATCAGCAGAACCTTTGTGTTCAAGTGTGCAGTGTGGATCTCATAGCTTTATTGCATGTAACATGAGCAGGGCATGCTTCTTTCAGCAGCTGTAGAAAACTGTTGAAGCTGGTCCTTTCCACATGCCTACCTTGCCAGGGGATGGAAGCTTTGGGCTTCTATTTATGTGGTGTTAAATATGTATGACCCAAACAAGGGGCCTGTTGAGAAAGACTCTAATCATCTTGCATGTGAAACCTGGTACTCTGGGCTTCTCTCTTTCTGGTGTTTCTGTGCTTTTAGATATGTTAAATTTACCTCTGAAGTTGCATTGCTGCTTCTGTAAAATATACTTTAATAGGTGACCCTTGCAGCTGGGAATTAGGAGGTACTGCTCCAAGCTGGACTCACTGAGCAGGTCACATGCTCATCCTTTGCCTTAGTTTAGTTGTAATTCAGCAAGAGTAATGTCTACCCTCCTGTGTGCAGCTGTTTGAGCTTTGTTCAGGGTGTCTAGTTTAGAAGCCATAATGTTGTGTAGACCTTCTCTAGGCTGCTGTGGAGCCCTGCTGGAAGGTATCTTTCAATCCATAGGACAGAGGCAGAAATAGAGCTGCACACTGAAGGTCAGCTGGGTGGGTACAGGGAGTTCTGCCCAGTCTTGCCTGTCCAACACTTGCACAGAGTCAGAAAATATGTGCCTGAAGTAAGTCTGATGCCTTCTTGCCTGTGGCCTGGATGCCAGTGATCCTTCTGTGTAAAGCCTTGGTTTCTCAAGAGCATCTGCCTGTGATGGTAGACTGTTTAGCTGCAAAGACACAGTGACTGGCAAGATGGTTGATAACTTGTGTAGCCAAAAACTCTCTTGATAGAAAGCTTTCTTTCATACAAGAATCTTGAGGATGGCTGAACTTTTCTGGCCTCCCATCTTGAGGTGAAGTGTGTAGGTTCTATGTGCAACTAGGACCTGGGGTGCTATGGAGGATCAGGAGGAAAACAAATGTAAGAGCTGGGTATCTCTTAGAAGCATGTGTAGCAGCCCTTCTCCTGGCAAGGCCAGGAACTAGGGGATGTCTGTCCTGTAGGGTGACTGCACTTCCTTCTCTGATGGCAGAGATATTTGGAGTAGGGGGAGGAAAAGTGGGAGCTGTTCTCCAAATGAAAAGGCTTTGTGGCAGGGTGCAGCAGGCTGGCCATCATTTTCCTTTCAAAGGGCTGGGTTTCTGAGACACATTAAATGTTGGCATCTGTGGGAAGGAGGTTTGAAAGGTTTTTACCTGTGCAGAATACAGTGGTTCTCTGCTCTGTGATCCTGTAGCTAGAGAAAAGCTGGAGGATTGAGTTTTGCTGTGATAGACCTCTTAAGAGCCATCTACAGCTCTTCTAAAACCCAGGTAACCTGCCCCAAAACCCTGAGAGAGATCATTACAAGACAGCACAGTTCTACTCTGAAAGGCTGAATGAGGCTTTTCCCCCTCTTGTGATATTTGGAGTTGAACTTTAGAAACAGAATTTTGAACATGGCCTTTTAAAGGAACTTGCTATTCTGTCCCTGTCATTTTTAGGGCCATTGGAAAGGAAAGCCAAAATGCCAGGGAAGGGGAGGAAATTGAAAGGAGGAGCAGAGCTACAGAGGAGCTTTGGATCTGCTTTGTGAGAAGTGACATCATCTGTGAGAACAAAAGTCTTCAGTCGCTGCAACTGGAGACAGCTTTTAGCCTCCAATTCCATTTTGCCCTGAGCCAGCCAGCCAAATAAAAACAGCAGGATAAATCACTGCTGGCAGATCTTAACAGTTATGCAACATCCAGTGCACCAGGCACCTATTTTTAGATTGGTTTTACACTAGCAGAATTTACTTTATGAAAGCTAAAAAGAATGTCTGGACAGAGGCTGGGGGATAAAGAGGGTGTTCAGAAACTGCAAGATGTAAAGACACTTAGTACAGAGGTGCACTAGCAACCCCCACTTGGGCAGTATATCAGCCATGGTGATGAAGAGTGGAGGGATTTGTTTTTCATCAGTATTCCCTTGATTTTCTAATCTGCAGTTGCTTTTGAAATGGTCAAGTGCACTCACTTTACCCAAATAGCTAACTCTGTGTGGTTTACTTGAAAGCTAGGCTGTACTTTGTCTTCACCAGCTCTGGAGTGAAGGAAGCAGCAGCAGCTCACCTCCTTACAGTACTGGCTGGTCAGATTTCAAGACATTGTGTTAACTGGAGTACTCTGCAAAGCTAGCAGAGCTCCAGAGATACTCCTCATCCTCTGTGAGATACCCTAGACTTAATGAGCTGCCAGTATTTAGCTGGTTTATGTTTCACCTCTCTTTTCTCAGTCCTCAGTGAATTAGGATTGTGTATGCTGATTGTTCCAGATCTAACTGGATCTTTGTCAGTCTTCACAGGAACATACACTAATGAGTGAGTTAAATAGATGTGATTTCAGCTGGCAGCATCAGTATGAGTAACTGAAGATTAGTCTCCCATACTGTGTTCTCTCCCAGATGTGTATCTTCTCTCCTTTAAGTTTGGGGTCTGCCCTCAAACTCACTGTTGCAGTTCTGCACTACTTTTTGTTGTGTAGACTTTTGTTCCCAAAGTTTTTTGCTCAGATTCAGATCAGGTAATGATTGGGGAAAGTTTAACCTTTCAGCCCTTAGAGATTCCAGCAGCTAAAACATACTCTGCATAGCTCTACCTGTCTTTGGGATTTCTGCCATGGTTGGGATGGGTTTGAATCACACCTTGAAGCAAATCAGTGTTGTCAGCATTGCATGATCTGTGCTGATCTTTTTCTTCTGTAGGTGACAATCTCGATGCTATCCATGACATCACTGTGGCATACCCCCAAAACATTCCTCAGACAGAGAAGCACCTTTTGACTGGAAACTTCCCAAAAGAGATTCACTTCCACATCCAGAGGTATCCCATAGAGACAGTGCCCACCTCCAAGGAGGAGCTGCAGCTTTGGTGCCGCAAGCGTTGGGAGGAGAAAGAGGAGAGACTTCGACTCTTCTATGAAGGCAGAAGATGCTTCAGTGCAACAGGGGAAAGCATTGTTCCACCATGTAAATCTGAGCTCAGGGTCCTCACAGTGAAGTGCATCTCACTCCTCTACTGGACTGTGTTCCCTCTGGCTATGCTGGCACTGCTGTACCTGTACAGCTTTGCACGCTGGTATTTTGCAGCCATGATCATCTTCTTTGTGGTGCAGCAGAAGATCTTTGGTGGGCTGGAACTCATTGAGCTGGCTTGCCATCAGTATCTGAAGAAGCAGCAGCAATGTCATGACATGAAAATAAAAAGCAATTAGTTCTGGGGGAGAGAAAGATGTAAAACTGGGTGGGGCTGAGATGTCCTGCAAATTTTAGGCACGGGGAAGAAGTTTTGCATGAGAATTGTCTTTGACTGTTGCCATTGATAGACATTTGCACTTGATCCTGTGAAGAGAAGGAAAGATGTTAGTCATTGCTACACCTGAAAATGGTAGTTTTGAATCTCTGAATGTAATTTCAACATTACTCTTGCAAGCAGCTAGCAACTGCATTCTGCTGTAATCAAGAAACAAATTGCTGGATTATTGAACAATCATAAGGACATTAATAGATGCAACATGCACTGAACTTTCATAGAGAAACCCAAACTGTCCAGCTAAGAAAAGACAAATGTCTGGTTTCCTAAGGATCATGTTGGAAAGGAGGCACCAGATTTGGAAAGCTACTGAGTTTGATGATGTTTTGATGGTAGGTGAAGGTTCAAGGAGGAGCTGGTCTGTTTCTTTTTTTCTGTTTCACATACTCAAAGCCATTTTAGTGTAATAATAATTTCACATGAACTTTTCCAAACAGTACTGAACCTGTCACCATTCAGCCAGTCTGGCTTGGTCACCCAGAATGATTTTTAAGCCTTGCAATCTTGTGTTGCAGTACAGAAAACACTGCTGGCTCTGCCTCCATTTAAGTCATAACTGATTATTTCATAGACTTATGCAGCTAAGTTTTGATTTCTCACTGTTTCATACTGGTTTGGTCTCCCTGTTAGCTGGGGGAGACTCATTCCTGCTGTAGTATACAGAGCTGCAGGATAGAGGAGCTGGCTTTTTGTTAGTTTATTAGTGGCTTTTTTCTCATAGAGGCAAAACTAAACTTCTGTCTCTGAGTAGCTGGCAAATGTTTTTCATGAAGGTCTCCTTGTAGACAATGTGTGATTGAAAACCTTGTATTTATTTTTTCAGAGTAGGTGAGATATCTTTGTTGTTGTTGTTTTTTAAGCATATATTTGGGTTTTCACATTGCTTCCTTAGGCATTTCAAGTGTCCCTGTAGATGAGGAGGAAGACTCCTTCTTCCAGACCTGTTGCAATGCAGCTGATGCAATGGTTGTCTCCTTATGGGTACAAGAGAAGGGTTTCAGGCTTGCCACAGCACAGGGAAGTTGATGACATCTTCCATTTGCAGCATTCCCTTTGAGTGCTTGATGATGTCATTGTTTTTCCAACCTCCTTTGTGATTTTGGGGGGATTCTTTTGGGGCTCCCACTGTGACACTTCCATGACCTTCAGAAAATCTGAAGGCCTAAACTCAAGGCACTTTCAAGTGTATTCCTTGTCATATGTAATAAAAGCAATGTTCATGCTCACAAAGTAACAGACATAAAGATTGCCAGCACTTAGGAGACACTTCAGGATAGAGTTGCTTTTCAGCCTCAAAAAGCTGAGACCACTTGATTGACTGCATTGCTGCAAAACCTTCCTGACTTCCTAAATACTTGTTGTTTATTGCATGAAGGTTTGTCTGAGCTAAACCAAGAAGGGCCTAGCTCCATGTGTTCAGTGACATTGGCAGGAAATGTGAAAGTGCAGATTGCAAAGTGTCTCTGGTAGTGTGCTGGATGTCTCCTGTGCTGGGGCAGCATGGTAGACACATCTGCTTTTTCCTAAGTTACAGCAAAGGCCACTTCTGGAAGGAATCACCAGCCTCTCTCCAGCTGTCCCTTGCAAGGTGACAGCTCTTTTTTAATCTGTGCTTAGAACAACTAGTTGTTTCTTATGCTGAAAGTACTTGAAGCCATCTGCTTTACTCTTAGGTTTTTTTAATCCCCTTTTTCTTAAAAATAAATAGGTTTATATTTAGGGTTATGTTTCTGAATTGGTTTTTCATGTTTTGTATTTGAGTACCTGGTGGCAGACAACTGGTGTTTCATTGTCACCAGTGGGAGGAGGTCCTTTTCAAATGGGATTCTGTGATATCAGAGGTATGGTTGCAGCTTAAATCCACATAACCTGGTTTTTCTTCACCTAATACTCTGCTGTGGTGCAGTTCCTTGCACATTCAGGTAACTAGCTGCAAGGGAAACCTAAAAACCTCATTTGTGGTTAATGCAGAGGAGACCTCAAAGACTTCTTCTAGTCTGTCCTGAGCCATGGCTGTGCTTTCAGACCAGGAGTAGCCATGGCCAACCTACTCCAGTAGCCTTAAGGTAGTCATAATGACTTTGGAGGACAGGTTACATGTGTTGGTGATGTAAGTAGCAGCCACACTTTCCTCAGGCATTCAGAGAACTTTGTGCTGTCATCAAATGTATCAGCAGCATCAGTGCCAGGGTCACAGAGCAGCCACAGATTTACGTCTGTGTGTGATGAAAGTTGGGCTCTGAACATGAAATCAAATGCAATCCATTATTGACCTTTCCAAGGGGGTTTCTCCCAGCTGGAGCTAAACCTGTAACCTAATGTAATGTGGTGAACATCCTGCAAATCTGTAATTCTTCTTCCTCAGAGATCAAAGAGAAAGAATCATCTTGTCAGCTGCTAGTGTCACACTTGTGGTGCCTGGCTGCACCATGTGGAGTGGCAAATGGTGAGGGAGTGAAGAATCTTCCTCTCACAGGGAAGGGGTTGGCTTTGTAGCCAACTTAAATCTTCAGACTGTGTGCATCATTTTCCAGCTCACTTAAAGATGCAAGGCAGGAGGGAAAAACTGAATAAAAAGCAGCAGCTTTGTGGATGTAGAAGCTGCTTTGTTTAAGAAGGGGTAAAGGAACTGGGGGAAGATCTTCCTGTGAATGGTGTTTTTCTCCTGTGGTCAAAATGTAGCTTTTTATTCAAATACACAGGTTTTTTGGAGACTGTTTTGTTCTTACCTTGTTTCCCTATTTGAAGTACTCTAAGATAGCACTTAGGGACATGGTTTAGTGTTGGACTTGGCAGCATTAGGTTTACAGTTGGACTTGATGACCTTAAAGGTCTTTTTCAACCTAAATGATTCTCTGCTGGGTAAATCACTTTGAAATGTTTCCAGTGCTGTTACATTAAAGGTGCTAGTACTCCAGAAATCACAGCCCTCCTCTTTCATGGGACACATTTGGCACCAAGACTCATCTCAGTAGCAGCCCAGCTCTGTCTACAGGACCTACAGGTCTTCCTAGGTCTTGCTTACATTATTTGAGATCAGTGACATGCTTTAAGGATCCTGCCCTTGTTTGCTCAATCCAATGTTTCCTCATCAGCATCAGGGCTTGCTTTCTGCTCAGAACAGAAGGGTGAAATTCTGCCATCTGTGTTTGTTGTCATCAAGCTCAGCTGGGCAGCAGGACTTGAGACCAAGGCATTCCTCTCCTGGCCTGAAGTGGTCTTGCAGGCTGTTGTCTTGACCATACAAAAGGTAGTTCCTGATTTTGTGCATTGCATCAATCTGTGTCATTTGAAAAAGATCCATGTTTTTATAACTTGATTTTATACATGCACTGTGGGAGAGGAAACACCAGGATACAACAAACCTACAGGAAGCCTTAGTTTTCAGAGCTCACAGATTATATTTAGAATGTTTTAAACCATGTACCAGTTACTCTACAGCAACAATAAAGACCTGAAGCATTTCATGTGTTTCATTTTTCTGATTCCTTTTCCCTGTGTGACATACTCTGTATGCACCCAGAAGGAACAAACCTTGTCTTCAGTCATACAGCTGTCTGTCTTGGGCAGCCCTGTGCCTCTTCAGGTGCTTGACCTGTGACTTGTGGCTGTTGGGGTAAACCCCCCAGAGAGTTTGTCCTGTTAATTCAGTAGGGTTTTGTCTGACATGGGTGGCAACTGGGCTGACATTCAACTGTGATCTCTGCTGTCCTCTCTCACATCCTGCTCCTGCACCATGTGCAGGGCTGCCTGCATGCTGCTGGAGCATGAGATGCTTCAGTTTACATGCCTCATGCCCAGCTTGGCTTCAGATTAAGACACTGAGGCTCTAGGAGTAGCATGGCTGCATAGACCTCAGTGTGGGCTACTGTGCTCTGCTTTTGACATGTAGATTAGTTTGCTCCAAGTCCCCCACTGCCACAGCCAGATTGCTCTTCCATCGAGCAACTTAAAAGCCCACTGGGAGGTCTTGTCAAGCCTCTTCTGCAGCAGGAGGGCTGATGGAGCTTCCTTTTCCTTCCCAGTTACTGGTAAAGAGCAGTGATGGAGGCAGGAGTCCAGCTAGAAGCATGTGACTTCTGCTGCCTTCTCTATTACCATGCCAGGGGGAGCTGCCAGGAGCAGGGTAGCTGGCTCAAACCTCTTGCAGCTGTGCAAGGGCAAACCTGGCTCTGCAGTCACCCAGTGGTCACACACCCAATGGGCACCTCCAGCTTCCTTGCTGCAGATGCAAGACTCATTTAAAGGTTTTGCTCTTTTACCTTTGCTGGGGAAAGGTGGGTTTTTTTCCAGGAGCCCTTGAGAGTGAGCACAGGGAGATGTTTTATGCAAGATCACAGCAAGGTGTTGGGGTCTGCCTCCTCACAACAAGTGAAGGTTAAAGGCAGGCTCTCAGCTTTCCACTACTAATGACAGAATGTCATTAAGTAAGTGAGAGTGAGTGCCTAATTGGGGATTAATGAGAAAGGAGCCTGGGGTTTTATGATCTGTTGGACTTGAGTACCATGGATGAGTAAGAGAGGCAGCATTAGCTGCTTCCTGCTGAGTCCTTCCAGCAGGAAAGTCCTTAGCAGATTTTCTGCATCATTTAAGGCCAGGGGGTAGAGGAGGGCACTGTTGTCCAACCACAGGTAAAGGAAGCCTCCCCCAAAACTGTGGAACAACTTGTCTCCATCCTGGTTGATGGGCAGTCTGCAGGAGTGGCTGAGCTCCTGTCTCTGCTCAGTTTCTTCAGGCATCACTAATGAAATTGAATTTACTGGGATGACAAGTGTCTTTCTTGTCTCACCCACAGCTGCTTGGGCTCCAGTGCCACCTCTTTGGTCCTTGGGCTCTGCCTCTGACAGGTTTTGCTTGTGCAGGACTTCACCATGGGATCCCCTAGCCACCCCTGGGTCTGCCTGGGCTTGGGGGCACCGCCTGGGTGCCTCTTCTGGTGTGAGAAATGAGGAGCAGACCTGCAATCAGCCCAGCCTGGGTTTTATTCCTGCAAATAACTCAGGTAGGCACAGACTAGTGTGTAGCTCCCTCATCAACCACCTATCTGTGCCTGGTGGGGACAGGTAATAATAGATGTTGGATGCTGCAGGAAAACTCAGAATTTAAATGAATTCCCTTCTCAGTAATAAAAATATTTCTTCCCTAAGAGTCCCTTGAGTAATTGATTCAGCCATTGACAAATCAAGGATGGGAATGCATAAAATTCAATAGGAACAGATGAAAATAGCATTGTGTACCATCTGATGCAGTCAGCAATGTCATGCAACAAAATGACTGCAGAAAAATAGGGCCTGGAGCTGGAGGAGCCTTTATTAACATGTGGCAAGGGTATTATTAAGTAAAAGAACATTGATTTTGTTTGAAAGATTTGGCCATCCATATTCAATATCATCTCAGTAATGTAATCTCAGTAGTTGCTTTAAATGTCAGCCTCACTTGGCTCCAGCTGCTTGCTGAGGTTGCTGCTCTGAAAGGAAAGTGGAAACTTCATTCTCCATCACTCCTTGTCCTCCATGAGCAGCTCATAGGTTGTGCCCATACAGGGGAAAATTAGCATGTGGGTTTCCTGGAGGGAGTAAGGAATGCCAGAAAGGCCTGTGTGTATAAACCATGTGTGATGGTAACAAAAAAAGTCATTTCCAAAGACAGAAGCAGCCAACACAGAGGATGTTTCAAAGCCAGAAATCACTTTAAACTCTGGGGTTGCTTTCATGTAAGACTTGAACACCAGGCCAAATCCTCTGCTGCTCTTAACACCTGTCACTCTGCTGGCTTCAGCTCAATCTCCTCAGAAGCTGAACCCCCTGTCTCAACCCCAATATAACAAATTCTGCTCAAGAGCTGAGGTTTTTTTCTAGGTTCTCAACATCCAGATCCAGTGACAGTAATGCCTGTACAGGGCTGCCATGGGTGTGAGTCAACTGGCTGGAGAAATGTGGTACTCAGTGATACCCCCACCTGAACTCACCAGAGTAAGAGGGTGTTTCAAGGCTGGCCAGAAGCACCCCTGAACCCACACAGTCAAGGTGAGGGTCCTTAGGCAGGGGAGTGTTCCAACAGCAAAATGGAGCAGGACACCACTGGTCCTAACTGGGAGCATAGGCACAATCCTAAAGAGGTGTGAACCTGCTGTCCCCCAAACCTCAGAGGAGTTGGGGATAGCATCCCCTGGGTCACAGTGTGGGGAGGAGGATGATCTCTGCTGGAGACATAAGGCCAAAACCCAGCAATGTATAGCATGGACACTCTTTGCTGGCTGCTGGCCACATCTGTAGTCAGAAATCCAGGGCAGCAACTGCTGTCATCATCTGAGATAGACAAAAGCTTTCAACAAATCCTTGCCTGTGCCTGCCTGAGCAATAAGCACCTTCTCTGCTCCCACAGGAGATCTCCAGCCCTAAGCTCTCCCCTCAGGGCCCTGGGATGAGAGCAGCAGCCTACAGACAGTGATGGAAAACAAGAGGTGACACCAGACAGGAGGGGCCCTGGGCAAAAGAGTCACTGGGAAAACATCAGCAGGACCATGGGGAGTTTTGAGGTAGTCAATTCTACAACCCCCAGGTCCAGCAAGCACAGGGAAGGACCTGGTGTGGAGAGCACATCAGTTGCACAACTCTGCTAAAGGAGCACAACCAAAAGGCATCATAACAATTCCCTTACAAAACAGAAGTGTCCAGCCACAGCTGAAGGCACCAGGCCACTTGACTGTAATGGAGCCAATTTTCTCCTCCAAAGTAGAACATTTTATAGAACATTCAGGAGAACCTTTTTATAGCCATGTGCCAGCAGAGCTATTTTTTCCCCCCACCAGCTGTTGAAAGCAGTTTCTGTGGCTCCCTCTCCAAGCCTTCACCTGCTATCCTGCAGCTACCCTTTCATTGCCCACTAGAGCAACTGGGAGCTGAATGGCAAAGAAATAGAAAGGTATCACTCTGCTTTGACATTGCTTTGGGGCTAGGAAGGAGTACAGGAGGGGGCTGGCTGGGAGGTGGGGCTGGGGAGCAGTGTGAGCAGCTGCATGTGGCAAGGCTTGTCCTGTGTCCCTCCACCATGAGGTCTACTCCATGTGGCACTTAACTGTCAGGGGGATGCAGCAAGAAGGAGCTGGCATGTGCATGGGGAGCAGAAAAGCAGGGGAGTGCCTTGCCCCAGGATGCTGAGGACATCAAAAGCCTCATAGGAGTCTGAGAGAAGAGCAGGCACGTTGGTAGAAGAAAGCTCTCTGGAGAGCTACTTAATGCATGGAAAAGAGCTCTGGTACTGAGTGCCTCAGTGGAGGAGTATAGGGTTTCACAGGTGTAGGGTTTCTGGAGGTGTGTAGGGTTTCACAGAATCACAGAATGTGAGGGGTTGGAAGGGACCTCTGAAGATCATCTAGCCCAACCCCCCCGTCAGAGCAGGGTCACCTCAAACAGGTTGCACAGGATGGTTTTTGAGCAAGAACATAATCTCTGTCTCTTGTGTTTTTACCCTAATTTTAGTCTCTTCCTTATGGCCTCTTTTCAGGTAATGAGATGCAAAGACCTTTGCACTGACCAGCTTCTACCTGGCCTGGTGTGGAAACCTAACAATCCTTCCTTCCTTAGATCCACTGGCTGGTTTTCCATCTCTGTTGCAATTGCAAAACAAGAAATGAGGTTGTAAAGACCATCCAGAGGTCTTCACTGGGTAAAGCCCATCTTGCCCTAATATTCATCATGGTCTAAGTGCTAGGACTGAACCAAGAGGGACTTTCCCCCCCCATCTTTCCTCTGAGTGGCAGCAGAGCAGGAGCAGCATTCCCTTTCCCTATGGAAAGGGTCCCACAACCTTGGCTCCAAGGATTAAGTGCCCCTGAATCAAAGGTAGGGCTTCACATTTGGGGCATGGAGAAGGCACAAACACTTGCCTCCCCTTGCAGATTGGCCCCAGGGGATGGCTGATGGAAATATGAACACAACCTCATTCCAGAAAATAAGAAAGAGGAAGAAAATGGAAAGAAAATAGATTTGTCCTGGTTGGGTGAGTCTGGTGGTTTTGAAAAGCCAACAGCCACAGAGTACAAAGGGGAAAATATACATGGAAAGCAAAATATAGAAGCTTTTGTGTGATGCCAGCAATTTTGTTTTCCTTTGCTGAGAAAGGAGCTGCAGGAATGTGTGGTGTTAGGATTTGCTTTTTCCAATGGCTGAGTCAAATCTCAGCTAACTTACAAAGAGCTGCGTGGAGAAGGACATGAAGGACACACAGTGACAGCTTTTTGTCATTCCTCCCTCAGACTAGAGATGGATGTGGAAAGCAGGAAGAAGGAGAAAAAGCAAAGTGCTTTAGGATTCAGATAAGATTTTGATAGCAGTTTGGAAATGAAATGTAAAGGTTATTTTTAAACCCAGCCCCTGGGTGCTGCTCCAAGCGTGAACAGACTGCTAAGTGGTCTGAATTTTTCCATTTCCTTAATATTGTTCCTATGGATGTGTTTACCACATGGGCAGGCATTGCAACCTGAATTTGAAAAGCAAAAGAAAAAAAAAAGGAAAGGGGAAAGGCAAGAAAAGAACCAGCATTTTGCTGAGAAGACAGGCAAAATACAGACCAACAGGGTAACAGCAGGAATTGGTGTTTCACTGCCAATACACCATAAATCAGCAATGAGCAGGACCAGGATTCAAATTACCCCATGCACTGGTTCACAGAACCACAGAAGGTTAGGGGTTGAAGGGACCTCTGGAGATCATCTAGTCCAACCCCACTGTCAGAGCAGGTTCACCTAGAGCAGGTTGCACAGGATGGTGTCCAGGCAGGTTTGGAATGTCTGCAGAGATGGAGACTCCCCCACCTCCCTGGGCAGCCTGTTCCAGTGCTCCACCACCCTCAAAGTAAAGAAGTTCCTCCTCATGTTTAGCTGGCTGTGGTCCCAGGTAGCAGATGTGGGGTAACTTGAGAAAGACCAGGGGGAAATGCTGAACCACCAGGTGTTGAGAGGTAAAGGTTAAAGTCCTCCCAGCAGCTCTGTATGCTTTGCCCAAGTGAAAGGCTGTGACAGCAGCACTTCCCTGGCCACAGAGGTGTGATGCTCTTGCTCGATCTCACATTTCTCTGTCCTGGCATGTGCTCACCAACAACTTGCTGCACTGGTTTGAGCTGTGCACTGAATGATGATGAAGTGACATCGTCAAGGCAACGTGTGTGGATTTCCTGGTTGCATAGCAACTCGATGCAGGCTGATGTAAGATGTGTGCTTGTTTCCTCCCCTGCCTGCACTCCTTTGATTTGTCTGTGAGATTTGGGGATGGTTTACTTGGAGGACTTTCATCTGTTAGACGTGCTATGACATCAGAATGATGAGAATGTTGTTTTGTGTGTGCACAGAGGGAGAGAGACAGAGATTATCTTCACTGAGAGCCCTCATCCCAGCTGCTGTCTTGCTTAGGGGCACTAATATACAAAGCTCATTTCTAGAGGCTTGATAGTACTTGATCTTGTATTTGTTGTAACTACTTTGTGTGACTCAAAGAGACAAGAAGATGCCTTTTAATGATTTTTATCTCAAGCTGTCCCTCTTGATTTTTGCTTTAGTCTTGTCAAAGGTACAATGTTTTTGTGCACAGGGCAGCTGCAAGCAGGTCTGATTTATTCACAGCATCACAAGCTCAGTGCTATAGGGAAAGCTGCAGGCCTGATTTTTGTGCAGACCAGGTATCTGCAGAGCTGACTGACACCTCAGCTGTCTCATGGGTCACCTGCAGCATGGCAAGACTAAATCCTTGTTTACAATCACATTGAACCTCTGTACACAAGGTGAAACAGTAAAAGTCTGAAGCATCCTTCTTGCTTAAAGGTGTATTTCTTTATACTGAAGCAGAAGAAGGTCTTTAAAGTGATGGTTGTGGCTTCAGTCTCTGCTCATGGCCAAATGGAGATCTCAGAGCACTTCTGCTAAACATGTCTCAGTTCACTGGCAGAGAGGATGGAGGTTAGATGCTAGAGGTAGCTCACAAGAAGCTCAAGTTGCATCAGTCTTCTTGGTATCTTGCTTTGAAAAATCTGGGCCTTGGGCTCAGGAAGAAAATTAGCACTTTAATAGCTAGTGATCTTAATGGAAGACATTCATTTTATTAGGGCAAAATGTTTGACCTTTTGGACAGTTCTGCTCAGCTCATTCTGCTGGAGACAGCTCCTGTAAGCCACAGAGGGTGAAGCAGCCATGGCAGCACATGTGCTTGGGTGAGGGTGGCCTAGGGCCCTACTTCAGTCAGCATGTGTGCAAATTAGGCAGAACAGGTCTCAGTGGGAAAAGCAAAGCTCTTCAGACTCCTTCCTTAGCTTGTCCTGGTAAGGAGGAGAAAGCAAACCCTAGACTGATACAGGGAGCTTTGTCTCTGGCCTCTCTTCTATGGTTATGATGGGCCTTCAGTCATCCCACCCCTGTGATATACATCAGCTGGAATATCATTTGGGAATCAAGAACAACAATTCAAAGCAGGGGATGCTGAATTGGAGCTGGGAAACTAAAATCATTCAGCAAGTCCTTCCAAATCTAAAGGTCTATCTGTTTCCCCCTGCCTGGCCCTTTGCTTGGCCCCTGTAGGTCAGTGGAAGATGGTGAAACACTTCTGGTGCAACAGTATGTATGGCCCAAGGAGACAACCAGCAGGCTATGAGACAGCCTGGAAGAGGGAAGGGATAGCAATCTCTTGTTGGACCAGAATCTGCATTACCAGGGTAGCACAGAGGGATAGGGCATCCCTGGGGGAGGCCAGGACCACCTCAGTCAACCAGCTGCCCTTGCTCAGAGAAGGTCAGAGCTGGAGATAAGGGTCTCCTGCACATAATCTTGTGCCTGTATTTGTTGTGCCATATAGAATGGGAAGAGTGGGCAATCAATTATGCATCCATCCATGCCACATTCATGAGCAGACATTGCCCTGAGGGGTTTGGGACAGGTGGAGGGACTATGCATCTGTGCAGTATAAAGGAGATAATGTCCCCTGGCTCAGCCAGGAAATCCATGCATGTCCTAATACCTCCAAAATCTAAGAAGTGCTGCTCAGAAGTGAACAAACAAACAAATCAAACAATAAATTAAAAATAGTGCTGTCAGGTTTCATCAATATGGCACCACCAGCTCTGCAACTGAGTGTCTTAAAAGAGACAGGAGTGATTTGTATCCCAGGTTTCCCATCATCAGGTCCAAGAGATGCAGGGGAAGAAATCCTTAAGGAGATTGATCTGAAGACTTTTATCATCCCAAAGACAGACTAAATGGCTACATCCATCACTTCTCAAATACACAAGGTGTTATTTACAGACAGCAGTCACCAAAGAGCTCTTCCACATGATTGATGGTAACAAAAAGATATCTGTTACTGTTTGGCTTCAGGCTTTTCACACCTTTTATACTGTGTTGGCTCAAAGGAAAAAAATTACTTCAGCAAAGTCTTTATTTGTTTGCCAGTAAATTGTGTAGAACCTGGAAGAAAATCACCCCAAACTGGTGATGTTTTTCTCCAAACTGCTCAGAGGTGAGTTCCTGAGATCTGAAGCCAGAGGAGCAGACAGCACCAGTGGTCAAATGGTGAAGTCATTATGGCCTGAGGGCACCTGACAACTGCAGGTCTCTCTCCTCCCACAGAGCAAGGAAGGATGCAGCTTTGGCCACTAGCACTTGGGCAGGTCCTGGACACAAGGCCACCAGGAAGGGTTTGGCTCCTGGCTAGGGTACCCCTTGGCTTCCCCTCTGCCTCCCACCACTGCCTTGCTGCAACCATGGTGTCTGGGTAACACTTTTGGTAAGAAACAAGGTGCAGGTGGATTTTAACAATCCCAGAGTCATCCTCAGGAAGAGCTTAGCCTCTGACTTAAATCTGTTAAGGTAGCACAGGTATTGCACCAGAAAGACTGGAAACCTGAGGTGGTTTACAAACTGGCTTGACCCCAGCCACCAGTATCAGACCAAGTCTTCTTGCAGGCTACAAGTACTAAAAGTCTGTGTGAAGCCTGGGAAATGTATTTTTATGTTAATTTTTGAAATCCTGCAAGCACAAATGCCTCCTTAAGTGGGCAAAGACCACCTCATCCTCATGATTTTCAAGGGGCACAACACCTGCCCTGAGAGCTCTGCCCTCCTGAGCAGAGGAGCTGGGTGTGGACTGCCACCCCAACACCTCCCCTAGCAGCCTCTTACACAACACCGAGCAGGCAAGTGGCAAGCAGGTAAGAAAGCTTGACTTGTTTACAAGTGCTCTTCTGCTGGCTGCTGTGTTTGGATGAATGCTTTATTCTTTTCTGCCTAATTGCTTTGCTTCCCAGCCCATTCACAGAAAATCTAGGAGCACTATCAGCCTGCCTTCCCACCAGGGGTGGAAATAAGGCTGCTGGCAGGTGACATTTGCTGTTATTTTTCAGGGAAGCTAATTATTGCTGTGATATTTTTGCTTAAGAAAGGCTGAGAAAAGTCTCCCTGTTTACAGATAGATCTGTGTGCTTTAGTTTCATCCCTTTTGATTTCCTGGGAATCAGACACACCTAGCTTTGTGGAGAGGAGATGTCTTCCACACTCCAGGTGTCATGCTCGTCGAAGAAAAGAGGACCTTGGGATGGCAGCAGCCTCAGCCATGGGAGGTGAGGCTGTTCTTACCTATCTTGAGTTAAGCAGGACTAATTCTGCTCAGGGATTTTACTTTTCAGCTCAGTCTCTTTCAAGTAACTGCACTTTCTGAACTTAACAGCATGTTTTCACAGAGAGTGCCTGCTTCTAGAAGTGATAATGCTGATGTTTATGGTTACTAACCAAGGAAGCTATGCAGAAAGGCTCTTGCTAATACTTCCTCCTGTGGAGGCCAAGGTCACTACTACATCTTGTGTGCCATGTTGGAGGTGCAGTAAGTAAGAGATTGTGCCTTCAGGGAGGAGTGGACAGGACAAGTGACCCTGAACTGACCAGCAAGGTTTTCAATTCCCTATCTCTTGTACTCAGTATAAAGCTGAGGGTCACAAGGGTCAAGCTCTCTTCTTCTCTGAATCCACTTCCAGAATCCAGCTCCTGAATCTGTTTGCTATCTGCCACTGAGTCCAGTTTGGGACTTCTCCAGTGCCTGCCCACAGCATTAGTGGTGAGGGTGACTAGTTGCCATCAGAGGGGTTGGGTTCAACATTGGGTTTGTATGTATTTGTATATATTTCATTAGTTTCATTATACACTAAAGCTGGTTTAGTTTTCCAATGCATAAGTCTCTCTCTCTCATTCCCTTTCTTTTGCCCTTTGGGAAGAGGGAGGGCACACTAATGAACATCTGTCACTCTCCTAGTGTCTGGCCCAGCCCTAACCCTTGGCATTACCTCTGCACTGCCTTCATCATCCACATTGGAGATGGATTGCCCACAGGGGTGACTACAGCTCCTTTGGCTCTGCTTCTTCCCACTTTCCTCTCAGGGGCACAACACAGCCTAGAAGCAGATGTTGTCTGACTTCTTCACATGGTGGCTGAGCTAAGGGATAGGAATGAGGATATTAGTGCCAGGTTCCAGCTATCCCACTGCTTGAGTTTGAGGAAGACAGTAAGGCCAGCAGGTCAAGGGAGGTGATTGTGCTGCTCCACTCCACTCTGGTGAGACCTCAGCTGCAGTACTGTGTGCAGCTCTGGAGTCCTCAGCACAAGAAGGACATGAACCTGTTGGAGTGAGTCCAGAGGAGGACATTTGATTTCTTAATTTTTAGTTATTTTTCTCATAAATTCTTCTTTGCACTCAAGCCTGGATTTTCCTTCTCCTTCCCCTGGAGCAGCTGTGGTTGTGCAGCTGCTCACTTCTTCATCTGGACTTTTTTTCTGAGCAGCTCTAAGTTTCACCAGAGGGCTTAAATTTTCAGCAGCACAAGTGAAACACAAGCAGGGGTAACCACAGGACAGGAGCCTTGCTCAGAAATACCCCCCTGGGCATTTCCTCTGCTGCTCTACCCACGGCTGTGATGCTGTGAGCTGGGATTGGCACCAGCTTCAGGGGACCGGGTATTGCAGGGCCCCTATGGCCCCTCCATGCTGGGTCCTGTGAAGGAGCAAACTGAGGACAAGCAGCCATGAAACCACTGAAGCAGAGCAGGTCCAGAGGACCTGCAACCTTCAGGAAAACACAGCTGGGGAAGAGGGAAACAGGACATGATCAAAACAGCTAAAGGCACTTAGCAACCTTTTGACTCTGAGCAAAAATGTTCTGTAGTGTTCACAGTGAAAAAGAAAGAAATGTCACAGAAACAAGGCAGCTAGAAAATCATCTGGTCTGCTGCTGAGCAGCAAGTCTGTCATGGGGACTGATTGTCTCTCTGTGCCTTTCTGGACTGACAGTTCCTAAAGACACTCTGAGAGAGGTGTCAGGGAGATCCCCAGGCAGCCTAGTCCAGCATTTCCTTTCTGCTGGAAAGACCTTTCTAATATTCAACCCAAACTTTTCTTCCTTCTTCCTCTATAACCTGCACAACCCTCATCCACTCTTTCCTCCCTCTCAGGGAATTTGCTGAAGACCAGTAGTTATTCTCACCACAGCAGCTGGACCCCTGGGTCCTCCCCTCTCCTCCTGAGGCAGGGGCTCTACTCTGAAGTGGCTTTGTGGAAGCTGTCAGGGACAGGTCGTGCTGGGGAAGAGAAGACAAAGGGAAAAGATGAAACAAAAGCCAAAAACCAAGGGTGAAGACAAGTAGTAGCAATTTGCCTCCCAAGTTGCTCATTCCAGGCATGCTTGAACACTGCCTTTGCATAACATGTAGGGCTATATTTGTCCATGAGACAGAAAGGGAGAGAGAGCAAATATTTTTCCATTGAGGTCATTCTTGCTCACTTTTTCCTCTAAGAAAATCAATGTCCTCTGCAGTCCTTTCTGTTCCCTCATTCTCCACACTGCAGACTCACAGCCCTACCCCTGCCATGCAGCAATGCACTGGATTTCTCTTGCTAATGATATTTGAGTGCTTTGGACCTCTAGTCTCACACATCCTTGCAATTTCTTCTGGATGTGGCCTCAGCAATTCTCTTCTCCCCCTTCCCTCTCTTAAACTCCCTTCTTCCTCTACCCTCCCTCCCCTTCAGTTGGGAATGGAAAGCCCTCTCCTTGGGCTAGTTCCCATGGGCTTTGGACCAGCTGTCAAGGAGAAACCATGGTGGGAACAATGGGTGATGGTGCCTCTGGAAGGGCTCCAGCACTCCAAGGCAGGTGCTGCTCTGTGCTGGGTCACTGCCTGTATGAGTTGGGATGGTTTGGTGGTGATTTCAGAAGGTGCATTTCCCAAGGGTGATCCTTAGCTTGTCTGAAGGCCACCAGAAAGCCAGGGCAGCTTCTTGTTTGCTTCACACCAGAGTGAAAGGGTGACACTGAGACAGAAACTGATCTCAACCAGGAACCTAAAGCAAATCCTGACTCCTGAAGCTGTTACACCTTCACTTGTCTTGATCAGGGAGTTGTTCAGATCAAGGAGTGCAAGTTCTTCTCTAACAAATCAGTGTCCTTGAAATATCTAACATCTTTTTAGCATAGCCTGCAGCTCTTTTCCTGCAAGAGGCAAAAAAAAAGATCACAAAATTGTGATTAAACTTGATTTCTTTTTGGTTTTAATTTGACCTGAAAGGTGGAGGAATTCAGTATTACCCAAGGTAAACTGTATGGTAGTATTGACAGTTCTCATTCCTCACATACTGAATCTTCCAAGATGCAGAGCTGCAGCTGCAATTCAAAAGGAGATGCAGTGCCTTCTCCTGCCCCTGTTAGGAATGGCTGTTGGGAATGAAGATCAGCATAAGGGAAAATGTATAGCCTCCATGAAAGGGAAAAACCCCCACCTTTAAGCTGTTCTCAAAACTAAGTAGTGTCAATGCCTGCAAATCCTGCTTTTAAATTCCTGCATTTAAAAAGGGGCAGTGTGAAGGAGGTGGGAGAAAAGGCTGCTCCTGATCTGCACTGGAGAAAGGAGGCCAGCTTGCTTGCAGAGACAACTCATTGGTTGGCTTTGGCAGTTTAGCTGAGCAGGCAAAATCCTGCCATCCTTCTCCAGATCACCTATACAGCTTCATGTAGCCATGCCTCAGGAATCTCCCTGCAGGTGCTCATGATAGTTCAGAAATGCTGTTGGAGTCCAGAGAGCACAATATACATTATCATAGAATGGCCCAGGTTGGAAGGGACCTTAGAGATCACCTAGTTCTACCCCCCTGCCATTACAGGGACACCTGGATCAGGTTGCTCAAAGCCCCATCCAACCTGGCCTTGAACACTTCCAGGGATGAGGCATCCATGACTTCTCTGGGAAACCTTTTCCAGTGCCTCACCACCCTCATAGTGAAGAGTTTCTTCCTTATATCTAATCTAAACATATCCTCTTTCTGTTTAAAGAATTAACCCTTGTCCTTTCATGGTATCTTTCCTATAGACCTCCTTTAAGTACTGGAAGGCTGCTAAGGGAATGAAAAGCTTAGCTTGATGATAAGGACAGGTCTGAGTCAGTCCCAATTTGATTCAAACTAAGTAGTTTCCATTACTCCTTTTAGTTCATCTGAAGCAAAGAGGTGTCACCACTTTTCTCAGAGGGAGAAAGGATGGAGAGGACAAGGAACAGCAGGAAAGTGTATGGGCTGGGGTCTGCCCTTGCTTGCTTTCCCTGGGCAGTGGGATGGTTTGCTATCTCAGCAGAGCATGACAAGTCATTTTCTGAAGAATTTGAAAGTTTTGATTTGGAAACAGATGCCAAATAGGAAACTAGTGCTTCTCCAGCATAGACCAGAGCTAATGTGCAGGTGTGATGCTAGGTGGTCTGCCTCGCCAAAGGACCAACACTCCCACCAGCTGCCCAGAGCTGAAGTCCAACCCTGACTGCTCTTTCTGGCACCACACACACCTCTTCAAACCCTCTTTCATTGAGCCCCTTCCTGCAGAGACAAAGGGAGGTGAACTTTGACCTCCTCCTGATCAGATGCCAAAAAGAGTTGGTTTAGCACCTGCTAACTAATGCCTGTTGGCTAATCCCCTGGCAAACTCTGGGGAGTTTGGCACTGTGATTCCACTGAGATGTCTTCTCCACAAATGTAGCCTCAGTTTTCACATGTTAAAAGTCTCTTGTGTTTATTATCTATTTCCCTTAACCCCTCTGCTATAAAGCTTTGTTCTCAGGGAAGATCAATAAAGAAGTTAAGCTAACTGACTCTGAGGGCATTTCTAAGAGCAGCTCTTCCACTGCTTTGTTCTTCAGAGAGTTTTCATCATGCTGTTGGAAAACACTTCAGCATATTTGGGGGCAAAGGTTGTTAGAGCATTGGAACTGAGTGAAAGCTACTTAAAATATTATTTACTATTAAATTGCATTAGCAACCAAATGGTAAGAGGGGGAGGAGAAGGAGTTTTTGCAATGGATAGGTGCCTAGCTCAGCTCCCATGGCTGAAAAAAGGGTGCCACATAGCTGTAGCATGTTGCAGTGGGGCTGAGAGTATGCCTACTACATCTTCTTTGTCCCCCTGCTTGCAAGCCAGGAGGGACTTTAAGCTGAAGGAGATCAGGTGATATGGGAGAGCCAGGCTGCTCAGGTGAGCTGCTGTCTCCACAAAGCTGGACCACAGAATCTTTCTCCAGCATCCACCTGGCCCTCAAAGCCCTCAGCCTCTTGCAGCCATATGTTGTTCTGTTAGGATGACAATTTCACAGTTTGGATGCCTGGGAGCTAGAAAAATCTCTGATGCTCCCAAAGCACTTTAAAACAGGACACTTCACCACCAGTTCTTTCCAGTAACTGCTCACTGTATGCTCCATAGCTGTCATGCTTTGAGAAGACTTGAGCCAAGTATGGGAAGACAAAGCCCATAAAGGAGAAAGAAACCCTGGGGAGTTTTCCTGGAGCAGCTTCCCTGTCTGCAACACTGCTAAACTGGGAATGGGATGCCCACCAGCTTGGAGAGCCCAGCTGGCTCCTACAGCAGAGAACCCCTGGGCCCCAAAAGCAAGACAGGAGTAAAAAGGCTGCTGGCCATATGGGCAGGGCAAGGGACAAGAGTTTTCCAAACTACAGTTGCATCTCCTGGCTATGCTGAAAGAAAATGGCTGTGGCCTTTCCTGGAGGTGCAGCAAGCTCCTGCAGGTGGCTCCTGCTGATGTGATGGTTGCTTTGCTGTGAGGGAGCAGGACAGCTCATAACCATTGCCTAGCCTTGCTTTCTCTCTTATCCTGTTGGTTAACCTCCCCCTGGGAGGTAGTTGTGAACAATTAGTGAGGAAAGCTGTGTCCTCAGCCTCTTTGGAAGCAGAACAGGCAGCTCTGGTACACAGCAGCTCCACAATAACTGCTTAGGATGGGAGCCACTGACAGACAGAGGCAAAGCTTAGCTCAGCAGGCTCTGGAGGCAGCTGCTGCCCAAGAACTAGCCATGCTAAGTGCTCTGCTTTCCCCCCTGGGCATGTGTGCACCACACACACACCCACACGTGTGCCCAGCTGGCTCCTCTCCCTGCATATGAGGCCCCAGCATGATTGTGAGAGACTTGGGGAAGGGCAGATTAGAGAACTAGCTGCAGGCAAATACAATTATGGAGAAGCAGTTCAATAAATAGAATTACACTCCTCCACCCCAACAAAGGATTACACCCAGGATTTCAGCAAATTTAGGGTAAGAGGAAATCAGGCACTTGGCAGAGATTAGTGAGGAGCTGGAGACAGGCCAGGGCCTGCTGCTGAAGGAAAAACCCCAGCACCCTTGCATGCACTCAGCACTGTTCCCACAGGTGCTGTGCCACACCAGGCTGCCTCTTTTCCAGTGTGGAAAACCAAGGGCAGCATCCAGGTGGGTCCCTTCTTCCCTGTCACCTGCTGCAGTAGCATGTCAGGGCAGTGCAAAGCCAAAGATCAGCCCTGCTCTGCCTTCTGGCTGCTCAGTAACCAGGTGCCTTCTCTTCATTTACCTACAAACCACACTGTGCCAGCATAACTTCACCAATGCATTCATTTTGCCAGAGTTATTATGTAGCAAAGAGTAGTTGTTTCCACTGTAACAGTTCCTTTCATTGCCCAGTCAAGGACAAAAGATAAAGGAAAAAAAAGAAGGAAAAAAAGGAGAAGGAAAAAAAAAAGAAGGAAAAAAAGCTCCAAACAATCTTGCAAATGATTTCACATTAACACATGCTCCATTTCCCTTGTAATGGCAGTCTTGCCATAGGACACCACAGCATTTTTACTCCATCTCAGTTACCTCCTGGGGGGGTATAGATACATGGACAAAGGAGGCAGAGCCTGGGCCCACCTTCCCATCTTTTAGACCTTGAGACTTATCCTTTGCTCAAGTTGATGCATTTGAGTTACTTTCCAGTGAAGGGACACCCAGCTTGCCTCAGAGGGGTTCCCCATCACTGAATGTCCTCACAAGCAGCAAGTACCTCCTCCAGGTGCTGAGCCATGCCCTGCTACTAGTGGAAGGGTTGTGTAGACACTTGATGAACACATGTCATTTCTGCAGGTGTTTTAGCCAATATTTTAACCAGTTCTTTACTTATACTTGTGCCTGATCAGTACTAAGCAATGTCACACCTGGGAACCTTGTAACACTGGCACTTTGTCTGTGGATAAGAACACCAAGCCCCCTGGTCAAACCAGATCAGGCAGCAAGCTAAAAAGCCCAAATAGCAAGCCCACAGAAACAGCATAAAAGGTTGTTTGCCTGATGCCAAGAAGCCAATAGACCTGAGCAATTGCTGATCAGCATTTTGTATTATCCAGTTGTTAACACCAGGGTACCAGCATCACCATGCTATCACCATGCTGATGGCAGGGCTGTTAAAGCAGTGCTAAACCTACAGCTGCCAGGAAATGGCTACAAATTAGGGCTTGGTCCCATATTGCCAATTAAGCCTAATTAAAATGGGAAAAGAGTTGTTTTTCCTCAAAAGGAAAAGCACTACCTTGGATGCTTGGCTCTCCAGAGGCACCTATGTGATGGGGCATGCCAACAGGTTGGTCTGATTCCTCTTTTCCTCCTGCTCTCCCTCATCATTAGAGAGATCCATTCACTACACCTCTTAGTAGGAAAGCCACACTGACCCCAGGGTTTCCTTGCTCCAGCCTTGCTCTGCACTCAGAGAGCTGAGAGCAGCCCTGGCATCCTAGCTGCTGGGGCTGTACTCTGGGAGACAGGCACAGAAAGCATCCTACCACCAAAAATTCTCTCTCACAACAGAGAGCAGAAGCAGCCTTCTACCCCATAGGCTGTGGAAGAGAGGAAGTACCCAAAATAGCAAGAGGTTGGTCTATGCACCAGCTGCAGGTGAGAAACAGGCCCAAACTCTGCCCACTAAGCAGTGATGCTCTAAAGCAGTCCCAACACCAGGGGCTCACTGTCTGGTGCAACACTGCCATCCCATGCCTTTAGAAACCTGGACCTAGGAATCAGTCTCCCATTCATCTTCTTCAAAACCCTTAGAAATGTCAAGAGGTGATTTATTTATTAAAATGGTTTTAGATCTTCTAGCCTCAGATCTTGTGCAATGTAGCTAGGTCACAGGCTCAACTTTTCTCCTGGAAAAGATCTTTTGGAAGTGAAAGCTGAGTCCCTTACAGCATTCCCTAACCTGGCCAAAGGCCACAGAATGTGCTGGATCAAGCCAGCAGCACAGCCTCCTGCCTCCAAGGGCAGACACCTTGGGAAGGTTATACTGACAGGGCCCAAATTCCTTTTGAACTGGAGGGGATGGTGGCCCTGGATTGAGTCCTCTCCTTTGAAGCTGTCCAATTGCTTTTCAAAGTGCCAGGAGATTTTTGGCAGCCCCAGTGTCCCAGGGAGATGAGCCCTACCCTTTCCAGGCTGTGCAGGGCAGTGCCTCCTTCTGCCTAGTTGCACACAGCAGCAAATGATTTCTTTGCCACTCCTGGTTCTTGTATTCCAGAGAGAATTCATATCCTTTCTTATGCACCTGCATTCTCCCTCAGGGTAGTCATCTCTTTCCCAGGCTAAGCTATCTCAGTCTATTTAATAATTCCTCAACCAGCAGCCTCACAGAAAGCTTTGAACACCTTCAGTGCTTTTCTCTGTCCATTTTTCTGTGGTTGGAAGAAGGTTGGTACAGCACCCTCAGAGCAGCATCAGTGCTACCAACACAGGCTGCGAGCCTCTGTGGAGGAAAAGAATCTATTTCTCAAGAGGAATTTAACCTCTCCAGAGCAAGCTGGGTGCTGGCATGGAAACACGAGTCTCACCTCCAAGATGCTTGCAGGTACCTTGGCCGGGAGAGCAAAGGAGTGCTGGTCTCCAAAGGAGTCTTCAGGTCAATTCTGCCATCTGCAGCTCACAGGCGAAACTGCGAGAGGCAAAGTCCTGCTTAGGGATGGGCCAACAACCCTTTGCTGACATAATCTTCTCAGGGGAAGTTTCTGTCTCTAAAATTTCTAGAGGTGGGAACAGGAGAAACAGGGGTTTAAGAGGAAAGAATATACAGTAAATGAGATAAAGTCTTTTCCCTAATAATTACATAGTTAAAGGACACACCTTGAATGACAAACTGAGATGAGAGTAGACTCAGGGGAGTGTCTCCTTCTGCTGATTTGCCCCTCTGAACCACCTCAGAAATGATCCCACCATGACCTAAGTAACCTATCAACAGCCTCATTCAGACCTCACCACTTCAGATCTCTGCACCAGAGGAGAACATTGTGCTCCATCTGTTTGAACTCCTCTATTATCCATGACATGGCACATAGATTAATGAAGGCTTCATCTAATCAGAGCATGTCCTGTCAGAAAAAGAAAAACAATTTCTTCCTGACCTAAAAATTTCTACTGCTGAATTTCTGCCACAAGTGACTCTTGAGCTTCAGGCCTTTCTAAAGGCTTTCCTGTCATTCAGTCAAAGATAAAAGGAGTTTTGGCAATCTTGCCCCCTTTTCTATCTTGCTTGCTCTGCTCTTGATTTACTGTGTGACTAGAGAAGGAAATAACTTCTTCTATGCCTCTGTTTTCCCACTTAAGCAACAGAATCACCCCATGCATGAAGTGCCTTGAAAGCCATGAATATTAGCCTAAAAGCTTAACACCAGTCATTTTTGTCAGTGTTCTGTTAGATGGACATTACTATATTGAAGTACCCAAAGGCTTTTGCTTAGCATCTCATACAAAATCACCAGCAGTCTGTTCAGTAAAGATTGTTTTTTAATGTGTACCTCCTGAACCCCTCCAGTGTAGGTCTGTGGAATGTGTGCTAACCCACCACCAGCATGACAGCATGAAGGGAACACACCAAGGGCACGGCCACAATGGCTCTGCATACACACCACATAGTTTCCTAAGCCTTTCAGAAGCATTGCAAGCAGCCTCTGGCCATTGCCTTCCTCAGTTTGGCACTTCCAGCTCAGCAAAGCAAAGCTATTTGCTCAGTCTGATGACCAGTGCCCAACAGCAAGATGCTCTCCCAGCCTCAGGAAGGAAGTGAGTGACCAGACCTCAAAGTGGAATTGCACCAAGGTAAAAGCCCAGAAATTATTTCTACAAATGTGCTTTAATGGAAACAGGATTCTTCTGTCCCATACTCTGAATTTGGCTTTAAAATCAGGCTATCATCTCTGAAGAAGTGCCTGAAATGTTAAGCCTTCACATCTCAGCAGCACAGATGAGTGATTGCAGATTTCTGCCTTTGTCTAGGCCTTGTTCACAGTAAATGAACATTGAAAAGGATGCCTGAATCCACTGCCTGCTTAAAGAGTGAACAGTGAGAGCTAGGAGCTCAGGCTAGGGAGCCTCTAGATGTCACTGCCATGCAGCAGAAATGGAACTCCCAGTGCTACAGCAGGCTGGGGGCACCCGGCCCAGAGAACAGCTGGAGACAGGCACCCAGCACAGCACTGGCCATCTTAGGAGGGAAACCTGCTCTGACAAGGTCTGCCTGGGCATCCCACTCCCCAGGGCTGATAAGGTGCAGCTGTCACTGGGTGGGACCAGGTGCAAGCAGGGTAGGAATTTGGGGTAAGGAATTGCCAGGTAACAATCACAGAATCGCAATGAAAGCTGGAAGAGACCTCTAAGATCATCAAGTCCAACTGTCAGCCTATCACCACCATGCCACTTAACCATGTCCCTAAGTACCACATCTAGATGCTTTTTGAACACCTCCATGGATGGTGACTCCAGCACTGCCCTGGGCAGCCTGAGCCAATGCCCAACAACACTTTCTAGGAAGAACTTTTTTCCTGCTCTCCAATCTAAACCTGCCCTGGTGCAACTTGAGGCCATTTCCTCTTGTCATTTCACAGGTAGCCCAGGGGAAGAGTCTGATCCACATGTCACTACAACCTCCCTTCAAAGAGTTGTAGGGAGAGATCAGGTCTCCACTGAGCCTCTTCTCCAGGAAAAAGGTGCTTTGCTAAGAAAGTCTACTGGTAGATCCATTTCAGAGATCCCAGTCTCCCATACAGCAGGATGTGCTCTCTAAGGCATGGCACCAAAAAAACACAGCTTCTAGGCTTCATGCTCTGGGAACATTTGCAGGATCAGGCCCTGAAGGCAAGACATGACATCTTCCTCTTCTGTCCTTCCTGAGATGACTGTGGCACAGCCCCTGCCAGGAGAAAGGCAGCGAAAGGCAAGGTTTCAAGAGCTACATCCAGAGATTCTTCTGGCAGGGTCAGCTGTCACCACTTCTGCACCAAAGTCCTCCTAATGCTAATGATTTTCTCAGATCCTGCCTACCTAATTTCATCTGCTCTTTAGCCCATCTTCTGTGATCACTCATCTCATCTGCTCCAGCTTCTGCTTCCTCACATTGGCTGCTTCTTACCCTCTTAAGGGTCTTAGCATTTGAAGGTTTAAAAATAAAGCATTTGTTTGAGGTCTTTCTCTTCAGTTTCTAAAATTTTCTTAGGGATTTTCAGACTCTGAGGACTAGAAACTGATTCTCATTTAAAAAAAGACAGAGATGATATTAATAGAATTGCATGAATCTCAGAGCTTTCACAATTGCCAGAACCCTCATGGGGTTTGCACTAGTATTTCAGAGCTGGCAAGCCCAGATGAAGGTGCATGAAGATTTTAATAGGGGCACTGTCCCCATAAAGCTGGCCTTCACAGCTTAATCACACAAAGATGAGTTTTAGAAGTTTTCCATCTCTATCTAACACCTCACTGACCTGCCTGCCTTTGTTTGGAATGTTGGCTCCTGTGTTTGTGAAATGTATTAAGCTTCTTGTGGAAATAAGAGTTACAGCTGTATGATGGCCAAATTGTTCTTTTTCTCCCTATTGACCTGATTTTTTCTCAGGCTACCAAACACCCTTGCCTTTGCTTGTGGGATGGTTAATCAACAAGTCTGTCACAATGATGGATTCCTCCTGAATTGTTGCTTAATTAGCTTGCTTGGAAGTATAAATCAAGTAGAATACCAATTCTTCCAACACTACAGACAGTCAGCCACACTCATCTTGACAGCAGTGAGCTATTACTTCCTCCTCCAGTGCAGGACCAGCATGGGTACACAGTCACCCCTTACATGAGAAGAACTGGCTTCTCCAGTGTCTGTCCATGGAGAGACAACTTATCTAGTGGCAATGTTTCTCACCTGATGGCTGGTGCCTGCTGCTAGTTTTTTAATGAAGAAGAAATATTTCAGTCTGTGGCCAGACTAACTTGTTAGAGACAAAGATCTTGGTCTAATGACAAGCAGAACTTCCTTCTACAGAAAGGCAATTATGTAGTGTAAAAAGGAAAAGTAATACATTGTCTGCAAATTAAGATTTTTAAGACTGATCTTAACAGCTTAGTATTTTTAGAGATGGGATTTTCACACAACAATAATGTATGTAAACCTGCTTCCACAAGACCTACTGAGGTGGTCTCCAAGCACACTGCTACAGACTGACCTCATGATAACAGGCACAGGTCCCTTCTTTACCTTGTGATGTAGCTGTGGCTCCAGGGTGTAACATCTCACAGCCAAATGAGTAAATCTCTTGCTAGCATGCAGACACCTCGATGGAAACTTGTGCAGAAGGCCTGGGTGAGGCACAGTGCCAATTCTATTGCCATGGAAACCCTGAATTGCTTTCATCCATCCACATTTGCATCCTTCTTTTTTGGCATTTTCACAAATAGATTCTTCAGAGAATTCTTCTTTTTTTGTTATTTTTTTTTTCCCAGGAGATGAGTAGAATAGATAACTAGCTTTGCTTTTATCACCAGGAGGAACAAATGGGAAAGCAGAGTTTGTGTGTGGGCTACAGAAAGATTACAGTTACTTAAACATTTCAGTTAAACTTTTGAATCTGAAGAAGTCCTGTGTTTTCAAAGACATCAGGACAGAGAAGGAAAATGCACTTCAGATAAACTTGTCTGTTGTCAGACTGTCCTCAGATAGATGCTGGAAATCAGAAGAAAAACCACTGAACAATCTGTTCTACATCTCTGATATGCCTAGCAAATAACATGGAATCCCTACAGCTGATGGACTCAAGTATGCACAGGATTATTTTCCTTTTTTCTCTCTTTCTTTTCTTTTTTAAAATGTGTTAATAAAAGGTAACAAAAGAAAATCACAAAGATTTTGGTGTTATTTATGAATTCTGATTCATTTTTCCAACCTTTTTCTGGTATTTGGAAATGGCACAGAAGCAAATCTAAAACAAGTAATTCAAATAAACCTGTCTTAATTGTTTTTGTTACCTATGTAACATGGATTAACCTCAGTCAGCAGCTAAGCCCCACACAGCCACATGCTCACTCCCTCTTCACTAGGAAGGGTCAAAGTAAGCACAGTTTTGGGTTGAGATAAAGACAGTTTAACAGGTAAAGCAAAAGCCACACACAAGGAGAGCAAAACAAGGAATTCATTCACACTTGCCACTGACAGGCAGGTGCTCAGCCATCTCCAGGAGAGCAGGGCTCCTGCTATGCATAATGGTTACTTAGGAAGAGAAAAGCCACCCCTCTGAACATCCCCTCCTTTCCTTCTTCTTCCCCAGCTTTATATGCTGAACATGTTGTCATCTGGTACAGAATATCCCTTAGGTCAACTGAGGTCAGCTGTCCTGGCTGTGTCCCCTCCCAACAACTTGTGTACCCATAGGCTGCTCTCTGCTGGGGTGGTGTGAGGAGCAGAAAGGCTCTTGGCTCTGAGTAAGCATTGCTCAGCAATAATGAAACCATCTCTGCATTATCAACACTGGTTCCAGCACACATCCAAAACACAGCCCCATAGCAGCTACTACAAAGAAAATCAACTCTACCCCAGCCAAACCCCATGGTAGACAAGTACATGGTAGACATCTTCCACACAAAAAGCCTGATTCTCTTCTGATTTGCAATGGATTTAATGGAGCTGTTCCTGACTTCTGTGTGCATTCAGCAGGAGAACCAGCCATACTATTTACAGGAAGATTCTAGTCAGCACTTCCAGCTTGCCCAGACCATTACTCATACTACCAGCTTGCCCATGAATCTCTCTCCTCTTCTCTCTGAAAAGCAACTCCAGTTTGCCTGAAAAGGACTCTTCATCCCAATGTCTGAGTGCCATCAAGCAGAAGCAAATGTCCATAGGAAACCTGGCTTCATTCCTTTCACAGTGGGTTTTCAAGAACCTCCAGGATGGCTCTTGTATGGGATGGCCTTGGGCTGTGTCCTACTGAGGACCAGGAAAGCCACCTACAACAGAGGTAAAGAGAGACTCACTCAAAACACAGACAGCAGGAGATCAGTCTTTAGAAATCATTAATGATCATAGTTTTTTCCAGTAGGATTTTCTCAACCAAGGTCAAGTGTATTTGCCCTCCTTGCTCAGTTTGCAGGCTCTACTTTAAAGAGTTTCAGTCCTCTGAAAGGCCCCTGCTATGACTGCCCAGGCTACAGGTGGCTGCTAAATTGTTCAAGTGAGCTGCTTATGAACACCCTGCAGGCAGAATTTTATTCAAAACCTGCAAGGGAAAATTATGATTAATTATATATTTGCAGAAGTTATGATCAGTTTATGAATGATTCATGAAAGGAGGAAAAAAAAAAAGAAAGACTAAATAGGCTATGAATATGATTTGCAAGCAATTATTTAAGCAACTTCATCCCCCAAAGTGAGGTCCTTCTAGTCCCATATTTGCCTAATGATAGTCTGCAGTGCAAGGGATGGGTGCTGTGTGGTCTGTAATGTTTCTACACACCAACACATCAAAATACAGCTTTACTCTGACCAAATGGTGTCCAAAGCTTTCTGAATGCAAAGGACAGGCTCACTGTTTTTTTCACTCCATTTTGAACTGGGTTGATAAGAAAAGTGTGGCTTTGCCCAAGGGGTGCTCTGTAAGTGCCTGGAGCCAGCTGCAACACAATGGCAGGGGGCTGCTGGCTCTCTCCTGAGAACAGCTGTGTCCCAGTGGGCTTAAATGGTTTATGGATGTATAAACAAGACAAGTTTTGTAGGAAAAGGCAGAGTCCTTCATGAGAACCAAGGAGCAAAATTAGAAAGTCCAGGTAAACATCAGGGCAAAAAACAATCACTCTCCAGGCCTGACATGGAGAGAGCAAACATCAAACGAAGCACAAGGGAGGGACTGTTGTTCAAAAATTAACTAGATGAGAAAATTCAAGTAAAAATGTGAAAATCAGACTGACCAAGGCATTTAAGTGCCCTCATATCCCCACCTTCTACTTGGTTTTATATTTGCTGCAGCTATGCAAGACATCCAGGAGCAGTTGCATCCCTCAGAAGAAGACACCCCCCCCCCCCCCCCCAAAAAAAAAGACTAATTCTGTTAATTGTCTTACCTTCAGGTGGGAACAAGGGGCAAGTGCCTTACTGAGCCATTGGTGGTCTGAGCAACTGATAAGTTCATCAGCAATTCCCCAGAAAAAGATAGCCCAAAGTCCAGTTCCCTTTGCAGCTCTGCCCTAGCCCTGCTCATGCTGCAGCTCCCACCTTTCTTTTTCTCTCAAACCCCACCATAACCCCAGGCTGAGCTTCCTGTAAGGCCCCCACTCATATCCACTGTGGCCATGCAAGGCCACCCAGCCTTTCTTTTGTCAGAATGTATAGTACCAAGGAGATTTCTTACCAACCACATCAAGCTCTGACAGCTCTTTAGGTGTACATGACAAGAGTCAGCCACTGGAAAAAGGAGAAGAAAAGGTGCTTTTAGACAGTGATCTCACACTAAATCTTCAGACAGGTTACACTAAATCTTCAGGCTGTGACTTGATGACTATGCTCTTTTTATCCTGCTCAGAATCATTAAGGGGGTTTGGAACTGCCTTTTCCCCTTATTACAATTCAGTCCCAGAAACATTTTCCATATGTTGCTTTCCATGATAAATTATTGCATCAGCTGCAGCAGGAGCAATTGCTGAGAAAGGATGGCACCTGCCTGACTGTAAATGGGAGGGATAGCAAACTCTGGGAGTGGGGTTATCCTACAGACTACCCCATAAAACAGGTTCAGGGCCTCTGCTTAGAAATCCAGCTCAGCTTTGCTTTGGGTGCAAATCAGATTTAATTAACTGTGAGGCACTGAACTAACCACAGAGTGTAAACAGCAGCCAGCAAGATTGTAAAATGCTATTTTTTTCTTTTAAGAAACCAGAATCATCTTTTTAAACACTATGTTGTCAAATAACAGTCCCCAGACTGATAAAATGCAACACTCAGGCATATCACTATGGAGCACAGCAGGAGTTTTGCTTCAGACCAGCTGATAAAAAGCTTGATGTATCCCCATCCAGCTAGTTACCCTTCAGGCTGTGTTTTTAAGACAAACAGCAGCAGCAAGCATTTGTCTGCTATTTCTTTCTTAAAGCCAAGATGTTTTGCAATTCAGAATTAACAGATGGGGCAGTAAGAAAAGAGGGCAGAGAAATTAATCTTTGGGGGTTTTTTTGTCACTTCCTCAAAGTCACTTTGAGCAATGTTTCCAGCAAGGACAGGCTGGCATCTGTAAGGGAAGGCTCTGTGCTTTGGATGTGGATGGCCACCACTGAGCTGTGCTTGCCCTAGTGAGGCAGCATGGCAGGGGTCAGAGAATCCCAAGGAAACATCTCCCACCCATTAGACACATGCAGACAAAACCTCTGACAACACAGATCACACAACTGCTTTAACCTCACCCTTCTGCTAAGATACAGAGTGGCTCCACTCTGGGCCTGGGAAGAAGAGAAAGAAGGAGCAGTCTTACCTCCATTTCTGTCATCAGCATTTGTGATTCACCCTTTGCTAAGTTTTGAAATGCATCTAGGAGTAGAAGAAAGAAAATCTTATTTCATGAGTTGGAACCAAGGAGGCAATGTAGACATGCTCCTGAGTGGAGGCAATCCCAAGCACAAATCCAGGCTGGATGATGAGTGGATTGAAAGCAACCCTGCAGAGAAAGACTTGGGGGTGTTGCTGGGTCAAAAACCAAATATGAGTCAGCAATGAGCACTTGTAGCCCAGAAAGCCAATCACATCCTGGGCTCTATCAAAAGAAGCATGGCCAGCAGGTCAAGGAAGGTGATTCTCTCCCTCTCCTCTGCTGGCATGACACCCCACCTGGAGCACTGTGTTCAGCTCTGGGGTCCCCAGCATAAGAAAGACATGGATCTGCTTAAGCAGGTCCAGAGGAGGGCCTCAAAAATGATCAGAGAGCTGGAACACCTCCCCTAAGAAGAGAGGATTAGAGAGTCAGGGTTGTGCAGGCTGGAGAGAGAAGAGAAGGCTCTGGGGAGACCTTATTGCTGCATTGCTGCTTTCCAGTACTTAAAGGGAGCCTAGAGGAAAGATGGGGAGGGACACTTTGTCAGGGGATGTAGGACAAAGGGTGATGGTTTTAAACTGGAAGAGGGTAGATTTAGGTTAGTTATAAGGAAGAAGTCCTTTACTGTGAGGGTGGCCAGACACTGGAAGAGATTGCCCAGAGAAGTTGTGAATGCCCCCTCCCTGGAAGCAAAGGAAGAGCCTTTGAGCAACCTCCTCTAGTAGAAGGTGTCCCTGCCCATGGCAAGGGGTTGAAACTAGATCTTTAAGGTCCCTCCCAACCCAAATCATTCTATGATCCTGTGATAACACTGTGGCAGCTGAGGAGCAGAGCTGCAATCCCTGTGTGGGGATGCTCAGCCTGGCTCAGGTGTCCACCCACAACGTCCTGCCTAGCCATATCTCACTTCTCTGCTGGGGACCTCCTCTGCCTTGGCCCTTGGATCAGAGTCTAGGAAGGCATCCCAATTGCAGGGCCAGAATTGGGCAAAAATGTAGGGCTAGGGAGTGCTCAAGGTGACTGCTTTGTTCTCCTCTCAGTTGTACCTCCTGCCTGAAGACTGACAGGAGAACAGTAAACTAATGAAACACATCTTCCCACAGGGAAACTTTCTGTTGGTCGTTTTCCATCCTCCCTGGCAGTGAATGATCACAGCCTGCCCTAAAGAAAGTGATTATCTTTAAGTCATTACTGTGCCTTGCAAGTTTTTTTTTCCAGGGAATACAAATGCAGATGCTGCTGTTATTCAGCTGGAGTTTAAAGTTAACATTGCTGAAGGTTTTCTGACAGAACACTCTGCCCTTAGAAAATTTGAATCCATTCAAATATTGATATTCCATGTGCACATTTATACTGCAGTTTGTCTAAGCAGAAGTGTTCACACCCAAATCACAGAACAATCAAGTTTGGAAGAGGCCTCTAAGATCATCAAGTCCAACCAGCAACCTATCACCATCATTTAAAACCATGTCCCTTAGACTAAACCAAGTCCCTAAGTGCTTATGAAACTTTTAGAGATTCCTTTCCAAGTGGATGTAAAGGAGTTGTCCTCACTCTGGCATTTAAAATGCAAGAGGATATTTTTTAAAGTAAAAAAAAATGCCATGGAATTAATTCAGGCACAAGAATTTTCATCCACAGCAAGTGAGATGTATAATCACAAAAAGTGGGTCTTTTTTATCCTGTTTTTTTAATGAAAGCATTGAAAGCATGACATGCTCTGACTTCCTGAGCTGCTTCTGCTCAAAATGACTCCCTCAAAATGGGATTTTAGGCAGTGTCATCTTAGTGGATCCACTGACCACCACTGGTCCATAAAACATAAGTGATAAAACCAGATGGGAACAAATGAACACTCATTTCCATGTGCTGTTGAAAACTCAGCTCGTTCCAGAGAGGATCTAAATTGTTGTAGCAATGTTCTAGCACATGAGTGGCAATTGCTGGGTTTGTTTAACTACCAGTATTTCCAGTCAAATTGCTTCTTATTAGAGTAGTAAAAACTATGCTTTTGTAAATCAGAATTCCATTTGCTTTCAGGCAAAGGCTTATTTACAGACACTCCCTCCTTCTACAGCTGCTAGACAATATCTTGATGCAACACAGGGCAGGAGTTTGTTTATCCACTAAGAAGGATCTCAGATTACCAACAAACTAAGAGAACTTTACTGAAGTTGGTGGGGAAAATGTCTCTCCAGTTTAAAAATAAAATAAAATAAAAAGATAAAACACCTTCCCTGCTGTGATTCTGACTTTTAACCAAAAGAGAAAGCCTTCTGTTTGAGATGTGTTGCCTCATTCCTCTTCAATCACAAAATCATTAAGGTTGGAAGAGACCTCTAGGATCATCAAGTCCAACCATCAACCTACCACCACAATGCCACAAGACCATGTCCCCAAGTACCACACCTATACAATGGGGATGAATGCATGCAATCTCCCCTCATTGGTACCAGCAATAATGAAAAATGCTCCACACCACACTGGAGGAAGATCTGCTGTGGACCAGGATACTCAAGCTTGTGTGGAAGGGCACCAGCACAAGGACATGTTCTTAGAAAATGAGTCTTAGTGCACAGGGGCTCTAAGGACAAGCCTGCAGAAGCCAGGCTAAATCCATGCAGCAAAAAAGACTAGCAGCTGAAGAAGCTCTGGATATACATTACTACCACACCTCAGAAGGGGAAAACTCAAGACAGTGCAGTGCCACTGCAGCCCACAGGCACTCTGATGAGCTCTGTTGGAAAAGAGGAGTGACCTTCCTTCTGGCCCCTTTCAGCATGGGCATCACTGTGTTCCCAGCTCCTGCTTTCTCTCAGCACTAAACTGCTCTCTACCAACCAGCTGTCCCTGTGGGCAGGACACAAATCTGGTCTTGGGCAAACAGGTTGCCCAAAGGGCTGCCTGGACTACACCTGGGCTCGGGGAAGGTTTGTTGGTGCTGAGTTATGCTGTTAGACACACATATCATCGTGTCTAACTGCATCATGTCCTTTGCCACTTGCCACAGCCCTCAGCCTGCCTTTGCAAGCTCCCCTGCTGCCATGTCCCTGGCCTGACTGCAGGCCCCAGTGCTGAGACTCACAGGTCATGGTTTCAAGGCGCAGCATGCAGCACACAAAGTCAGAGAAGCCAACTCTCCTGGCAGCGTCGCCGTAGCGCAAGGCCATCAGGCGCAGGAGCTGCTCATTAGCGGCCAGACCTGAGGAGGAAAGAGGAACAGCAGCAATGAGGACACACTTCAGGAGGATGGACCTGCTCTGATGGCCTTGTGCAGCCTGTAAAGAAGCTGGGGCACTCCCTTAGCCCCCTCCCACCCTATCATGCCAGGTCTCTGCATCCCTGGACAGCAGCTTCCCTTTCACTAAGCTGGTGCCCAAGAGTCAGGGTAGGGGGATGGAAAATCAAAGTCCTAGTCACTCACTTGAACCATGGCTTAGGTCAGCAAGGAGGAAACACTGAGCTAACTAATCTACTGCTGTCTTATTTTGCCTTTTTATGGTTTATTTTCTATAAGAAAAGGTGATTTTCTTTGGCTCATAATTGTTCAAGCCTGAGTGTAGCATTTACAATACCACCAATGCTTTCTGCTAACCAGGGAGACACCACACACTGTTGCTGCTATGCAGTATAGCATCCTTGGGACACTTGATTTTTACATTTTCTCTTCCATTAGAAAATGATGAAGGGTGCATTTCCTTTTTTATTATCTGATTATTCAGTGTTTGTGTCACAGTCTGTTTGGATGGGAATTGGTATTCAATTGACTGAGCAAAAATTGCCTTTTAGAATGAGTCTTTTATTAGTTAAATAAAACTACCCTAAATGTGCTGGCTCTATAAGAAGAAAGATTTAAATCTATTTTGCACTAGAAGCTGATTTGCTAAACAAAAGAGACATTTTCAGCAGAGAACTTGACTGATAGCTTTGCTTTAATACATTCTCTGAGATTTGTCAGAAAAGTCTCATTTGCTCACTCCTAGTTTTGAGTGGCTCAGTTGGAAGAGAAGTAACTTTCTTGCTCTTTCAACCAGGTCTAAAGTTTTCCATTTTAAATGAACTTATCATGGAGCTGAATTACTTGAACAAGCAGAAAAGAAGGAAGTGGTTTCTCTACACCTGTGTAAGGGGAGATATAGCCAGTGGAGATGGGTTAGTACATCAACTCTGGTAGCAGGAGCCCAGGTAAAGAAGGTCTCCAGCAGAAAGCATACACAAAATGCTGAATATTTAAATCATGCAAATACATTTGGGGTTAAGATACATTTCAAATTAAGGCAAATCCCATTTTAGTTTTTTTCCTAGGAGGAAAATTTAGCAATTAAAAAAAAAAATCTAATTAATGACATTTCTTCTTTGATTTTGGTTTGAAACCACTGCCAAGAACCACTGTAGTAGTGAGCAGTGAATTCTATCTCATTTTTAACCTTTTGAAGCCAGTGGGAACTCAATCAAGTTTTCTCTGGAGAGCAGGTTCCAGGGAGCACTGCAGTGCTGCTTATGAGATGTTATAGTCTTACAGTGGTAAAACACTGATAGTTTGGCATGGTCAGTCTGGGATACACTTGCTCTGAAATCTGCTCACCTGGCAATGTCTCTCAATTAATGTCATCAACAAGACTGAAGTGTAAGTCCTCTCTGCTCCCAAGACATTTCAGTTATGTGCTGCTGCTTATTTGTAAGGTTACTCCTCACACCTTTTGTCTGCTGGACTCCTGGTTTTAGTCAAACTTTAAAATGCAGACTTTATGTTTCCCTATTGATTAAAATGATTTGGATGTATTTAACATTGCCAGTGAGGAGTTTGTAATTACATCAGGCCAATGCTCCTGCATTTCAGGGCAGCACTGCTGGTAATGCAACTACCCTGGTTTATTCTAGCAGAAAAATTAATTCATCACTATTATGCTTTGAATTAGGACAGCAGTGAAACTTAAGCACACACTCCAGTGTTTTGCTGGGAAAAGCACAGAACACTTCAGGGAACAGTTGCCTGGGAGCTCTATTTAAGTACATTAGTGCCATTCCCAGAGGTTGCACCAACCTCCCAAATGCTTTCTGGGGCTGTCCACTCCTTCCTGCTTAAAAGGCAGGAGAAAGATTACCCTAATCCAAAGCCAGATTCAAATGCAGCTGTTTGGCTCAGAAGGCAGCAAGAAAGAGCTTATAATTTTCTTTTTTTTCCCCCCATGCAGGATTGCTTATGGCCTAACAGGTATTGGATTTGCTATTTAACAGGGTCTTTTTATCCCTTCAAATAGCTGCACTGTTTTGGCTTCTCAATGTACTGCTTTCCTCCCAGTTTTATACTTTAGTGCCTTTCTCACAGAATGGACCTGGCAGCTTCTCCTTTGACATTTGGCACATTAGTGCTACTTTCCTCAGACAGATGCTGATGCTCTGCCCACATCTCAGCAACAGCAACATTATGCATATATCTGCATGGCTGATGGCTTCCACAGATAGCAATTCTGCACTGGTTTCCTCCTGGGGACAACACCCCTCCAAGCTCCAAGGAGCCAAATAGGAACTTTTCTACTGCACACTTATGCTTGCTGTCTCAGAGCTGTATTTCAGGCACAAAACCTCCAGAGACATGACCCATCTAAAAGGCTTCACTCCTCTGAAGATGTCCCATGCACTCTCTGCAAGTTTCAGCTTTCGTATAGCCAACAGGGGTCAGTGCAAACTAAATAAATGGCTGTCACTGTGGCTTTCCTTTACAGACTCAGTCACAGCCCCGGAGGGAAACTGTAGGAATCCGGGCAAGTGCAAGCACCGACTGTTCCTTTCTCCTTTTCTCTTTGCTGGATGTTTTGTCCATGACCTAAAGAGCCTATGGACAAGCAAGTGTGCTGTCTCTGGCCAGTGCTGTGCATCTCTCAGCTGACTCCCCAGCTGCAGTGCAAAAGGTTTCTCCCTGAAAGGTGCTTTCTGTCTCAACACCCTAAACCAGTGCAGACCTCTGAGCAGAGCTGTGATCTAGCTGGCATCTCTGTGCAATCCAAACTGCTTTCTCCCTGAAGCTTTTGGTTTTTTTTTTTTAAATTTCCTCTCTGATTTCATGCTTTCCTTCACTGGCACAGGGAGGAGGAAGGGAGCTGCTCAGCACCTCTGGACATACCTGCTGTCTGTACTGCACTCTTCAGTTCAGACACATCAAGAAATCCAGAATGATTTCTGTCTGCCTTGTTGAAAAGATCCTAAAAAAAGAGAGCAAAGACAGAGTTCAAGCCCATATCATCATTCCTTAAATTTACTACTGCATCTAATGATGCTTTTCCTACTCAATAAATAGGCTGCAAAGAAGGTTAACAGATGAGATGGGGTGCTCTTGACACCCCTTTCCAGAAGGCTCAGGCAGCATGTTACTGTGTAAGAAACCCCACAGGTTTGGGTGGCTGTTGCTCACTCTCCCTGGTTTATGTGTGTGGGCAGCAATGGACATGCTCACACCTCTACAGACAAAAAGACATTGTCTATAGCACCTGAAATAAGTGAGGAGTCCTGACTCCCAGAATGGTGTGGGGTCATTTTTCCCAACACACCTTTGACAGCCCACAAGCCTCACCTGAGGTGCTGTCAGTGAGAAGAGTACAGGTGCTAGATGGGGAACTGGGACTCCATGTCCTAGGTAGCCTCAGCCCACCTCAAGATGGGTGAAACAAGTAAAGCCCACCCAACCCCAAGGCTTCAGGAAACCTTCCTGTCCTGCACCAAGGCAGAGAGAAGGACCTGATACAGAGAAGCTACTATGCATGCCCTGGCTTTGAATTTAGGGAGAACCTTTAATACTAAGCTACTCTCCTCACTGCTTTCAGACCTAATGCTTATCCTGAAGCAGAGATATCTTTCCCAGATAAACTTTCTCTGGATCCCACACATTTCCACCACAAACTGCAGCAGCAAGGAAGTAACATTTTTCAGATGACTCTGTTTAAGAACACATTTCAGCTTAGAAAACTTTTTAAAAATTGCCAGTAGTAGCACACCAACAGAGATCTCCATCAAATTTGGAGCCCTATTTTCCTTACTACCTTTACCTACTTTCCCCTCAATATTCCCTGCACCAGAAAACCCTTTGGCTGCTCATTTGGAGCACTTTACATACAGTACTGCTTCCTGAGCCCTCAGCCTTTGTGTGAGATGATGGAAATCTGAACCACTAAGCAAGCAACCTTTGCAACATTTTCCCCCCAGCACTTTGATACCACAAAGCATCTGTGCCCTGCTGATGAGAAGCCCAAGAGAACAGCATTGGCAGAGAAGGGAGAGGAACCCCCAGGTACCATGTACTTGCTGAGACTTCTCCAGAGGCTCCCAAACTCCTGCAGTGTCAGTCGTCCATTTGAGTTGAGCTGTGCATTCAGTTAAGAACTAAACAGTTAGAGAGCTAAACCTGGGAGCTGTGAATCCAGTTAAGAATTAAACAGTTCATGAAATCTAAGCCTGGGATCTGTGCACTTAGTTAAGAATTAAACAGTTAATGAGAGCTGAACCTGGCTGTCTTTCTTCCTGAGGATGCTTCCTTCATGTAAAGCCAGAAAGAAGATGCAGTCTCTTCTGTCTCTTACTTTGTGTTGAGAAAGCCAAGAGCTTTTCTCTTCTCAGTTGTGCTTAGAGCTAAATTCATCTTCTTTGGCTCATATCTGCCCTCATGAATAACAAAAATTTTCTACTTATGTGGTGCCTTTAACCACGAGGGAACCTGAGGTGATGGCTTCAGTCGATATTTAGCCACCAAACACAGAAGCCCCTGTGGGTGGCCATGCTCCAAGCCATGTGTTCACAATGTCTTGCCTCTGTAGATGAGGCAGCACCAGTATTAGCTCTGTCTGAATCCTCCTGAAGGAAGAAGAGCACAAGGAGCCAATCCTGATGCCTATTATTTGAAGGCAGCAGTAGCCTTTGAGACATGCATAGGCCACACAGGAGAAAAGAATTCCCCACCATGGCCTGCAGGAGCCCAGGGATACAAACAAACATAGAATATAGAATTGTCAGAGTCAGAAGGGACCTTAAAGATCATCCAGTACCAATCCCCCTGCCTGGCACAGATGCTCAAAAGGCTATGTCAGGGAACCTCCTCCCCTCCATACACCATCTAAGACTCCTGGGCAGGCATGCAGCACCTCACCTTATGCAGATGGGATGGTGTGAAAACTTCCTGAAAGCAAAACTCATCACCAGTGAATTATAAGCAGACAAGTGCCACTGCCATGAAATCTGAGTGGAAAAAAAGCTGTTTCTGTCTTTGCAGGTCAGGATAGGTCACACTGTACATGGGTTGTATGCAGCCCAGAGAATGAAAACTCCATCTTGAACTAAAGCAGAGCAGTAGCTTTCTCAGTTCTTTGCATGTGACATGCATTTACAGTGCCTGCTTAGCCTAGAAGGGGCTTTGGAAAGGGGGAAAAGTCTTTCACTTGCTAGATGCAGAAAGCTAGAAAGAGAGAGGGGTTTCAGGTCATTTTTGTTTATTCTCTGGAAGTTTGCAAAAGCCTTAAAATATCTCAGAATTATTTCAAGGCATGGAAAAAAGGACAGTGAGGAAGCCAGGGGGAAGAAAACACCTGGGGGAGAATTTATGTTTTCAACAAGGATCCCTCTTGTCCTACAATTGCCAGCAATGTGTTTTTAATGCTGTCTTCTTAACAGTAAAAAGACTATGTGATCCTTCTAAATCTGGAAGGTACACTGGAAAGGTTGAAGGGTCTGCCAGGAAAGTGCCTGTGATTCAGCAGTGCCAGTGCTTCTCCCCCTAACACCAGCTTTGCTGGCAGTGCTTGCAGCCAGCATGGTTGCAGCTGTGGTGGAGGAGCTGAGCTAAGCTTGAGGTCTCTGCTGCCTCCTCACCTTGAATTCTGCCTGGGACCTGTACCCAAGGGTGAAGCTTAACCAAGCCCTGGGCCCTATGGGGTGGAAAATAAGAGCAAAGAGTTAACTGGTAGCAGAAGGTTGATCCTCAACTTTCAGCAGTGATGCCAGAGCCAGGGCAAGCCCAGCAAAGTCCTGCATAGATTCTGGGACTTATTTCTTGAGGACTGTGGTATTTACTTGCAGGTTCTCACACTGGGACACTCAGCTCAGCCATAACTCAAGGCAAGGATGGGCAATACCAGGGAAGTTTATTGCTTCTGCTGAAAGGATACATCCATCAGAGCTAAAATGCCTCTGCATGAATCAAAGCTGAATCTTCCTCCCAGGCTGGTCATTTCATCTGCAAGGATTGACAAAGCAGAAGGAATTAGCAAGAGCAAGGGGCTTGACAGAGGCATGAGGTCACCATTTGGAGGGAAGTATGCTAGTCTGAAAGCTCACATAGCTAAAAAGCCCCAGATATGGCTCAGGTTCTCAAAGAGCAGCAAGGGCTATGTGCCAGGCTGAGGTCCACTAGGGGAGACTGACATGTCTCAGGTGTCTCTACTGCTCCCTTCTCCAAGGACAAGTGCTCTGTTTGGGCTCACAGGTAGCTTCTCTGCACAGTCTCTGCCTACCTACCTGTCCTGTTGGAAACTCTTCCCTCTTGAAACAGGGATAAGAGAAATGACAGTGATAAGAAAGACCACTTGCACTGAATTAGGGACTCCTAAGAGCACTTTGAGCCTTGCATGTGACTCAGTTGATTTGAGCCCTCTGGCTGTGCCCCTGTCTCATGCTATTTTCAAGTTGGGCAGGCTAGGAAGGCTGGGAAATGCTTGAGTCCTCTGCAGAGGAGTGATGCAGACAAGGGCTGAACTGGGAGAAACTGGGTGACAGTGAGATGAGTGAGAGGCACAGCTCCCTGGGATACTCACTGGTGCAGCCCAGCAGTGGACTAAGTTCCTGCTGCAATTGGTGGGGCATGGAGCAGGAGGAGGTGTTCATGAGAGCTGCAGGGACATGCAGGAGAAAGGCAGGATGGAGTAGGGTAGGTCTGTGAAGCAGAGGCTATCCCTTGGCAGAAGTGGGAGGAGGAGGGCAGGGTGAAGTTTGGCTGCCAAGCAGATGCACAGCCTTGCTGACAGCCATGAATTAAAGAGTCAGTTAGCAGCTGCTGTGGGTTACATTGCCTTCTTCATGTGAAAACAAAACAAAACCAAACTGTTGTCCATGTAAAGAAACCCTGGTGGAAGCACTTCTTCAAAGTTCAAGAGTGCAGTAAGCCACTCTGAGGATTTTCTGAGGACCATCAGGACACCACTAAATCCTCTGTCTAATTTACACTAGACTAAGGATAGGGAGGCACCAAAGACATTAGTTGGGTTATAAAAGCTTTACCTTGCAGGATCACTTCATTAAGGAGTTGTTGCAGCTGTGAGGCATCAATATCAGAGCCCTAATGCAGAATAAAATGCAAAGAGAGGTCTGTCAGCATAGTTGTTTTCTGTGTCACTTTTGCCCCAAACTTTTTTACTTAGGTACTGTGGCATCTAAGAAGGACCCCTCCTTATATCAGGGGAACACAGCATACCCCCAGGAGCACAACAAAGCCCTCCACACTGCTGGGCCACTCTTTCATCCTACCCTTCCAGAGTCTGCAGAGGACTTACAGTCACTCCCATCACCAGGGGCTATTTTCAGCAGCAGTGGGTTGAAACACTTGCTGACTTTTCCAGCCCCTAGCTGAGGAGTTGCCCCTGGGCAGGCACAAGAGGCAGCTGTGTGTGAGCAGCTTGGGAGCTGCCTCCTTCCCCATCAGTGAACCCAACTGCCTCCCTCCCAAGACACTCCCAGGGCATTCAGCATGGCAGCCCACGTTCATTTTCCCCTTAGTGCACTGATATAACTATTAACTGCAAGAGGGCCATAGTGCAAAGACTTTTGGTAGTGTTATGGCTTTTTTTTTTAACTCTTGACTAAGTTGAGGAGCTTTTTATAACAGTTTATTAAACCATTAAAAGCATCTCCTGTGAACACAGAGTTTTGCTCTGAAAGAGCATGAATCAATTACTCAAACACTGACTGATGTCTGGTTTCCAAACACCGTGAAGGCAAATGGAAAATGAGGCTGATGAGAGGGGGAATACCCAAGTCTTTCTAATTGATTTCAGTATATAAACAAACCAGAGGGGAAAAAAAAAATTCACATATCCAAGCCCATCAGCAGCATAACCACAAATCTCCAATCCTTCCCAGATATGTGGGGCTAGTCAATCCATCCCACCTGAGTGTCCTGTCTTTTGGGGGGGGGGCTTTGGCAAGTTAATCAATACTGCTTTCAGGATATCCACTAGAGGATGGAGCTACATTTCCAAAACCTGTTTTTCTAAATGGATTTTTATCACCATCATAGATCAGTTTTTCTGTCTCAAGCCCATGTGCCTTTTTCATTCTGCAGAAAGATGTTTCAGATAGGATACCTGCTTAGCGTGTCGGAGGAAGAAAGCCTTGTAGGAGCTGTCCTCATTCTGTCTTGGTACATCCTGGATCAAAGACAAAGTATGCACATAAATAATTCAGTTAAAGAACAACTGGAGGCAGAAGTCTGCAGATCCAAAGAGCACTTTAGAGAGGGCAGGAAATGTACAGTAAAGGCTGCAGTTTGAACACCCCGAAATTAAAATGCACTATGAGCCAGGAACAGCTACTGCAATGAAAGAAGCAGCACAGTTTGGGTGTTATCCCCTAGTATAACCAGGAAGGAGCAGCTCAGGGTCTGAGGAAGACAAGAAAACACATCCAGGGTGGAGTTCAGCAAGTCAACACATGAACATAGGGATACAAAGCCTGATCCTTATTGATGGCCCTTGGTTGAAACCAGTGGCTTAGGGCATGTGAAGATTCACATGAACCAAGGAAACAGAGCAGAAGTCAACTTTTCCTTTCTCTTGTACCTTCTCAACCCCAAGGCAGGCTTGGCTGTACCTGAGCAATTGCAATTCAATGGTTGAATGATTTTTTTTCAACCCTCCTGTGAAGAGATCCACGAGGCACTAACAGGAACTATCCTTAACATCATAGTTTTCCCAAAAAATCTAAGCCTAAGCCCCAGTGCTTTAGCTCTGTGTGAGATAATTCACATCAGTGAAGCCCAAATACTTGAACAAGAGCAGGAAATGCGGGTACCATAATTTGTCAAAGTCAAAACATTGGCTAAGAACAACAGCCAAGCAAACTGACAGCTTGTCAGGAGGAAGAGATAAGCCATCATTTACACTACCCCTCTAATTGACCTTAATTGCAAGCTGTAAAATGAAAGGAAAGGATTGTTTTCTGCCCTCCTGAAGCAGCTTTACACCTTTGGCTTCAAAGACCCACATTGTGTTTGCACTGCTGTAAATCACAACTTCTCAGCAGCAGGGCTTTGCAAGCAACTGATGAGACAGCAGCGTGGACAGGAGCAGCTCTGGCAATTAGCACAGTTCACAGTGAGGAAGCCCAGCAACAGATGGTGGCTGGGCTAGACAGGCTGAAATGTGAGGTGAACTACAGGTGCAACCTGTTTGAAGTGTAGTTTCTCTTACATCTGTGAAGATATTCTGATGAAAATCAGAAGAAACCTGCTTTGGGCTTCACCTCTATGGACTCCTGTGCTATCTAGGGTGCAAGGACATAAATGAAGCTGTTCCCATGGGGAAGGTAGGTATGACCTCACTCTTAGATGTCAGGTCTTTTTAAAAGATGTCCAGCTCAAGCTGTGACATTTTCATGGAATTTTCCCCCTTTCTCCTCAGATACATACTCATTTTACAGACACTGCAAGAATTTATTACCTTTGAAATGCTCTGGCCCCTGCTGTATTTGCTTGTTCAAAGTGTTACAGATGGCAAGGTGAAAAGAACAGATGGACAGGCTGACAGAGGGACTGAATAAGATTTGTTTTCTTCAAAAAGCTCTGAGATCTATGTGAAGAGGAAGGGCTTTGTTGTCACACATCTCTCTAGAGAGAGAGGCTGGTTACCTGCAGTTGAACTCTGGGGCAGGTACTAGGTGATGAAAGGAGAGAAGAGCAGAGTGGTGTCTGGTATGTAGGGAAGGAAGAAGAGTCAGTAGAGGTGGCTACCCAAGGATCAGCTCTCTGGGAATCATTCACCACCACCAACATCTACATCAGTTTGCACAAAATCTTACCATTGGCAGAACTGGGCTAGGCAGGGAGTTTGAGTTCCTAGAAGAGAGTTAAAAGAGTCAAACTGAGAGAGAACAGGCATTTTCAGAGCATTGAACTGCAGACCTGGCAAAAGGCAGGCACCAACAGGAGTGCTCAGCCAGCTGTGGCCCCACACCACCCACTCTGTCCCAGTTCAGTCAAGCCTGTCACACCAGTACTGGGTCTCTCTGTGCGAGCAGACATGAGCAGGTCTGAGTCTCTGGCTGCTCTGGGGCCACTGTCTTCCCTGAGCTGGCCCTGCTGGAACCAGCAGCACAAAAAGGGTAACTTGTCTTGCTCTAAGCATGCCAAGACTAACTTCTCCACACAAAAGATAAGGCTGCCCTGCCTTGAACCACATAAAATTTTTACCTGCATTCTCTTTGTCTAGTTTAATAGTCAGGAAATAAAAATAACATCTGGGCTATTAAAAGACAACATCTTATAAGAGTCTGCAGGCTGCCTGGAATTGACTCAACAGCAAAATTCAATATTGAATTTGGTCTTTAGTAGAGAAATTCAACAAGCCAGAGGCTATTGCTTTAGCATCTCCCCTGTTACAGAAGTGAGTTCTGCAGAGACCTATGCAAAGGGGATCTCCATGCTTGATCTGGCTTAGGAATGTCTGTGAGGGTCAGAGGGTCTCCTAGAGAGTGCAGCCTCCCAAGGCTGAGCCACCTGGTGTGTGACTCATCATGATGAAGGCAGTCTAGCTCAGAGCACAGACTTGTAATGTTTGTTTTCCATGACTAAGGAGTTGCTTAGTTGGTTCTGGGCTATTTTTGGCAGGTACCAAAGCCTAGAAAACAATCTCATTATTAAGATATGGGCCAATGAAGTAAGAGCTGCAACCACCTCTACTATAAAGATTGCTGAAGGAGATCTGATTCTTGAAGGTCATTTGATATGGCTGAATGGTAGAGCTTGCTCTCATGTGAAGAACACCCAGCTATTTGTGTAAGTGTGATAATAGCTGCCTTTGCAGAAACTAAAATACCTTTTTGCCACTAAACTTATCTTCAAGACCCCTCTCTCACTCACAGGAGCCTTTCCAGCTTGGTTATGAGATGGCTGGGTGAAAGAATCGAGGCCTTTCACTGCTCACTGCTTCTCTAGGTCCCTCTCTACACAGAGTGGGACCTGTTCCAGCTGGCAACCAGCTGGCATAACTGAAGAAACTACCTCACAGCTGTTAAGAAAGACAGACTCTCAATCCTCCTTTCAGTAAAGACTTCCCCACAATCTGGGGAGAGGATTATTTCACAACTGTGTGGCTCTTTGTACCAAAACTGAGACCCTTGGTGGCTGCAGATCAGCTACTGCCCTGTTCTGCAGTGGCCACCCCTCTGCATCCAGCTCTATGTCTGATCTCCCTCAACACAGTGCTCATCACTTGGCTGTAGGTTCCCAACACGCTTCTAGAGCACGTTAAAAGCAGACTGCCACATTAGTTATCTTGACATCAAATTGTTGATTCCTGACACACTGTAAGCCTAGAAGGATTACTTATCATCTTACTCATTGTAGTCTTGGGTCTTTGTGAAAACTCTTAAGAGAAAGTCAAATTCTTGGTCTTCTGTTGTAGCAGGAATGACAGCATAGGTTCCTGGGTTCAAGACAAAGTAGCTGGTCACGTCTCTTGTCAGGGAAAAAACCTGTTTCAGAACTCTAGAGTTCTCCTGAAAAAAAAATATAACTGGCTATCTCCCCTTCATGTCAGGAACCCAAGTAAATCAGCAAGTGCACCCACATCAGCCTTACATTCCCACAGCTTTCTAAATATACATTGCATCTAAAGGGTCTTAACCTCCCCAAGGCCATGAAAAGCCCATCCAGGAGACAGTCTTTGTTCAAGGACACATCAAAAATGCACAAGGGTGGAAGAACTGAAAGAAACAGAAGGCAAAAGGAATGTAAGTGGACTTGAAGAGAACTTCAGTTAACATTAAGTAGACTGGAGCTTATGAAGGAATTAAAGATGAATACTCTTAATAAAACTTCTCTGAGATCTAGTATGACTCAGAGTGGTCGGAGAGCTCACTAAGCATCTCACCCAGTGAGTGAGATGTGCTTACAGTGCTTCAAGAATCAAGACCCAAACCTTCCAGGAAAACCTTCACAAGAAAACAGAATATTCTGATCTTTCTTCTTTTATTCCAGTATTTTTGCTGAGATGAAATAAATGTAATGCAACAGCTATTATCATGATGACATGTAAAGACAGCACAATGAAAAACTCTTACTAAACATATTCTCCAAAATACATCAGCATGTATAAATTCCATTTAGAATGGCTATACAGCATGGCAGTTATTTATGAGCCATGCCTTTGGGATAAAATGACATAAAACTGCTACTTTGGGAAAATAAAAAAACCCTAAAAAACACTTTCTGTTACAGATGGCTAGAAGGTACCCAGACTGCCAAGTATTAAGGGTGGGATCTTGAGCAGATAGAAATAGACAGTGCTGCAAAAAAAATAAGTGGTGTAATCCTTTTTTAACTTGTAGGTCTCATTCCACATTCCTTCTGCTAAAAAGCAGAAGCAAATTAATATCTCACTGGAGCTAAAACCAGTGTGAGGGAAGGATCAGCCTCTATACACTGCTCAGCTCTATCACACAACATTAAACTTCCCTCATGGCCACACATTAGTGTTCCATGTCTATATTTAATCAAAGGCTTCCTAGAGCTAGCAGCTATGTCCATTCTGGTTTGCATCCTTGCCTGCACTACAATCCCCTCTCATCCTGCCAAGGGATAATTCTCTTTTTACTTTACAGCAACAATTTGATGCTTCTCCAAAGGTATTGAACAATGAACAATCCTGCTAATGAATAATGGCAGTGAAAGGGATTCAGGGAGGAAGAGTGAAGCTACATGAACCTTAGCAATTGCATTCTCCTTGTGCAAAGAAAACTCCTTGTCAAATTTTACACAAAGATGGCAACCTTGACTGTCCTCAGGTACTGAGGTTAGATGCTGGGAGATAAACAGAGGGAATGGCACTGTACATCTACCCTGGTTTTAACTTCTGGGCTTGGCTTTTGTTGCTGCAAGGGCAGGGGGCTGAGCTGTGGTAGATCAACTCTCATGTTAAAATACTTAGGCTGTGTCCATGGGGGAACATTGTCTGAGTAATCTGCTGTGTGGTTTTGTACCAGTATCATTACATTACTAAGAAGTTAAGGTGTGACAGAGCATCATAAATGTCCCCTTTCCCTGGTGTCTGTAGTAATGGTTGTAAACACACCTGAGCAACCACTCTGACTAAAAATTGTACTTTCAGTAAGCCTGGCAGTGCTCTGGCAACAAGAGCCCTTGAAATGGCACCTCCTTGGACATCACCAAGAGGAAAAGAAAAACCAACAAGGAAATTGTAATGGAGGTCCCAGGTATCTGAGTGGATTACCTCTGCAATGGCCTTGAGGAAAGCCTTCCATGTATATTGTAAATGGATTTTGCATAGCATTTCTGTGATAGAATGGGGATAAGATAAGCCCATCTGGGGTACAAGAGGCCATTCTCTTCCCTACTAGACCTGGAGTACTGCTCAAGTGCTGTGGATGGTGCTGGCTGTCATGTGTTGTGCTGAGCCAGCAAGGTATGGCACTAGTACTGCTGGGCACAGAGGATGTTGCCTGGCACCTCTTAAATTGAGGAGTCCCTGAGTTTCCCAGGGCTATTTTAGGAACAGAACTAAAAGTTCAACCTTTCTTCTCTTAAGACACCACTAAAGGAAACTAAGGCTGCCAAACTCTCCTTTTCCTTTGATGTTCTACTATAGAAAGCATCTAGAAATTCACTTCAGATACTGACTGCTCTCTTTTTACAGCCCAAAAGGCAATTCAGTCTTTCAATTCCATGTACAGGTATAATAAGCCACAGAGAAAACAACAGTGCCTACATGACATCTGATTGTGCTTACCATGGTGATCAAAAAGCCAATCTTCAGGGTTTTTGCATCCTGTATATCCTCAGCATGTTTTTGCATGAGTGAAACCACTACATTGTATGGTTTGGGGTCATAATTTGGCACTTTGAAAAAATATTGAGGGCTGCTTGAAACTGCACCTGCTGAGAAAGTGTTAGTAGATTAATAGTAGTCACATACATGTCCCAGTAGTAGCCTATTCTGACAGATCTTGCTCTTATGGACTCAGAGAAATAAGTAAGTGCTGCTCCAAGATCCTTTCAATACAACAGAGCAATGCAGTGTCTCCCCCACATTACCTGTGGGAGTTGAGGCATCTGGAGTTAAACCAATTGTACATTAATTATGCTAGAAATCTCTGGCAAAGTCATAAAAGTCATGCACATTTCTTAAGCCCCTTATGTCTGCTTCACCTGCATAGACTCACAGAATACCCTGGGTTGGAAGGGACCCACAAGGATCACACCAAGTGTCTAAGAGCATTGTCCAGATGTTTCTTGAATTCTGTCAAGCTTGGTGCCATGACTGCTCCCCTGGGGAGCCTGTTCCAGTGCTCAGCCACTCTCTGGGTGAAGAATCTTCCCCTAATATCCAGTCTAAACCTACTCTGGCAAAGCTTCATGGCACATTTTCCCTGAGGGAGGAAAAAGCAGTGTTTCTCAATCAGCCACCTGACCCAGTGGCTGAGTTGAAAAGGACTGTGGCTTGGAGATCACAAATACAGGGGGGAAAAAAAAGACAAAATGGTCTAAGGAGAAACTCCTCTTCCTTCCTGTTAGTGTTTCTGATGAACAGGACAGACTGCTAAGCACCAGAGGGAAAAGACTCCTTTTGGCCAAGGTTTTGGTTAACAGAAGCATCCCTGATAAGAAAGCTGTAAAATGCCCAAACTGGGGAAAAAAAGACTGAGGTGGCAGCATCAGCTTAAACCAGTCCAGATTTAAGCCATGTAGTTGTGCTGGGTGGCTTTGAAGGCTGCAATTTAGCTCCATTGTACTTGGATAGGAACTTTGTCAGAGGCTAAAACCTGTAAGCCAAAATCTTTTTGCTGCTAAGTCAAGGATCAGTGCTACAGAAGAAAGAAGGTTCTTTACTGACCACATGCTGCCATCTTAAATTAAAACCACAGAGCCCAAACAGTGATGCAGCTGTAAAAGAAATAGGATAAGATTTTTTTTTTAAATACTACTAACAATTGGAGCTTGCAATGCCAGAAGAGTCCTTGCACAGGCAGTAAAACCAATGGTCTTATTTCCTCACAGGTCTTTCTACCTTCAATAATAGAGCTTTGTAGCACAATTCATCCATTTCATACCCATTTAATTTCAGAGTATGTTTCACTCTGTAAAATCAGCTACATATTTGCCAGACAAGACTTTCTGATGAGGTCCCCAGTAACATCTACTGCAACTGGCTGAAAGAAGATAGACAAGCATAATTTGACTTAAAAATTCAGGGTTTCTAAATCAAGTGTCTCCTGTTCTAACTCAGCAGCCAGTGCTTCTGCTTTGTTTCTGCCTCTTCAGCTGAGAGTTGCTACCATGGGAAAGGGCAGGCATTACCAGCTGGCAATCAATATTTCTACAGTTCAGTGTTCAGAGAATCCTTTACTGTAAGCACCACTGGAGAGGAGGAGAGCACTGGGTGACTGCAGTGGGTGTTGCTCACCTGAGGGATAGTTGCTCCTGCCTGTGGCAAGGACTAGACTCCACAGGTTGATGGGCCTGTCTGTTGACCACGTTGTGCCATGCTGGTCTCCAAAATCCAGAAATGTTGGGGTGCTGTTGCATATATACAGCCTGGAAAACTGCTCCTGGAAGTTTTCACAGGACATCCTGCAGAGAAAGAGAAAATCTCACCTTTCACTTTCAGACACCAGTCAGATACTCATGTTCATCCTCCATGTCTTTAAAGGGGGTTACACTGCAGGCTGTAGCTGGGCAGGCAGATACCTTGCAGAAAAGGTCAGCTCTCAATGCATTTGGGCTGCCCTAACAGCACCTAAATCACAGGGCATATTCAGTAGTACCTAGGTGGAGGCCTGCTATCTTCAGCACACCTTGCTCCTTACTTTTTCCATCCACAGTGTCCTGCCCCACATATGCGTTGCTTAAGCCTGCAGTATCTATCTCTGACCAGCCTGCTGTTCCTCTGCTGTCCTCAGAGCCTCATGGGGCAAGAGTGCACTTCCTGACAAATAATACCTTTTCTAAAGGATGGTTCACACATGGCTAAACTGGATCTGAGAGTAATAAGAGGTGGTGAAAACCCACAAGGTATCTGCAGAGCAGTCAAGTGCATATGCTTTATCACCTGCTCAGCCACCTGCCCCCTCTGAGCACCAGCTAGTCCAAGGTTCAAGCTAGGCACTTTATGGGGAATGGCAGTGTGACAAAATCTCTAGCTCTCAAAGAGCTGGTTTCAACTTCCCTCATTTCTCTTTTTTTTTTTCCACCAGCTTGTTACTTAACCTTTGCCAGCTCCATTTCTTCAAGCCTTGTTTCCTCTGAAACTATAGAATCAGGACAACCTCCAATCTGCTGTTAGCACACAGCTAATACAGCATGCCTTGAGCCATCACTGAGAGCAGAGAACTGCCTAAATACCTCTTTTTTTTTTTCCCCATAACAAATGTGAACAGAAAACCTGATAGATAAGAAGATCAATAAGGAAATACCAGAATTCTCCATCATCCTTATTTCTGAGGAGGTCTTCTCTGCAATGAGGCTCAACATGGTCCCACTGAGGAGAGCTGCAAACAGGAATAAAACAGCAAGCTGATGTGAGGCATAATTCTTATCTCTCTGGCCAGCTCATTCCCCTAACCAGCTTGTCAAGTCATGAGGGATCAGGAACTGAGCAAACTGCACATTGGGAACAGGACTATGCTCAATACATTCATAGCCAAGTCTACTAAACAGAGCTCTGCACCTTTGCTGTGCCTGAGTAGGCCACCCTGAGATGGAGAATCCTGCCTGTGGCTTCCAAGCCCCATCACCCATCTCCATGCTGAAGAGGTTGCTGAGGCACCAAGGCATAGCACTCTGAAGTGCTGATACTACATTGACTTGTAGAGGTCACATTAGCCAGTGAAATGTGTTGTTCCCAAGCAGTCTGTTTGTAATTAAGTGACAACTATACTTTCTGCAGAGTTTAAGATAAATTAACAGAGCATGAATCAATAATTTATTGATTTATGCATCGTACCTGTGAACGCGCTCTGCTGACATTTCAATTACAGTTAGGATTGTAGTTCACCCTTCCAAAACATGGGAGGATGCTGTCTGAGCAGATAGCTATTATCCCAGCCTTAAACATGGCTGCACCACCTGCCAACCCATCCAGATGCAACATACTAGCTTGGCTTTTGTCCACAGAGAAGTTGTGAGTGTTCCTAGCAACAGGGAGAGGTGGGATGCTATTAAGTCACCTAAGAGTGACACATGAACATCTCTCTGGTCAGGAAAATACTGATGCAATTACACCAGGAAAACTAACATCTATTTATTTTCAAAATACTGTTGCAGTCATCTTCTGTGTCATTCCTTTCCTCAGGAGAGAGAGATTCACTTATTCACACAGCTGCAATACAGTCCTTGCATCTCCAAAGCTGCATGCAGGATCCAAAAGATCAGTTCAAACCATCCATCCACACTTTGCCTTTGCAACAACCAAGCACCCTTTTTTGTCTCTCTGTGTTCAATGCTGCATAAAAATACTGTCCTACTCTCATGGACTCTACTAAACTTCCTCATCCCAGTCAGGTTCATGGGAGGGGAAGAAGGAGGAGGAAGGTGGATGCATGATTGCTGCAGAAGAATTCAATAGAAGCAGCCACCCAACTTCTAGGGATGTGGCCAGAGTTTATTCCAGATAATAACAACTCTTTCATCCCCGACTCATGTGGAATTACCCACTAGGAAAAACATACCCATAGACAAAAAGGGATACCTGAGCTAGGCCTACCTATAAAATCAATGCTGCATTAGTTTGCCCTGGATTAGATTTCTGTGGGCAGTTGCTTTGCAGATGGAAGTAAACCTTATGATGGATTGGTTTAGAAATGTCTGCTTCATTGTAACAGGTACAAGGCAGAGGTCCTCTACAATAAGAGTAATTCTCCTTATGAGATTAAAGCTTTAAGACCATACTCATCACTCCAGGGCCCCTTCCACTCCCCATGGCCCCATGGATTCCAGATCCTGATTATATGTTTCCAGCCATTCTTATAGCGTATCTGTAAAGAGGAAAGAAAAACAAACTCAGTCACAGGTTGTGACAATAAGCAAAGAGATGGGTAATGAAAAGGATCTTCTTCTATACCTTGGAGACCTGCTTTAATTTCTGATCTCAGTTGGCTGCAGCTAAAAACCAGTGCCTTTTGCTACATTGTGAAGTAATGATGTGTGGGAGAAAAGTGAGCCCATTTGGCTTTCCTGAGGATGATGAATAGCTGACACAGAAAGAAGCAGCAGCATTCCTGCCACATTGCATGACTTCAACAGCTTTGGGGAAGTCCAGTGCTTAATTCTGCACATCTGATGCTGTGAGTCAGCAAAGGCAGAGACTTTGAGGAATGAGGTCACCAGACTGCCTGGAGTGAATGTCAACAGTCAGCATAGAGTGATGATGATAAGCAGAATCTGTGGCTCAGTATCTACAGTACTGAGGTTTCCAACAGCTGGAGTTTCTGTTGCTTTTCTTCTCTTGCTGTCACTGGTTTAAGCCAGAAGCAACTCACTTTCACCAGTGAAGCCAAACTGGTGGAATTGGAAAGGAGAAGCAAACCTTTTGTTTCTGTCTTTTCTTATGCACATAGGCAATGTTGGGAACAAATGCCATGGCAGTTTCTTCTGTGCAAAGGCTCAAGCCCCTGGCCAGCCTCCAATAATTTCCCCACAGGTGGCTCCCCTGGATCTTGGCACTCCTGTAAAGTGGGGCAAACACTGTTTCTACTCTCTGCCCACATCATGAGGAGCAGGAAGCTGAAACAGCTTGCTTCCTCTCCAATAGGATTTGTGGTTCTTCCATCCCTGCCTTGAAGAAAGCCAGCTGGGGCCTTCTCTGGAGCCTGGCTACCCTCATCCTTTTGTTTTGGAGCCTCCTGGCTAAAGCAAGTGCCTTCCAAGAAGAAGCACAATGACTGTGATGAGGACGCCAAGCATGCCATGACTTCAGGGGCTATGAATCAAAGCCAAGCTCATACAGGAAACCTTGGAGAGGAGGGAGGGAGGGAGGAAAGAGCTTAGGGAAAACAAAACTCACTTTCCAAAGGACTTTAGGTTCTGTGATAAAAATGTGTTGTAGCTAGATTGCTTGACAGCATAGCCATAGTTTGGTTTCCTTCTTGGCCTTGCTCACTGTTAGCTCTCCCTATGTGCACTGTAGCTTACTGGGGTAAACCATGTTCTGACTTCTGGTTGTAAAAAATCCCTTCGTTTCTTTTGATCTGTGTGATAAATTGCTCCTGTTTTCAGATCAGCAATATTAATATCTAGCCAGAAGGAGTTCTTTATGAGTAGAACAGCTTTAAAAGATGGAGAAATGCTGTTCTTGAATCAGTGAGTTAGTTATTTTTCACACAGTGATTTTTGGCAGCCTGTGATTGAGCTGAAAAGAATGTAGATTTACATCATATGACAAATCCCACAGTTTCAGCCAGCACTTCTATTCCCATTTGAAAGAGGAAAGTAATTTTTTACAACTCAGCATGGAATGAAAATCCCCAGAAATGTTGTATTTGCTGTTGAAGTGTCCCAAAACGAAAGTGAATTTACAGTGCAATTTTCCTTTTGAAGAAAAAAATTGAGAGTTCAGATATCCTGTCTCTTCCCATTGTGCCAGAAACTTTCCATCTCCTGGAATTTGAACTTTGTGCTTTCAACAACCTCTCCTAAGCTTGAAACCAATTTAAACTACTCTGAATGGAACAGCAGTGTAACTGCCCTGTAGTGGATCACCCAGTCCAAGAGCACCAGGCTGGAACAAGTCCTTGATCTTACCTTCACAGCTCCTGTGATGGTGTAGGCATGACCTTGAACAATCCCATTTCTCAGCTCTATGTTCCTCCTCAGCTGTAGAAGGGAGAAAACACAGCTTTTAGCTCTCTGTCACACTGCAAAGGTATGGCCATCAGCTCCCAGAACTGTCATCTGGCATGGCAGAAAAAGAGAGTTGGTTTTGGCTGCAGCAGTATCTCAGATACGTTGGCTGCATGCGAATGTGACTGTTGTTCCCACTGCAGCCATAAGCAGGCCAGTAAATTTAACAAAACTACAGGCTTTCACATATTTGCAAGTTCTTCAATGGCTCAGGGCTGCTGCAACTGCAGAATGTCCTGGACTGGGTCACTGGCAGAATTTCCCTGTCAGCCACAGCTCATCAGCTAGTCCTTGGCTTGTTTGGGAGAATTAAGCTTCTTGTCCTGATGAACCAGGTGCTGCAGGAGCAATTTCACTCACTTTGCAGTCTCCCCTTACATGCACTTTAGCAGGATACTTGATGAGCATCACAAAGCCTTTTACAGCTTTCCAGCACTAATACCAGTAGCCTGCAAATCACAATGCTACAATAGCACCTTCTCACAGAAGAGAGGTGCATTTTGCCCTAGCTAGAACTGATAACAATGCTATGAGGCCAAAATCAACCCTGCTGCAAGAGGAAGCCACATTATCACAGTGGAATTAGCCAGCAGAGAAGCCACAGACCTCTCTCTGACAGACCATTCCATCAACAGCTACCCAAAAGACTTTACATTCCTGCCTTAGTTTCAGCTGAGATAAAGCTATTTTTACTTCTTAGTAGCAAGAAGAGTGCTGGGTTTTGGATTCAGTGTGGGAACTGGTGTGATTGAGAGGCTGTGTGGTGTCTGGCTGCTAGATGGGTTCAAATCACAACAATAAATACTGTAACTATTACATTCTGTGGGTGATCATGGACTTCCTTTTTTCCCCCAAAAGAGCAACTGCTATGAAAGCATAGCTAACTAAGAAAGGCATGCTTCTGGCCTTGTGACTCACCTGGCCTGAGGTGCTACACCCCATCAGACACTGAGATTTGTCAGCTGCTTTCAGTATCTCCTCCAGATCAGGAGGGGGATCCTTCAATGAAAACTGCACTTGGACTCCACCTGTGAAGTCTACTAAAGCATCAGAAAGGTAGCCTCCATGCAAGTTCTGGTAAGAGCCCCGCAACCTAAACACAAATCAACCAAATAAATCAATAAAGCAGTCCTTACACTGTGTTTTAATAAACAATGTACAGTGATGGCTTCAAAAATGGACATAGGGGAAAGCCTGGGGTGTGCAAAGAGTGAGGCCAGGTCACAAAAGGAAATGTGATTGAAATACATGCCCAGGCACAACACGTGCCCTGTGGAATGAACAAGGCAAAGAGGGACTTTTTCCTGTGTGTTCACCCACACTGAAGGCAGCTGCCTAGTCAGTCACAGACAGTGGAAAATACAGAGGTTGGCCATCTCAGGCCAAGAGAGATGTTTTAAGGAGATGACTTGCATCTCATTTTGGGAGTATCCAATTTCCTTCTTCTGAACAGGAAGGGAGCCAAGGGTGACTGGTTCAAATGGATGTTTCACATCAAATGGAGCTGATCTTATTTATTTTGCCATGACTCTTCACAAAAATGGCCAGCATCCCTTTTGCAAATGAGAAATAGGAAGAAGGGAGAAGTGAAGGTATTTGCCTATGCTCCCAAGGCAAGACAGAAACAAGTTTTCAGCAGTGTTCCAAATTCACTCTGTTGGAGTGCAGTAATAGGATAATAATTTAACATTGCTAACATAGTCCTTGTGGTTTTTATCTTGTGCTATTTATTGAGACAGCAAATAAGCTGGAACATGCCATATACTTAAAGCAGGTAGAAAATACAGCTAAACTCCTTCATACACACTGTATTTAATGAAAGTAATCAACTGCAGCCTGCAGCTAATTGTATTTTGAAGGGCTGTCCTTGTCCTACACTGGTGAGAAGAATTTGTCATGGGCACTTGGGAAAAACTTCTCAAGTGGGAATCTCATAAACAGCATTGCTTGCAACTTTAATTTAATAGAGGTTTGGTTTGTAATTAAAATCTTATGCAGCAAATTGGTACTGAATCTTGAATCAACTTTTCTGAGATGTCTCAGGGCAGATGCATCCTGTTCCTTAGTTGCTCAAATGCTGCTTTAACATTTGCTTGCTCCTGACCAAATCTGCCAAAATAATTAGCTTTCTTCCTCAGCTTCTCTTTTCTACATTGCAAATATTACACCAGCTTGATGTAGGGCACATGTACCAAGTTCCAGCCCTTCATACCAATCCTAGCACAGTAATTTCTCCTCAGCATATTTAACAATGGGCACTGTTACAGATGCTAAGGGATAGCACTCTGATCCCTTCACTGCTCAGAGGACTATTTTAATTTACTATCTCTTTATTAGTCATTATGAACCCTGCAGTACACTGGGGATCTCAGCCAAGTCAGAGTTCTCTGTGTGAAGTGAAAGCTGACCAAAGACTCACAGGAGTACATGTGTTGTGCCTGGGCATGTTCTTCAGTCATGCTTCCTCTCACTGCATGATCTCTGACTGCAAATGGAACTCATTTCTGCTTAGAGTCTGCAGTTTCAAACAAAGGAAAATATGGAAAGGAAAACAAAGAAGTTTGCTTAAAGTAAGGAGGAGATGCCCAGTCCTTTTGTGTCACCAGCATATTCATTTTACTTCTCAGGCAATAACATCCCAGAGCTGGACTGGGCACATTTAGGTCTTCATCTCCAGGTTAAGCTGGCCCTGTGTTTGCATTGCAGCCACAGTTGCTTGCATAGTCACAGAACAACAGACACAGCTGCTAGCCTGAAGTCCTCCTTGTGTGCTTTGTGTGGAGAAGTGAGTGAAAGCACCTGTAGAGAACATTCAGCTATTCAGGAAGAACAGCCCAGGTATATTTACTTGGCATATGCTTTTTCCAGCAAAGATGGCCAGAATTCATTTGATGTTCGAGGGTGTACAGACAGGTATCTCCCATTTAGGAATGGCAGTCGGTCATCTATCACTACATCCACCCAGTCTCCATACTGCCAGAACTGGAAATGAAAAGAAATAAATAATTAAAAAGGGAGAGAAACAAATGAGCCTTTTAAAAGAGCTAATATTCATGCCAAGCAACAGCCTTCCTGAAACAGCACAGGAATTAATCTAAAGCATGGATATATGCAAGTTCTTTCCTGAACTGTCCACATTGATGAACAAGCTACCATGTAGCTGGATTTCCCAGTGGCATGGGAGGTCATCTGGGGACATAAATAGTCCTACAAGGAGAGAGAGGAAAGATGCAACATGGAAAATAGCATATTCTTGGGTGACAGCAAGCATTCAAGGTGATGATGAACAATCCTGCAGACTGTTCAGTGAGCCTTGCTCCTCAGCTGCACTTGGATTTTCCCCTGCAGCACAGCTCTTGGCCAGGGAGCCTCTGTCAAGATCCAGTCTCTAGCTTTTCTTTCCTCTGTGTTTCATCTAAGAATCTGATGTTCTGGCATGGACAGGGGCAGTGTAGTGACTAAAGAGTGGTTTGAGGTGTTATTCTTCTCCTTGGTAGTTGAGGAGGATGTAGGTGGCCTCTCCAGCATGTGAACAGAGCAGGTGTTTCCACAGCTGAAGAAAAGACAGGGAAAGATCTGTGGGGATGAACTAAAGGAGCCATCTCCAGAGTCATTAGCAGATTCATGTAGCTTAGCATGACTTGCAATCATAAGAGGCCAAGCTCCTATTTGCAGTAATGCTAAGGACTCTGGTGGAAGTATGCCAGCAATAGATTTACTCTAGCATGATCTTATTTCAACAGCTTTGGTCAATGAAAAACCTCAAAATGAGCTGTTCTGTTAGAAAAGCACAAGACCACATCTGCCCAGCATCAAAGCAGCTTACAGTCTGCTAAGCCAAAACCAGGTTTTGACTCCACTTAACCTTCTGCCTCACCCTAGCTTCTCACCTTCCTACATTATTGATAGCAGGAGATGGCAGGGTTGGACTCTCTGAACTTGAGCTCAAGGAACTGTTTGAGGCTTCTGCTTGATCTTGGCAGGATGGGGTTTGATGAAAAGCCTGCCAATGGCTGTCTTGTGCCCAAGACAAAGACAGACAAAAGGGCAGTTCAGAAGAAGCTGGCCTTTCAGTCACAAAACATGCCCTCCTCTCAGTAAGTCAACACATGGCAGCAGGTCTGTCTGGAGAAAAGGTGGTTCATCCAGCCTCACCTCCTATGCACACATAACAGGGAAACAAGGAGAACAACACAGAACTGGCTGTGGGGATTAATGCAGTTCAAACCCACTGAGTGATATTTTTCCAAAAGCCAAGTTCCTTGACCATCTTTGGTAATCAGCTCAAGTGTGGAGGCCTTCCAAATGCAGCACTGTGTTTTTCTTCAGCTAGATAAAGAAAACTGGTTTGTCCTAACTGCTGCAGGCTTTCAGATTGTGGTCTCATCTGAGCTTACAAAGACAGGAAAAGTCACAGTGGGAATGAGTAACTTCATAGAAAGTCCTAGGACAACTTGGGAGTGCAAAAGTGGTTCAGGAGAAGCCATTCTCCCCTGTATGCCTTCAGAGAAGGCATGCTGTCATGAAATTTCTTTATATCCTCAGAATTTAAAGTACTGCAGCTGGAAAAGTGACAGTAAATGAAACAAAGAATTAGTACCTAGGCAGGCTGCAAAGAGGCAAGTTCTTAGTTTCCACATTTGTGGTGGGCCTTTTAAATCAAGAATTTTATTTTCCTGGGCTCTAGAAGGGGAGGAAAATGAAATAGACAGGTGCAAGATGACAACTAGCCTAGGGTGCTGCTGGTTGGAGGAGGAATACTGTGTGATTACTTTGCCTCCTTTTTTCCCCTCCCTTGACATGGATCTCATTAAAATCCAGTTCTGGAACTGAACAAAGTGAAAAATCCCCTGCATTTCAAGCACTCTCTTTCCCATGATGTTGCAAGGCACCTTTTGGATGTGTCCTGAAACTGAAGTTTTGACCACTTATGGCCTTTAAAGATTCCATCTGTTTCTTTCCGAGAGGAGGGACATTAAAACTCAGGGCAGAGCCCCCTGTTTTGGGTTGATGTACTGTGCCATAACCCCCTGTAGTCCCTGCAGAAGACTTCTGGCTTTTCCCCAGGCTGAGCTGTTGCTGCTCACTGTCATAACATGTAGCACACCCTGCCTCACAGGCATCAGCACTAAAGCAGCAGAGAAAGTGACTCCTATACAAACACGGGACTGACTTCATTCCTGGTGAAATGTCATTGTAATTGTTCCCTAGATAAAAACATCACCCATCTCAGCTACAGCTGATGAAGTGCTTAACACCCTTAACTCTTGCAGCAGAGCAGCCAGTGCTGTGTAGGAAGACCAGAGCAGCTCTTTGCACTCCTGACTCACAACATGCTCCAGATTCAGAGAGGTGAAAAAAAAGTTATAAGCTAATTTCTTTATATTAGCATATGATATGCCTTGTTTGTGATTCTTCACTGAACTGAGGCCTGGTGGCTTAGCCTGTGGATGGCAGTAAAATATGTTTGATGGGAGAATTGAAAGGCATTGCCAAGAAGAATTTCCATTCAGAGTAGCTTTCTCAGGGGTTTATCGCTCAAGGAAAGCCAGAAACAGTTGCATTGATTTGCAGATGAGATGACAGGGAAAACATTTTCAAATACTGTAAGGTATTTATACTGCTTAAGATTTAAGCACTGCTCCTAGCTAATCTGTTTAAATCTCTCATGAAAGACAATCTAGCTTGCATCCTTTTAATGTGTTTTAAGCAGACTGGTGTCCCTTCAGCTGATTTATCTCATCCTGTGCACCTCTGCATGCTGGAAATGAGCCAAGACAGAAACATCTGGTATTCTGAGGAACAAAGGAACAGAGAAAAATTTAGACTGCTTGCAAGATAATCCTCCTGGTGCTGCTCCATAAGACCTCCAGGGGTCAAAGAAGTCTCACTGCCAGAGCTCTCTGCTTGGTACTGAACTGGCTATAACAAAACTGATCTGTGAGAAAAGGGGGGTGATGAATGGTCAAGTACATACTGGTTCTCTCTACATCCAATTTAGCTTCTGGATCTTAATGGTACTGTATGTGCTTCTAATCCCACAAGATATTTGGTCATCTTAGATACAAGCAAGAAGGGCCTGCCAGGTACTATCCAAGTCCTGGAAGATGCAGAGAATTCCAAGAGCTGGTAGAAAGTGAGATTTACTAAAAGCCTTGTTCCTCTCCTCTGAAACAAATCTCTTTTCAAAATATCAAAAGCCTGTTCCTCTGATGTGTCTCCAGGGATTTGTAATTGCAAGCCATTTCTATAAGCTAAAAGGGCAAAGTGTAGTATATGGGGAAACAGAAAATGACTCCAAATAGATATACAGGTGTGTTGAAAGGCATGACAAACTGTCCAGATCAGAAGAGACACTAGAATGCCATCTAAAACATATATGTGCACAACTCTATCTGAACAGCTGGTATCTGTACCTCTGGAGTCATATATTTCAGAAAAAGGCTTCAAATTCCCTGAAGTGTGATTGCACAACCTGGAACACAAGGGGTCATTAGAAAATATGGTGTTTTCCCCAAAATTCTAAACTGGGACTCAGCACTGAAGAACCAAAGCATCCAAGGATGTTGAGAGCTGGGAATGCAGCTTGGACCTCCATATAATCCAACCAGCCAAGCCCAAGCAGTACCAATGCAGCAGAGAATACATACCCTAAAATGAAAAATCCCAGCATAATTGTCCTGGAATCCTTGGTCCTTTGGTAAAACATTTTCCAAAAATCTCTTCTGCATTGTCAGGGAGCCCAGGGCAGCCAGCATCCAGCAGTCACCTCAAGGGAGGGAAGAATCCAGTACATTCAGTCACTTGCTGTTGTAGACCCTAGCTAACTCATTAGGAGGGTGGACTTCAACATCTAAGACATCTAAGGATCAGCTTGTTAAAAGAAACCAACTTTCCTCTATCTCACTTTTCCCCCACCAACATAATGAACCAGTACCCAGTATGAACCAGTGTTGTTCTTTGGGAACCCTGATGGCACCCAGACATCCTTTTCTACTTTCATGCTCCTCCTGCCTTGTGTGGTCATGTTGAGATTTGCAGCCTAGAACATTGTTTAGGAACTCTTCCAGCTTCTCAGTGGGGTGAGAAACAAGAAGACATTTCTTTCTAAATGGGAGCAGAGCTGCTTCCAAAGACAAAAATGGTTATGGGCCAGGAGAGAGGTATAGGACTGATACAGGGTGCAGATACATGTCTGGGTAAGTATCAGAGAAGATGAACAGAAATATCCACAAGTAAACACAGACTCAGAGGAAGAAATTAGGATGAAAAGAAATTTCAGCCCTGCACATGTTGGAGCTGTGCCTACTTACCACAGAATTGTATTTGACACTTCTACTTCAAGCATCTGCCTGATCTCAGCTGGACCTCCTGTTCTATGTTTGTCCTTACATAGAGGGCAGGTACCATATATAAGTAACAGGGATTAGAGCTGCTGCATGTGGGAATCTGTTAACTATCTGCAATAAATTGTGTCTGGATCTGGGTGAGCCTGGATTGACCTGCACTAATTGTTTACTGCAGCTACCATGGTCCATGTCTTCCCAGTGAACACTCAGAACACAGGCAAGCAATGACAGGTTATTGTTTTGTGCCAGTCTTTTCCAAAACAGGAATATAACCTTACCTATTTCTCCTTGCATGATATCAAATCTGCTAACTCCATCCACAATCAAATGTGGATGTCTCTGAAGTTCCTGGAGGGAAAAAAAACACAAAGAACAGTATGAGGACCCAGCCTTTGCCAGCAGTGTATTCCTGCTCCTACAAGACTCTTGCTTGTTTATCTTTTCCACAGCTGAAAACTACTTCTCTTGAGCCCAAATGTTCCCTCATCATTTCTGAGGCTGTTGAAGTCTTTAATGCCCTAGGCAGGGTGGCTGGGCTCTGATAGATGTGCAGCTCATAGCTGCCATAGGGTTAGCCACCACACAGAAACACAAGCCTGGAACTAATGGGAAGGCAGCTGCATCCCTTCTGGGATTCCTGAGGAAAAGGCTGATGCTCTGCTCTGTGGTGGCATGATAAAGCTCTCATGTGCACTGTAGATCCTAGTAGCCTGTTACTGAGACTAAATGCAAAGTCAGCCCATTAAGTGCCTCAGCAAATACTCTATTGCCCACCAAGGTGTTCAACTCCCCAGTAAGCAAACAAGGATGAGTTCAGCCATTAAGCAGGTTCCTTGCTGAGAGAAATCAGGAATTTTGTCTAAAACCAGAAAAGACATGATCTGAAGTGAGCCAGCCAACATGCATTGGTACTGCAGACAGCTGATTTTGTGGCTATCAGAGAGAACAAAAACAGAAGTTAAACACTCTCACTGTAAACCCCACTCACAACACACTAAGCTCTGCTTCCAGTGGGCTGTATTCTCCACAGATTTAGGGGGCAATAAGTGGAAAGCAACACAGAGCATGTGACTAGCTAGGGAAAAGGAGCTGCTCAGCAGCTGTCCCTCTGCAGAAACATGGCTAATGGAAGGTGAATTCCCACTGAGCTTACTCCAGTGCTGCTGGCTGAAATGACAGCAGTTCTTCTTGTTGTGTGCACTGTGGTCAGAAATGGCAGGGCAGGTTTTAATGAGAGGTTTTTGCTTCTGTGTGTAGACACCTCTCTGCAGGCTTGAGAGAGAGAGTCAGCATGGGCACACTTCTATAGCATGCACTGCACAGAGCACAGGCTCTTTGTGGAGCATTGGGTGTGAGCCAAGGAAGGCAGGGGACAAACAGAAGCTGAAGGAAAGGCAGGAGGGGACAGTGGAATTGCAAGACCAGATACTCAGAAGAGCTCTGGAAGAGCATGAGCCCTGAAGTCAGTGGTGGAATGGATGTTCCCTTGAAGGATGCTGTGCAGAGCCTGAACCAAGCACAGAGGGTTTCTGAAAGAGCTTAGAGAGAAAATAATTGTGGTGGCTGTAGTGCTTTGGAAACCTTGCTCTTCTCAGCCAGAAAGGAGAAAAGTAAGTCACCAATTAGTTCTTTTTTCCTTCAAAGGCAAGAATATAGCAGTAATAAAACACCAGAAACAATTGTCTATTCTTCCAAAACATAGCTAAGCACATAGTAACCACTACACAAAAGACTCTACACTACTAGCTCTTCACAAGTGCCCAGATTGCATGAAAAATAAAGAAACCACAGATTTAACTGTAAGTCTATCCAGAAGCAGTGCCTTGTTTCACTGAGAAATTAAGATGAGGCTTTGTGGCATTTTCCCTGAGACTTTTCAGTTTTAGCTGGAGGGTTAAAAAGAAGAGGGATCTCAAGGAGGCACATGTCTCAGAGAATCTGCAAGTCCAGCAGTGAAAGCAAACATATGGGCTGCAAGTCAAGTGCTCTGCCTGAACTTATCCCCCCAGGACAAAGCTATCATCTCTCACTTTCCCTGGCCCACTGAAGACTTCATTATGTATTCAAAAGAAAAGAGAAGTTCAAGTTGAAGCCAGTTCATCCTCCAGAGTAATGGGCTTTCCAGAGAAGTACTGTTCATCCAAAGGGCAAGATGGAGAATTAATTTGAGAAGTGGAAGGACAGGGCCTTCTGCATGCATTTGTCTGTTAATTTCTTGTTATAATTGCTTGAAATTTTTAAGGAAGAACAAGTCACCAGAAGAAGCTGGAGGTGAGTAGTGTAGATGTAGGTCACATGTAGACATATAAAGGACACAGTCAGACATTTCTGTGGAGAATTGGAAGTTTGAGGTGGGATTTCACAGGCAGCAGAGGCCAGTCTGGCTGCAGGCTGCTGCTCAGTACAGTTGTCTGGCTTTGGCCACTTTCTCACAGATCTCCTCACTGGCTCAGCACGATCCTGAGTGCAGGCACAAGGCCACTGAGGGCTAAGAAGCAGGAGGTGACTCTGCAGCGTTGCCTCCTGATCAGTTCACCTGAACCCTAGAGTAAAAACCCAGCCCTGCTTCTATTCCTGTCACAACATGACAACTTTCTCTTCAGCTGCACTTGTGATCCAGCTCCACCTTCCTGACTCCTCCTGCCATTGTGAGCCATAGTGTTCCCTGTTCAACACACACCAGGTAAGAAAAAAGAGGCTGCTACTGATTGAAAGCCAAACTCTGTTCTCAGCTGTACAAATCTTAATTCAGTATCACTGCTGTGCCTGCAATAGTGTTGCTCTGGATTAAGAGGCAAACAGGGTATTGCAGTTCCCTGGGCTGGGGGCACTGACTAGCCATGCACTGAGGAGGGCTCAGGCATGCCACTCTCATACATCCTGTAACCAAAAGGAAATCTTCACAGAACAGCTAACACAGAAATAAGCCAGTTGGAGTAACAAGGGAGGACAGAGCAAAAGATAAGGTGTGCTGGGTCACATAGAAGGTCTGCCTGTTACAATGACAGCTTGGAGCAGGAAAGGATAGCCAGGCAAGCCAAAACTTGCATACATCCTCCCACCCTCCATCATATGGGGGCTAAAGGGCTTCACAGGCTGGAGACTCCATCAAGAGTTCTGTGTTTATGAGATTCTGAGGGAACTGGGAACCAGTTTCCTTGAATCTGCCTAATACTATTAAAAAAAACCCCAAACAAACAACACCTCATACTCTGCTTTCCTTTGACATTCTCTTAGTTGGGAAAAATCAGGTTAATCTCAAGGGGTTCACTTGCACCACTAGAACCAGTTCCTTGCTTTATAGTATAATAGCTCAATTCCTTATTGCTTGTTTTCAACACAAATGACTCAGTTGCTTAAAAATCTTGCTCTGCTGCAGCACTTGCTACGGAGGAATGAGGTCCTCAGACTCCACATAGGTGAGGAGCCCACAGATGTGAGAGCAAAGCCCCATGGGATGACAGATGGATTCCCAACAACCAGCAGGAACAGAAAACAACTCAGATTTCATCTGCAACCTGTTTGCTTTTTGCAGCTCAATGCTAAAAACCAAAGACAACTACAAACAAAAGAGGCAAATACAAAGGAGGTGAACAAGGGAGGTAGCCATGTCTACCCCAAGCCTTTAAGAGGCAGTTTCCTTAGAGGTCTTGAAACCTCCCACATGGACCACACAGTACAAGCTGAAGAATTCAAAGCACCACAGTGTTACCACCTATTCCCCTGTGCCCACCACAGGCATATAATCCTGCGTGATGACTCCCTAGCCTGAGAAACAGGGAAGCAGGTGAGCCAGCAGACCATCCCAAGAGTGCTGCTTTCCCCTCAACCTGAGATGTGTGCATTGTCCTCCAACAATCAACCCTTTTCCAAAAGCAACAGAGCCCAGAGATTCTATGCAGATAAAGCCTTTTTATGCACAAAGCCCATGCAGAAAGACTGAGGTAATAAATGGTGACACACTGCAGCTTCCTCAGCCCAAAGATATGAACTCTGTAGTCGAGGTCAGATACAATCAGCTGAGCAGGCAAGGGCTGAGACAAAAGCAGCCTGGAAACACTGCTCCCACTCAATTACACTGATTGCACACACACACTCAAAAATAAGGTGAATTGATTTTGATTTTCATCAAGAAGAAATGCTGAACAGGCTCCAAGCACCTTGTGGCTCCTGGGAGATAGTGAAGCTGTGAAGTCCACCATCAGCTGGCAAGCAGCTTTGGTTCATGCCAGAAAACAGCCCCAAGGTGATAGACCTGCAGGTAGTGCAGGACAGCACTATCCCTCTTCACCACACTTCCCCTAATGCTGCTTTAAAACAGCTCATGCCACAATCCACATTTTTTCCTCTTTTTTTTCCCCCCCTTTCTTTGTCCCCTGTGCTATCAGAATTAAGTTTCTAGGTTAGCTTTAAATTGTTCTCTGATTTCTTGCCTGAACAAAATCCCTCTTTTTCTCCCCTCCAGCTACAGACAGGCCAAGGCTGATGCATTAGAAACTCCAGCTCAGCTTATCTGTCTGGAAAGAATCTAACTTCCAAATTATTTTTTTAAAGGGGCCATTTTGCTTTAGTCAGTGTTTGGATCTAAAATTCCTTAATGTTAATATTAATTTCTGGGAATTAAATAGGATGTCAATAAACAAATAATCACCAAAAGCAATGCAGAATCCCATTAGGCACTCTGCCACTGAAAGAAGGTTTGGGAATTTGCTTTGGGAAGGGACAGAGGAAGGGAGGAAAAAATATGAGCAAGTCCCTTTTGCAAAATTACTGAATCAAATGATGAATCACTTTTCCCAAAGTGTATAAATTTTCCACAATGCTTTTTAGATGCTAAGTGCATTAGCACAGTTCTCTGAGTCTCTGCTAAAGGAACAAGGTGTGTCCCTTCCTCAAGGTCAAAATAAAGCAGCCTCTTTCTGTGGCTTCTATCCAAGGACTTCTTTTAGACCCTACTCTTCCCTTCCCCTGACACCAGATGCAAGACAAAGACACAAGGAGTCCATGCCCTGATGCTATGAACAGATTGTGATGATGCAGAGGAAACCCATGTCAGCTATTTCACAGTCCTTTCACCATGCACCCTCCTACAACTCACATCAGAGGCACTCAGGGATTTCTCTCACACTGACCTTCACACCTCCACTGGCCACCTTGCAGATTCTCCCTCTCTTTTGGTTCCCCCACACATGCCACAGCCTACATTAAGCAGGGGACAGAGCCTCCTACACCAGCTCTTGCTCAGCAATTCCTCACACCAGTAGGGAGCTACAGAGTCTCCAAGAGACAAAGGGAGAGCAGTGCAGAAGTCTCTGATCTTGAAGACCCTTCAGAAAAATCTTCAGCAACTTCAACCTCTGCCCATTTTAGCCTTTTGTTAAAGCATAGGTGCTGAAGATCAGAGACTATGGGCACCATGTCAGGCACAGTGGTGGGCTATCCCTGCTGCAGGGCCAAGGCACTGTTCCAGACATGGAAATCTCTCTCCCCTCACACATACCACAGTTGAAAATAAAACCAATGTTAGCAGAAGCAAAGAATTCCATATGCAGCATCACCACAATTCACATCACCTGGATCACCCTAAATCAATTCCTTTTTGCATCTGTAAAATATTTTTCATTAAGATCAGAAGAGAGGGAATCCTTTAGCCTAAACATTAATGAATTAAAGACATATTCAGCAACAGCAAATCATTTCATGACTTCCTCTGGTCCACTCAGCTGCTCATGTGAAGGAAAAGCACCAAAGGGAGAAAAACTCTGTTCTGAGCATTTTTTAAAGGAGCATCTCAGTGTTTTAAGTCTGATGTAGCTCTGCAGAGAGAATTTTTCTCTGACCCAACTTTAGAAAAGCCCAGCTACAGAAAATAATTAGTTCAATCTAAAACAGAACTTCTCTTCCACCTCTCAACACTGTAGATGAACCATAAGACCAGCTAATTACAGAACTCCTGCTATATCTGGTACCCCCAGTCCCACCTCTAGTAATGCTTGAAGTACCACATGAAAAATCTCTGTTACAAATTGCACACATCCAATGAACACAGAGTGAGGGCCTGGGGAGCAGTCCCCCTCTGATGTGAAACTGCAACTACTAAAGAGTTAGGAAAAGTGACATTTCAAATGTTGCCTTGGTGCTTCTGTTCCACCTCTCCCTTCAGGGACTCCCTTATTAAATCAGCTCACTTTACAAGTCAAAATAAGTTGTTTCTGACTGTCATCACTGACTGTTGCTTTCTGAAAATCAAGCTATTTTCTCTCCACTTTATACATCACCCCCAGATGTGAAGGCTCCAGACTCTGAACATAATTGGCAACCCTCTTGACAAGGTACAAGGTAAAAGAGAAGCAGCATGTTGCTCAACTGCTCAGTTGGATCTGGAACAAGGACAACAGTTATAATTGCTATCTACCACTTAAAAAACCAGATACTATATGACTCAGAAAATGGAGGCTAAAAGATTATTAGAACAAAGATGCCAGTTTTGTCACAGGTACATTTCCAACCAAGGGTTTTTTTAATGTCAGAAGGAGTTCATGGTGGAGGCTGAGAAAAATATAGACATCTTGCTCTGTCAGCAACATGTAGCTATGCTCACACTCTGGGAGAGGCATTCAGGTAGGAAATGGTTGCATTTGGAGAAATTACAGGTCTCTCTTTGCCAAGAAATTTAGGTAGCTTAAGCACCTGGGTATTGAGCCACTTGTATCCTTAAGTTAGCATTGCAATAACATGAGAACAAAGAGTTCATGAACATATCTGCATGGGTGAAAGGTGGTCAACTGAAAAACCTCAGGAAAGGGGCATCTTGACTCCTAACACTCAGCTTTCCCTCTTCCTCCCCACAGACCAACTCCCAAAGGCAACTGACTCAGCACTGGCCTTTCAGGACATCTGAAATACAAATACAGTTGTATTTACTTCCTGACCCTTGGCTCAAAACATCTCTATATAAAAAGCAAGCACAGCTATTGAGCCACTTCTTCTGCCCTGGCTCCATTCTGCTATGCTTTGATGTCACCATGACACAGCATGGGTGTTCTGATGAAATTTGAGAACTTCTGGTTGTGCTCACCAGGCAGTTGGCACCATTGCCCTTTATCTTGCATCTTGACTAGCAGGATAAAGCCTGGCTTTATCAAGAAACAGCTACAGCTGGATATTTTGGTCAAACCAAGGGGAAAAAAAAAATAAAATGGAGCCTTCTTCAGCACTGACATCCTGGGTTTCTCTGAGTCAGCAGTCTCAACTTTTGTCCCCTGAGTACCTTGTGCAAGAGCAGCTGTTGATTCTGCCTTAACCTCTATAACAGAAGAAAAGGCTTTTCAGTATTCACCTCATGAACCTTAGGCCATGAGCATATGGTTTAATTTTTCAGAGGAGAGTTTTGGCAAAGCCTATGACTTCTCTTACTGCTTCTGCCTGGAAAATACTCTGGAGCATTGTTGGAAGTGATCGATTTCAGACGATTGGGTGGAAATTGTATAGTGACTGCTGGAAAAAAAAACAAACCCAAAAAACCCCCACAAAAAAGCAACTTCAAAAGGAAAGAAAGGGACCTCCACAAATTTCTGAAAAGAGTTCCTCAAAAATTTTCATTCATCAGCTGAATCTTCATGGGTTCAGCAAAATCTAAGAGGATTTTCCAGTACTTGTCTCACCCGACAAACTTCAAGAATAGCAGCAACATGTTGTGGTTTTGGCAAGGGATGTCAGTCCTTTGCACATGAAATGAGTCTCAGGACATTTGAGTCCAACAAATGTTCACTTCACACTGCAGTGCCTCAAAATTAGTGGTCTTTGGTTTTCTAGATTGGTCTGCATGCTTTGAAATCCTATGTTTCTCTACTGCTCCCAAATGGCAAGAACACCAGGGTGGTTAATACTTAACAGAACTGTATTATAATATTTTATTCCAGGTTATTAATCTCTAAAATATATCCCTCAGCCTTCTTTCTAATATTTGTGTTTGTCTTTTGTGAGTGCCATGCTTAATTACTTTGTCTTTCTCAGTCTGGAAATGGTGGCAGGTAATTCCACTCCTTTTCACTTTTTAGTTGCTCTTCTACAACAATCCCTATTTCAAGAGAGAGCCCTGCTGGCTATGAACCTGTAAGCAAAGTGCTAATGTAATTACACAGCACCAGTTGCATTCTCAATAGACCCAGATTTGAAGAAAGGCTACCCAAGGAAAAGGCCAGACATTCAGCCAGCAGTAGGAGCTGCTTCTGCACAGGGGAATGATCCCTTTGTAGCAGCTCCACAGAGAACACCCAGAAATCTGTGCCTGGTACTTCCACTCCTACCAAGCCATGTGATATAGCACCAACCCAGACTGGAATTGCATGCACAATTTCTCTGACACTTTCAGGCCCTGCTGCAGCAGTGGCTGGTGAGAAGTTCAAGCCTTAGGCCCTCATCCCTGTTCTCCAAGAACTCAGGAGCTCATTATCCAGTGTGCAGACAGCTAGTCACACACAGAGCAGAGACACTGATTTTATTGTAAAGTTGCACAAGCTTCTGCTCCATCAGATACTTCACCACATCACATTCCTTTTACACAGGGCTGCATCTTCCTGTCATTCCATTCAGGCATCCACCCCCATTTAGCAGCTATGCAGGCTCCCTGAGCTCCCCTGCTTCCCTTTTGTGAGCCACAGCTTCCAATGCCCATGCTAGCAGCAGTCTCTGCTGCTGCTACCTGAAGGCCACTGCACTGCCAAGCTCCAGCACACCCTCGTTGCCCTACTTGCACCTGCTGTCCAAATCAATCTTTTCTAGTTGTCTTATACTGTCTCTACAGTCTCACAGTAACTGTTTCTACACCCTGGGGGTTGCCTACAGGGAGATGAACTGGTTGGCACCACCTCAGAGAAGCCAAAAGCCCCAAGTACTAGCGGTGCCCTCAGCAAAACCCAGGGAAAGGGCAACGTGTGGCTAATCCAGCTGCACCAGAAGCACATGGTCCACTGCAGTGCTCTACAGAGCAGTCTGATCATAGAAAGAGTCCCTAAATTAGGGCCTAGGATAAAAGAGTTTAGTGTGCCTTTCCACCTCCCAATTTAAATATCTATATGGCAGATGATAACAACTGCAACTGGGAACCAGCACACAGATATACTTAATCTCATGCTTTGTCCCAATTACTTCAAAATAGGTATTGCTGAGTCAGTGGCTTGGATTATAGAAATCAGAGATCTTTAATAGAATTTGACAGCATTTTAGGGTTGCACAAAGTCCTCTGGAAACAGATCAAAATGGGCAGACTAGCTCTGGTCAGGTTCACAGGTGGAAACAAGCTTCCTATGAAAATCTACCCAATGAAATCATTAATGTAACAGAGGTTATCTTCCCTCCACACATCCCACAGCAAGGATCCTTCTTGGCAGTGTTGCACTCACAGTGTTCCCCTTTGGGGTCTACAGCTTAGTTTGGCATAGATCTCCTTCCCTAAGGTGAAGGCCTTTAGCCCTTGCCCATCAGTGATTCCATTCAGTAGCAGGACTAAGAAGAAACAGCCCAGCTGGCATAACTCACCGTTGGCCTCTTCCATTGTATTCTCCACAGCTTATCCTCTGAGAGCAGGCTGGAACCAATGGACCTGGGATGAGCAGGGAAGGTAGCATCCTCAAAGAGCACTCCTTGGCTCAGACACAAGGCTCGCAGGTGATTGAAGTCCTGGTTATTAAATTCCTTCAGCCTCTGGATGCTTCCTGTAGCCCCTGTTTTTTGCCAGCCCTCCTTCAACACCAGAGAAGAGCTGGGGGCAAGCATTGTGTCCCTTTGCTGTGAAGGAAGACATGGACTGTCATCAGTTTCCCAATCTGAAGTGAGGCCTCAGTAGTGTGTGGGAAATCAAACACCTTCCCCCCTACCCCAAGAGGGTTGTGGAGCAGCAGCTTCCAAAGCTGAGGGCAGTCACAGTGACAAAATCCTTATTAGCTGGAAATGCCTGGAGAAAGAGTAGTCGTCAAATCCCAACTGGTTTATCTTAAACCAGTGCTGTCACTGCTACAAATTCAATTTTGAGTCTTCCCTGAGGACAGAGAGCAAAGCTGTTAGCGAGCCACAGTGTTAGCATTGAGGTGCATCTGCAACATAAATGAGTGACGGGGATGGAGCAGGAACTTCAGACACAGAGGAGGAGAGAGGTAGCATGAGCAGGGAAGCTACTGAGAGATATTTGGGACTATTCTGCCCACAGATCACATCTGTGATTTTTTTGAGTTATTTTATTTCCACAAGTGAGAGCTTGATGGTCACTCCCTAGGAGACCTAAAGAAGGCAGAGACTTGCCTTTCCTTGGGATCCGCTCCAAAGACCCCAGACAGGTTAGAGGGTGGCTTCCTACCGGTTTACAGACAATGCCATCAGACTCTCCAATGCTACTGTGCTGAGACAGGACCAAGGTGCAATATCCAGACCTGAATCTCTTATGCACTACTTGTTGACATGAGTACACACCAATGTCTGGGATTTTGGATTCCATTAGTTCATTTGGAGGCCAGTGTTTAAACAGATCTGAATTGTGGATTCATATCTAAACTGAGCAGTCATTGTGTGGCATCTGTAGCTGTTCCAGTTTGGAGCACATTTGAACCCCACTGTTAATGTGTCTAAAATCACCTAGGAAAAGTGAACATTTCACACAATGCAGTGAAAGCCTAGAATGGACAGACCTGTTAACACATCTGCTGGCACAGCTAAGGAAGGACACAGGAGAAAAATGTCACCCATTGTGGACTCTGTCTCTTTTACAGTCATCAAAAAGCACAGCAGGACTCTTGCTATCAAAAATCATCTTTTCTTCCAAAGGAAAGAGGTGCATCATCTATGGAGACACCAGTCTGTCTGGAAGGAGGGCCTTTAGGAGTGGGAGAAGGACACAGGAAGGCAGGAAACTTGATATTTGGATGAGAATAGCATCAGAGCTTTAAAAGAGCAATTTGTTCTATCTAACCAGGATAGGTGCTCTCAGATGTACTCTCCAGAGCCACGTGGATGTACAAAGAGACACACAGATGTATACCACCTCCTGGGGATCTTCCTACAGCTTAAAAGCTCTGCTGTGGATTTCAAAGTTCAGAGAAGTAGTAGGAAGGTTGTGCACCCTGTCTTGTTTCCTACTTCCTCCAAGACTTTTCATCACATGAAATGACATGTTGCTGGATCCACACCAGTTTCTAGCCTTCATTCACACTTGCCCTCACAAAACAAACATTTAAACTGTCCTGAGCCATAACTCCTATTCCTTATGAAAAGAGAAGCCCCCAGTGAAGCCCTGTATTAGCAGACTTCTAAGGACAAGAAGGATCACTGTGATTACCTCCTCTGGCTTCTTGCATGACTGAGGGCACTGCACTTGACCCAATGATTCCTGCCTCTAGCTCCTGGCTTCCACTTAAGATGTACCTGCTCATAAATCAGCACTGGAAAATCCACCACAAGCTCTGGGCAAGCCACTCCTACAATTAATTGCCTTCACTGTGCTAATTTCTAGCCTGAAGATACTTATTTTAACTTTAAAGTCACCAGATGCCATAGTTTGGGGTTTGGTTTTGTTTCTTTTTTTAAACATTTCTAGTAGAAAGGGTTTTTTCCTACCAAACAAACTTATCTGTAGATTTGACACCTTCCTGGTGTGATACAAAGAGAGTAGAGAGCTCCAGTAAGAGCAAAAGCTCAGATTTATATTGTAAATCATTCACATATGAAAAACACAGACCAGCCACATCGGAGGTGTGACACAGACCCTCTCACAAACTTTTTACTTACTGTCATCACCTTTCTTAGTGCTTTGAGTCCCTTGGTAACAACAGCCTAGAAAAAGAAGGAGGTTTGCACCTCATTGTTTTCATTAAAAGCCCCACCAAAAACTAAAAAGCCAAACACAAAAAAGAAAATCAGATGGAATTCAGAAATCACCCTCAGCCAACAAGAGAGAACATTCCCCTTGGGCTTGCATTTTTTAATACAATGGAAATAAATCTCCTGTAATGTACCATAGCACGACAAGGGAATGGCTTCTTCTTAACAAATACTCATTTGAAATTGCGCCCAGGCACGATGCATGCTAAGATCTATTTCTTGCAACAGTGTTCCAGCAAAACTGATTACTAATTCCAAAACTCAAATTAAAACTAACAGAGCTTGAAGGCTGAGTCTGACACACGTTCCCTCTCTTCTGACAGAGAACAAGAGTTCTTAGCATGTGAGCGTGCCTGTTTAATTATGTTGTTTAACATATCCAGAATAAATTAACAACTAGACTGAAGAAAATAATACACTTCACTTTCCCCTTGCAGGAATAACTTCATCAGCATTGTGTCTGGGGGCATACACACACAGATAGATGAGCTCTACATCTGACCATGCCATTGTGCAGGCAGCCCATGGGGTCATGTGCATCTGGCTAGCACTTTCCTCTTTTGGAGCAGCATTCTGAGCCCTGGCCACAGGTTGGCTCTCATGGGTACATCACCACCAGCAAAGATGACAAGAGCTTTTAAAGCAGAATATTGCCTGCCTCATTGGGGAGCTTCTTACCCTTAGTGAACTCTAAGGCAGAAATATTTTAAAGGGACAAAGTTATAAAGCAGTGGATCTCAGAGGTGTTGCCCTTGGACTGCTCTTTGCCACTTGACCTGGGGAGAGGACACACAAGCTGGTTCAGACATATTGTGAAACAGTGGGGAGTCAGTTGACTGACTCTCAACCGAGGAAATTAATTATTATTCAGAAGAGGTTAAATACATTTACTTAGTCTCAGGATTTCCTCCAACACATTTGCTTATCTGAAATTCAGAAAGGAATCACACCCAGCTTTGCATCTACTGGTCTTTTTGGGTCCCTCTTCCTTTTCAGCAGAGAGATATCTTTCTTCTAGCTCTCTGTCTGTCTGAGGGAGGGTCAAATGACAAAAGTTAAGGGAGGGAAGGGAAGTAGTGGAAAAGCTACAGAGAGAAGAAGAAAAAGAGATCGGGCATAACAGTTGGAAGGGATGGAAGGGATATCAGAGGGAAAAGGTTAATGATCTCCACTGAAATGAGCCTGGGAACCCCAAGAGCCTACCATGTTCAGCATTAAACAGCCTAAAAGCCAGCAGCAAAGGGTGTGTCTCCTCTCCCACCAGGGCTCATTCACAGAAGACGTCAGACAACTATTATAATCAGGTAATCAATAGTGGCAAATGCTACTGACAGCTAATTACACTTTGCATAAAGATTTATGTCAGAGTACACATAATTTCCTTCAGTGGCTTCTGATATTTTTTCAGAGAGTGGAGGGTGGAAATAGGCAGTTAGAAACACGTGCCTACTTCATAGCTGAACCATCCACCTTCTCTCCACTGATTTTCTCACAACATTTCCATTACATGTTGGCTCAGCTGGGTGTCTGTCCTCTAGGAAGAGCAGCTCAATTTTCTCAAACACTACAAAGAATACCAGAAAAGTAAAAAATCCAGCAGATCTTTCCCCTTTCATTCTTCTCAAACACTCCAAACTATCAATGTGCTACCATTTCATCTTACCCATAATATTCAATAGATGCTAGAGTAATGCAAGCACTCTTCCCTTCTAAGATCCTGTCAGTCATGTGTTTGGAGTGTTGTGAGAACTTCAGGAAGTCAGTTCCAGAATTGTTTTAAAGTGCAGGAAAGCATGGGTTTATTAGCAGTCAGGGAAAAAAAAATAAATGAGTGCAACAGCTTGCCCATGGTGACAGCAAAGTGCAGAGGCAAAGCAGAGACGTGACCTTGGGTGTCCTAAAGCCCAGATGGACAGCAGCTCCTTGTACATACAATGTATGAAAGCCTTGAGTGCCTCAGAAAATCAAAACCAAAGTCAGGCACTTTGGCAACCCTCCAGGAGATTACTTTCCCACTGGCATCTTGCATGACCTTCTGCTCCAAACAGCCTGTGAAGTACTCCCTTCTGGCTATTTATTAAGTCAATTTTCTCTTCATTTTGCATACATAGCATAGGACAGTTCCAAATACCTTTTTTCTACCTCATTTAACAGCAGCCTACAATAACTGTAGAGTTCTCCTCTTAGAGATCTTAGGATCTCCACTCCCACTTGGTCCAATTACTTCTGACAACTTACTGCTTTCCTGTGAGGCTCTTTCTAGACTGGCAAATTCATCTTTTCTTCCCTCCAGGTAACATTAAGGATGAGCACTCTAATTTATTCTGTCTCTCCAAGACAAATCCCTCTCAGTGTGTCTGTGGTGCTTTTCCAGCACTATTACTTGTATTTCACTTGCTTCATCTTGTACTAAGCAAAACAGCAAAGGGATGTTTTACCTGCAATGCCTCCGGTGTAACTCTCCAGCCAACACCAACAGACTGGCTGGCACGATCCCCGTTCTCCTTTATAGGGCAGCTTTCACCACACCTTAAGTAAACAGAACCAAGTTGAAGTCAAGTTCAAGGCTAAAAAACAAACAATCTGACTTGGGTGTAACAGCTTCATGCAGATACCATACCATGGAAACATATATATGTACCCCTCTATTAGCCATCCACAATGAATTGTCTGTTGACCAGTGTGGGTAGCTCGCTGTGGCTTCAGGCACAGTTACAAGAAACCAGGACTTGTTTGCACCTCCCACACTTTTATGTTATCTGTTTTCCTCCTCACACCACAAGGAAATGCAGCAATCATCCTGGATCCAGGCACAGCTTGGTAGGACTCACTACCAGTTATCAGAGCTGTGTGTCATTCTTTCTGCAGCAGTAAAGGCAGCAGATACTTTTGGACCAGTGCCTGTAAGCATTTACACTGGACTCCTACTTAAATTCCACATCAGTTCACTCACTTGGGTAACTCATTTCCTCTACCCATACATTTAGGACACCTAGGGGATTGGCCTCTGTTGCTCAGAAGCCTAAAGCCAAAACATTAAGCAGCATCTAGCTAAAATATGGGAAGAAGGAGGTTGTTTTATTTGGGGGTCTGAAGAGGCCCAAAATTTGAGGGAATGGGTGCAGGACATACAGAGGGACACATTCCCTGGCAGTAAGTGTATTCTTATAGCCTGCAAACATGTTTTTGAAGAAAAGGCCCTTGGTGTTCTGGTGGGCAGCAAGCTGAACAAAAGCCAACAATGCTCCCTTGCAATAAAGCAAACCAACTGGTTCCTGGACAGCGTAAGTAGCACCACAGCCATCAGGTCAAGGCAGGGGATCCTTCCCCTTTGGCACAGGTTTTTTGAGATCATATATGCAATACTATGTCTTGTTTGGGGCTCCCCAGTGTAAGAGAGGCACCAAAAGTGCGAAACATTCAGCAGAAATCCACCAGGATTGTCACAGGTGTGAAGTACATGATGTGAAAGAAGAGGATCAGTGAGCTGGTCTCCTTAGCCAGGAGAAAGAGAATTAATTGCAGTCTTCCGCTATACAAAAGACAGTTACAAAGAAGGTGGAGCCAAACTCTTCTAGAAGGTGCATAGCAGATGGGCAGAGGCAATAGGCACAAATAACAGCAAAGAAAATTACACATGGTTGGAGAGAAAAAAAACCTCAGGATTTCTAGCCCAGCCTAGGAACAGATGTCCAGAGAGACTGGAGTGTCCCCATCCTTGGAGACATTCAGCTGGACAAAGCCACAATCAACATCATCTAACTTGGAAGTCAACCCAGCTTTGAGCTGGAGTGGGACTCAAAGATGTCCCAGCATCCCTTCACAGAGAACTATCTCTGTGCTTCACTGTTTTCTGGCCAGCTGAGCCACAGACAGGTAGGACATAGCAGTGCCAGCACAGAAGTCCACAGTGGTTACAAAGGTCAGCTGAAAACCTGTGTAGCTGGTGCTCTTCAAGCACTGTACTAGGGCCTCATTGCTGTCAACACCTGAGCTAGAAAACAGAAAACCAGCTCAGGTTATGGCTGAATGTACACAGCAGGTTAAGTACTTAGCTCAAAGTTAAATACTTAGCCCAAGATATTACTCTCTTTTCCAAGCTACCACAGCTTATTTAGCAAAAGAAAAGGAAAGATAGTGAAAGATCATGAAGTTTAGCTTGGGCATTAACAGAAAAACTTACCAGTATATAGTTCTTTCCTTACCCAAAGTGAGAGAATCACCTGGGCTCAGAAATTTCTTCAGAACAAGACTTTCTACTTGGACTGCAGTCTCCTTGAGGTGAGATGCCAGCAGTTCCCATAGCAGCTGGTCCCTAGGAGGGAGGGGAGATAGGAATATAAAAGTGCTTATGAAAAAGACAAGTTTCTTTGTCAATGTTCAGATTAGTGGTGTGGATCCAAAAGCTGTGCACTACATCTTGTCTACTCACATAGGAGAGCTTTTATTTCCTTGTGAGATCTCAACATTTAGCAAACTCCACTACAAAAAGCCTCCTTGGAAATTAGAGCAAAATCTGCCCCAGAGAGCAAAACAGGTGCAATTTTCCTTTAAGAGCTTTTTCCCCACAACTGCTACATAAATAAAAGCTGATTGCACCAGAAGCAGGGAGCAAAGCTTTCCTTCATTGCAGGAAAGGAGCTCTGGGGTGATAAATGCCAGTGCTGCTAGCTCATCTGACAGCACGCGTGCTGGTAATTGCCTCCTCTCTGGGGACCCGGCAGGTATATTCCCCTCCAGGTACAGTGATTCATTGTCTGGAACTGATATCTCTGCTCCAATGGTGGATTAACATGATTTAAGAAATATTCATTGCAAAGTTGATTAGAAAGCACCATCCACAAGCTGGCAGGAGATTTCAGTTATTGCAGCATGACACCATTTTGAGTCTGTCAGCTTTTCTACAGAAGGCTGTATTGATGTGTCCATTTTCACAGTGGCTCCAAGGAAGGAAACCCAGAAGGCCAAGGGATTTATGCACAGTAATGAGCCTTTGGATTAGTTGCACTCATTTGAGTGAAAAGCACAGGGCTGTGCACTGGGAGAGCAGGGGTGTTTTCTGCTAGCAGCACCCTGTGAGGTTGTGGGAGATGCGACATTGCCCTGACTTGAGGTTTGCTTTTGCAGAGCAGGGACATTAATCCACCTCAGGGTAGCTGTGCAGCTTAATCCACTCATAAACAAAAGATGCTGAAGGCTCACTGGAAACTTGAAACTGCTTCTACACTGGCAGCTACCATCTCAAGGCAGTTAAGAGCAACAATAAGGAAAAACCCTATGCTTTGGACCAGCAGCTGCAACACGTTCCTTCCTCTGGTCCAGCAGGCACAAGCACTGAAATACCAAGAAGTGCTGTTGAACCCATGTTTTCTGTGAGCTTAGCATGGTTTGCAAGGCCTCTGCTGGCATCACAGAACTTCATGTATTTGGGGATTTAATGAGCCTTTATTCCTCTCTGCCCTGGAATAAAAATACACACGCACACACACAGAAAAATAGAAAAACACAAAGAAAGAGATTTTAAACTAAATATATTTAGTTTCTCCCTCCTTTGCCCAGTTTTGCTGAGGGCAGACTGCTGTTCTTCATAGCCAGCAACCTCTCTGAAACAGTGAGTTTTGTATTCTCTTTTGGGGGAGGAGGGAGGAAGAGCATAATTCTGCCCAAGTAGTCGTGGAAGCTTTGGCATTAAGAAAAGCAACTCCTGTCACTCCACCCACAAAGCTTATGTTCTGAAGTATTAAGACTATTATCCTTTGCAACATTTCAGATGTCTTCATTTCTTACTTCCACTGCTTTTAGCCCTGTGGAGGTCACACTCTCTTTTTAGCAGAAATACTCCTAATTTACACAATGGTAAATAAAAGAAGGAAGCTGGGAATTTTTCCAGGGTAGTGAAGACAACTACATTTTGTGTAAAGGAGGAATCTTCCTTCAATCACCTTCACATTTGCTGCTGGTTTTGGGTGTCTTACTGCTTTTGAATTAGAGGACTAATGGAAGAAAACTATTTCATTTCCTCATTCATAGTTTTGTATATAGGTCAAGCACTACCATTTATTTGCTTCTCTTAGACAAGATGCAGGCAGGCTGTGAATAATATTATTCATAGACATTCTCCTTTGCTCTCTGTTTATGCACTCATATTTCTGGCAGGACCTGCCCTACTAAAGCACAAACTTTTATGACTGTATAAACTATTAGGCAAACAGCAAAGTCCTGCTTCAACATCTGGCTTTACCCAGCCCTCACCCATGAGGAACCCCTCAGTGCAAATTCACCATGAGCTGCAGCACTTTGCCATATGCACATATGTATCATTTGGATGGTAAATGAGGTATGACTGCTGCTGGAGTGAAATGTGGCAGCTGCTTAACAGTACAGAATGAATCCACCCAGCTAGATCCTACTGCCACTTGAGGGAGGGGGGGATTTGGTGTGAAAAATAGATCTCTCTGGAGCCCTATTTTCCAAAGGAATATCCACCAGCTTCAGAACTACCATGGGACTTCTACAAGAATAAAAATAAAAATAATTTTAAACTACCCCCAACCAAGCAGCCTGCTGCCAACACTCAGATTAGCACTAGAATTGCCCAGTGGAATATTTCTCCTTCAGAGAAATGCCAGTCTGACAAACCTGAAAGCCACTAGCAATGAATTGTCACCGTGAGAAAGACACAATGCATTTCAGTAATGTCACTAAGCTCCATTTTGCTATTGGAATAGTCTCATATCTTGCTTATGAAAAACTCAGCACTTCAGGATCCTCTCTGTACTATCCAGCAGTTTAACATTGCAATGTGAAAAAAGATTCCAAGTGCTATTCCAATAGCTCACTACATTCAGGCTCATATTTTTTTTTTTTCAGAACTTGGTTTCCCAGGAAATTTCAGACTTTGTTTTCCATTTGAAAGAGGAACAGAAGATGAAAGCTACTTTGAATGTACTGAACCTCTACAAAACAGAAAGCCCAGTTTGGCCCCAGAGCAGCTAGCACTGAAACTTTCCATGAGAATGAGCCCATCCCACCATCATGAGTAACATCAAAGCACTCTTTAAAGAGAGTTTCCTCAACATTATGCATGCAAGTGAGATGGGTACCCTTCTATCTCATCATAACACTGCTGTTTTACTTTACCAAACTTTGCTGGTTGCTTTGCTTGTTTTCCAGAAGCATTCTTGCCACCCCCAATGAAGAATCCTTGCACTGTTGATCCTAGGCAGCTTACTGGTAACATTTGCTGTTCACAGACCTCTCCTCAGTCTTTGCTGACTGGTGGCATGTATTGCCTAGTTCAGCATCTTCCTTGACATCTTGTCATTTGTAAGATGCCAACAAGGATGCACTGCTGCTGGTAGGGCAGCCAGATAGGCACCTTGCTGCCCACCTTTCCTCCTTGCTCCCACAAGACATCCAACACCTACAGACAGTAAAGGCTACAATTTGAGACAAGCCAGATAGCTGCTCTGTTATTCCATGTTCTTCAGCATATACTCAATACCTGAAAATGAGGTTGCTATCCAAATTAGGGCAAGGTGAGAAGAGGGATCTGAAGCAAGTTATGACAAACTATTCCAAGCAGCTTTTCAGCCACTCTGTACAGCCCATGCCTGTACTGTTGCAAGGGGTTGTCATGGCCAAAGTGCAGGACTCGGCACTAGAGCCTTCATACCTTCAAGCAGATCAACACTTCCATGCAACTTGGTGTCATCTGCAAACTTATTGAGGGTTCACTCAATCCCCTTGTCCAGGTCATTGATAAAGATATTAAACAGGACTGGTCCCAGTAATGAACCCTAGAGTTAAATCCAGCTGGTGGCCAGTCACAAGTTCTCCTTGAAGCCGTGGTGAGCATGGGCATAAGGTTCCCAGGATCATGCTCTGTATCCCTGGAATATCCCTGGGCTCCTCCAGTAATTGAGATGGTTTTGGTGCTGAGGGCTGCAGTCAAGGGAAGAGGGGAAAAAGCAACAAGATATTGTACAGAAAGAGCTTGGGGATTTACCTGGATGAACCTTTAATATCAGCACAGACTTGTAAGGAAAAATATTTGTTGTTTTGCAGTATGGCCCTGGTGGGTGCTCTAGCCCCTAGGACACAGGAAAGACTCAAGCCCATCCAGGCTGAAAGAGAAGCAAAGACCATCTGATGAAGGTCTAGAGAGCAAGTGGGGAATTTAAGACACAGAGCCCAAGTGGTGCCCTCCCTGGGGTAGTCATCCTGAACAGCACAGCAGCAGGGCTCAGACATGCAAATAGCTAAATGTGTGGTGGAGAAAACTGTCCTCCCCAAATTCTCTATCCCAAGAACTGTGATGGGGCAGCTGTGACCTGCCTGATTAAACATAGCATGTGCCACTGCAGCACCCTTGAAAAGAAAGAATTTATGCATTTGTTCTGATTTTCCAGCCTGTTGCCACATGCCTGTGGTACATCAGGCATGCTGGCTGGCACACCATTTCCCACATTGGCCCTTACTGTAACCTCTTTCCCCATGCTGTGCTGGCAGCAGGCTCTCATTATATGCTTGAGCAGCTTCAGAGCAGCTCCAGCCCTGAGCTCTTTTGTCAGGATGAAAGTCTCCTCTCAGAGCTGCACACGTACCAACGTACTTTGATAATGCAGGTCTGCTCTCACAGCTCTGTGCTCTCAGTATGCAGAACAAGGAGGATTGGTACTCTATCAGAGGTATTAATTAACTACCTTAAACAGATAGATAAGGCATTTAGCTAGGGCTCAATGCAAGTAACAACAGCAAGATACCAGTACAGAGAACAGCATATAGTCTCTAGAGAACATTTCTGGCACTTTTCATTGACATATCAGCTAATGTTCTTCCCTGATTACTCATGTTCTACAATATATTAAGGAAGCACATCATAAATTGCATTTAAATTTTTCCAGCCAAACTGCACTATATTTCTAAACATCTGCTTCTTTTGGGGAGAGGAGGAAGGGAAGGACTAAACCCTAAAAAACATCTGCGGTCAAGCACAGGAGGCTGTGGGTAACAGTCACAAAGCAGGATAGAAACAAGGCCAAAATATAGAAGAAGAATGTAAGTAGAAGGGCAAAGTCTCATGCATTTTACAAAGGATCACTTCTGTCAAAATTATTTCATCCAGTAAAAAAAGTATAAAATGCAAAGCAATGCCTGAAAGGGAAGAGGGACTCTGAAGGAGTGGACAAGGCTCAGCAAGACTGGCCTCAGAGTGAGACAGACTTGGAAATGATCTGAAAATAGGCTGAGAATAGGCTGGGAAACAACATTATAGATGTGTACTTGTTGATATATTTTAAATTTTAACTTTTTCTGAAACAGAACACATTCATTTTAAATTTGGTGAGCTTATTAGAAAATCCCTGAGCAAATCACTAGCCTCACTGTACCAGCACTGATATAAAAGAGGGTTTAAGATGGGGCAAGAACTGGATGAGAGGTTGTCATGTCCCCCCCTAGCCCACCTGATGAGAAGAGGGTCTCATCCTTCTTCCAATCATCTGATTTCCTCCAGCTACTCTTCTGATACTGGTGAGCCATGTGGGTGCAAAGAAGGGAGTGAGTATGAAGCAAAGCTCAGTGAAGCAGCTCTCCTGAGTCACTAATAGAGAAGAAGAGGCAACATCATCCTAGCAACACTCAAGAACAAATCAGAGACCTTGACTCCACAACCATGAACCATCAAAACTTCTCCAGAGCAGGAAGATGACACACTTTGAACTTAAAAACAATCAATGCTGGGATGTGTACTGCCACATTTTGTTCACTAGTATGGGATAAGACTATGAGGCAGTACTGAATCAAACACCTTGCTCAATGCATCCAAGCAAGAACTCTGTATAAGCATGTGTGTGATATGCTGAAATGAAGACTAAGCTACTTCTCTCCTGCAGTGTGAATTGCAGTTACAGTGCTTGTTGCAGTGTAGTGTCACCAGGCCTTGGTAGCCATTTGTTGGACAATCAAACCCTAATGTGTTTGACCCAATATATGTTCTACTGAGTGACAAAGAATGGTATTGAGGAGAAAATACTGGAAGTGATGGATCAGATTCCTGGAACAAAATACTACCTTCTTCTTTTCCACTGCCTTATAGCCTCCTTCCAAAGCACCAGAGATGTTCCTATTAACTATGGGCTACAAAGAGTATGGTAGCATCTTGCAAGGAAGTCACAAAGACAGGTTTCATACTAAATAACTGGACTGCCAGAGAGAGACAGGGGCAGAGAAAAGGAAACTGCAATGCTTAGTGACCAAAACTGGAAACAATATTGTATAAATATCCCATCCTGCAGTTTCTTTGGGGTCACATGATGCCATTTAGTTTGATGTGTGTACAGTGCCTCATACAATCAGACTTTGATTCCTGACTGGAGCTTCTAGAAACTCAGCAGTCCAAAGAGTAGTAACAAACAATTACTCCGTGTCAGAACGATGCACCATTAAAAACATTTTGTCATGGTTTAGCAACTGGGTATATAAGTAACACAGGGAAGCTTCAGAACAGTTAATCTTTAACTGTTTGGTTTATTTTGTGAACAAAACTGACTTAATAAATCTCTGGGCATTTTGTTAATGAGCACAGTTATGTGCTGTGGAAAAGCCAAGTGATTATCATAAAGATTAAGCTTTATGAAGATTACTACACCTTTGTTTTACTTGGTGTGTTACTAGGCCTGCAACACAGATCACAGAGATGTGCAGATATATTAACTCCCACTCCTTTCAAGTATTCACCCTTTGCCCTTTTTGCCACTACCACCAGTGGCAGTTTAGAGGCAAGTTAGACCCTGTCATCTTGCTCCACACTGAACAATAGGTGAAGAGCAGAGTTCAGCAGCTCCTCATCACCACTCACAGTGGACAACACTGAAGTCCCTAGCTGGGGCTGTCAGGGCTGTGCTCCATTGTCATCTCACCACTGCAAGGAGTTTCAGCTCTCTGCTTTATACTCTTCTGTGTTTGTTGGAACTCCAGAGAGAAAATTCTACTGGTGAAACATTCACAGAGAGACAATCCAAAGCAAAATCAGAAAGCATTTCACTGGAAAATTAGTTCCTGTTTATAGTTCAAGGGTCCACCTCAGAAACACACCTGAAATTTCTAGTTTCTTTAACCAGGTCTGGATTTCCAAATAAGATGATGCACAACTGCCTGCTGGCTTCAGGATCTAACTCAAAAGCCACTGACTTTGACGGAACAACTCAACAACTTCAATGTACCTTGGAGCACATCTTTTGGCACAAGGTAGCAGCACTCTAGTCCTGCCTGGGGTCGATGGCCACAGAGCCACAGACACAGAGGCTTCATTCCTACTGTTAAATACAACAGGAGATGCCAATGGCCTGAGCCTGGCCCTAAGGCAAAGTAGCATGTGCCTATACTACAAACTTACTTCCTCCCCAAAAGAAGGCAGTCTGATCTGGTCTGGCAGGGGATTAGCATCTGCAAACTGCCCCCTTCTTCTTTGCTAGCCACCAGTAACAACCTTGCAGGGTTCATTTCAGACCTGTAGAAAAGTCTGCATGCCTAAATGTTTCTGTTTCCTCTGTGTCTCCATCAATAGGTTTAACACAAAATGCTTTATCTCCCTGCCAGTCTGACCTTGCTCTTCGTTTTCACCATTCCTCTATGGCACTTCCTTAATGCCTGACCTCATACCTGAATCTGTGCAAAGCCATTTGTTGAAGCTTGTGTAAAAAGTGCTTGAAAAGTAAATATTTGCAAAGACTAGGTCCACTGATTCTACCTGCTGACTATTAGCTGGGGTTGAGTTCCTCATGGACAGAGAGGCAGGTGCCACTAAAGCACAGGAGAATTGACTTCTGTTGTTGTCATCATCTGCAACAGAGCCTGAACTGTGCTGCCCAAAGAAGAATTATAGCTAATGCAACACCCAGAAAGTCTCATTAGCACCAAACCAAACACAAGCCTTCAGCCTGACTTCAGATTTGAGTCACACTTGGATCTGTTTACTCTTGATTGAGTAAACCCCTTACAAATACCTACAAACAGCCCTGTGGCCCAGATAGCCCAGGGCTGGGCTGGGCCAGTCCACAGGGTGTTTGATTTCATAGAGCACTGTACCAAGTCTAAACTCCATCCTTGCACATAATCTGTCATCTCCCATTGATTTCTCTCTCTCTTCCACCAAGAGGACATATTGCTGGATGATGACTGGGTGGTGGCAGCTTGACAGTGCCTTTCATAATAGCAACAGCAGGATAGTTTAGCAAGGCTGTGGACATCCCAGTTTGAAAGACAGGTCAATGGGCTGGCATTCAGTCAGAGTGGTTTATAATCTCCCTGTTGTTCTTTCTGAGGAATTATCTTTCCTCTTTTTCAAAAGCTTTGGGTTTGCTTCCAGGTTCCTGCTAGTTTCATATTACTTTTCTACAAATGTGCTTCTAAATAATTTTACTGGCAAGATTATATTAAAAAAATAGCATTCTGAGGAAACCTTTCAGTGACAGAAAATAGATTGAGCACTGTGAAGACTGAGTCACTGCAAATAGGCTGAGTTTCTGTCATTTGGGTGAAAACACAGAATTTTCACATTGACAGACTAGTGCAGTGGCCAGCCTGTAGCTAACGAGTGGCAGAAAGCTTTGCTAAGAGCAGTCCTTATTAGAGAAGGCATTCATACCAACACAAATCATCCCCTTCCAGCTGGTTCTTTTTCTGGTAAAAGGGAAGAAATAATATGTGACAGATTCTGATAACTTTGCTGAGGGTTCTTCTGCAAGGTACTGAGATATGGCAAGGCAATGCACACATCAAAAAGCTATCGCTGTCAAATGAAGCTGGAGGAAAGTCCACTGCTATCTTTTGCCAATTATCAGCCCATAGCTGTTTCTTCCTAACTCTAGATCATACTTTTAAAGCATAGGCCAACTACTAAGTTATTTAATGACTTGTTATTTTTAGTAGTATAAAACATTTAAAGACCATACTCAGGCAGAAAATAGAAACACATCAAGTACCTTAATGCATTCAGACCAACTAATCGACACATCAGCACAGCCAGGATTTTGAACCTCAAATATCTTAACTTTGAGCTGCTCACAGCCTGAAAAATTCATAAATCAGAAATGCCTAATGGCCATGTTCAGCAAATCATTTCAGACAGCTAATGCATTTGGGATGTCCATAAGAAGATCAGAAATGATAAGAAGAGGTGGCTTCAGGTGTCCTTCTCTGGGAAATGGTTTACACATAGGAAACCCCAAGACTGGTGCTTGTTTGGCACCCAAGACACCAGCTCTGAGGAACTGGGGAAGCCTGGGTCCAGCTTAGGGCATGCTCTTGGTAATAGCAGTTGCCCTATAGAAACTCTCAGGAAGAAGTTTGCAGAAGCCATCATATTTATTAAAAACAAAACAAAACCAAGAAACAAAAAACAAACCACAAAAAAACCCCTTCTATCATTCCATCTCCTGTATTGGCTCAGTCCATCAGGAAAAGAAACATCTGCTCCTGCAGTGGCTGGCTGATCTCTCCTCTGAGGCACACATGTGGCTGTAATAAAGCATTGTGAGGGTTTTAAATTGAATTTGTTATGAGATTGAAATCGGGCAGTTCTGCAGCAGTTGCTGTAAAGCCATATAGCCCAATTAACAGCCAGCCATCAGGCAGTCACAGCACAGGCACAGCAAGGTGACTCCAAACCCTCAGGCCCATTCCCTGGCTGCAGAAGAGCTTTCATTTAGGTATTTCCCCCAGCTCCCTCTGCTAGACCAGGCTGGGGGCTAGATTCAGGTCAGTAGCCATCCCAATGTACTCAGACTCTGGGGATCAGCCAGAGGGTTTCACCTTTGTGATGACAGGACAGCTCTGATGGACACCAGCCACATGCATGCTGAATGACACCACTCCAAATACTAAAGCTCATCCTATCCTCCTTCCCCAGGAGGCCCATGGGCAGCCAAAAGAGCAGTTACAGCTCTCAGCTCCCTCTGTTCTGGGGAAGATCAATCTTCCTGTAGCCTGTGCAGTGTGTGCACAGGGCGAGCTGCTGGTGGCAGTTGGCTGCCAGCCATAAGAAAAGACCAAGGCTGCCCCACACCAGGCAGGGCCAGTTCTGTCTGGTCCCACCACAGGGTGGGTAACCACTGGCATGGAGGTGGCACCTTGGGGGAAACATGTTGAAGGAAGAGGGAAATGCCAAAAAGACAGAAGTCAGAGAAAAAAGTGAGAGAAAAGCCCTACAGAAAATCATCAGAGGAGGAGGAAGGAAAGAGGTGCTGCAGGTCCTGGGGTTCCTTCCCATCCCTGGCTTTCTGCTCTCCCAGATTGCTTAACAGGGAGAAAGTCTTTCATCAGCCAAAATCCAAATCTCACCAGCTCTTTCCCTGGCTCTCCAGAAGGGACTGCCTGGGAGGAAGAGAGGCCAGGGCACCTGCACCATGGGGTGGTTTAGTGCCTTGGAATCCTCCTCAAGGCTTCCCCCTCTACCCACGGCAGTGCTCCTGACAGTCCCTTGCTCTGCACTGGCAAGAACTCAGGAGAGCCAAAATGTTCAAGCACACAAGGACCACAACACAGCAATGGGTGTCAGATCTGGACACCTTATTCTGTGCTGAAGCATATGCCATATCCACTCACTTTTCCTCCTCCTGCACAGATCTAATTAAAACGAAAAGAAGCTGTCACTCACAGACAGCGGATCAGCCCCAGCCAGCCATGCAGTTCGATGCTGGGTATAGACTTTACTGTCAGATACTCTCTAATCAGCTGAGCTGTTTTGCAGATTTCCCCCCTCTCTCCCCTCCTTTTTGAGGTTGTTTTGTTCAGGGCTTTGCTGCTCTGGCAGAGTTCTCTCAGGCTCCTGGGTAAATCACTCACATCGCACTCTGTACGTGCCACAGACAGAGAGTTTTCACTGGAGTTCAATGTGATTGTTAGCATTTATCACTTTAATAGCCTAATGAAGGTGAGATGTAATTAGGAAGGGTGTCATCTGGAATATGGAGTTTGTTTTACAATTATCTATACAGCAGGTAACCACTGGCACAGAACAGTGCCTTTTAAAAAGCTGGCAATATGTGGCATAAATGTTCATCACTGGGTGACTTAAAGTGACCCAGAGCCACGTTCTGTAGCTGCTGCCTTTCTTCCTAAGTGCTTGAAAGCTAATACAAAAAAATTAAACCTCTTCTAAGGCAGCTTTTCCAGCCAGTGAAGATGGTTTATATCCATGCAATTGAGCTCATATAACTGTCACCTCGACATCATTCCCACTTGCAGAGTGATCAGCAAGTGATTTTGCTCGAGTGATTTTTGTCTGTGTAAGCAAACTCAAATGAATGTAACAATAAGAACTCCCAGCAGAGCCATTGCCACTGCAAAAAAAGTCTCCAGAAGCACACACAACCTTCTCATCACACACACAGAAGAAAGATCTGTGTGGGAATTAAGAAAAAAAAAACACTAAGAATTAAAAGCAGCTCTGAAAGTTGTGTTTCCTTCTGTTTTACTCAAAATAAGTGTTCATAGTCAGGGTAAAGTGAGTTTTCTGCAGATGACAGGTTCATTGACCCTCATTTAAGGCAGAATGTCTAAAGGCATGAAGAATGCTTGTCCTAGATAATGATCTCCTGCTGCTAAATAAACACCAGGGTTTGTTGCTTGATGGATATCGTGCAGTAAAGTAATGCTGGCTGATAGCGTTGTTAGCAGATAGCTTAACGTTGAGTGGGAGACAAGAGATTCAGTCAGAAGCCTCCTGAGCCCAACAACCACAGTACAAAGTATGACTCTCCTTAAACAGCTAATCTTGTTTCTGGATAACAGAGTAGTTTTAATTTGTGTAATCTCTTGAGGGCTAATCAGATTACTGGAAGAGCGATTCCTTCAGAGAAACAAGCCCTTTCCTCTTCAGAAAGGAAGTGTGGACTTTAGTAGTTGGCTAATAACATGAGTCTACTCTACTCCTGGTAGGATCAATAACCTGATGTACTGGAATCCTTCTGACATTATCTGAAATGAATTTTAATTTAGTGCTGAAGAATGACAGGAGGTCAAGCTGAAACCTTCAGCTCAAAAGAGTCAGAACAGTAAAGATGCAGCCTGTAGCTGTAACAGTTCAGGCTTTGCTCAGCACTGCTGTAAGATGAAAGCAGAGGGTTTCATGCCTGCCTATGAGATGCCTCCATTCAGTTCATCAGAATAGGGTCCTCCCAGGTCTCACAAACCTATAACTGGTTCTGCTTAGATCCTCCCCACTGTAGATAGATGCAGCAGTTGGTTAGATGAGGGTAGATTGCTAAAGCACTCATGGATGACTCCAGAAGCGTTGCTAGCTACCTACTAGATGACACTCCTGCCACTAGTCCACCACTTAACATATTCACCAGACAGTAAGAAGCACCCAGGTCTTCCAGAAGCATCATCCTAATAGCTATGAACTGAAGCCCCCTCTGCATTATGTGACTACCTGTAGTGTTTCTGAAGAGTGTGGTCACACCCTTAACTAAGCACCAGTCTGCCTCCTGATACACACTCCCAGCCTAGTCTTTATTTCCTAGCCTAAATGACAGGCATATCACTTCTAGGTGACATTTACTGTCAGCATGACATACAAATTGAGTTTATGAAGCTCCTTAAAATTCAGTTTGAGACCTGATTCCAGCTTCCCAAAGCTTTCTATAGCCATCTGTAGCTACACAAAGAGAACATGAAAAATGACCACTTCAGAGAAGAATGATTTTGCACTCACCTTTCAGGGTTTTAGGTGCCTTCACAAAGGAAAGGTAGCAGCTCACATCCTCTCTGTATTTTGTCAGTTGAACACAGTTCTTTGGTATCCTCAGAAAAAAAGTCTTTAATGGGACTTGTCATTTGCAGATCACATTTATTTTCAGTGGAAACATCCCACACATGAGAATCAGCATAGGTTACTCCAACAGGTGGGAGCCTGCAGAATTGAGAGCCTGCTATAGTGTGGAGGCTACACAATGACAGTGATGGCTCAGAGAAAGTGATGCTGTTAATTGCAGCAATTAAACAGTAATGATATAATTAATGCAAAAATTATGCATGGCTCAAATCCAAGCTATTGGAGTACAAGAGGTATTTATCACACCTAGATGATAATTATTCATGTTGAGATGATGTCAAATCTGCTTTTATGACTTGATCATGGATAATGGCAACGGGGAAGTCAGGGAACAGTGGCAAACTATGTTCAGGAGTAGAAGTAGATGATGGGAATAGCAATGAAACACAAAAGGACTTTAAATTTGATTGGATAAACTGAGAACTGAAGATCAGGAGAACCAGAAACATTTTGCTACAGCCAGATTCTTTAGATCCATGACCCAGACCAACAGCAGATATTATGCCCTATGTAGCCAGATGCAAAGACTAGCTTCAGTTGCCAGTAAATTCAAATGGACATTTGGTAAATACCCTTCCAAATGCATGACAAGAAACAAAACAAGACAAGTCAGCTGGGTCATTTTACTTCTTACAAAGCAACTTTGGTGAAGAGTGGGTTTAAGGCCCAGCATTAACTCTGTGCAACATACATCTCACATTTTCAGTCTAGTATAGTCACAGATCCCTAATCTGAGAAATGAAAGACATGAATGAAAGTGACATTAGGAAATTCTAAGACACTTTTATGTTATTGCTCAAACTTCAGAAATCAGATATTCCCAGATAGCTGATTAAAAAAAAAAAAGGGTGAAAGTTGAAAGTAGTCTGTCACATTTGCCCCATGCTTGCCCCAGCTCTCAGCTCATTCTGCAGTTTGGTTCCTAAATTTTGAAAATCCACCTTGTCATAATTCAAGGTATCTCCCATCAGGGCTGTTAGGAGGACAGATTAAAAATACAATTGAAAAGGCCTCATGAATTACAAAGAAAACGTTATATTGTTATTATTTTTTCGTGATGCTCAAAGCCAATTGTGTCAGCCCACAAATATAGTCACATCAGTCAGATGGCTGTGCCTAGCAACTCTTTCCCACATTTAGACAAAAAGACTGTTACTGTGATTGCCATTGGATTGTGCAGCCACAGCAGAGCTGGGAAATGGTTGGAGTTGCTTGGCTGTGCTACAGGTTGAGAGTATTGTGTTTGTTGGTCCTACAGAAAAGCTTTGAATTTGCAAAGGTGGACTGAAAATGTGGCCACTCCCAAACCTTTTCCAGAAATCTAGCTTGAAATATTACTACATTAAGTGATAGTTTACTGGAATTATGTTATTTATGCTTCTATATTGGGTACCTTCTATATTGGAAAGCAATAAGTAAAAATCAAACTGTTTGCTATGTATTATCACACATTTTACTGATTGTTCTTCCTACGAACAAGGAGAGAGGTCTCAAGGAAAAGGGAAAGATTGAGCAATCCTTAGGCTAAAAATACACACTGCACATTAGAAAGCAGTCTAGTTGCTAGCACAGAACTTTCTTGTGTGGTTTATTTTTTTACCATGGCCCAGATGCAATTGCTTTTAACCAATCCCTCTGTTGTGAGCTCAGAATCCTCTCTCTGCTTTTTTTGCCTGGTCACTAGGGTGAAGTCATCAGGGAGGTTTTGAGAGTCAAAATTAGCATCTTTGTCCTCCAGTAGCTTAAAACATTTTGGTTTGTCTCTAGCTGAACACAGGAAGCCCTGAGGTCCACAAAGTGGACCTAGTATTTGCATCCCTGCAAGAATACAACATATTGGCCATTTTATTTTATGAACATACCTTGTTTGGCGTCTGAGGAGGAGTAATGGTTTTCCATTTAGACTGTGGAGTCTACTGCTTAATAATAAATACACTCCTGACATTGTTAAATGATAGCCTGCTTCTAATAAACCCCATGCTGATCCCTGTGTTGGTTAGAGTGGGTAATTCATCTTCCTGGGCTGCTAAAACTTTAGCTGGGATTATAGAAACAACATGAATCAGACACCATCAGCATGTCCCCTGCTGCTTTCCTCATTTTCTCCCCATAACAAAATACTGGTGAGTTTTCTCTTCATGTTGCAGATCTTGTTATTAGTTGATTTCATTATTAATCACTACTAAGGCTTAGGAGGCCTTTTCAAGGCACATACATAAGGGATGCCCATGGTCTACAGCAAAAGACCACTATACTTCATGCTCGGGCTTCTCCCAGGCTACTTGGTATCAAGTTGTAATCTCTTTATGTTACTGAGCAAAGAGCCTGCAGCCACACTCTTGACTCCACAAGAATGAACTGAATGCTTCAATTTTTTTCTTTGATTTGCTATCAGAAAGAAAGAGAGGAAAAAGAAAAAAAAAAAAAAAGAAGGAAGAGAACAAGAATTCCTCTTATCTATCTAATCTAATTATGGCCTTGGTACCTCCTGAGGATTCAGCTTTATGAAGTGGCTCACAAAAGCCTTCCTTGTCATCATGCCCACTAACACCCTTTGATCTCATGCACTGATAAGGGCTTGTTTGAGTCATTTTAAATTAGCTGATAATATGCTGACAAGTAGGCTGCAGGATGTACCAGGTAGCCAAGTGCCTGAGAAAAGGCAGCCTCCACAGGCTGAACAGACCTGGCTTCTTGCTCCTTTGGGGTCTCACCAAAGGGAAACAGTTCCCAGTAGCTCCACTGAGGCTGGCATCAGCCACCCCAGAAGCAGGCATGTCATACCAAGAAGGTATAGCGTACCCAGGACATGCACAGCTCACCACCAGTGATCCTCCACAAGCTATCACTGTAAGCCTGGAGAGATAGGACTCCCCCAGCACCAGCACAGCCCTGCACACTTGAGCACACAGGACAGACGATTTAGAAAGCAGAGCTTTTAACTTCCCATGGCCTCACATCAAAAGAGCTCATGGCTGACCTTAAAATTGACAGACTGTATAGTGCATAGTCCCTTCATACCCACTCACCCCCAGCTGCTACTATTATTATTTGCCACAAAAAATTTGAAGTCAGGTTAAGGACATGTTCTTTTCCTCTCCCAAGTCCAGCTACTTCTTACAAAATCCAGTTGAGGCACCATTAATTTTTCCTTTCACTTCTGGATGCTTACACTCTCAGGCACCTTTTGACAACTACCATTAATTACTGTGATACATGAGTACAGGACCTTGCATTTCCACAGCTGCACACAGGCAAACAAACAGGAGATTTGCTTCCTGCCACCAAAGGCAACAAGCCCAGCTGCAAATGTCACCCTGCCCTGTGCAGAACAAGCAGTGCTTGCTCCAGGCCTGGTCAGCCATGGTCTTTTTTCCTTTTGTCTCAGGAACAAACTGAGTTGGTATCTATTGCTAGAAGTCAACCTACTCCTGTTTGGGAATAACTCCTCAATGTTGACAAACCAAGCTGACTTTCCTGCCATGGGAAAGCAGCAGTGCAGGACTCACAAAACATGCCCAGGCTTAGGACCTCGAACTGGCGCTGAGGGAAGAGAGGGGGTGACTCCAGGCATGAACTGCACTGCTAATGCACCTATATCTCCAGTACCAAAGCAGTGCCCCAAGCCCTGATACCTCTTAGATATCCTCAAAATTAGATTGTAGCACACAACAGAAAAACCTACTACAAAAGGCCAAGGAAGATAGGGAGGAAGGAGAGGAACATGGTGGTTTTGTTGTGTTTGTTGGGGTTTTTTCCTCACCACTTTTCCCTTTAAAGTATACTCTCTGTTTTGCTGTTTTCTGTTAGTGTGGCTGCTAGAGTACCTAAACAGACAGGTACCAGCTGAGGAACAGACCAGAAGGACAGAATCAGCCAGAGGTGAGGAGAAGGTCAGAGGCCACTGAATCTATCCAGAGAGAAAAAGCAAACTGCATGCATGACCCCCCCAGAACCACCACTTACCAACTAGCAGCCCAGGTAGAACCTCATAAACCAGTCTGCTGTCTCCTAAAGGCAGCAGGAGCAGCCTAGCATCTTATTTGAAAGGCAAGTCCCTAAAAGCAGATAAAGATGCCTCACTTGCCCTGGTAATATGCTGTGGGTTACACCCCCAATCCTCATGAGTCTCTGTAATAGGACTGGGAAATATGGTGCAGCTGTCCTGAATTAGAGCAGACAGGTGTAGCTCATTTCAGAGCCAACTCACAGATAGGCAGAGAGCAGATCAGCTGTAAGAAATTCCTTTTATTGTGCACCTTGCTTTTCATGGTAGGGTGAAAATGGCTTCAAAGGTGATCCCGTGCACTCCGAGGGATATCTTCTTATATCTAATGTAGTTTACACAAACCAAATTGGTTTTTGCTTCAAACACCTCTCTGCAGAAGAAAATCAATTTCAAGATGCAATGGCTGTGATCTTTCAAGCTAAGGATCCATTGCAAACATACTACGTGTTTGGCAATGCAAAGCTGCAGAGACAGGACAAGTAATGCACATTATAAACATCTGCTCTGTGTCCACATCAAGGCTGCACTTCCAAGGCAGTGAATAATGCATTGCCATTCTAACTACAGTTTCATTAACAGAAGTGAAAATCTATTGTCAACAGATAAGAAAATTTCTTTCAACCCCTACAACATTCTGGGGCAGCCATTCCAAACCACTGGGCCAGCTATCACTCAAAATAAAACCCTTAAAGCACAGGGTGCTGACCTGAGATCCACCCAGGCTATCTCTAGTCCTGGGAGCAGGTGTTTTCATGCTCAGATGATTTGCAACATCCTTAGTTACTCCTCAGTTTCACTTGACCTGCTTCTGCAGCAGCAGCCTCACACCTCCACAACTTACAGCATCTTGTGAACCCACATGCCTTTTCCTCTGTCAGCTCTTGTGTCAGTCAGACTACCTGCAGCCCTGCCAGACTCCCAGGAAAAGTCCTTTTCACCTTAGCTTGTACACAACCCTTCTCAGGTGAACTTCCCAAGGATTAGTAAGGAGATGAAAGCAGCCTCAGAATGAGGATTAGGAGCACTCTATCCCAACACTACACACTCTTCTGCTTCTCATGAAATGATCATTGCTGTGCATTGTTGTCAGTGGCCCTGTGCAGCCAAAATCTAGTAAAACTTGTAACAGCTAGCTGAATTGTGGTGGCTTAGCCCAGAGGGTCAGAGCTAATGCTACCCTTGGATCACGTTGTGACTCCATGTAGACTTTGGGTCTGATTTTGCTTTCAGAGAAAAATATGTTTACAATCAGTGAATTTGTTTAAGATCTCTTTTCTCCACCCTCCTCTTAAAAATAACCCTACACAGATTGCTGCTGACTTGCAGACTCCAAACCTTTCAGCCTGGGATCAGTCCTGATTTTGCAATATCTTTATTACATCTATCAGGTTACATACAAGCTTCCAATTATTCTTCTCCTTTTTTTTCTTCCTTGCTTGGTTGGTTTCACAACTGATTTTAACTCTGTACAGTAGCAATGTCTTGTCTGGACACTTCTTTCACATAACTGAGAGACCACTCATGGTGATGGACAGTACTAGCTAAGGGCTTATGCAAAACCCCACCTTGAAACTCAGTTCTATGTTTTCTTTTGTACACCACACACAACCAGCTTAGATTTCCTTAGTACCCAGGTAATACCAGAGAAAACAAAAGAGCCCTTACACTACAAAAGCAGCATTCTTACCTGCAAATTTATACATTGGTTTCTGTCAGCTTTAAGCTAAAACACAGCTCAACTCGAAACTTAGACTCAGTGGGAGAGGTAGTAGCTTGGAACAGGTTTTTATTCTTACAGGGTTCTGAAGGCACTTCCAGTGAGTAACAGAACAGTGGATATATGGAAAAAGAAATCCATAAATCTGGAATAATTCCACTGGACTTCAGCCCTTAAGTCTCAATGTAAGCTGGACACCCATACCAGGCTTCCTTAAACTCTTCAGCCACCTACAGCAGCCATGTAATATTAAAACTGGAGCAGGACTACTAATTAGAAATTAATTCAGCCAAAACATTAAGGAACTTGTTTCTTCTGCTGCTTGTGTGTAATCTGCTTGATTTTGCTTCCTTTACCATGTCTACAAACAATTCTAGCTCACAGCTTTTCAGATCTGAAATCTGAGCAGTGCAGATCCTATTGCACAGTTGTGATCAGAGTCCAAGCTGTGAACAATACCAGTCTGTTACACTATGGACCCTTGTTTGCTGAGGGCAGTGTGGTGGGCTGACCCCAGCCCCTCCTTGGCAAATAGGATGGGGAAAGGAATCAGAAGGGCAAAAGAGAGAAAAACTTGTGAGTCAAGATAGATGAAGAAAAAATCCCACCAAGCAAGTGATGCAAAGGCAGTCACTCACCACCACCAGACTGATGTCCAACCAGTCTCTAAGCACCTACTGCAGAAAAATCCACCCCTCACCCTCCCAGTTTTATTGGTGAGTGTGATGTTATGTGGTATGAGATATCTCTTTGGTCAGTTTGGGTCTGCTGTCCCAGCTGTGTTCCCTCATAACCTCTTGCCCAACCCTAGCTTACTCCCTAGGGCAACAGAGTGAGAGATGGAGGTCTTGACACTGTGCAAGCACAGCATAAAACATTGTTGTGTGTTTTTAACACAGTTTTGGTCACCAGTCTAAAAGACAGCACCATACAAGCCAGGATTAAAACCATATTTTCTACTTTATCTTCTGTTCTTTCAAGTCAGTGCAAAATGTTACCAAAAAGCATTATTACCAAATGATGTTATGGCTTTAGAGGTGTACAGGCACAGGAGCCCATCTAGAGACACCTCAAAATGTCACATATCTCTCTTCACAGCATGATAATACATGTCTAGGCAAGTAACAAACACAAAGCAAAACAGGTTCCTCTATCTCCAATGTATTTTAATCAGTGAAAGAAACCTAAAGGTATGAGGTGGATTTCAGCAGCAGTTTACCTTTTCCCTGACGTGATGCAAGGTCTCTTTGCAAGGATGCTAAGCAGAAGATTTGCTAAATGCCATATGGGGGCTAACTCTGGAGCCTGCCAGTCCATTGCCTACTTATATAAAGCTTCCCAGGAGTCAGGCTGATAACCTCAGGCTTCTCTGAAAACATTGCTAATCCACAGAGCTAATCTCATTTCTTGGACCATGAAATAAAACTGTAGTCTGAGGGTTACAGCCACAAGACGGTCACCAGTTTGCTGAGTGGCTGCTGCTCTCCAGTTCTGTTAGGTACTTGCTGGCTTTTTGGGCCTGCAAGAGACTTAGCTGAATGATGCTACTCTTTGGTGGGGGAGACCATGTCTGATGTTACCTTCCCAACTGCCTGCCTTCCACCACCCCCAGGCAAGTTGACAGTGATCACCTTAGCGTGAGTGTTTTGGAATAGCAGAGGTTTGGTACAGTGTTTGGGTTTCACAAAAGGCAAGAGAGCTGCTAAGATGGGCAAAGAACTTCATCCTGGAATACATCCCTGCAGGTCCCATGGGTCTGTGTGCTCAAGAACACGCACACATAACGAGGTAGCCATTTCTGCTAAGGCAAAGAAGAGCATTACCTGTTTAGAGAGCTTTGGCTGTCAGCAGAACAGGGATTTTTGGCTTTGGTGAAAAATAATAAAGCTAAATAGGTCTGAGGTCCTGATCAGAGTGTACCTGCCAGATGCTGGACTTCAAAACTGATGCCAAGTTCTTTGTCTCTTTGAATTTTCAGAATTGAAATGCCAGCAGCCAGACAGTCCCAGGGTGTAGGCACAGTACAGGTGTGACCACGTTAAGCTTCCAGCTCTTGGGAGCTGCTTCCCCTTGTAAGCACTAGACAGGGAATCAGTACCACTTTGCCTGTCACCACTGGTACAAAAAGCAGGTATGATATTTCCTGGTTCAATTAAATAGAAAGAACCCAAGGTCACTACCCTTCTCTGTCAAATGGGTTCATTCCATCTGAGGTGCTTCCTTTTGCCTCCTGTGCAAGCAGTGACATGGAAACAGTGCCATCTCCCACAGTCAAATGACAGCTCACTCCAGCCCTTTCGTAACAGAAGCCCTTGAAGTTTGCACCAAGGGAGCTTGATGAGGTTAGTAATCACTGCAGCACATGGAAAGTGTTTATACCCTGCAACCTTCTGTACATAAAGAGTTGCCTGGGTTCTGCCTCTAAAGCTGAGGGAGATTTACACATACAGCTTTCTTCCAGCACTGAGGGAGGAGAAACTGAGGCATGCCAGCAATTTATTCAAGAAGGGATGCTGAGAGCACTTGAAGGCTTATGGTGTTTTACCCATAATTTGCAGCACAGGAAACAAAGGATGGGATTTTCATTAAACCCTAGCATTTTTAGAGACACAAACTGTAGTTTTTTTTCAAGTTCCATTGACAGTCCTTCAAAAGCTCTCTGAGTTGTTACTGCACAAGAGCTGTGTGCATTGCTCTTGGTGATCTGCTGCCTGTTACCTGTTGCTGTAGTGGGAGCTGCTCTGAAAGACAGGTTGGAAAGGACCTGGCAGTTTTCAACCCCCTAGACCTCTTTTGAGGTCTTAGGTCCTATTCTCCTTTGGCAGCCACCTCACTCTCACATAGTGATAGCATCTGACATGACCTCTGGTTAAAGACTTATCTCCAAAAGCTGAAGAAATGATTTCTGCCAAGGCTGCCTATGCTAAATGACTGTGGTAGAGAGGTACTTTGTGACCCAGGCTTCCCTGCTCACAGGTGACTGGGGGAGTCTCAAACCTCTTCTTCAGTACTTCACATCTTGGGCTAAAAGATACCTAGGAAGCAAAACCAGATAATATCCCTTTCCCTTTCTCAGAGCAGTCTCTAGTTTTAATTACCTTCTCAGATGCCTCAGTATTAGTACTTCATGGGGGGCCCCTCTTCTGCAGTTGGGAAATTGGGAACACAAATATGACACAATTACCTTCAATTACCAAAAATATTACTTTTATGGAAGAAAAGTGAAAATGTGACTTATTCCAGATCTGAAGCAGTGGGAGACACATAGTGGGATTGTAGGGGAGTTTTCAGTGATCAGTGCTCACCCATGGCTTTCAGAGAGAAGCAATAATCATATTGCTGCCCTTCCTCCCAGCTACACAGCAGTTTATATCCTTTAACCTCACACACTAATTCTGTTTACTTTGACTTTGAAGATTCAACAGACCCCATGTGCACAGAGCTGGATTTCCCCAGTACTTGCTGGTTTGATCCTAGCCACAGACACAAATGACTGCTCTACCTCTGTGTACACAGATGTACGTGGATCATCCAACAAATTCAAACCTGCATATGGCTCCACCCATGCTCTCTGCAGAAGACAAACTCATCTGCAGTGGTGAAAAGTGCAAAGATAATTCAGTGTTTTCCACTTGATCCCAGGTGATGTTTCTCAGCATAACTTTAACTAGATGATCTTTAAGGCCCCTTCCAACCCAAGCATCCCTTGGCACATCTCTTCTTGTGCACCTTCCTCACCCCCTAAAAGTTTGTTTTACTGAGTCCAAGTCTCCTTTTGGTCTCCAAGGCTCTTCTACCTGGGTTTCCAGGGACATTAATCAACACAGTGCACACTAAACCTCTGCAGAGTCCAGCACAGGAGCCCTGGTATCCCTCTAACACATTTCAAGTTGAAGTTTTTGCCATTCCTTCTCTTTGAATGTCTGGCAGCCAATAGTCCAACACTGGCTACATGTCTTGCAGACAACATCCGTTGTTCAACTTGGAGCAACATGTCCTTATTTTTATTGGAATGATATTTTTCCTGCCCCATAGTACACAGAGACCCCCAATGGTTTTGCATTTGAGCTCCATCTAGTGCATCTTGGCTGCATGTAGCAACATCTCAGTGCCCATCCCCGCTGTGTAAGTCCTCCAGTAGGTCAAGACATCACCATGTCCCAGCGCTGGCTCATGGCTGTGCTCTCACAAGGGTTGATGACAAGCTCTTTGGTACTCTCATTTGTGTCCCCAACTGTCTCAGTGTCCAAACAGAAGCGTGAAGCTATGTGTTCAATGTGTGACCCAACTTTACTCCATCGCTGAGGAGAGAAGCACACGAGAGGAGAAACAGGGGTGAACAAGCTTCCTCCTCATTATGCTTTTACTATACTATTCCAGCATCAAGAGGACAGTGGTCACCAAGCCTTTGTGGCCTTACACTGGAAAGCACAGGGCCCCCAAACCCACACTGAGCAGAGCACATGCTGAGCATTTCTCCCATCAGGAGCACGCTCAATGACACTCAGCCTATGCTTGGCTTCAAGAAGACAATATATTACTAACAGCTTTTTTTCCCCAGGTCACTGGTTCAAATGCCAGCTCAATGATTAACAGCAGAGAAATGTTAGCATATGCTGCCTGACTGGCAGCCCATGTGAACTAAATTGCCAGTTTGGGTTTGACTTCTACAGTTAAGTATCCAGATCACCACCCCCACTAATAGACATCCTTATCAACAGACTCATTTAAGAGGCAAAGGGCTGAAGAGGCCAGAGTCTGTACTCCCAGAGTGTGCTTCCCAAAGGAAGTCAGAGCATGTGAGCTATTTGATGTGCTGGAATACTATGCTGAAACACAGGGAACTTCAAAGGCAATGGAGATCTATGAAAGGGCTCACCTGCTTGTTGTCACCTTCTTTGCAAGGTGACAGCAGCACCTGGGAACTGGGGAAAAGGGTGTACACAGACAAGCACAGCTGCTGCTGGCGGACTTGGTGGTTGTATGTGTATGTCCACTCCTGCAAAGAAGAAACACAAAGGAGGTTCAGAAATCAGGGTTGATTGGTGGTATTTCTATTTAGAAAGCAAACACTTTGACTTGGATCCTGCCTCCTCTGAAACCAAGCACAAACCTCACAGAGTTTAGGAGGCACCAGGAGAGGTCACTAGGATGTTTCAAAGCCTCCTCAAAACTGCAGCTGTTTTTGGGGGACTGCATGTACCAAAGAAAATGTCTGCAAAAGCTGCTAGAAGAAAATAGTTCAGGAGGCAAAGGACTTCACAGTGAGAAGTGGGCTGTAGTTGGGGAAGAGAGGTATAGAAAAATGGCAAAAGAGAGGCAAAAATACTACACACCATGTGCAATCCTCTTATTGTGAGGAAGAGCAGCAGAAATGCTTTGCAGCTGGCAGCAGGAGAGAGAAGCTGATATAAAGCAAATGCTTGAAACTCCTGGGATTCTGTTCCCAGACATCACAAAAATCACAGGTAAAGCTCCACTTTATATCAAAGGAGTGTACTGCTTTAGCATGAGTTCTTAGAGCAGGGAAACACTTCTACCCTTTTGGTACTTGTCACAGTCAACAGCTCAAACTCTTCTCCCCAACTTCAAAACAGATAGCTACAGGCATTTAATTCCTGGGAATATAAATCCCACTTCATTCAGGTTCTCAGCCACCTGGAAGGCAAAACACACTTCTGCACAGCAGATCCAGTTCCACAAGGATTTCACATCTCACACTTCTTAGCCAACTACTCCTCACCAGCTCATGGAAATCAAACCTGGCTTTCTGAACAACCTGTCCACAGGCTTCTCAGTTACAGCTGCCCAGGATTTTGGCACGTAACAAGCATTCATTTTCAAAGCCATGGTCTGCACCTAAAGGGCCTTATTCTTTGCCACACAGAGCAGAGTTTACTTGATCCTACAGTGAACACGGTCCAGACATCCCAACCATGCACACTGTCAGCTGCAGTGTAAACCACCAGAAAGCCAGAGAAAGATAAAAGGAGTATTTTTTCTGTACTCCTGCCTGTCTATTGAGTTTAGCTATTCAGCAATCTGGTTGTAGCACATTTTCCTGTTCCCCTGAAGAGTTAGTCATGGATGTGCACAAGCAATGGAGTTGCCATCCAGTGGGAGGTATTGACCTATTGCAAACTGTTGCAGAACCAGAAAGGGAAGACAGAAAGCTTGTGGAATGAAAAATTCCAAGCATTTACTCCACAGAAATGTCAAAACAGAAGGTGTTTGATGGGAATGAACACTCCAACTTGTTGGCATGACATTTCTTATTTGAAAATATCACATCACATTGATATTTCAGGAAGACCACTGCCATTTCATTCTGAAACATGAACTTGCAACAGCATTTTCCATTCTGATTTTCCCAGACTGTTTACAAACATCCAATCCATTGGAAGTTGCAATTGTCACTAAACCTGTTTGGACTTTTTTTCCTTCAGTAAAACATGATGATGTGCTCTCATCTGCTCACTTCTCTTGCTGTTTATGTAAAAAGTCCAGGGAGCAGTGGAATAAAGAAAAGGAATTCTAAACCTGGAAAGCAGTTAAAGCATAAGAACTGTAACTGTGCAGTTATTTGCAGTTATATTCACTGTACCTCCTGAACTTGCTAAAATTCAAGTAGTCATTGTTGATTTTACCAGACTGTGAAGCAGATACTGTTTTCCTGACTGAAGGCAGGCATGCAACTGTATGCAAAAGAGATGCACATAATGACACGCTTCATTTGCACATACAAACTAGGGACATTTTCAGCAGCATCTCAAGGCTGGGCCTTTTATATGCATAGCTACTTGGTTTGAATGTGTAACTTATGAGGGTTAAGGATGTCCAGTCAAGTAGAAGCAAGTACACTAGTACCTATTAAATTATTTCAAGGCATCCCAAAGAAGCAAGCAATTGCCATCCTCTCTGTTTTATAGATAGGAAAAGCAAGAGAACTTCCTGACATGCCCAAAAATCACAGAGGAAGCCTGAAGCATGTTTTGAAGCTATGTCTTAAGGGTCTTGCTCCAGCAACTCTGCTGCAAGGCACTTGTGCCTGCTCTTGCTTGGCACTAACATCTCAGAGAATATGCTTTTGAGAACACTGATTCATATGGCTTTTGCTTGTCTCAGAGAGACTGATCATCCTCATTAAATTCTGACTAGTTTAACAGGCAATCTAATATTGAGAGACTATGAGGTTCTAAATACCATTGCAATTCAGTGCATTTTGAAAGAACCAAGACTGAAAAATGAGAGGGAATTATAGTTCTCTTTGTCTTTCTCTGATCTCTGCTGATGAATGGTGTGTGGCACTCCTGAGCAGCAGTAAGTGCTCAGCACAGGCTTGCACAGTGGTAAGTAGCCAACCCTGGACTGTGGCTCCTGCACCAGTCCTTGCTGTTGACCTGGGCCTCCACTAAGGTAAGGAGGACTTAGAAGGGTTTCACTACATGCCACCTTAGGAAAGGGGATGGGGAAATGGCCTCAAGTTGCACCAGGGGAGGTTTAGATTGGATATCAGGAAAGTCTCTTTACTGAAAGAGTTGTTAGGCATTGGCCCAGGCTGCCCAGGGCAGTGCTGGGATCACTGTGCCTGGAGGAGTTTAAAAAACATCTAGATGTGGTACCTATGGACATGGTTTAGTGGCATAGTGGTGACAAGCTGACAGTTGGACTTGGTGGTCTTAGAGGTCTCTTCCAACCTTAATGATTCTGTGATTCCTAGCAAACTTAGGTAATCACCTTGAGCCTGCTCCAGAGCCTCCTCTCCAGCCAGTACCACAGGGATAGGCAACACATCTTACCTGTGCCGTCGCTGCTGTGCTTTTGCTGCTGATGCAAGGATTTAAGGTCAGGACAGGGAACTCTTGGGCTTCAGACTTGTGTGACTCCAGGCAGCTTTGCCTTTGCCTGATCATCCCAGTCTGATAGAGCGATTCCTCAGGAATCCTGCAGGAACAGCATGAACACATCCCTACTCCTCCAGACATACAGAGTGCCCAAAGGGAAGTGGGGTAGGGGTAAGAAGGGTGCAGTCATGCCATTTCACCTTCAGAAAATGAATGGGGCAAGAACTATGACAATATTGAACCACTGAGAGCAGTACATGGAAAGGGACACTGCAGAAGCAGCCCTCAGAGACGGGTGGATGGCCTTTCTGAAAGGAAACAAATGAATAACACTGCACAAGGCAGAGGAGCAAGAAACAAACTGGGAGCAAGCTGAAGGTCAGCCTTCAGCTTACATGAGTGAGGAACTTTGTATAACAAACTGCCACAGAGCCCTGGCATTCCCTGTGAATGCTGCTGTGCAATGCTACACATGGCAAAAACCAGCAAGAAAACAGCTATAAATCATTTTCACCCTGTGATTCTGCACTCACCTACTGCACCAGCAGGTCCCTGGAGGTATCCCCAGAAATTCTGCACCTTTTCTGAAGATGACTCCTCATAGTGACTAGGGGAATGGATGTAATGGTTTCTAGAGTAATTTTGGTGACTAAAAGGTATTTGTGCAAAAGCAACTGTAGAAGTGTTTATAAGCAAAGTATTAGGCTAGGATTAAGACAGAGCCACTTCGATGCAGGTCATAGGCTCCTTGAGCAGATGGTTTCACAATAGAGAAGTCTTGAGTATCACAGAACAGTGTGAAAGGAAAGGAAATTAGGTGCTTGTTTTGTAAGCAAAAATCATTAAGGACTGAAAAAAACCCACCAGAGGTTACATTGGTTTTTCCACCTTGGGACACTTTTAAAAGGAAAACTGGATATTTCTATATACCACCTGTCCTGCAGCATGGGCAGGAGGTTACCTGAGAAAGCCCCAAGAGCTAAGAGAAACAACTGGTGCCTTTGCCTCTCCCCAGCCCTGCAGCAAAGAGCCACAGATACTGTAAGACTGCTTAGAGAAAGCAGGATCTCATACCATACCTCACTGTGACCAAGCTGTGTTTAAAGTGAGGGGGTGCCTGTGTCTCGGGGCCAGGGGGATGTGTGGGGACTGGAGGTGGAGAGGAAAGCTCTGTGGGGTGATGGGGCATTGCACTGGCCTGCTAGAGACAAGGTGGAGACTGCACATCCATACCGAAGTTCAGGATAAACGTTTTCCAGGTACCACTTGAAGCTGTGGCATTTCAACCTCTTTCGCAGCTCCACTCTGCTCTGGATGCTGTGGGAATTAAATATCATAGAGAGATAACAAATCATGAAGGGGAGACCCAGCAGACAGGCACAGACAGCAAACACAAGAGCATGCTCTCTTCTGCATGAAGTAAGAAGTAAGGAAGAGTAGCTATGAGGAAACTGAGTTTGGATTTGGTTCAAAGGAAACTTTCCTTAGAAAGGAAGAGCATAGGAAAATAAGAAATTACAGAATCACAGAATATTCAGATCTTAAAGGGACCCACAAGGATCATCAAGTTCAACTCCTGGTCCTGCGCAGGACACCCCAAGAATCACACCATGTGCCTGAGAGTGATTTCCAAATGCTTCCTGAACTCTGTCAGGCTTGGTGCTGTGAGGACTTCCCTGGGGAGGCTGCTCCAGAGCCTTACCACCCTCTGGGTGAAAAATCTTTCTCTCATTTCTATTATGAGCCTCTCCTGACTCAACTTTACATCATTTCCTCTAGTCCTGTCACTGTCCACAAGAGTGGATAGACTGGTGCCTGCTCTTCTGCTTCCCCTCATGAGGATGTTGAAGATGGCAATGAGGTCTCCCCTCTGTCTCCTCTTCTCCAGGTTAAACAAACCAAGTGCCTCAGTCTCTCCTCACGAATTAACACAAAAACTTACAGTCCTCCTGACAGGGAGGCACTCCTGTTTACAGAACAAATGACAAACTCCTTGCACATAAAGCACTTGCTCCTTTCCAATAAAAGTCTTAGTGGGCCCAAAAATTTGATGATTTTCCTGTCCCTCAGCTGCCAGTGAGACCTCTCTACTCTTCCTGCCAAACTCCACTCTGGGACCAGAAGTACTTGTATCTAAAGCCAAGGGCAGGACATAGGCAGAAGGAGTTATTTCCCCCACCTTATCCACTGGGATAAGGCAGCACTGCATCTAGCTGCTTTATCATGACTAGCTGTTTATATGCTTCATTGCTGTGCTCATAGGATCTGCCTCCCATTAGCATTTAATTGAGCACTCCTACAGAAACAACACAGGCAGGTGTCCACAGCAGGGGAACATCAGCATGAGCACCCACTGCAACAGGCAGGGCTGAGGCAACAGAGAAAAGACACTTACTTTCCATAAGGCTTCCCTTGGGCTGCAGGGCGAGCTGCATAGTAGTACTGCTTGAACTCATCCATCCACACCTCCGCGGTGCGCTTGGTGTTCCTCAAGGGGGCAACGAAAGACAGGTGAAACCACGGAAGCCTCTGAGGTGACATCCTCCAAAATGCACCAACTAATCCATCCCATTCTCCTCCCATTCTCTGTGGCTTCATCCAAACCACCCTTGAGCCAGCCCACTCCTCATGACAACAGAAGGTATTTCTCTCTGTTACTTCAGGGACTAAACATAACAGGGCAAAACTTGAGTGAAGAATCTTTACTAAAAGCAAGAGCTTGATGCCAGCAACACCCTGTGTCCCTCACTGATGTCTTTTTGAAGCAATGTGACAAGGTCTCCTTCCTGCTCCAGAAGCTGCATGGTTGGAAATTGCATATTAGATATAACTGAGAGGTGTCGTTTGCACTCCCCCAGCTCATTGCCTCATGCTAAGTGCAGGGAAGCTGCAGAGAGCCCAGGGCAGTGGTAACCCTGCTTTAGCTGGCTGGGTCTTCACAAATACTGCTGGTTCTTTATAACACTGGGAAAGCCACAATAAAAGGATTGCCCAGTGTGTAAAAATGTATTTTATACATATGTATTTCACACAAATGTATTTACATATGTATTTTGGCTGAGAAACAACCCTGAATTAAGCAGAAGTGCCTCTGGTGTTTTTCTCATTTACTTAATAAATAACCTTCAGCCTCATGCTTTAAAAGAGGAGGAAATCCTGCCTGATTTACTAGATGTTCCTATCATCTTTCCAACGCCAGTTCCCATTTCTGGGACTATGTCCTTCCTTTCCTGCTGTTTCCTGAATCTTGGCCCATTTCAGCCAGATGTTTCAGCACCTGATTCAGTCTCTTTCTGCATGTGAGGATAGACCCCCTTCAGCTGGGATGCCCTGGCATTTCCCTTGGTGCCTGCACCAGCAAGGTGCAGCCCATTGCTGCCTCTGCTGAAGAAGCATCAGCAGCCCAGAGGCAAAGCTTCCTGATCCTGCACACTGCTCAGCTTTCTCCAAGAGGCATCAACAACCAAATTTTCTGCTTGAGCTGAGCCATACTCAGCCCTCAGCTGCGGTCGCTGAGTACTGACAGACATTACTGGCAGTCTGATTTCAGGTCATTATAAATGTGTTCTGACAACTTTCAGGTCTAAATCATTTGCTGTTACAGTAGCTAGTGCTCAGGGAGACGCTGGGGTCATCCCTCCCTTTCCATGCTGATGAAAGGTACCATGGAAGTGGCCTGTTTCTGTCATATGCTTGACACTGTAGAAATCTTCAGGGACAGCCACACTGGCTTGCATTTTCTTCAGCTCTGGAGATTCCTGCCCAGGGATATTTCACAAAGGTTTCCAAACAAAGTTTCCTTTCCATCCCTCCTCTTGTTTCCCCCTCCCCACAAGGCAGTGCCTTATTCCACTTCACAGAAGCTAAGCAAGCACAAAGCACCTACTTAATGTATGTATTGGCATTTCCCTCTGGAAAGACATATGGATGCTTCTTCCGGAAGACGTGTCCAACGCGGCTGCAGGGGATGATTTCCAGGCTCCCTCCACACATCCACACACGGAAAGAGATTTCTACACAGAAAAAAAACCCCAACCCAACAGCTTCAGCATTTTGTCTTTCTGTCCTAGAGCAGGCTGGACCCAATACTTGAAATGTACTTGAAAGCTGCCTGTAGCAGGGGCTATCACAACGGGAAGAGCAAGACAGTAAGCAGGTACCTTTCCATGCAGCCTTGCTTACACTGCAGAGTCATCTTGCCAGTTTCGTGCTCCCAAGGCCTCCTCCAGAACCCTCTAAAGGGCTGCCCAGTCCACCAGGAGAGGCCATGATTTCTGTTTATTAAGGACCACAACTGTCATTATCTGCAAATCCATCACTGATTCTGCAAAGTGAATAGAGAGCTGTGCACCCATCACCTGTCTCAAAATGGATAGGAGCTTACCTTGCCCAGCACGTACTCTGGGCTGTGGACTGCCAACACTGTGGTCCAAAAAGGCACACACCTTCACACAAGCAAAGATCAGTGGTGGGAGGGATTATCCCCAAAAACATCTGGATAAGCTGTCAGCAAGGGAAATGTGTCCCAGCTGCCCTAACCTTCTCTCTGGCTGGTCTGTGGGACCCTTCTGGAGGAAAATGAACCAATGGCACAACTGCCATCAGAACCTATGGGGCTCCTGGCAGGGAGCTGGATGAAATCCTAGCTGGTGAGGCAGGACAGGTGAGCACAATGGCTGATCTAATGGGTCCATCTGGTCCTAATGCCTGTGAAGCTACAACTCTGCAGCTATATTGTCAGAAGGTCATGCTCAGACAGAACAAACATGGAAAAGAAACAGAACTGAAAAGAAAAGGCTTCTGCATTTTTTTGCATACTATTTTATCATCTGTTGACAGTATAGAGCTACACATAGCATACATTTATTTCAAAATTACAAATTCCTTTTGACACATGCACACCCCTCTCCCCCTCTCTGAACTGCAGAACTCAGGCAGGAAGCCACCTATCATCTTTGCCAGCTTGTGCTCCTGGTAGTCCCCTTACATATGCCAGCACTAGGATGACTTGTCCCCAGGTTGGATGTTGGCAAGACGAGTGCCTTTGGCAGGAAGATCATTTGGACAGTATGGAGAGGTATCCTCCTCCACTGCCAGCCTGCAAAGCTGCCATCACTCCAAAACCAACTCACAGCTTCAAGAAGCAGTGGAGAATTGGAGCCCAGACCTCCAAAACCACCTATTCCCAGCACACACAGCCAAGCCACAAGGTGTATGTCATTGCAGAAGTGGGAGCCACCCTCACATCACACCCATCCCTGCTCCCAGCTTAACTCACCTGCTTCCAAACTGGTGGAAACAGGAGGCTAGCATAGCCACAAAGCCATTTTCCCCAGAACTGGGCATTAAACAAGCCAAGAAAATATGCCCTTCTGCCATGTCCTGGTGCTATATTTGGAGCAACCTTAATCACAGCTGCAGGGAAATGAGATTATGGCAGGATGTCGCTGCTTTAAGCTGTTGTGCTTGGTGCCCCTCATCCCTGGCTGTTGCTCTTATTTGCTTGTGTGTAAATCAGAAGGGTGCCCAACAAAGGGAGACAATCAGCTGAGTAGCTGTGAGCCACAGCATGGCTGCTGCATTGTGCCTTCCACTCCTCAGGCTCTTCTGCTCAGCCTGAGAGAAGAGCAGATACCTGAAGGGTAAGACTTGTGATACCATAAAAGTCAGCTAAATAATAAAACTCTGAGACAAGGGTTTAAGGCATCTGAAAGAAGCATTCCTTTAGTGGTGCCAGGCACATGGGGGCTCTTTCCTCCTAACACACGCACATCCCACTGAATACAGACCATTATTTTACAGACACAACTTGCTACATATTTAGTAGATTTCCTAGAACTCATCTATATTTTCCTATTTTTTCCTAGAGCTCATTTGATAGTCTAATGTCCTTGCTGCTTGTGCAGCTACTCTTCTCGGTGGTCTCCGGTGGTCATTCATTACCTCATTATCGTTATGACCTTCAGGTCATTATCACAATGCAGATGAAGATTCTTTCCTTCATCTTTTTCTCTTCATGGCACCTCTCCCATCCACAGAGTCAAACATTTCATTCTGATGTGCCCTGTTAGCAAGCCAAGCTCCCCTTATCTGTTAGCTATTGTTAGATGATGTGAAACCCCTCCAGGTGCTAATAAGCTAAGTCAGCACACCCTGAGGTATTCCAAACAATATAGCCAGGGTTTTCAGTTCTTGTTTTCTTACTATTTATCCTGCATGTTATGAAATTCCTGATTCTAAGCCAAATGTCAAGTTGATTTGCTGAACTACATTAGTACATTCTATTCTATACAAGTTTAACAAATTCTTAGACTTACTGATCATCCATCACCTGCAGTGTTCAGTCCTCGGCTGCTCTTAATTTAAAGCCTAACAAAGAGGTGGGCTGAGGTGATCTCTGTGCACTGCAAACTGGAAAGAGAACACAGTGCTGGGGAGGCAGAAGATGGTAAGGAGTCTGAGCTCTCTGCTTCAGATATGTTGCACCTTGCAGACCCTTCTCCAGTCCCAACAGAAGCAATTAAAGAACAGGTTTCAGCAGTCAGGGATGACCCATGGAGCTATCTGAGGCAGGTAACAAACAAAGTCCACAGACAGGCAGCCAAGAGCTAAATGTCTCTGGGGGAGGTAAACTGAGGAAGCAGAAAAGGCACAGCATGGGGTCAGCTCAGGGAAGCAGGAACTAGCAGCATACTTTACCTGAGCCTCAAGAGATGTCTCCAGTGCAGGTAGCCTCTCCACATGACCCACAGGAGAGATACAAGCAGTATGCACTGGGGGGGGGACACTGGGCTTGGCCTTAGTTTGGCAAAGTATCTTTAGCACTTCTTGTTGGCCTGCAAGTCCTCCTTCACTAGTTCACTTCCAGGGGATTAAGCACATTTAAGAAGTAAAACACCTACAATATCCTCCTCCTAACCCAACCACATGTGCTCTTGTTTTCCCTGAATTTTGCAGCCTGCCCTAGCAGCCCAGTAAGTAAAATAAAAGGCAGTAGTGATGTTCCCCAGATACAGAGTCCTGCATTCCCTCAGGACTAAGCTACCACAAAAAGCACAGTTCACTGCATATGTCCAAAATGAGCAGCCACTCAAGCAGCTCCTGCTCTCTGTTCACCTGCCCAGAACTGACCAGGGTCACAGCTGCTCTTGCCCATGTGCCAAGGAGAGGTGGGATATTCTGTCTTCCACTGCTGTGCCTCTGCAGGAGACACAGCTTTGAGCTGGGCACACTTCTGCTCTCAGGGCAATGGGATCTGCCCTTCAGCTATGCAGACCTACTCTTTTTTGTTGCATTGTCAATTTTCCCTTCATCACACCGATGCCTTGAGACAGCATCACACCCTGCAGCACAGCCAGCTCACGTTCAGTTGGGACCAGCCTCCAGGGGCATAGCACCAGTAAGGGAAACATCATCCCCTCAGATGGGTCATAACCACATACAGCCTGCCCTTACAGGACACCGAACAAGCTGCTGGGAGGGCAGCCTACCCTGTCACTTCTTAATCTCCTAGGAGCATCTGGGGCTGGCTGCTGTCAGAAATGAGTGACAAGCAAAGACAAAGTGTGGGTCAGGCAGAGCATGGCTGTCCTTTTCTCCTGTCTAGCTCCCTTCTTAAATGCTTTGTTTGCACCATTGATCCCATGGGAGAGGAAGGAAGAGCTGCCACTCCCCTCCGAGGTCTCCTTAGAGCCACCCCAATCAGAGGAGCAGATGCTTTGGGTCAGTTTGGTGGCAAGACATCCACTCATGGAGAGAAAGCACAAAAGAGCAAGATCCTACTGCATAACAAGATATAAATAAAATATGCCAGAGGAAAAAGGCATGTGAAGGAAACAACAGTGCCAGGCAACGGATGGGTTACTGCAAGGCAGCAGCATCTGTTCCCTTGGATGACTGACAGAATCGCTGTATGTGTTCAGACACAAGATCCTTCCTTCCTTGCTAGCCATACTCCCCAGAGGTGTGAGCTATTAAAGCCAGGTTCTGATCTGCTTCCCTGACATCGGGTGCCCCCCCCCTCCTTTCATGGATACAGTCTATTGCTCTGAGCTGCAGCATCACTAAGGCTTCAAAGAGAGAACAGGCTAGCCTGACCCAGCTCCACTTGACATGGGGGACAAGGGACAGGCTGTTACCTCTTTCATGTGCCCTCTCAAGTTTGCATGCAAGAGATTTCTTAATGCCCATGATAATGGACAGAGGTGACTGAATTTAGGTCAGCTCTTAATCTCTCTTTTTTTTTTCATGCAAGAAAAATGGTAGTGCCAAGGAGAGTCTGGCAGTGCTCAGCCATCTAGTAACAGAGGAAAGGATGTTACTTTACCACCTGCTTGCAGCATGCCAATGCAGCTACTGTTTCAGGCACTCTGCAAATTCAGGGGGACACTGATGCCTCAGTTCATAGTTCTGAAATGCTGTCATCAGCCAATGGAACAAGTCACATGTTTGCTTTATTAATGAGAAAATAAGACCAGGAAGGAACAGGAGGGTGCATGTGGTGTTCTCTCATCTGTGGGTAACACCAAAGCTGAAAGCTCTATGGGTTAGGGTATTTACCTGGAGGAAATCAAAAGTGTGGAAGTCAGGGAGTCCTGAATATCAACAATTGCTCACTTTCCACCATTCATAGTTGTTGGATGCCTCACCCACCTGAGACTGTAACCTATGAATGCAAGTGAGGGAAACCATGCAGAGCATTTCCAAGTCAAGTCTGAAATGACCTTGGACCATCTGGCATGGCTCATCTCAGGAAAAGAAGCCAACACAGCAAAGCATAGAAGGAAAAAGAGTGACTCACCGAAGTTCTCCCCTCCCCAGATGTCCATGGCACTGTCGTACTTCCCCAGGTGGTTAAACCAGGCTTTGCTGATCACAAACAGCCCCCCAGCAATAATGGGAGTCCTGCAGAATGATAAGGAAAGAGAGTTCACAGTCCCAAAGACTGCTGCAGCACCTGAATGCACAGCATCAGCCCTTCCCTTTGCCTCCCCTTCCATCATCAGGACATGACCTGTGTATCTCCTTCTCACCAAACAAGGACAACACACTTCCAAAAGCATCTGAGTCTTTCTTTTGGCTGCCTTGGTATTTTGCTGTCAATCATAAACTGCTTGGCACTTAATGATTGGCTAATGCACCCACCAGCACAACTCCTACAAGCCCAAAGTTCACAGCCCTGATTGTAGGCTTCAGCATCAAAAATGCACTTAGTGCTCAGGGGTTTTTTTCACTCAGACAGGCTTTTTGCCTGAAGCCAGCCTATTAAGAACATCATTTCACTGGGGAGGGGAAGGTAGAGCCAATTCAGAAGGGCTTTTTAAAAGCCATCACTAGCTGTGTTCTTTAGTTCAAAACAGGGTTATTTTTCATTCTTTGGATCAGTTAAGAAAAGTGCACAGGGAAGGTCCATGGAGGAGGGGGGAGCAAACCCAGAAGGTAGCTCAAGGAGACTCTGCTGGCACAAATCTCATCTCCATTCAAATGTAGACAGTGTGGATGCCTTAAGCCTTGACTTGGGAGGAGCTGGGATGACTGCTGCACCCGGGCTCGATTCCACAGGGCCCTATGTGGACAATCAAGAATGCATGGCAAGCCTCTGGAAAGCCAGCAAGAACCCCTGTCAACAGCAGCAGCCTAAAGAGAAGCAGTGCTTTACTGCCCTACAAGCTTTCTGAGGCCCTCAGCTTCCTCCAACACTTGATCCTGCCCATGTCTCACACTCCAGTGCTTCATGGCTGGGGATGAAGACACCAGCACTAGGCTTGCTCCCAGGAGAGATTTTCAGCAGAAATGAAGGACCTCCTCCATCCCACAGCATGAGGACAGATGGAATCTCTCCTGTTCAGTTTTGCTGTCTCTCCTGCACATCCTGAATTCCTGAGAAGCCTTCAGCAAGAAGAGCAGCACAGATGTGGAAAGGCTAGACTAGACACCAAGTTTTTTTTCAAGTGGGCTGAGGACACTGCCTTATTTTTAAGTGATAGCTGAAAGAAACAGGAGTCTAGAGCACTGGGCTTTCCCCTAACCATATTCAGCCTTCTACCAAAACCAAAAATAACCATAATATACCCCTTCTAACTTTGTAGCACCCTCAGGCTTCAGTGTTGGGAGGTGAAGGCGTATTGCTGTATAGCTAGGAGCTTACTATAGGCATTAGAAGTTCAGAGCTGTCCTGGAAGGACTATCACACTGCTATGATGCATGGTGACACACAGGAGGTCAGATGAGATGCCTGTTCTGCCCCATGTTCCTCAGGTGCCTTCTTCCCCCTCTTGACTTACTTAATGGGTTCAGTGGGATCGAGTCGTTTGGCTTTCTGCTCTGGGGAAAGCTGCTCCCATTTGAAATGCAGACTCCAATCAAAACCTAAAACCAAAATAGGGAAGTACCATGGGGAAATTAGAAATGAGTATGGATTAGGAGACAACACAAGCTGCAGAAGCTGTGTTTGATAGAGTATTTTCCCCACTTTCAAATTACTTAAGCCATGGAGATGCAGGTCTTGGGAAAAGAATCCAATGACTAACATATTTTACTACTGCAAACAAACCAGAAATAACATATGGCATTGCAATTGCAAAGTCAAACACACCAAAAGCAGGAAAAGTCAAGAGCTAAAGCTGCTGCTGAAACCTCACTTTGTCCCCTTGTGCACACAGGTACACAGTCTGATGGATATTGCATGCTACAAATTGCACAGGCATACTAATAAGTGTCACAGTGACATCCTCTGTTTGTTGCCTAGACATCCCTCACCTCCTCTTGGCAGCAGCCTGGCTTTAAGTGCTGCCAAGGGTGGCTTCAATATGACTCTTCTCTCCTGCTTGACCACTTTATCCACTGTAGCAAACACCACTCCTCACACCACACTTACCTGTCTCTAAAACAGCCTAAAACCAGCCTAAAACCAGCCAGGCCAGAGCACTGAGCAGTGCTAATAGCCACGTTCACACCATGGGATGGACACCCATGAGGCATGCACCTGGCTTGCACTTACCTCCTCTAAGGTCTGAGGAAGCTGCCACATAGGCAAAAGTGTCCAAGTTGATGATGTCAATAATAGGGCTGACCACTCGAGTGGGGTCCTGGAAAGCAGAAGTGAACCCATGACTTCAGCTCACACAGCTCAAACTGGTCAAGGGGTGCCCTAATTCCTGGAGACACCAGGGGGCTGGAAATCTTGGTGACATTAAGGTTTGTCAGGGACATGTGCACTCCACTGCCTCCTTCTCCTCAGCCATCACATCAGGTCAACCAAGAAATGAATGGCAGCAGCTCCAAGTGGCAGAGGTATTGCTGGGAGCCTGGGAAGGCAGGCACTGTCTCTCCTGGGCTGCTGAGCTAGCATCTCTCACCAGCTTTGGCTTCACCCAGTCTCTCTCTGCAGGCTATGCATGTACTCAACACTGAACTTGGCTGGATGCAAAGCTCTGCCTTTTGCAAATTCACTGATGTATTCCCCTTTTACCACCCTTAAATACTTCTTTACTGGGTTTCAGAGGTCAGATGACAAACAGGCAGTTGAAAAGACAGAGGAAAAACACAGGTAGCCAAGCAGCTTAAACACAGGCATTTTTTTGAATGTACAGGCTATGGGGATACAGTTAAGAGTTTTGCCAGAGGTGTGAGAGAGTTAATAAAAAAGACCTGAATTATTTTAAGCAGTTGATGCTTATTTAACTAACATCTTATTATGGGCAAAGAGATATACAAACAGCTATGAACCAAAACGCTGAGAAGAGGAAGAGACTCTGACAGCCTCAACTGGTCTCTTATCTCCCTTTTTCTTTTCAAAAATGCCAAACTCCAATGACAGCTCAAACTTTAAGCTCCTACCCTCCCCCTAGATCAAATCACATTTTCACAGTCATGTAAAAGAAAGCATCTGAGCACACACAGGGCTCAGAAAAGACTTTAGTTTAGAAATTAGTCATAACAAAGTATTCAAATGCAGCTGTAAGAAGGAGGCCATGAGCTGGGAGCTGGACTAGAGCTTTCCAAATGAGCATGATAAATAGTTGGTATTTCCATAACAATGTCATGCACTACATGGAGAAACTCAAGTCATGTCCAAGCTCCATGAGCCTTTCAAACCCATCACAGCTGCTTCTTCATCCCCCAGACTGCCACAGCTCAATATACCCAAGCATCCTTTAGTTGCCTCAGGGTAGCAGAAAGGTTTCAAGATCTATTTGCTTTGGGTATTGAATATTGCAAGGAATGGATGGATCTAGTCATTTAAAACTTGCCCCTCAAGCATCCTACTGGTGAGTACTTCTGACTAGCCCACACTCATCCCCAGTTTCAATTCCATACCTATACTCATGGCATGGCACAACTTCTTGCAAGACAATGCCCTGCACCTCCTGGCTGGGTGCATTACTGCAGAGTGCCAGCAGCTTTCAGCAGTGCAACCTTCTCCCTGCCTCACTTTTCTCACCATGTCATGGGGACATTTGTATGTATTCAGCTTTCATGAAGGCCTCTCTGATCCTCAGAAGAAAAGCATGTCATGCTCAAGAGCACAGCACTGTTGCTATGATTTGTTCTGGGTTGAGCACCAAATCTTATTATAGGCAGCTTCATCCTTCTGGTTGTTTTTGATACTCTCCCATGCCAGGGCATGTTAATAGTAACAATATCCAGATCTTCAATATTCTTTCACATGACATTCTCAAACACATGAAAATGCATTTCTCCAACATTTTTCTCAAACAAACCAAATTATGGAACAAAATCAACAGGAAAAAAAAACTATGAAAATGCTCCTGAAGGCCAGCTGGATACATATCGACTTTGACCTTGAATGTAGCTTTTCTCTCAGCCTCTACATTATGACCTTGCAATGGTCAACAAAAAGTGCCATGGTTGCTCCTCTGGCCCCACAGTGGCATCAGGCAAGGTGAGAGGGCCAGGCTGCCCTTTACCTACCTCCCCCAGCTCCAGGAGAGCATCAAAATGGGAGGGTGCTTGAGCTGGAAGTGGTGGCTCACTATCCACTGGTTCATCTCACTGGCAGTTGCAAATACAGTTTTGGGGCAAGCTCTCTGAGTTACTGTAAAGACAACTTGGGTTGGATAGTAACATTTGTAGCACAGTTATTCAGTTGAAATGCACCATTAATGGCTTTAGAGATATTTGTTCTGTAAGGGAAAATGAGAGTCCATCTCCATGCACTCACAGTCACACACTCACAAACATGCTGGTGGTAAAACACCTGCTGTTGCTCCTTGGAACACACACCCTGCCAGGCACAGGTCCAAGACCCCACAGACCCTCTCAAGACCCCCTAGACCCTCTCTTTTCCACACATTTCTTCCCCTGCTATTAAGACTTTCTAGTCCTGCTTGCTTCCAAATCCACATGTTGACCATGCACTACCCACACCCAAAAGCAAGCATGGGCCTGGTGTGAGGTGCCATCAGATGCAGGGTTACAGCTTAATGTGGTGCTCAAGGGGGGCTTTCATGTGTCCATGCAGATGCATGGTGGCACACACAAGCTCCAGACACCACAGAAAGCTGAAGGAATAGCTGTTCTGCCCACGAAATGAAGAGAGAAGCAATGCATGAGATGGCTGGTGGTGGCAAGAGTCACTCAACTGCTCCTTTGCTTGAAACTTAAATCACTTTAGCTCAAAGCAGACAGTTCCTAGAAGTAACACAGTAAGAATATTCTCTTTCTAGATGGCCAATTCTCACTGAAGTGGTCAGACAGAGAAGTCATCTCCTTTAACACAGCCTGAAGGTGGCAGCAGGAACATTTCAGACACTTAATTGATCAGTATTTTAACCCTGATGGAAGGGATGGGTACAACAGGCCTAGGAAGAAGGAAACTGAGGACTCTGCCCTTATCCTGCAGCTTTTGCAAGCAGTTAAAAGGCAAGCAGGTAAGACTGCACCTGCTTTGCCTCAACACTTCATAGTAATTCTCCCTTGCTGCCTGGGCTGCAAGACACTGGGCACAGAAAGAGCAGCAGTGCAAGCCTACAGACAGCCTCACTTCCAGCCAGGGAGAGATTTAACACAGAAGAGCAAGTAAAAAGAAGTTCATGGAGATGACACCTGTATTTGATGCTACATTGAGACCATGATGCAGTGAAACTCCAACAGCAATGCCACATGTGGCATCCACATTCACCTACCCCATGGACACCGGTCGTGGCGTACAGCCCCCAAGCCACACAGGAGAGCAGCTCTGCTTGCTCCCTTCCTGACACCACTGCTGCCCTTCTGCCAAAATACATCAAAAGCTCTGCCTGGGAAAAAGGCAATTGCTCTGGATATTCCTCACTGAAAGACTGCAGGACTTTGGCAGAGAACAAGGAATGCCTGTCTTAAAAAAGCTCAGGGGAGCAACTGATGCAGGAAGGTTTAGTGGTGAATCCCACCCTGGAGCAGGCACGCTACAAGGCTCAAGCAGAGTATCATAGTACCTGATCTTGTAACTTCACTGGAGCTGTGATCAATAATATGAAAAGGCCATCTCCATTCTATTACCATTTATCAGCAGCACTGTGGCCCAGCCTGCAAACCAAGGCTGGGACCTGGAAGAGCACTGGAACAGGCTGTCCTTTTCTTAATATCAAACCTGCACCTCCTCTGGCACAGGTTCATGTCATTACCCCAGGCGCTGTCGCAGATCACCAGAGAGAAGAGATCAGCTCCTACCCCTCCTTCATCTCTGCTGAGGAAGTTCTAAACTGCAATGAGGTCTCCCCTCAGTCTCCTCTTCTCCAGGCTGAACAGACCAACTGATTTCAGCTGTTCCTCATACGTCTTCCCCTACAGACCCATCACCATCTTTGTGGCCTCCTCTGGACACTCTCTAACAACTTGATACCCTTCTTGTATTGTGGTCCCCAAATCTGCACACAATATTCAAGGTGAGGCTACATCAGTGCCAAGTAGAGTGGGACTATCACTTCCCTTGACTGGCTAGCAATGCAGTGCTTGATGTACCCCAGGACCCAGTTAGCCCTTTTGGCTGCCAGGGCACACTGCTGACTTATATTTAACTTGTCATCAACCAAAACTGCTAGATCTCTCTCTGCAGGGCTGCTCTCCAGCCTCTCACTCCCCAGTCTGTAGATAAGATACTTCAGCATAATACAGTAGTTTTGAAATCACTAAGTAACGACTACTAGCAACTAGGAGCCAGAGGGGTAGAAAAGGTGGAAGAATGAGGCACAGTGAAAAGAAAAAACTACACATCTACACTGGAGCTTCATCCCCTGCACTATGGCAGCAGGTCACCGGCACAGAGTTCCCTCTGACTCAACTGACAAGGTGCCAGGAGCCTCTCGGAGCACATGTCTGGCGAGAGAGTCCCCGCCAGCCAATGTCATTGTCTGCTCCAAAATCAGCAGAATTCAAATCCTATTAAATCAATTTATTAGTGCTTAATTTGCATGAAATTAAATCCAGCCCCTATTCAAGGAGCCATCACTCCCTTAAATCATCAGCACCGAGCATTTTACATGAGTCTAATTAAAAACTCTGCTGGAGCACTGCCCACGCATTCCCTGTTCATCACTCAACCTGTGCTTGCCAGTTAGAGCCCCACTGCCCCAGGAGATGCCTTGTCCCACCTGCTCTCTCAGTCAAGAAGACAACCCCACCTGTCTGCTAGGTGGAGGAAGACCAGCAAATGCCACTTTGCACCCCAAAACCTCACAGCTTTCTTCTTCAGATGCCTGCATGCAGTTGGTTATGGTTGGGTTGTCATGTCCATCGAGAGGGAAGAGTAGGTGGATATCAGTGAAGCAAACCCTGAGGGTGGCCCTGGTCTCTCAGGAACGCTCACCTCTTTGATCCTCTGCAGCAGAGGGAGTAGCCAGTCCTTATTCACCTCACAGTGACTGTCGAGGAAGGTCAGGACTCCTGCTTGTGCCACATCTGCCCCTCGGATTCGGGACCGGATCAAACCTGTTCAGGGATGCATCAGGTTAGCTGCTGCCCAGATGGGCCATGGCTCTGGGCTCCTCCAGCATGGTCACTCCTGGGTTGGGACCCACCTAAATTCCACTCAGATAAAACATGGCTTGGGTTCCTTGCCTCCTTCCCAGTGCTGGAAGGTAAACCAACTGTTCCCCAAGGTCACCAAAGCAAATATATGGCTCCATCTTAATTTGCACAATTATTTCTGCTGTCACCTTCTGGGGCAAACACGACTCAAAAACCTTCCACAAACCTAATGTAGATCTAAGTCAGCAGGAAATGGGTCAGGGGAGTTGAGGATGGGGTCACTTGTTGCCAGAATATAGCTTTTCTTACACTGTTGAATCCCTTTTTGTGCCCCAGTGACACCCAGGATTTCTCTCCCACCCTGGAGGCACTGCTGATCTGCAGCTCCATGGGAATACATTTTTCACCAAGGAAAGAGGGTCAGCTCTCCAGGTCCTAAGAGCCTGATTGGCTTATCAGGGCCTTGAGGGTGAATTTAGAGTCCTTCAGAGCTGGAGACTGACTGCTGTATGTGCTTGTGAGAAGGAAAAAAAAAATAGACAACAGAATACAGCTGCATTCACAGATTTCACACCAGACAAGATCACTGCTCTTAAAGATGCTCTGAACCTATTTATACAGGAGTCAACCAGCTTTCCAAGACTCCCTCCTGCAGCCACTGCTCAAGTGAACCACAGTGTAAGAAAGGAGATGGTCCACTGGCAAACAGAGACAGGCAGATTGCTCAAGGGAAGCAGAGCTTCTTGGTGGAGGAGAAAGTGGTAATATGAGGGGAGATAGGTGCAGATAAAGAGAGGCAGAAGGGATTTGGGAGCAGCCACGCCCCTGGTCCACACAGGAGTTGGTCAACTGACTTTCATATTAAAACTTCCTAGAGAAAGGAGATCAAGGAACAGCCTCTGAGCAGGAGGGAGAGGGACAAGAGAACGAAGCCTGGGCCAATCCAGCATTTGCCAAGGTTGCCTCCTGCAACACAGGTTGTCAAAGTATCTCTCCCTTCAGCCTATAAGACCTTGTACGTAGGCACAGTCTGCTGTACCCTCCCCAGCACTCCCCAAATCCTGGCAGGTCCTGAGGGACACAGTTTTATTGACCTACTAAATGAGATAAGCCCCCCAGGCTGGATTTCCAAATCCTGGCTGCTTTATAGAGCACCAACACCTCCAAGCCCAGAGAGTGCTACAGGTGAGCACATATGTACCCCAATAACACAGGAGAAAAGGATGAGTAGGAGGTGTAGACCTATGCAGACCTCCTGTAATCTTCTGCCAACACAGGTATGTCTCTCACACCCACGAGGGAGGGGGGGGTGTGATGCCACCCTAAATACCAGACCTGCAGAGCTAAAACCTTCCTACAGAAAGAATCCATAGACAAACCTCTCTGCTACTCACTCTCCCCAACCTGATGCACATCTCACATCTTTGATCTTCAGCATGAAAAAATTTCCTTGATTTTTGTTTTCCTCACACTGTAAAGTAGGACTTGAAAACATCCATTAAGATTCTGGGGAGCTGGAAAATCACAGAATTGTTTTGGTTGGAAGAGACCTTTAAGATTGTCAAGTCCAACCATTAACCCAGCACTGCCAGGTCACCTTGTCCCTCAGCAGCATCTCTAAGTATTTTAAACATCTCCAGGGATGATGACACAGCCACTTCTCTGGCAAGTTTGTTCCAGGGCTTCACAACCTTTTCAGTGAAAAAAATTTTCCTAATATCCAACCTAAACCTCCCCTGGTGCAACTTGAGGCTGTTGCCTCTTGTCCTATTGCTTGTTCACTGGGAGAAGAGACCAGCCCCCCTCTCACTACAACCTCTTTTCAGGTAGTTGTAGAGAGTGAGAAGGTCTCCCCTGAGCCTGCTTTTCTCCAGAGCAAACAGTTCCCTCAGCTGCTCCTCACAAAACTCCTGTTCTAGACCCTTCACCAGCTTTGTTGCCCTACTTTGGGCATGCTCCAGCAGCTCAATGCCCTTCTTTGTAGTGAGGGGCCCAAAACTGATCGTGGTATTCGAGGTGTTGCCTCACCTCTGCCAAGTACAGGGGAACAATCACAAATATCTCAAAAAGTTGCAGGCAGCAGCCCAGTAGGGCATACATTCATCCTCCATGTAGATCAAATATTCTTAATTATTTAAAAAAACAAAGACAATCCCACAGAAGGAACAGGAGCAGATCTCCTCTTTCATTAGAGCAAACATCTTTAAAAATAAGACCCGGGGCTTTGTTTTGCCTGTTCTAATTTTCTGGCTAATAAGCTACAGCTGAGCCTCATTGGATATCTTAATAGCCTCATCTTTTTCAACTAGAGAGAGAGGATGCATTTCAAATCCCAGCCCTTTATCACATCTCCTTTTATCAGAGCCCTCCACCCTGCTCCATCAGCCTCTCATGTCTCCCAAAACTTGGGGTTTCCCACTGGGTGACAGGCAGGCAGCTCTTACCTTCTCGCCGTCCGTTCCGCAAGCACTTCACCTTGGGGAGCTTGCCTAACAAGCGGCAGTCATCAGCTTGGGAAACACAAAGGGAGGACAAGTCACCCAGCAGCCCTTAGGTGGTGGCTCTAGCAGCAGAAATGGTCACAGAGGAGGGAGAGGACCCTATTGTTGACTGGCTGATGGCTTGTTAGGGTGATGGCACTGCTGGGGCACAACAGTCTTACCCTTCAGCTCACACAGCATGTATCAAGACTAGCAGAGCAGCAGTTTTCATAAAGCTAGTGTAAACCCAGCTGAGTTGGGCTCAGAGTTCCTGCACATTAATGCAAGTGCATATTTTTGGTAGCTGCAAAGCAACCTGTAAGCTGTTTCATGCATGTCTACGTGGCGGGACAGGAGGCTCCTGAGGTGGCCTGTGACACCCGAGTGAGGAGAAAGGGATGATCAAAGAGAGCCCCATGAAGCATCTGAGAGCTCCTTATGCCCAGGGCAGCATCTCCGTGAGGCAGAAAGGCCTTACAGCCACCTATACCCAAGCTAGGGAGGTCCTGCAATCCCAGATGCAGCTGCTGCCACTGCTTTTGTCTTAGTGCTGCCTGCAGCCCCAGCATTCCTCCTCACTGGCATTTCTCCTAGCAAGAGCTGGGGCTGCAGGCACCTGCACCCATCACAGCCCCCTCTACCTCCACATAGGTATGCCATGACCTCTGCAACCCCTCTGTGCCTCTCACCACTTCTCTGCCTCTTCTTCCTCAGCACTATAAACACACATACATGTGCTCTAGACCCACCACCCACCCTGTGCACCCACATGGACCTCCTCCAAGCACTTTCATCCCCTCTAGCAATCTCTGCTGACAAGAGACATCCCCATATTGGTATCCCTAACAACTCAGGTACAGAACTGGATTGCTTTGCACACACCAAGGGGGGCAGAAGTGGCAGGGGCTGGCTACAGACCTGTGTTGGGAAACTTGCTGGGAAGAGCAGGAACCCACATGTAAAATGACAGCATTCCAATGAATGAAAGGTCAATGGACAGACTGAGGTGAGAAATGAGACTCAATTAGACACTAGATAAAAGCACCAATGGCTTGGGGTGAGTTGCAAGGAAAAAACTGACCATATGTGTGTGTAGTGTATTATGCAAATGCCTGTCTTTTATGTAAATGTATGCAGACTAGATACCAGCAGGCTCAGACTGTCACAGGAAAAGAGATGTAAGACAGCTGAGAAGCATTGATTTGGAGTGGCCAAGGGGCTGCTCAAAGTCAGGTGGGAAACAGGCTCTCCCCTGATGCCCCAGGAACAAGGGAAGTTTAAACCCAGCCCAAGGCTCACACCATTGGGTGTGTTGTGACAGGTAAACTGCTTTTCTACAAGCCTTTCTCCTTACAGGAAGGCAAGTGCTGTGTCACTTTAGCCAAATACCTGGCATTTACTTCCTCCACCCTTAAAAAAATCCTGGTCTGCTGTATGCCAGGGTAGCTCCAGTCCTTGCACCTGCTCCTTTTCTCTGTCACAGCCACTCTGCTGGTCCCCAGGCTTGCCTAGCCTGGCCTCCTGTGCACTGGAGATGCTCCAAAACTCACCACAATCACTGCAACCTCTTCTTCTGGCTTCAGCTACTCCCCAGGGAGGCATTGATGCTGAGAAGTGAGTCTCATATGAAATCTGTCTCTAATGCTCTCTGGGGCAGGGCCTATTTATAACATCCAAGAGCAAAGCATAGACCCTTCTATTTTTTTAAACTTCTCTGGCTTTGTTTCCACCTAAATGAAAACATTTTGCAGCATCTTGAAATCTAAGTGCCACAGACTGCTCAGCCTACATGCAGTTTGTCATCTTTTTTATGCCTGAGACAGTTTTTTGGAGCACTTACTCTCAGTGCCTGGATCTTCCACTTGCCCATCTTACTGGGAAGGTCTTTAGTTCCCTGAAACCCTCCATGGTTCCCTGAAACCCTCCATGGCTTAAGCTACTGACTTCTGCTGGAGATCAGACCTATTGATTTCCCCTGAGTCACATTATTAGCCAGGAGAAAATGGCAGGAGGATATGGGCTGCCTGTGGCACACAGTCCTATTTTATGATTCATCTCAGAAATGGGCATCCCATGCAGAAAATCCTCTTTCAAAGCTGACAAAGAGGATGGAAAAAAAAAATTCAACCAAGAGTTGCTGGTTACCTACATAAACATATGCAGAACATATGCATCTATCAGAAGGGTCAGACTATCATTGTCCTATGCCATTCCAGTGGTGTCAACCCAGAACTGCTCCTGACTGCAGCTGAAAGCCAGATTGAACACACTACAGCTGCAGCAGGACACAACCAGGTAAAGACTGGATTCATGTCTACTGTTATTATTATTATACTCCTATTCATTATACTGTTATTATAATTTGCCCAGCACTACTTTTTTTTTATCCTTTTCAGAAAAGGTTTGATCATTTGGCATTTGAATTCTCCACACGGCAATGAAAACCTGGCACAGCAAGGTTTGCTCTCCACACCTGCACAGCTTTCCATTTCCTTCCACTTTGACAAACTCTTCCCCCCTCTCTGAGGAAATCCCAGTCTCTCCCAGTCTCTTTCAGTGTGGCCCCTTGCTTTTAACATAAAAAGGGACACTTACGATCATCACTGAAGTCATCCACTAGTATGATTTCATGGACCAGGTGCACTGGGGTGCGGTTCAGCACGCTAAAGAATGAAGAGAGAAAATCCATGACAGTGCTTGACCAACCCAACAACCCAGCAAACAGGGCAGGAAAGCCTAGGAATTGATCCCTGCCAAAGCACAGAAGACAAGGCTTGGATTCCCAGAAAGGATAGACTACATAAGACCCAGAAATCACCACCCTCCCTTCCCTAGTAACTTCCAGTACCTGGCTACCAGCTCCCTGCAGCCTGACCTGAGACCAAATTGCCCAGCAGTCCTGGGAAATAGCTGAGATTCACCCCTACCACCTTTGTGAGCATAAGCAGAGTCCTACTTAAAGCCAGGCTTTTCAGCAACATGCTCATCGCACCAAGTTTCCTCACAGGTCTCAGGGCAAAGCTGCTGTCACCCCACCACCTCTCCTGAGGCTAATGATACAGTGTCCACCAGAAGCAGGGCCAACACAGAGAAAATTACCCAGCTCAAACCCATCTTTGCAGAGCTCCCAGCTGTGGAAGGACAACCCCTGTTTTTCTCCATGAGCTGACTGCCTTTCAGAGGCTGTCGAGAGGATAAGAGCAGGGCTGGAACCTGCCTATTTAACGGAAGAGAAAGGCTGGAGGATGTGGCTCACAGCTCCCTCCAGGTGGACAGACACTGTGAAACATAGCTGAAAGCTACAATCTTCCCTCAATTATGCCACCAAGGTGTTTTTTGTTATTATTAGTACTGAAAAGTCTAGACATGTTCTTCCCTTTCTCAAATGGTGTGGAGGTTGGCAGAATTACACCCACTTAAAATCCTGCCCCGGCCAAGAGTCAAGACTAACCTCCTGAAGTAGAAACCCAAGGGCATCCCAAAAATCTCCTAAGCACTTGACTTGTGCTTTGGTAACACCAGTTAGGTTGTACAGTCTTTTCCAGTATTTGAACTCCTACACCTTCATCACAGGACTTAAAATCCCCCAAAATTTCACAACTGAACCTGCCTTCTGATATGGGTTAGAAAAACCTTCCAACCTCTTGCTGGCAGAAGAGGGCAGACACCTCATACACCCAGATCCTTACTGACAGCTTTCCTTGGTCTCTCAGGCTCACAAAGCTCTGGCAAAAATCCTGGAAGTCTGGAAAACTACATCCCTGGCCCAGACCCCGGGTCATAAGGGTTCTGAAGGGTAGGATCCCTTGGGGACCTGGGTGCTTGGGAGCCAAGCCCAGCTGGCAGGAACCCAGAGAGCTCTCACAGCATCACCAATGATATCTGAGGACATTCAGCCAAAGGGTGAATGCACTTCTCTCATGAAATCTTCTTGATAATAAGCTACATGCTCATCCCACCAAGGAGGGCTTGGAGTATCTATGCCTACTGTCAGATTCCTGCTGCCTGCACTGGTGTACTCCCACCCTACAGAATCTTAGGGGTTGGAAGAGACTTCTGCAGATCATCTAGTTCAGGTGATGGAATTCAACCCTCCAGACAGAAGGATTGTTTTGGAAGGAAAACAGAACATTTCAAGGCAGAGGCTTGAAATGGATCCTTCCTCTGTGTTTTTGTGTTTGCTTCTGCTTTATTTTCAGTAGGAATCCTGAAAAAAAGGTAGTTTTATCTCAGACTAGAGCAGGAAAGGCTGGCACCTCCCTTGTGGAGCTCCTCAAAAATCACTTCCAATAATTACTTTCCTTGGAAACACAATCTCTGCCTCCTCCAGTTTCAGGATCTTGCCAAAAGCCATGACTTTCCCCCCACTTCAGATGCCTTGCATGCTATGGTTGGGGTGGTGAGGAAGAGAAAGCCTCTATCCCCTAAGCAACAGTCATGGTGGGAGCCCTAATAGCCAGGAGTTGCTGCAGCCACCCCAGCACCACTAAAGCTTGCAACAAGCAAGATTAGACAACATCACCTTGCCAATACCCACAGCCTGCACAAAGTACTAGGAAAAATGGCTGAATGCCCCTTTTCCCACTGGGGCACACAGAGCAATTTAGATGTGCTGTTCCCACCTGTCAAATGGCTTTTAATTATTATTATTAATAGGTTTGTTATTTAAAAAAAAAAATCCCCATATGCAAGAGCTGAGTTCAGCAAATTACTGCAGCTGAGTGTCAGTACAGAGAGACAGGAGAGCAATATCATGCTCAGTGGAATATTTAACAAGTGCTGACTGCCTGGAAACTTAACTTGGTGAAACCTGCAGGAAAAAAGACAGCAAAATAAATAAATAACCTGCTGAGAGCAGGAGGTGGGGAGGCAGTGAGCAACTTGAATATCCAAAGCCTACCTCTGCCCAATCTCCCCTACAGAAGTGCCATGAAGTGCAGCAGAGGGCTTCAGTCTACAGGCAGGCAGTGACAAAGGGACTAATTCTGCTTTTGCTGGTCCCAGCAAGAGTAACTCAACCAAAGCTGCCACGCTGAGCTGTAGACTCAAGCCTCTGCTCATAGTGGTAGCCACTGGCTTAGATGAATTCACCCCAAGGCACCTCCTATGGAAGGAAATCCAGCACAGAGTGTTTCCAAGGCGCTGGGCTGAGGAGGTGTGCAGCCCAGCCTCTGCTGGCTTCTGCTGTTCCCACATCAAGCAGTTTGCTGCCAGCTCTGTGCCTTGGCTTGCATCCCATCAAGCAGCAAGTACGCTCCCCTGAATGTCAACAATGGTCATCTGTGGGATGTAGAGGGTTGACCAGAGCAAGGGGGAGAAAGTCAACATGCTGTCTGATGAAGGAAGCACCTCTCCAAGGACTGCTCAGGCCCCATGAACCATCATCCTTCCATGGGGTTAACGACAGGCATCACCTTGGGTGACACAGGCACTGCCAGCAGCTTCACCCCACACCACCACAGCTCTCTAGCATCACTTCCCTTGTGGGACTCACCCACTGTGTGACACCTTCCCAAATCCCAAGTGAAGAAAGCCCTGCTGAGGATGGTCCAAAAGCTGAGACTACCATGGTTCCAAAGGACCCAATATCCACTCATTTCTCTTGGCCTTGAGATCATTACTGCCCTTGCAAATCTGTGCACAGACATCTGCAAGCCCCAGAACTGTCGCTAAGCTCAGGGTCACTTGATGCAAGCACAAAGAGATCCAAAGCAAAGGCTGCAACACCACAGCTGCAGCCAGAGAAGTGTGCTGGCTTTTCAGCAAAGCCAAATTCAGGTCTCCAATGCATCTTCTACCTGTGCTCTCCTAACCACATGCTATCACAGCCACGCCACTCAAAACACAGGACATTATAAACACCTCTCCTGTGGCACTCCTTGGGCAGCATGGGAAACAGAGGCAGTGAACCCTGCATGGTTTTGATGTTACAGGCTTGGATTTTTTTCAGGCAAGACTACAAAAGCACTTTTAAAAATTCAAAGCCAGGTTTTCTATTATTTTTGCCTTTGTTTGGCTTTGATTTTTTTGTATACTTTCTTTTCTTTCTCTATGTGTGTTCATGGCTTTTTCCCCCCCCTTTTATATGGGTAAAATCAGAAGACAACATTATGCAATTAATATCAGTGCACTGAATTCCCCCTGTTATTTACAGATTTTTTTCCCCTGGAATCAAACACAGGTAGATACACTTCAGTGATGGGCATATTTTAACAAATCAAAACAGCTTTTAAGTTCTGTTGAGCCAGAGATCACAACACTTTCTCCCTGAAAACACCAAAGGACCTGTTACCATCAAAATGAAAACTCATGCCCCTAGTCCAGAAAGTGCTTATGCTTATCCAACCCTGTAAGACCAGATTTGCTGCTGAATTATCTTGAGAAGATAATGCTAAAATTTTCTTTGTTTCAATGGATTTAGCAGATACTATGCAGATGTAACCACAGAGAATTTCACCATAAATATTCTTCCTAAAGCCCTTTCATCCTCCCCACCAATTTGTGAGAGTGCTTTTCCACCTAGAGGTAAAGCACTGGATCCAAGACTTTCATTTCCAAATAAGTACAGAAGTCACTTTGACATGTGAGACACAGAAACTGTCTGCAGGGAGGAATTCAGATCTTCTGACCAGTCAGGATGTTTTTGGCCATCACCCAGAATACTTGTTGCTTTAGAGAGGTGAGTGTGGACACTGATCCTCAGGAACTCATGAGCCCATTAGTTTTCTTCATGGCAACATATTTGGACTTGTTTTTTTGGGGGGGAGGGGAAACACCTTTGGGAGTAAAATAAAGAGTTGAAAGGGCCAAGGGTCACAATGATTAAGTTCAGACCAAGAGTGCAGAGAGAAAATGCCCTCCAAAATGAACTGCTTCAACAACCCAAAATGGCTAATTATATAGGAAAAGAGACATCACACCAAGAAGAACCATAATGAGCTTTGATTACACTGCAGCTTTCACAGTTCATTCTTTCAAATACCCACCAAGCTCTTTGAAATTCAAGAGTTCTCTTATGTGAACATCAAAAGGTAAGAGCACATGGAGGGCTGTGCACTTAGTCACTGCAAGAGATGATTAGTAAATTAAGAAAAAAAAAACAGTGGAGGATTTAAGCAAAAAGCAGGGGAAAAAAAAAAAAGAAAAAACAGTCATCAGAAAGTTCTAATTATACAGTTTCTGTGCAACACCTGGCTTGAGTTTGCTTCTTTAATCAGGCTTGTTTCAGTTATGGCACAGACTCTGTACAGTACCACTACTGCCTAAGGAAGGAGCTGTGTGGCTTTGTCATTGTCCTGTCTCAGATCTGTCTGGGTGCAGATAAGGGAGCAGCACAAGGAGAAGGTGAGAGGTGCTGGCTGTCAAGGACATCACTTCTCTTACTTAGGAGCACTGGAAAATGAAAGGCATGATAATCTCCCTGCTAATTCATGATCTAAATATTTGATGTGGTATTCATAGCATTCACATCAGGACTTCTGCCAAAGGATGTGTTTTGGTTTGTCAGCAAGAGGTAAACGTTTTAAGTTTCTTTATTCCTGTTCTGAGCTCCCCAGCTGCAAGTTTGAAGAATAAATAAATAAAGACTACTCAGCAAACACTGTCTCATCCCCTGCCAGCAGGTTGCCAGTCCTCTTTTTCTGCCCATCCTTTGCCAGCACTGACCACCCATATAGCTCCCAAAATTGCCTCACTGGATAAAGTCACAACATGGTGGTCTCTAATGGTCCAGGAGCAGAGCATCACCCCAGGCTGCCTGCAGTCCTGCCTCCCCAGCTCTGCCTGCAGTGCAGGCAGCCTTTCTCTCCCCAGTGCTCCCATGGATGCTCCCAGGGATGGGGCATGCACCAAATCTTGCTCCCTGGTTCCCCAGCAGCTGTCACATCTTGGGATGTGAGCATGCTGCTGTCTGCAGAGGAGGGACAGAAAAGGAAAGGGGATGATATTCTCATAAGCAAGCCATGGAGTAGGATCCTCTAACCACAGGGGATTAGCTCATGGGGAGGCACCATCACCCAGCACTGTCAAGAGCCCCAGCACCCAGCCTGGCCCCAGGTGACAAGGAGCACATCTGCTGTTCCTTCCCCTCCAGTGACTGCTGTGGCCTTGGGGACATCCATAAGCTCTCCCTCTGGAGGAGCTGCGCAGCTAGCAATGAGCTGAATTCCCTTCCTAAATCCTGGCTAGCATAGGATGGAAGAACAGGAAAGAAGAAATTGTATTTAGGTTTTTTAAAGGCCTCTGTATTGCTTATTGTCTCCTTTGTTCCTGCCTTCCCTCTTTGGGTTTATTCACACAGCCCCATCCCTATACTGTTGGAGGCTCTCACCATCTTTAATACACTGAGCCTTGGAGCTGGAAATACAGGAAACCAAACTGCAGGGGGGATAAGAAACATGCCCAAGGTCATTCAAAAAGTGAGTGGCTGAAACAACAACCCAATGGCAGTTTCTTCACTGTCTGCAGAGAAAAATCAAACCAAACAAACAAATCTCAAGAGCTGCTTTGATATTCCCCATCTCCTCCTTTCTGACTTCTTCTTTTCTATTTCCCTTTCTCATGACATCTATCCACTCCTACCTGGATACTTGTAGATATTCACAAGCACAGTTAATGCACATATTTACAAACACTGAACACATAATTCACAGAGATTTGGGCATTCAATTAATTTAGCTTTTTATTTTTTCCCTTCTCTTCTTCCAGCTGGCAAATGGTCACAGAAAAAAAAAAATCATGCAACTTCCAAATGAATTAATTATTCAACACAGTCCATTAGCTTTTCTCAATAGCTCTGACAATGCAGATTGTTCATAAATGAACTGTCCCAAACACTCTCAATGTGACTTGACTAAGGGATCCATGTGTTGGTGCCTTTACTTCACAGGTCAGAACACTTGCATCTTCACCAAGAGCCATAAGCAACACTTTAAGCCTGCAATCCAGCTCACCATCAGTGAGCATTAAAGCTCTCAAACACCTAGGAAAAGCATAGAAATAGCAAAATCCCTCCTGCCAATTATGTACACTGATTTCCCCCCCTGCTAGAAGGTGCCTTCACTACCACTTTCCTCTGCCCTCCTCCATGGGGTCCTGTAAGAAGTGCTTCCTTTGAGGGGTCAATGCCTCGTCATCCACGGCTTTGGACAAGACAAGCAACGTCCCTTTGCCATGTTTCTTGCTTCTGCCACAGGGGTTAATTAAGAACATTCATTTTGCAATGAGATTGGAAAGCATAATTTAGTGGAACTCAGGGAACCAGATCTGCAAACCAAAATCTTTCACCAGACACAGACAAATTAGAGAATCACAGGATCATTAAGGTTGGAAGGGACCTCTAAGACCATCAAGTCCAACTGTCAACCAATCACCACCACACCACAAAACCATGTCCCTAAGCACCACATGTAGATGCTGTTTAGATCTAGGGATGGTGACTCCAGCACTGCCCTGGGCAGCCTGTGCCAATGCCTAACAACACTTCCAGTGAAGAGATTTTTCCTGATATTCAATCTAAACCTCCCCTGGTGCAACTTGAGGCCATTTCTACATCTCTCTGTTCCTCAGTCTGTTCATCTGTCACTTGGGTTATACCAAGAGGAGACTGTGGAGATGTACTGGGGGGAACAGGGTAGAAGAAGAGCCCATTTTACTCACCACTGTGCTCAGCATGCTTGCAGACACTTAGCCACAGACTGCTCCAAAAAGCACAAAGCAGTATCAGGAGAACAAAGTTTGTTTTGACTGGCCATGGAAAATGATCCATGTTGTTACAGCCACCATGGGATGGAGTTATCTGGAAGTTCTAATTAAACTAAGCATTTATCAACCAAGAGGGAAAAATAAAGACCAAACCAAGAACAGTCAGAAGGCAGGCAAATTAACCTACAGAGGCTGAAGAGATAGAGAAGCTCTCAGCTGGGTCTAGAAAAAGGCAGGGGGGTGGTAATATGTGCACAGTCACAGCCGGAGAGGAGCAGAGCAGAAGTCATGTCATCACCATGACTTGCCACTAAGGGCTGGTACCCCTAGGGCCATTTGGATCAAAGCAAACCTTTAAATAATGCATTCAGGAGGAAGACAGTCAACTCTCATGCCAGGAGGCCATCTCCAAACCATGTGGACCTGAAAAAGGAGAGATAGCTCAGGAGAGCTGAGGATCTCAGCCCAGTAAGAGGCAAGGGAGATAGGGACTCAAGGCTGTCATCTCAGTTCCTCATTGCCCAGACTTGCCTTTATGGTGCAGCTGAGTGGACTGCTCCACAGAGCTCTGGCACCATTTGGAGCTCTGTCTACCGGAAAGAGGGCTCAAAAGGAGCCCCAGAGCTGGAGAAAACCTCCCCAGAGACAAAATACAAGTGCTGGAATACCCATAGCTTGTGAGTGGGAAGGAGCAGTGCATGGTCTCAAAGCTGTGGTGGAAATCATGCAACTAGGTAAGGAAGGTAGTAAAACCAGCTAATCAAGTCAAGGTAAAAAAAGAAGAGGAAAAAGGAAGAAAGTTTTATTATAGCTGGATATCAGAAACTTCAGAGGACAGTAACCTAGAGGAAGAAGGAAAAATAAAAACTCTTTCTAACCTTGACATCACTGCAATAAGCAGCTGTCTAATGAAGCAAGCTATGGGGGGATAAGACATAAGAGCTTTACCACAAATCTAACAACTCTGCTGTGACAACATCACTCATGATTGTACCTGGCAGGACAGCAGAGCACAGAGCTATGGGGAGAAATGAGATTAAAGTCCATCCCTGCACTTTACATGTTGTAAGAATCCTGTATCTCAGGGGCTAGAGGACTGCAATTGGCTTTGCCTTGCCACCTCTGTTACAGTGGGTTCTAGAGAATGACAAACCTATGCAAGGCACTCAGATAAAATAGATAAAATATAGATAAAATATAGATAAAAGAGTGAACTCTATCTGGAGTGAATGGGAGGGGGCGTGACCTTGGGTCCCATTCAGGTGAAAGGAGGGGGCGTGACCTCAAGTCTCACTGGAGTGAGTGGGAGAGGGAGTGACCTCAGGTCCCATTGGGATGAAAGAAGCAGTCATGGCCTCAGGTCCTTTTGGAGTGAATGGGCAGGGGCATGGCCTCTGGTCCCACTGAGGTGAATGGGAGGGGGGCATGACCTCGGGTCGCATTCGGGTGAAGGGAGGGGACTTGTTATCACTGCCCATTGCAATGAAGGGAGGGGGCATGGCCTCATGTACCATTGGAGCGATTGGACGGGATCATGACCTGGGTGGAGCAGAGGCCTGGGCCAAGCCACCAAGAGCCCTGCCCACCACTACAGGCCCTTGCTGACCCTTAGAGGCCTATGGAGCCCTGCCAACCCCTATACGCACCTGCCGACCCCCACAAACACCTACTGAGCCCTGCACACCGCTGCCGACTCCTACAGACCCATATAGAGCTTTGCCAACCCCTGTAAGACCCTTACAGATCTGTGCAGACCCCTACAGAGCTTTCCAGAGCCCAAGGGACTGCAATAGATCTTGACAGAGCACTGCAGAGCTCAACAGACACCGAGAGAGCTCTACTGATCCCCAAGCACACCTGGCATTGCACTAATGAATGCCTGCTTCTTACTGCCATGATGGTGTTAAAACCTGTCCGCACCTGGACACCACAAATCTCAACCACTCTCGGCCTCCCACCCCCTCACAGCCTCCATCCACTCCCAGCCTCCCAAGCACCAAGTGTCAGTGCTATGCACAGCCAAAATCCACACACTTTGAGAAAGCAGGGATAGATTACTAAGAGTGAACTGAAGGAGCTCGTATTGCACATGGAGCCATAAAGTGAAGCAAGAGCTCAGTTTCAGGACTGCCAAACCTACTTGTGGGACTGGGTGTGTTCACTTGAGGAAGGATGTTGTTTTCAGACAAGAACCCAGCAAGGATGGGACAGTGAAGAAGGCACACCTGAAGCCTCTCCAAGCCAGCAACCCAGTACCATTGATGGCAAGGGGTCCCTGAGGATGCCAAGGTTTAACTGACAAGGCTTGCAATAGGGCACAAACCTTCACTATGTTGGCATGAGACATCTGCAAAACCCTTATTACTGGTACAGAGTAAAGCACACTCGAGCTTGCTACAGGGGAACCCACCAGCTGAGACAGACCCCCTTAAAGGTCACTACATCTTCCTACAAGAGAACCTGCAGATTCAAGGCACACATGGAGATTAAATGCCGATTTCAAAACCCTGTCATGAAAATAAAGCCTTTAGTCTATCCCCTACAGCAAAACACAGCCAAGAACAAACCAACAACTGAAGGAATGGCCACATGCCCAAAGTGCTCCACTGTGTAGCCAGAGGAGTACAGAAACCATCCTTGAAAATCCAGCCTGCATGTGCCCCATCAGGCTTCTCAATTAACAAGCCTTTCTGGCACTGGATGGGAGAGGTTCAAAGAGCAATCCTGGAGCAGACATCCATGGAATAATAGCTGCCCCTAGAGGACTGGGACAAAGTCCAACTGAGCATTGATACCAGCTAGATATAAAACCTCTTATCCCAGACTCTGTCTAATCTTTCCCCACTCTCTTAATAGCACCATGCTAGATCCTGCAGAGGGAGTACAGCTACTTCCTTTCTGGAGCATCCCATTGTAAAACCTACTTCTCAGAGACCAGCTTTCATGCTAATTTCTCTCAATAATCAGTTGAAACCATAGCTAGTAGGTCCAGTCCTGTTGCTGTGGTGAAGGCAAACAGATTATGCCTTTATCCACAAAAAACTCTGGTCTGCTTACCCCTTTTTTTAAAGAGCATTTCTAAACCAGAGCATTTCTAGTAAACCAGAAGCTCTTACCTTCGAATTGTCCTTAGCAGGGTTGACCTGGCCTCATTGTGGAAAGTGATGATGACACTGGTTGGTGGGAGGTCCTGGTGATAGTGCAAAGTTGTACACCTGGGAAGGGAGAAAGAGGAAGAGGCTGTTTCAGGTGCTGGAGTTCTAAGTGGGACCTCACTTCATTAACACAGGCAGCAGAGTCCAACAGTAGATGGTCCTCCAGCTGCTATTAAATAAAACAAGATTTCTTCTGGGTGAATCTTTTCTGAAGGAGTCCAGAAACTGCCAAGTAAGTCACTGAGGATTAAGGCAGCAAAAAGAGCTTAACTGTCATTATTAGGAAGGGATGAGAAAGGAGGCATCTGGCTGGCAGACCTTTTCTATAAACACTGCTTCGCAGCTAGCACACCCTCCTAGTGCCACCAGCATCCCCTACCAACAGGTGGTGGGAAGATAAAGGTCCTCCCTTTTTCTATCAGTTAGAGGAACACCACCTTCTTCAGCAAGTATCATCCTCACTGATGTTAGCCTGATGAGACTAGAAGTCCTTCATGACAAGGGTAAGGGAAAGGTGAGGTACTTGCAGAAGGCCAGCCACACGTCTTATGATGCCTCGGTGGCTTTGTGAGTTCATGGGGCTTTTAGTGTCATCCCAGAAGTACTGGGTTATTGTGCTGAGGTATTTTGCTTTCTTAAACTGAGGCAGGGGCTCAAGCACTCTCACACCCACCCAGCTGGTGGCACTGATAGAGGTAAGAGCATTGTTGCAGCTCCAGCTCTGAGCTGCATCACTTCCACCTCCCAAGGCAACAACTTCCACCAGCCAGCTGAAAGGCAGACAGAGTCCTGTTTCTGAATTGATTGTCTCCTTATTCATTCTGCCTTAATGACTACAGGTAAAATTGGGATTTAACACTTTCCAAGCCAGTCTGCAGAAAGTGAAAACCCACAACTGCAACCACAGCCCCTGCTGCCTCCTTCCCAGAAGGTGATGTCATAGACTCTGTAATTACTTTGACCTTTAGCTGATGAAATTTGTGGCTTTTATAGACCAGTGCCAACATATTCTTAGATCAGGAAATACAGATGCACCTCTTACATCCGTGCTGCTCTTTCCAGGTGCCTGTAAGCCTCTGTCATGACCTTAACACAACACACCAGTGGCAGGAAGGCACCATGTGCCCAGCCTGAGTTGCTCTTCAACACAGCCATCATGTCCTCTCCCACCCACGTGCCACTCACCTGCTCTTGTGTCACTGCCCAGGTGCTACTATTACCATCCTCACATGAAGCAGGAAAGATGAATGAGCAACCACTCTTTAAATAAACCATCAGTCTGCTTCCCCCAACCTCTGGACCATAGTGTTTGCAAGGTGAAGAAAAATTAATGTGGGGACAGGGAGAAGAAAGCAAGTAACAGTAGCCAAAATGCATGAGAAACTCTTTTTAATGAGGATTTTCACCTTTTCATTTTGAAATGGCATTTCTGAGTATTTACATAGTGACCTAAATGAAAGGAAAAAGAGCATGCAACAGGTGAAATAATTCCAAAGACAAGGGTTAAAAAAAATGGTATATGAGCACCTCCAGAGCCTGGTCACTGGCTCTGCAACTCATCTCTGATTTCTGTCTACTGAGACTCCATTGCATCCCACAGATGGGACCCATGACTGCACTGCTGCTACAGAGCAGGCAGACACCTGGCAGCAGCCCCAGCCTCACTTCACCTCTGTGACCAGCACTGGTGGAACTCACCTCCCTAAAAAGCAGTCTGAAAATGGTTGGACTGAGCTGCTGCATCTGCCAGGGCTCCTCCAGGGTCCTTATATGGCTCTAATTGCCCTTACCCAGGACTTTAGCCCAGGAATCCTTCCAAAGTTTTCTCTAGTTGGTCCTTTTTCTTTTTTTTGCTTTCTTTCTTCCTTCCTCCCCCAGTATAACTGCAGCTAACCATCTTGGCTCCCCAGAAGGCAGATTTCAGTGTTACTTGTTCACTATGAGTGGTTTTTTTGGCACTTGCTTGAGTAATAAAAAACACAGCTTGGAAAAGCATTAAATCCAGCATGTCTGGAATTATTTTGTGTGACAATTACATCTGGGGTAATTTCAATTTAATACCTCACTGCAAGTGAAAATTGCAGCATGCAGCCCTAAAATTGCTGTAATCATGAAAATAAACCCACTAAGAGCTGCCTGTGCTACCTCAGGCTGTCACTGGATAAATGTTTTGTGCTGCTTATGGTATTTCATAGGTCACCCAATTGCCATCAAGAAAAAAGAAAACAAAACAAAAACCAAAACAAAACAGAAACAATATCCAAAACATTTTCAGAAAACCAATGACAGGTTGAGGGGTTTGATTTTTTTTGCAGATTGTTAAAAAAAAAGTTATAACTGCACTGCTTGTATCTGCAGTGTGTTGAAACTCTCTGCTAACACCATTTAAAGTTTCATGCTTTGAAACCTTGCAGCAGGACTGGGGAGCAGTCTTAGCACAGCAAGTGCTAGCAGGAATGCTGCCAGGCTGAACTACCTGCAACATGTGCTGCTCCACCAGCTCACAGCATCTGGAGGGGCCAAAAGAAGTCAGAAGCTAGGCTAGCCTGCTAAAAAACCCTAGGAAGAGCATCCAGATGGAGAAACAATTATTATTTCCTCCTGCAAACCTAGAAGTCAAACTTGCATTTGATAGGCAGTTTCCCTTTTCTCTTTTAAAGTTATTTCCCATTCAAATTTGAAATAATTTCAGAATCAGAAAGTCATGAAATCACTGTTTGTGTTACAGTCTCACACAAAAGCAGAAATGGGATATGACAATTCAGTATTTGCATGACAGGAACACATAGAGGGGTCAGTGGCCTTCTTCATAACTTTCCCCTCCCATTACCACTCTCAGCTCTTCTGGGCTCAAAATATTTTGTCACTCAGCTTTAAGACACCTTCAAAATCCTACTTTGTCTTCCCAAGATATGCCAGCATCTCCTTGTCCTTCTATGGATATGCTTTGCACCACCTCAGTCAGGATGAGGCTGCCAAATGGCAGGGCTGGCCATGGTCTGCCTTCCTGCAGCACCAGCCAGGGTCATGCCAGAGGACAGCTTCTAGCAGCAAGTAGGCTACTTGCACATCCTGCACTTGAGGTTGGGTCAAAGACATACAAAGACCTACTGAGAAAGCTCTGGGTTTTCCTTCATCACACAAGAGTCTTGATGCTGACCACTCCACCAGGACACACTACAATTTGAGCATGGAAGTCACTGCTCCAAGCACATATACATAAGCACAATAGCCACTAGCTGCAGACCCTCACGCATCTTATCCTGGTCCTGCAGGTCCAACTCAGGCTGGCCATGACTGGGGGGAGGTTGATGCTATCAAAACACCAAAAGGCCTAAAGCAAAGAAGGGCTGAAAAAACAGCTGGATGGCAGAGGACTCTGTAAAGCAGCTATGCCAAAAGGAAAGAAGAAGGGACAAGGAGTCAGATGTCAGCTGACATGTGATTGCAGGGACATCAGCTCAAGTTTGGCTTGCCAAAGTGAAAAAAATACCCTTGAGAAAGATCAGGAGGATTTCTCTGTGCTGGACTGGTATATGCCTCAGATTTGCAATTGCAAAAAAAGGACCAAAAAAATCCCCAAAGTGGCATGCAACAGCCTCAGTGGCTGCTGAGGCTGGGAGAAACAGGGGTGATCCAAAGATAGGAATCCCTGGTTGAACACACAACTTCCGAGTGTGAAAGGGCTTGAGCAGTGGTGAGGATGCACATCTGCAACAAATACTCGGTGGTGGTTAGCATCAGAGCTCACAAGGAATTATTTATCAGGCTTTAACTAGACATAATTGGATAAAACAGTAAGGAAAACTATAGGGAAAACATTGTCAGGGCACTGAACCAGTTCTGGCTGTAGATTAGACTCCCAGAGGAATCTGTTGAAATCCTCACCTCTCCTCTCCCCAGCACATGCCACCACAAAACCACTAGAAAACAGGCAAAAGAGAATAGCCCTCCCAATGCCAGGAGAAGATACAGCCACTGATGAGAGAGGTCTTCTCAGCCTCCATGTTCTGCTGAAGTCAGTGTGCTACTATGAATATGATGGTCACAAGGCAAGCCTTGGCAGAAGACCACCACACACACTACCCACCAGGACATGGACTTATAAACAGGAACCTAGGTTCAGCCCAACTGTGGGTTGACCTGAGAAGGTCAGTCTTTTTGGGTTGACCAAGAAAAACATTTTCTACACAGCTTCTGGAAATTGGAACATTGCTATATTTGGCTAGTGTGACATTAGTATTTCCTCTAACTCACTGCCTCTTTCAGTCTCTTCCTTTCTTTCTTTTTCCTGCAAGATAGATATCTAAAAAATTAACCAAATGGCTAAATGTGAATAAAGGGAGTGTCACATTAACAGGAGAGACCCTGACACAGCAGCCTGCCTGTCCCAGTGGTACAGGCCTTTACTGAAACTCATTAGACAAAACTGCCTAACAGTGCCTAATAGGGACTTTCTCTCTGAAACAGTCTGGACAAGTTAAAATTAATGATCAGTTTGATTTATTGTAGTGACAGATACCAGATTTAGAATTGATGGTGATAAGTTGAGTAACTGCAAGGAATTTGAGCTCAAGCTAATAACTCCACTCCTGGGGAAGCATCTAACAAAGTCAGGAAGGTAAAAACTCTTTAAAATAACACCAAACTATAATAGGGAGAAATGCTAGCAAAGCTGTTAGATCATACATTGATATGTGCAATTCTTACTAAGGAAGCATCTTCCTTCCTGGTGGTTGGAGGAGAAGGAGCAGTCCATCAGTCATCCTCTGTTAACAGCTAAATCCTAAGGGCTTCAGTCTGTCCCCCACCAACACAGAAATATTCCTCACATGAGTTTTTCTATCCTAACTAACTGTCCCTACCTTCTAGCTGACATTTAAAATGATTTAGGTGGACAGTTGAGTACCACAGTCATATATGTCTAGCATGTACTCCATTTGGCTCATTAGCCTACTGAAGGGTGTCAACTTTAATACTAAAATCACAATTAATTAGGCAAAGGTCTTGGTTTGGTCACTATAGCCTTCAGAATCTGTTTTGAAGCTGTGTGTTTTGAGATTTTGGCCTTGCCTCATTACATCTAGCCAAAACATGGCCATCTTATCTTCATAAGACTCCTTCTTTCTTGCAGATCCCATTCAGAGAGATAACATCAACATGTCTTGGTGGTAAGCACCTCAACCTTTCTCATGAAGCACACTATAGCAGCCTGCATTTCTTCCACACAGAAAACTAGGCCTTAATGCCACAGGGAGAAATGCAAGAAGGCAAAAATAACCTTCTGTGCACACAATGTGCTGCTTCCTGCAAACCCTACAACTGATGAGAAGATGCATTTACCATTTCTTTTTAAAACTGCTGGATTTTTGTCTTTGGAAAAGGGGAGGGGTTAAAAAAAGAGAACCCACTGAAAAGGAAGGGGAGAGTAACACAGTTGTACTTAAAAAGTTAAACCAGATCGTATGTCTTGATTTTCAAAGTAGCTCGTGAATAATTCAGACTACTAGGGTCCTCCACATAAACTCAGGGTCTGTCTTGCTCCTTGACTTCCCCTACCCTTCATTCCTCAGAACTGAGGCAAAAAGAAAAAAGGAGCCAACAAAAGTGGGAGGGGGAAAAAGAAGAAAACAACAAAAAGAACCTTCCTTGTTTTCAGTAGAATTTTATATTGTGGCCAAATTTCTGATGCCAGCTTTACTGGAATACCAGAGCTGACATCAAAGGTTTTTACCTATTGAAAGTAAAACCAAAATCTGCCACCAATCCTTTGTTAAAGATCTTTAGAAGCTAGGACAACCCAAAATTACATTTCAGAGAGTCAGAATCACAGATGTAAAGATTCATTAGGGAGGACACTGTCTGACCAGAGCTTCCTGGCACCAGATGGCAAATTAAAGTAGAGAAAGTCTCCATCTTTACAAGGCCTCCTCAGTCATCATGGGAGGAGCACAAACCCTACTCTATGCTGTTGATAGCTCAAAACTACTTTAAACATGCATGGATCTGCAGCAAAAATCCACCCAAATGGCCCCAAAACATTGCCTGTGATTGCCCTTTGCTACAGTTGACGGAGAAGGACTTTAAAGCACTGGGTAGCTGAAAAAACAAACGAGTTTGATGGAATAAACTATCTCATGGCCCTAATTATCAATAGTACTGAGCCTCAGAGAATTAGTTCCATCATTTACTAATACTTTACTTCGATTTCAGCCCATGCAAGCATATTGGGTCAATAGAAATATCGAGACAAGCAAGAAAGTTAAACAAACAACTTCATTCTGTCAGAATTACTTGGAGCAAGTTATCAAAGCAATCGATGGCATGTAATAACTATAAGACAAGCAGTCAATACATTATAGCAGGCAAAGGCAGAGGATGATTCTAGCAGAGAGTGAGCAATGGCACCCCAGGAATGCCAAAGCACCTGATATGAAGCTATGTCCATCATGAAATCACCAGGAGGACCTGGTATGGTTCAGGTGAGTGCCACATCGCTCCCCACAAAGGACACAGACGAGCAAGGCTTTCTCTTCCCTATATAAACCCCAGGATCCTCTCTGTCCACTGCAGGAAAGGAGGCACATGGACTTAAAGGGAAGACCTCCTGCCTCCATGGATTGACCAGTGCTGGCACACCCACCCTGTGGTCAACTCTGGTCTATCAGAGACCCACATCTCTCCCTCCAGCAGGAAGAAGCCTTCTTCCCAGCACAGTGACAGCCATGGCGATACCACATCCTCCCACCAGTGGTTCCTGCAGCTGCTGACGTGTATCACAGCAACACTTCCACTCCAGCACACCATTTGTTCCAGAGGAACCCAGTATGTACTTTTCATCTGATGCTCAAAATCACTTGCTTTTAAATACAGCATGTCATTTTTAGATGACTAGAAGCGTCAAAAAAACCCTTTGAGATCTAAGTGATTTTCTTCCTTTTCAGGATGAGAAAAACAGATGCCTTTGGCCTTATGTTTTCCTGTATCTCTACTTTCAGATTCACTAAGAGCTTTGCTTTTGGTTTATCCTGAAATTGCTATCTCCTGGTTTTTCTTTTTCTTCAATATCCAAAGAACTGAAACACAGCCATTCACACAGCTCTACTGAGCCCTGTCCACCCACACAGCCCCCAAATTCAGGCTCCAAAGATGTGGCACTGACAAGATGGACGTAACCTAGGTGTGGGGAGCGGAGCTGATCCCATCACCCACTCCATCTCCGTTTCCAGCTTCAGCCTCTCAAACAAAAGCAGCAGTGCCTGTACCCAGCCATTGCTCACCTTGAAATGCAGCAGATCATCCTCAAAGCACAGTGACTAGCAGGTCACTGCCTTTGATTAGATTCCCAGCTCTTCCCCCACCTTCATCCCCCATCATGACAGGGACATGCACCACGCCACAGAGACACATCTGGGGAACGAGCTTTTATCTCCAGGTGAGTGTGTCACAAAAGTGGAGCTAATTAACTGAGTCTCTGTTTTTTCAAAAAGGTTAATATTTTATCACATGTCTTCTGTCTTGAGGAATAATTAGCCCTGGCAGTACTAGCTCTGCCAATTCCCAAGGGACTGACAGAGAGAGAAAGAGACTGGAGGCTGGAGAGAGACACACGGCTTTGATGGATAGACAGCATCTCAGCTCTGGGCTAACAGTGTATCTAACCAGTGGTTACTTCATAACACAAACTAACCTACTGTAGAGGAAATAAAGGTGTTCTCCAGGCAAGAAACAGCCAGGATGGAGGCTGTGCCTGCCTCTGAGGGAGCTCCTTGTACCCTTCTCCAGACGAGGCTTATGGAGATGCTCTTCCTATCCAGCAAGGCACTGTGGGGCAGGGACAAGGAACAACTTTGAGAAACAAAACATGGTATATATTAAATCTCCTACTGCTGTGGTGTTTTCTGGAACAGTCCAGAGTTACCCCCACTGCCAGGAGCCAGGCTCTGAGACACTGAGGTCTTATGGGCTCCCCTGGTACCTGCACTGCTAACCCCCTTTGCTCTGTAGACACCTTTTAGCCATGAATACAGATCAGGAATCATTTCTGCTCACTGTGCAGACAGGTGCTATAACTCACACTCCTAGCATAGCTCTTTCAGATATAACTAGCTTTGCCCTGCAGAAAAAAAAAAAGAGTAACATAGCCACTTAACAAATACATCCTCCTGAATACAAAACACCTGCCTATACATTTCCATCAGCTCTTCATACAGCCTAGCTCACTCTTCAACTCCTTCCCAAGAGCTGCCCTCATCTTTTTCACTCAAGAAAAAGAAAAGGAGGGAGGAGCAATAGCACTGCAAATCTACTGCAGAATAAGCACCATCACATTTGTCATTTCCCTACAGTACCCATGCAAGAGAGACAATCAACCCTGCTCCTGAAGAAACACCAGCCTCTCCTCACTCCAGCATCCCTTCTGAGTTTAAGCAAGGGGAACACTGGGTTTCAACAGCTAGAAAACAGCTAGGTAGCTCCTTGGGATACAAAACTGCAGCATCTCAGGGCATTTCAGATCCTTCCCCCTTGGTGAACGCAACCATCCAGCACCAGAGCTCATGACACCAGGGCACGATTCACAACCGGGGATCAGTTGAGCTGCAGTCCAAAAACTTCAGTGGAGCTACTGCACTGCCAGGGTGAGGAAGACATAGCAGCTCTGAAACCAGCAGGCTGGCAGTAGTGATTACCCTGTCTCTGCCAAGGAGGAGATGTTGACTGAGCTGACCCAGCAACTCCAGCTCCAGGGAAAGATTAGGCAGGGCTTGGAGGGCAGGGTGGCATCACAGGCTGCCTCAGACATCAGAGTAAAATCTGAGTTTGGGTTAAGATCTCAGCACTTGGAAGCTTCTCTCCTCCTCAGGGAGGTGGGTGCAATCATGCTGTGTGGTTTGGATGTCAAAGAGTCCCACAGAGCACACTAACTCTTAGGACAAGAACCAGTAGAGCTAATAGGGACCATGGCAGAAGCACTGTCACATCTAGGGAGGAAAGAAGAGGCTTTTCAGGACAAATGGATATTGGGAAGACTGATGGTCTGACCAGCAGCATTAGCCAGGGAGAGTCCCCAGCACAGACACAGGCAGCTGTCTAAGGGGAGATGTGACTTCTCTCAGTGCTCAAATCCTCCAGGAAAACCTCTAGGTTCAGTTCTGCTCTCAGCTGCTCAAGGTCCATCCGGGTAACACCCCTGCAAACCTTCCTTTAAATTCAGTGTGGGTTTGGCCACCTGTTAGGTACCTACCTGCTTCTGCAGGTCTAATGTTCAGGTACCACTGAGGAGAGCAGAGCAGAGCCCCACTGCTGTTCTGCTCACGGAGTAAGATGGGCTTTTCCACATGCCATTCTCCAGGCATTAAGTTCCTCCTTTGGAGACTCTCAAGAAGCTAGGCAAGAAAGATAAGATGACTCAGTCTCTATATGAGGAACAAAATTAATTTCTAGCTGTTGAAACCCAGTGTTCACCTTGCTTAATCTCAAAAGTGGTTTTGGTCTATCAGGCAAAGAAGTCAAAGGAAGACAAGGCAATGTGAGAAGCCCAAGGGGATCATAACAACACTAAGCCAAAGGCAAGGCTGTCAAAATCTACTTTTCTCCTCTTTGACTTCCAAGAAGATATTACAATATACTCAGTGCACTTGACTGCTTGCCACTCCTGGGATGCAATCATCAGCCCAGACAAAAACAGAGCCACTTCAAAACCTGCATGAGACACAGCCTCATGCAATCTGCACATGGACATCTACACATGCTTCCAAGTGCTGTGCTTCTAATCTGTTTGTGTGGGACACAGGGACACACAGAAGATGTGCAGGGGAAGAGATGCATGCTCAACCCCACATGCCTGTTTATGCAGGAACCACACCTGGCAGAGGGAGGACCACATGTTCCTCCCAGTCATCCTCATGCATAGCAGTGTCAGGTATTTTCAACTACCTGAACTAGAGCAGCCCCAACATAATGCTGAATGTGCAACCTCTGCACCCTTGTGATGCATGCTGCAAGTAACAAGCCAAAATAACACTGAAGTTAGTAGTGCTTCAGGGCTGAAAATCCTGACTTTTCTGGACCCTGAGAACTCAAAACAGCAGCTCTCTGCTCCAGTAGAACATCACAGGCATCACTCTTTCCATCCCTCCACAGTTCCTATAGGCAGAGCCACCAGCCCTGAGAAGCTCTCCCAATTCCAGCTAGCACAGCACTGTGGTTTGAGCGAGGAAACCTGGAGGAAGTCTTATGGTGTGTGTTGTTCCCTGCAAAGGGAACAGGACAGTCTACCAGGGGCACAAGCCAGTTTGACCAGGCTGCTGAGCTGCCAGGATGCTCTCATCTTCAGCAACACACTGCCTGATCTTCCTATCTGCCAGTATCCCTGCCAGCCTCGCACTGCAATTGCAACTCGATTTTAACACTTGCTTTCTTTCTCAGGTGTGCACACAAACACAACCCCCTCAAGAAGCTGTAAAATTCAAGCTTAGTTGGGTAGGTGGGGCCTCTTCTAAAGCACCTGAGACTCAAGGAGGGAGCAAACTTCAAATATTCAGAGGATTACTGCCTTATGCCAGGATTTTAGAGGGTTCCATCCCTGGCATCCTTGCTCTAACACCTCTGGAGACAGCACTACTAAACTGACATTGACACTGTGGAGGTAAAAAGCAAGATGACTAGAGGAAAACAGGCAGTAGGGAGTGCCTGAGGCTGGCTAACGTGATCTGCAACAGCTAGAGAAGCCTGCTGGAGGCTCTTACCTCTCCTCCAGCCACTACTCTTATCATTTACTCTCCTGGTCTCTAATTTCACCTCTCTGCTTTGCTGTTGTCAGTCAACACAAACACCAGCTCCAGCCGGCACTGACCACAACTCGCCGTCCCAGCCTAGCCTGGCAGCCACGACAGCATCTTGGACATCTGTCAAACCCAACAGAGGGTTTGGGAGGCAGAGGTCAGCCTAAGCAGCATATGGAGCAACCAGGTGGCAAATACTGGCCCTCCTAAAGAGCTGTCTGCCACAGGTGAAAAAAGCCCAAGAGCTATCACAACAAAATCTTCTGGCTGGGAACAATGCATCCTCCCTGTGGGCTTTCCAAGCCACTGAGCAATACTGGAAACCTCAGCTGCAAACCCAGCATACATGGGCTTGGCAATGCCTCACTCACTGCTGGTTTGGTCCTGCTGTTTGCCCAAGGGAGTTGCAGAGGGTGGGATGTGGCAATGAGGTAATCCCAGTGCTTGTGGCTACTGCAGAGGAGGGGGCTAGCCACCCACTCCAGCAGCACGAGCTAGCTGTGCACAGCATGGATGTGCCAACCAAATCTGGGCTCAGCCCGCTGTTGTCATGGGGATTTTCTAACCATGAGTCTAGGTGGGGATGGAATACACCACATGGGAAGGTACATAGTCTTCTCCTGGAGAAAGATACTCCTTCATATGGTCCAAAGGCTTAGTGAATGTGCAACCAGGAACACAGTTAATGGGCAAGAAAATGCAGGCAGGCCACCAGGAAAAAATGCTCCAGCTGTGAGATCTGCCAGGCCGAGGAACATGAAGCAGCACATGGAAGCTGTGGCATTTCCCCAGCTGAAAACACCCACAAACAGAGCACAGGCTCCCGGGCCCATGCTGGTCAGAGCAGGCAAGGGGAGTCACCATGTTTTCTCCAGCTCAAATTCCTCAGAGCACTGTGATTCTTCATCTGAAACTACTCCACTGGCTGCAATTTCAAAACAAAATCAATCCAGCAAACACTGCTGAGCAACTGCCTGTCAGCACCACAACCCACCCCATCCAAAGCATTTGCCCTCTCCATGATCTTCTGGCAAGGAGCTTGCTGCTCAGCCCTTGCCAGATTTTGTATGTTCAACTGTTGTTGGCAAGTCCAGAGACAAAAAACAAAAACAAACTCCAGAAATTCTTGGTCAACCATCCTAGTGAAAAACAGCCTGTGGAGAGCCTGTGAGGAGCAGCACTCCCAGGCACTAGGATCAGGACTACAAGGTGATGGTCTCAGGGCATTACCATAGTCTGCAGGTCTGTGTCTCAGTGCTGCCATAAATCATACACAGGGGATAAAAGATGAAGAGCAAACACACTGATAATCTGGTCACAGAGCAGAGCAAGCTGCTTCAGACAACAGAGAGGCTGAGAGGCTGAAGGACAACCTGCTTGCCCATGAAGATGAGCTGAAGACAAGGTGAGACCCTCCTCAAAGCCTCCTAACCCCTCAAGAGCCCCTTGGCACGGTAGTGGCCCTCAGCACAGTTCCTGGCACGGTGGTGTCCTTTGGTGTGGGGCCCATGCGAGGATGCACTTTCCCCTGAGGTCAGCTGGAGCAGAATCAAGGTCCAATTCTTTGGCTTCACTATCATACAAGAAAGCTTGAGTGCTTCCAGTCTGGCTCACAGAAAACAGCCTAAGTCAAGTTTGCCATCAAAACCAAGTCTCTAAGCACCGCCTCAAGCAGGTCATGCAATGTAAGCTCCAGGGATTTCCCATCTCTCATGCTAGCCTGGTTTGTGGTATTCTGCTCTCCACTTCACAGGAGGGACCTCTCCTAGGCAGCTCCACGGTGGACTCTCTTTACACATCCTTGCACAGCCACCAGCACTTCCCTCTCCCTGCTCCAAAAGCAGGCCATGCTTGTCCACGCTTTCCCAACCAGCTCAACTGGGCAATTTAGGACTTGCTCCCAGGTTGCACGGCAGTGCCAAAGCATTGCCTGCAGTAGCCCCTCAGACACCTGCACTGGGAGCAAGAATTTCTTTCCACAGAGGGCTTTGATAACTCTGCACTTTCCCCTCCCTGTCGACCACCACATCTGGACTCTTCTCCCTCCTCTAGCCTTCCCATTACTGCCTGTCTCCCCCAGGTCTCCCAGCAGCCCCATTTCCTCCATGGCCGCTCTAATGCTCAGCTAATGGTGCATCATCTGCAGCATTGTTCAGACATATTCAATAAATCAGAATCCAATTACCAGGTTAAGGAAATTGGAAGCAAATGCAATTAGCCCCAGCCCCTCCCACGTGTTGTGCCCTCGCTTCCTCCTTAATGAGAATTTCTTTCACAGGAGCACTCAGCACCACATCCACCCGCCCAGGAACAAGGTGGCTGCCACCACGCAGCAGGAGTACAGCGAGGGGGCAGCCAAGTCGATCTTCCCTTTTAATAGGGCAGCTGGTTAATATCCCTGGCATAAATTCTCTCCAGGAATAGCACACTCTCTCTCTGCTCAGCTATAACAGGCGTCTGTCAGGGCTGACAGCTTCTCTCTGGAGAAAGAAGCATCTGGTCCTTACTACAAAAAGGAGCTCAAAGAATAAATAAATAAGCACATTGCTGGAAAACTGATGCTGTTTCAGCATTTCAGCCTAAGTGCTGCATTTGGACTGAAATAAGGGAAGTTCAGAGCTGGGTCAGATGCTGGGAGCTGAGTCGCTCTGACCTGGGAGCAAGGCAGAGTCTGGGCCGCAGCAAGGTACCATGGCTGGGTTCAGCACAGAGCTCCCACCAGAGCAGGGCTTCCCCCCAGACAGCTCCCAGGAAGAGGCAGTAGAGGACAGCTGCTGCCAGCAGGCTGGAATGTAATGCCAAGCAGAGCAATTCAGATAATGAAGTTTTGTGAGGAAGATGAGGAGAAACCATGAGGGAGGTAGAACCTGTGATGACGGGTGTCACGGACAGCACGGTCACTGGGGATCCTCTCGCTCTCCCGCTGGTTAAAGGCATGGAGCCGGTAAGGGTCCTCGCCGCCCTTCCACCTCCGGGCGCTTAGGTACCTCCGCTCTTCAAACAGATCCCAAAGGTCGTCCCAGTCCATGTCCGAGCCCTGTGCGCACAAAGTCAGCCCTGTTAGAGACAGAAGAGGTCGCCTAACCCACACTAGAGGTCCTCCCGAGCCCCAGCAGTTTGGTCAGCCCCACAGCACAGACAAGTATGGTGAGAGCAGGCTAACAAGGAGACTCATTAGGTCTTCAGTGCTCATTTTTTCCTTAGGTCTTGAAACAGCACAGTCAAAACTTCTGAAGAGGGTACAGAAAAGGGCTACAAAAGTGATTAGGGGACTTGAATATCTCTCTTACAGGGAAAGGCTGAGAGAGCTGGAGCTGGTTTGCCTGGAGAAGAGAAGACTGAGGGGGATGTTATCAATGCTTATCAATACTTAATGGGTGGGTGTCAGGAGGATGGGGTCAGGCTTTTTTCAGTGGTGCCCAGTGACAGGACAAGAGGTAACAGGCACAAACTGGAACATAGGGAGTTCCAGCTAAACATGAGGAGGAACTTCTGTGCTTTAAGGGTGGTGGAGCACTGGAACAGAGAGGTGGTGGAGACTGTCTCTGGAAACATTCAAAACCCACCTATACACCATCCTGCACAACCTGCTCTAGGTGAACATGTTCTGACAGGGCGGTTAGACTAGATGATCTCCAGAGGTCCCTTCCAACCCCTAACCTTCTGTGATTCTGTGAAAAAGAATCAGCCAATTTGAATTCGATGTCTAATTTGAAAGCAAATACAGTTCTCTGGTGGATCCCTCTCTCAAAACAGCATGGTCAAGAATTGTAAAAGCATAAAGGTCTTGTTAGGGTTTTGATTTCTCTGCAGCCAAAAACCAAGGTATTTTACACCACAATCCCCACTGCCCCTGTAATCCTTTAGGTGGGAAAGGACCATCAGACAGCAGCATCAAGCAAAATCCCACATTTCCACAGCTGAACACTCACCCCAATGCCAGCTCCAGCAATGGGACTCTGGAAAAAGGAGGCCACGGTCCTCCCAACCTGATTTTGGTCCATCTTTGTAACAACAAGTCTCCCACCAAGGAGTTCACAGAATCACAGAACAGTTTGGGTTGGAAGGGACCTTAAGGATCACCTAGTTCCAGCCAGCCCTAACAAAGGGAGAAAAGCAGGTAAGCGCCTGCCTGTGCAGTCCTCCCACTCCCAAAGAACGGGGGAGTTGCATTTTGGGGTTACCCAACAGCTCCAACAGCTGTCAGAGGGCTGAAGTATTCCTTGGCAGCTTGGTGCCATCAGAGGGTTTAAGCATCCTTCAGCAACATAATGCTGGAGGGGAGGGGTTAAATATTCGGCAGCAGGAGCACAATGCAGCACCGATAAGATCTCATCTTTACAGCAGCACAACCTCTTTGATCTCAGTCTAAGTGTAACACCAGAGATGCAAACATTTACAGGCATTTCAACCCAAAGAAAATTGTGATCTTATCCCATAATTGATCTTTTCCTCTTCTTTTCTTTTTTTTTCCCCCTCCTCAGTTCACACCATCTCAAAGCCGATTTTGCCTGCTAATAGCACAAAATGAAGCTTTTGAAAGGCACGATTTTTATCCCATAATTGATTTTACTCCCATCTGGCAGTGAGTTTTCATAGAAAGGGGAAGAGGGAGCACCAGCTCCTGCAAGTGAACCATGGCAGAAGCAAGCCAGGTACCTCCAATCCCACAATGCCCCACACCATCCTAGGTCTCACCAACATGAGCACCCCCAAAAAGCCAACAGAGCCCAGGGATGCACAGGTGACCTCAAGGCCTTCTCAGGAGCACCTGCACTTACCCAGAGAAGATCAGAAGAAACCCCCAAGCCACCAGCCATACTGGGAGAAAATTATGAAACCAGTAAGGTCACTGCAGGAGGTTTACTAGGAGGATGTATATAATCCTCCTGTGGGCTTTTGGGAGGACAGACATCACACAGGGTGACAAATATTGTTTATGTTTTCTCTAAGACATCTTGCAAAATGTGATTTACCACTGCAGTAAAAGATCAGGGGAAAAGGAGCCAAGTGCATCACAGAGCCACTGACAAGCCTGATGTTTATAAGATTTCATGATGACCCTGGGAGGCCTGGCACCGTTAGAAGAACTGCTACGGAGCTGCAGTCCCTAAATTTTAATGTTGTGAAGAAAAGTCAAAGTTGGTTTTATCAAACTTAAGCAGAAGAGAAATGGCCACGCTGCACTTAAGGCTGCTGGATGTACATATACATACACATGTATTTTAATATCAGTTCAGCCCAACAGCCTTGGATCAGCTAGAAGGGTGCAGCCAGGTAAGTGTCAGGCAGCTCAAGCAGGAGGGCTGGTAGATTTGTGGGGGCATCCAAGGCTCCAGGAAAGCTGGAACTTCTGCAGGTGCTGGAAGGGCAGTGAGGCTCTGACCAGGGCAGCAAAATCACAGAATGGCCCAGGCTGGAAGGACCTTAAAGATCATCTAGTTCCAACCCCCCTGCCATGGGCAGGGACGCCACATACTAGACTAGGTTGCCCAGGGCCACATCCAGCCTGGCCTTGAACACTGCCAGGGATGGGGCATCCACAACCACTCTGGGCAACCTGTTCCAGTGCCTCACCACCCTCTGGGTAAAGAACCTCCTCGTAATCTCTAGTCTAAATTTCCCCTCCTTCAGCTTGTATCCATTCCCCCATGCCCTGCTGCAATCTGACCAGCTGAGAAGTCTCTCCCCTTCTATCTTGTAATCCCTCTTTAGGTACTGAAAGGCTGCTATAAGGTCCCCTCAAAGCCTTCTCAGAAGCAGGGGGTCAATGCACAGGAGGGTCCTGGCACACACTTCAAGGTCTGGGATGGCATTTCCCCAGCATCTATCTAACCCCACTATTGTCCTGGTACTGGGAGGTGCCAGCAATAAACAGATATATGGACAAATACCAGTGCCTTATCCTATGGTATTTGCTTCTCACCCGGCCATGGATATATCTTGCTTCCAAGGGTTGCATTCTTGGCTCACAGCACATTCAAAAGCTAATACCCCCATGAAATCTCCACTTGAATGGCACAGCCCACCTTGATTCACCTAGACTCTTCTTTTTGGGTCATGCAAAGCTATCAGTAGGGTGGTTCCTAAATATCAGGTTGATAGGTGCCCAAAAGAGATTAAAGAATTATTTTAACCATTATCTGGCCACAAAAGCCCAGGGATTGGGCAAACTTTCTCAACCAGAAGTAAATACTCAGGTTTGGTCACCTACTTTCAATCTGCATCTCCTGTCCAAATCTTCTGGGTGTTCTTCAGCTTTTCATCTCAAGCCTCCCCACAAGGGTATCCAAAATGGGAGCAGGATGCTCAGGCACACACATGCACCAAGCTCTGCCAAAAAAATGCCTGTGCAAAGCAGTGAGGGAAAGTGAGACAGAAGCCTCAGATGAAAAGCTCCCAGCTACACAAGCAGTGGGAGGCAGGAAACCTCCCTGACCTGCAGGAAGGGACTCCTCTGTTTCTTGGCACTTGATCAGGGACAAGGAATGCAAGTTAAAGCTAAGGAGAAATCCCCTTCACTCCCCAGGGATAGCACATCAGTTACAGGTTACTAGGTAAGGTCTTCATTATAGTATTTCCACCATGTATTATCACCTCTTCCTCACACCACAATTGTCATGGGAATTAAATAACTGATGTGCAGAAATCTAGATTTAATTTATTATGATCTTACTCACTTTAGAAGCCAAATTACCCTGTGCTAGCAAAGGATCAAGTCAATACTCCACTTGCCTTTCTATTTATCTTCTACAAGGCTCCTCTCTCCAAGTTTCATATTCATTTTCTCTCATGTACTAGTAATAAATTTTCATTTTTTTTTCCTTGGTATTAGGTAATTCCTCTTTCAACATTGCAGTTTAATGGCTTGTATTAATTATAGGAAACACAGTCAATGCTTAAGAGAGTCTGAGAGACTCAATGAGTCTACAGTAAAGTAGGTAAAGGAGGTAAAAAGTATCCAAAATGCAGCTGAGCTCTCTCAGCAAAGAAGTGCCACCCCTTCCAACATCACATCGGGGAGCTCCCCAAGGAGGGGAGTCAAGCAGAGGGAGACCCCACCCAGGCAAAGAGATACCAACAAACCTCACTGCAGAGATGAGCTCCCATCTCACACCAGCAGCCAGCCAACAGCAGGGCTCTCTAAGAGCAGCCTTCTTTGCCACCTCACTAAAAGCACCTCCCTAAAAACCACCTGCTAAAGGCACCCCTCCAAAAGCATCCCCCCAAAACTGCCCACTGCCTTCCTGGCAAAGAGCAAAGCCCAGAGAAAGGCCAGAGACAGCTTTTCACCACAGCTGTACATTAAAGATCTAAAGCCTCTCAGTGCAAAGATGCAATTTGTCACCTGCCTCTTAAAACACAGCCCAGAAACAACAAAAAAAAGGGAAAAAATATTATTCTTTTAAAAAATCCAAACCCCAAACAGTGGTGCTGCAGGGGGAGAGTGGGTCATTAGTAAAACTACAATTTTCTGGCAACTGCTAATGCCTTGTTTATGTGGATTTCTGCAAATATGACATTTTAATGGCATAATAATTGTGTGATTACAGTACAGCAGGGATCGCTGGAGCAGGAAGGAGGAACGAGCCACCCAAGCCAGCTGCTGCTGGGGACCTGCAGAGTCCCCACAGATGCTCTGCTCCCTCCTGTCTGCACCCTCAAGCAGGCCCCAGCACCCCTCATGAGCACGGGAGGAGGCTGGTGTGTTGCAGCAGCACCTTGGCCACGTTGAGGTGGCCTGAGAGGGAAAAGAGCATTTCAGGTGAAAAGCCTGGTCCGAGCAGAGCTGGCAGTGACCGGGCACGGGCAGGTCACACTGGTCCTCAGGGCCAGCCTCCAGCTGCCCAGGAAGAAAAGCAGTGGGTGGCACAAGCCAAAAGCAGACTCTGATTCACTCCCTTCTTTCGTGGCAGTATTTTGAAGTAGAGAACTTAAGCCTGTGCTAAAATAGAAGTCAGTTTCCTTTTGGAGCTGCTGAGCATTGCCACTAGACTGAGGCAAATCCTGCTGGCACAGTGCACATCCTTTCAGGAGGAAACAAACCCAAGGCAGTCCCAGCAGCCACCAGAGTTGCTGGTGTTTGCCAGGGGACCCCAAGCTTTGCCCAAGAGAAGGGGGGTTTGCCCGTGCAGGTGCCATGATGACCTCAAGTGGGTCTGGCAGTGGCCAAATGTGCCTCTACCTCAGCCCTTTTCATACTCAGCTTTCCCTGGAAAAATCTCATCCCTACATAACCCCTGAGCAAGCATTCAGCACTGAGTCTCCATCCTGCCTTCCCTGGGACTCAGGCATTAAAAAAAAACACACCAAAAAATACATCAACCTGGCAAAACCTCCAATAAGCAAAAACTCTAGATACTTGGATGCTGCACAGCATGTTGCTGCCCAGCCAGGCTCAGTCACACCTCTGCCTGCAGATGCTTGGAGCACATGTGCGTGTTCAGCAGAGCTGGGAGGCACTGGAGGCAGAGGGCAATCTTTCAGTAGAAATTGCAACCAGGCATTATACAAATGAGATTTAAACCTCTGACTGAAGCACAGGAGGTTCAATTATAGAGCTGTTACTGGCCAGTGTGCTAATGCCATCTGAAAGGATTCTAACACTTCAAACAGGGTAGAGCTCACCCTTTCTCTTTCCCCGGTGCCAGTGCACACACTAGGAGGGTCAGCAGCCCCAGAACAGAAAGAAGCAGGGCAGCATCATGCTGCCTCTGTCCTCTTGCCTGCTTCCCTAAACAGCCCAGAGGGAGTATCAAGGTACACAAGATGCTTCAGGCAAGCTTTGGTGTAGTTTTCCCAATGTCAGAGCCCATCAGCTTGGCTTAGCCCTGTGCATGTGATGCTGTGCACCCTGATGGCCATATCCCCAAAATACAACAGGAAGTTAGACAGAGCATCACGGCCATGCTTTGTGCTGTCCAAAGACCACATGGGTTTCTGAAGAACACTTTGTATACATTCTGCAGCACATCCTCCAGTGCATCAGGTACCACTCAGTAGCAGACATAAATCCTGGAAGGGTCACATCCCACACCACCTTTCTATTATCCCCCTTCACTAAACTGCACAGTCCCCAAGCCAGTCAAGTACTTCAGTACAAACTTAAGTGACTTCAGGCATTTTGGAGGAGCCCACAGAAGTCCCTGTTCAAATTCCTGAAGTTTAGTATTTGCTCAAGTGCTTCATCAGCTTAGTGCTGCCTTCTCCGGCTTTGTGCTGGAGACAACCACGCATCAGAAAACAGAGGTAGCTCTGGCCCTGGCTACCATCCACTTTTAATTACTATTCTGCCCCATGGGGATTTTACCTCCATTTTCCTTATTTGAGGGCTGTGAAGCTCCTCTTTCTCTTGCACTGGTACCTGAACACAACACCCAGGTGCACCTTGGTGGCAGCTCCTCTGAGACACCATAGGGATGCACACCAGACCCAAATCTGTCAGGATCCCACCCTGCCCCAAGAGGACTGGCATCTCCAACTGCTCGGAGGTGATTTATTGTCTCTCAAGGGAGACTTGCATATCCGAGTCTTCTCTGACCCCACTTACCAAGGAAACAAAGAAACAAAAAAAAAAACACAGAAAGGAATAAAATATTAATACAGATACTTAATTAAAGCAAAGCACCTCTCTAGCAAATCTTGTCCCACAGCTAGGGTCCCTGGAGACACTCTGAGCATTCACCATTAAGCTTCTTGCTGCCAATGACCTTTCCCTGCACACACACATTCACAGACACACTGCTCCATCTTCAAAGGATGGAGCACTGCCTCCCCCTCTGCTAGCTCAGCAGGGACTCCCCGAGGACCTTTCAGCAAGTGTCCCAGTTTCTCACTTGGCCCTGAGGCCAAGGCCATGCTATCACCACCCTTGCTGCCCTCCCTGCCCACTACCCAGTTTCCTTTACCTGTCTCTCTCCAACCCACCCTCTAATGCCCACTCCTGCACAAGCAGTGTCTGGATCTCTCCTGTGCTGCAGACACACACATTTATGCAATTAAGACACCTACAGCAACAGGATTGACAAAGGCTGAAAAGTGGCCATGGAAAAGACTTGACCTTCAGGAACTATGGATGCAACCATTGCCTGGGTGATAAAAGCCCCATGCAGGGGGCTCTGGAAAAGGCTCTCCAATGGCCTCCTCTGAATGTTCCCATGCTCAACTAGCAACAGCACAAGCTGTTGGCCACTGATGCAGCAGAAGAAGCCATCCCAGTGCTAGGGCAGCTGTGCCATCATTAAACCAATCACAGCTAAAACCAGTTCTTTGTGCATCTTCTTGTGTGTATCTGCAGTAAATGATATGCAGGGCCCAAACCCCCCTCCAGAGGTTTAAATCTGCTAAAGTATCCAGCCAAATACAACAGCATGAAAAGCTGCCAGAGAATTATTGATGCTTTTTTCCAGTAAGGGCACCAAAGCTTTAATTTTAAAGCAGATCACAGATGGCCAGGGCTGCCACTAGAATGAGGAATTTTTTTGCAAATCAGGAGCAGGGGACTCCAACTTGCAGGAGGGAAAGATGATAGATTCATTGTCTTGATGAAAGGCCAAATTTTGTTTCTGGGGGGGGGCTTCCCTCAGGAGAAAACAAGTCAGCTCAGAGTTCATACTGAGCTTATCAACAAGCACTCACTGCACCAGCAGCACCAGCTCCTGCAGGCAGCCTTGGTCTGAGCTTCACATGTGGGTGATGGTCCCATCTGCTGGCTGGAGCATCAGGCCACTCTTCTTCCTCTATGGGGAGAGAGGTGATGCACAATGCCAGCCAGCCCTGCACACTCCAGCCAGATCCCAAGGAACGATGACTCCCATCATCTCCAACATGCTGAGGAAGCTCCTGTCTCCCTGAGACGGTGAAGAAGAGCACAGGATCCAAGCCACTGACCTCTACAGATAACACCCAGCTACAAAATTCCCTATGTTCCCACTTGGAAAGATGCTTATCCTTTTTGGACCCCCAAAATCAGGTGTGAACAGAAGTGCCTCGCTGTGCAAAGAGCATAGACTTTAATTCTTTAAAGTAATAAATTGGCCTGTAGGATAGCCTGACACATGAAGACAAATCCTGTATAATTAAAAAAGAAAGGAAGCCGATTATAGTCTCCTGGAGAATATTGCTGCCTGCTTCTGTTTTATTTATATGTTACACTGCATAACGAGCTGAATATTTAGGAGGTCAGCACAAACCAAGCTGCTGACTGGAGAAAAGAGAAGTCTCAGCTCTGTCTGTGCTGGCAGCCAAGCAGGAGGGTGGGGAGGATTTTTGGTCATCTCCTCCTTCTCCTGCCTGCAGCTCCCTCAAGACGCTATGGGACTGCTTGGTTCAACTGCTCACTCTCAACTGCTTGTGCTCAGGCTGCATCACTCTTCCAAAGCCTACATAAAAAAGGGTCTCTTCTGGGCTTTCCCAGAGCCCCCCAAGAAAGAATGATCAAGGCCAGGTCAAGCCCATCAGCACCTGTGAACTCTAATGGGTCTACAAACAGTAATTCTGTAGGGCAGAGGACCTTCGCTGATGCCAGCTCTCCTGAGCTCCTTTGCCCCTGCCAGAAGGGTTCCCCTCAACACCCTGCTCTGGGCTCAGCAGAGCATCAGGAGATGGTAGAGAAAATCTCTGCAGCCATTATGGAAGGTTAACCAGAGCACCACGGGCAGCCCTTCCATGGTCCAGTGCCACCATCCTTAGCAGCACAGCATGGCCAAGACTGAGAGTTGCTTCCCTGAAGTTCAGCAGCAATTACACAGGGCACTAACTGGGAAAGAAACACAGGCAGCATGCTGTTCACCAGCCAGGTTCAGCTCATCTCCAGGGTCATCAGAGGTCAAAATACATTTGGGAAGAGCCCAGACCCACAGAGAGTAAATAGACTGGCAAAAGGGAGCTCCTGTGTAGACAGATGATGTTTTATTTTCCTTCTGTGCCTTTTCAGGACAGATATGAGCCGTTTCCCACCCATGAAGGTCAAACCAGCCTTCCCAGGCTTCAGCAGGAGCAGCAGATGATTTAGTACTTAGGAGCCCATAGCTGCTCTTGGTCTCCAGCTGAGCTTTGCTCATCCTTCTGCGTAAACGCCAAAGCTCCTACCAAACCACAGAGCTTGACTAGCGTGGAGGTCAAAGAAAATCTCTTCCCCACAGAGCTGCAGGTCCCACACGCCAGAGAACAGCCTGGGATGGGATGCATCAGGGGGGAAAGGGAGAGGAAAAGTGAAGAAGAGAGGGAAAGGTAAAAAAGCCAAGAGCCAGAGTCCTGCTCTGAATCCAGCCCTTTAAAAAGCATGCAGCTAATCCGAAGCGCAGCTCCTGAGCAAGGAAGGAATCGTGCTGTTAATACACTCGGCATCCTCGACCTGACACGGCCTTTTTGCAGCAGCAAAGCCAAGGGTAATCCATCTGGTAATTGCTTCCATGTGGATCTTTATACAGCTTTAGAAACTAATGCTAGTCTCCTTCACTGATCAGCTGCCTTTCCAAACCCAGCAGCAACAAGAGGTGATGGAGAACAGCAGTGTATTAACATGAGGAGAAAAGAGCCTCCAAGGGACGGAAAGCTCAGCCTTTATTTCACCTTGGTTTATTCTAATATGGGGGGGAAACCCCAGAGATTGGAAAAACAGATATCCAAGCATAGTAAAATAACTGCAAATTCACAAGGCAGTTATATGCATGGCTTGAGTTGAATTCAGAAAGTCACCAGCTTGCCTTTCCTTCTCCCTCCATCAGCTAACTGCTTTTGAGGAGTAAAGCTTTACCAAGTGGGCAGCAAGGCACAACCTGCTTTGAGGAAAGAGCTCAGCAAGAACAAGAAATGCTGTCAGTCAAAATTCCCTATTTCCAGCTCTGGAAAAGCCCCAGCCTGCCCCCAGCTGTTCCACAGTTTCCCTGCTCCCATCATTAACTTACAAGTCTCCTGCTTGTTGGGAGGCTCCCCAGGGAGCATCACTTCTGCTGAGCGGCTCCAGCACAAGACCTTTTTCCTCTTCCCATCTCTCCCTCTTTGTAGAGTAGGAAGAGCAGAGGAAAACTCTTGCTGATGACTAACCAAAATGCACCAAGTCCTCCCAGAGAGCTTCCCTCACTGTGCAGGCCAGCCCAGCCCAGCCCAAACCATGCCAAACAGCTGGTACTCACAGAGACAATCTCAGTCCAAGCACGACCTCTCCAACATATTTAAAAGCACCACCAGACAACACGTGGGCTGCCTTACCCTGCATTGAGAGGATGGAGGGGAGGAGCCAGGGGCAGGTTTTCTGCAGCTGGCAGGGGCAGCACAAGCTATGGGCTACCAACCCATAGGGCATCCTGCAAAGCCTCAGTGCACAGCCAGAGCACAGGACTTGCCAGTGCCCACCTGTCAGATGCTATTCCACCAAGAAAAAGTGGCAAGGCTTCAGCATGACCCACCTACTTGTCTCACACACATTTTGCAGAGAGATAGGAGCTTCTGTAACCCAACAAGCAGGCAGAGGAAGACAAAGCTCAGGTCACAGTGAGAATGCTCCAAGGCACATGTACTACCCAGCTGCCAGCCCATCCTTCCTCCAACTCTCCTCAAGGAGAAATTAGATATAAAACATTTGTGACAGCCAAGAACTGATCTAAACCTTTGATCCTTAGGCACCTGCTGCTGGAGTGCCTCTGAAATCCCAGGCCTGGAAGCAATATGACTGACAGCACCAGAGATACAGCAGCATAATTTAGAGCCTATGTGTCAGCCCAACCTTATCCTATCTCAGCTCAGTAATAGGAATAAAAAACCCCAACCCTGGCTAGTGACAAATGCACCGTAGCAAGGTATGGTGAGTTAGAAAATAAACAAGCCTGCTGAAGGACTGCAGGTCCCTGCTGGCCACCAAGCACAGGCACTGCAGGAGCTTCAAGAAAACTGCTGCTCCTTGGGATGATGTTGGTTTAGTTGAGGATGGGGGAGACCAGAGGCAGGGCATAGCAGGTGTGGCCAGGTAGGTCACAGGCCAATCTCCAGGGTCTGGCCACCTTCCAAGAGCTGCTTCCATGAGCAAGCCCTGAGTAGAGCTGCTGCTGAGCACAGGAGCTGGGGCATGGGACCTGCCAGGTCCACAAAGCAGAGACAGCTTGAGGACAACATGAGCCAAAGCTCATATAGAGGCCAGAAAAATATTTTAGGGTAAATTTGCCCAAAAAAATCATCTCCACAGGGAGAGAAGACACAACACAGGGAAAGAATCACAGCTTCTTCTAGAGAAAGGCCTCCTTCTGCCATCACAAAAGCTACCTGCTTCCCTTGAAGGACAGGCTTAAGCAGCATTATCCTTCCCAAAACCAGGAGGCAAACAAGCATTGAGGTGCACACCTCACCACCCCCTTCCTGCTGTGCTCATGCAAAGGCAAGAGCAGGGCTTCCCATATTGCTAGGAATACCTGAGATGCAAAAGGAAAACAAAAGGAGGGAGGGGCAGGGGGGAAAACCTAAACAAAAAAAAACAACAACCAAAGCTGTAATTTGGCTTGTATCAGAGGATATCTGTAATTTGGAGGACAGCTGTTGTTACCACCAAGTGCCCATCACTGGAGCTCTCACACCCTGGAGAGTTGAAAAAGCACTGGTACATCACTGGCTGGAGACAGAGGACAACCTTCCCTTCCCCCTTTCCCTAACACACTGGCAACATCTGATCAGTATTTCTAGAAGAAATACAAAAAAAAAACCCCACTCAAAAATAAAATAAAACCCAAACCCACTGCTAAGTCAGTTACCTCATGCAGTAAATTCAAAACACTTCCTGGGAGGATGGAAATCTGGATGGAAACCAGCAACCAGGCAGTGAGCTGCTGTTATTATTGAGGAAAAAAAAAGTAAACCCCATGTTTGGCACTGATTGTCTCCCACACATACACACACATTTCAGTGCAACAAGAAAAAGAGCATGTTTGGAGTCATCAGTTCTCAAAAAACATGATTGAAGTCTTGATGGGCAGCTCCTTCTTGGGCTTGCACCAGCAACCACAGAATGTTAGGGGTTGGAAAGGACCTCTGGACATCATCTAGTCCAACCTGACTGTCAGAGCTATTAATTCCAGCAGAAGCTGTGCAATATATACTGATGGTGAAGGTCCCAGCACTCAGAAAGCCATGGGGGGAGGTGGGCAGTGCACCACACCACACCAGGGATGGAGACACACCAGAAATAACTGGTTACACAAGCCAGGACTCTTCCTTCTATGCAGGCAAAGAGAGTTTTAGTTCCAAACTACTGTGGGCACAGCTGAGCATCTGAAGGCACCCCACCTTTTTGCAGTGGAAGGTACAACATCTCAAGGGCAATGAAATGAACCTAAAAAAGTGCTGAGACATGCTGATGACCAGTGGGAGGTACTGGTGGCTTGTGACAGCTAGATTGGGGAAGGTCTCTATAGCAGAGAGCTTCTGCTCTTGGTCTGCCACCAACCTTTATGTCTTCTCTAAAACAGAGGCAATAAAGCTCACTTCAGAGTCTCATGCTGAATTAATCATTGCAAAGTGGTCTATGGTTCAACAAAGAGAGACAGAAAGGCAGCACTAAGTACAATCATAGCCATACTCAGCAGGGCTAATGGTCTGTGCTGTGCTATGGTCCTCAGTAAGCCATCTCTAACACCACTGAATGCTACAAAGGAGGACACATGGCAGCCCTGGCATCATCCAGAAACCATCTGCATTGTGAGGGGAAGTAGCAATCTGCAGTTTTTAGAGGTTTGGGTTTGGGTTTTTTTTTCCCCACTGTATGTAACTTGTTTATTTAGGTTTATAAACCATTGCTTTCTCAAAAGCAAGCACCAAAGTAATGGCTACAGGACAGCAGGTCTTTGCTTTTATGAAAGCATTGCACAGAAATCATCAGATCTCTGTAATGAAACAGTGCAATGCCAGCCTCTTATGCCATCCTAGTTGCAAAGAGCTGAAAAGAGATCAACTTGGCATTCCTGACCTCTGCAATTCTATTCTGCTCAGACACAAGCAGGAACTGCAGCTGAACAGCAACAGGTAGGATGGTATTTAATGCTCACCTCTGTACCTCGACATTGTCTGCTTTGAAATAGAGCCCTCATGCCATTTACTGGCAGTGAAACTAATAAGATTCCATAAAAACCAATCCATAAAGGCACAGACACTAAAATGAATGGTTTCCTCCCTGTTCCATTTACAGGAGAACTCTTCCAGGAATATCTATATGCTGGTGTAAAAAATTCAGGAAGAAGTTTCAAAGTCTTCATTAAAATCAAGGGAATTTGTGTAGAGAAGACTGAGTGAAAAGAAACTGCTGTTTCCCACCACAGCTCATTATCACCCACAGACTTCCAAGAGCCACCTTGACTGTGCTGTGTTACTGATGGGCACACAGGAGGGAAACCAAGGTCAAGGTTAAGGTGGGACATTGAGCCCCCCACCCAGCATGGCAGCTACCAAACTTGAAATTACATGCCCTCATTCATCAGCATCCCCTTGCCCTCACCAGTGGCTACTGCACCCACAAAACAACACAGACATAGCTGAAAGGTTGCCTGGGCTGGTCCCTAGGGATCCCAGGAAAGCTGCAATGCCAGAGTCTGCCCTGCCAGCCAGGGGACTGCTGGTGGTGAAGGGTTTCCAGAGGGGAGAAATAAATTCATTAACTGAAACTGAATGCTTTGGGGCAGTCCAAGGTGAATGTTTCTAGATAAAATATTTAATGAAAGAAAATTAAAAAGAAATATTTCTTCCTCACCCTTCCTGACTGTGTTCATGGCAAGGGAGGTGTTGGGGGTTGCTTTATTTTGGAGGAAGTAAAACCACTATGTGACCTGTTTCTCACTTCTGAAAACAAAAGTTTATCAGATCAGCCTGCAAACTGAGAGATTATTCAGATTTCTAACTCCACCTCTTCCAAGACCACTTCCCTGAAAGCACTGCAATAATTCCTGTCCCAGAAGCAAGATGATGATGCTGGGCAAACCCCTGCATTGCTCTGCATCACCTCCTCACCTCCCAGCTGTGCAGATTCTGGGGTTAGCTTTAAGTCCCATTTTGTGGTTCCCAGCACCCCTGCTGCAGGCAGGAATGCTGTTCCACAGCTTCCCCTGGCATCAGCTCACCTGACTCTGAGTTCATTGGTACGGCTCAGACAGAACTCTGCCAGCTCCAAGGGCACAAGAGCCAGGTCAGGCATGATCCACAAAGGCACTTCTCCAGCCCTTCCTGATCCACAGCTCCCCCATTTTCCTCAGCAGAGGCAGAGGACACAGTGACTCCACAGACTGGCTTGGCCAGTGACACTGACACCCCTTAGACCCTGGGATTGCCTCTGGAAAAAGCCAAAAGGCAGAAAGCCACTAGCACATCACCAGATCCTCTACCAGGAATTATCTTCCATGTGGCTTACAACTACCTTGAACATAAATTGGGATACATTACCCAAGTCCTCTGTGTATCTGCAACAATTTGCCTTGTCTCTGGTAGCTTAACATCTCCAGAAACATCTCTGCTGGAGGAAAAATAGCTCCTAAGTGCTCCCAGTCATGACAGATCTCAAGACACACAGCAGAAGTTCAGCACAGCCTCCTGGCCAACAGCCAGGCCCACAGAACTGAATTTCATCTTATCCTCTTTCACCTCCTCCTTCAGCCACAGCAGCTTTTCTTCATCTCTCCTCACATTTCAGTTCCAAGGGCACAGGACTACAACAGCATTGTTTTTAATCCATACCTAACCTCAGAAAACAAATCATTCTTAAATCCTCCAACCAGACACCTTGCCTCCAACTCCAGGGCAGGGAGATGCAAATCTCCTTGTGCTGGTTAGCTACATGCAACTCCCTTATGAGTGATGCTTCTTCCCATTTTTTTGCCAGCAAAAGACCACCCTGAATCACAAGACTTTTTTTTTTCATCTCTTTTTCCTCCTCTTCTATAAGCTGTAGCTGAAGATGGCCACACAGGCATCAAATCTTCCTGCTGCCAGACATCAGGTGTTCCACCTCCTAGAAGCCTGGCAGCAGCAAGGTTCACCAGTGAAACCCCTCTCTCCCTGCAGGTAACTTTCCACCATAGACCTTAAATTTCTTCTAACCCAGGACCCATCCCAGGGAGATGCCCAAAACTCAGCAGCATATTCAAGGTGGGGATGTGCTACTCAATTACTGATCAATGTCAGTGTTACTAACTTTGCACTTTCCCCTCCAATTTCTGCTTTTTCCCCATCAAGAATGACAACTCCCTGATGATTTTAGGTACATTTAGCTCAGTTTTAGTTAATTTGGTTCAGATTTCACTAAACTTAGCTAAGTAGCTAATTTCACAAAGCATCTCCCCATTAAGTCTTCCCATGCCTCAAAGTCTCCAGCTATAAAAAGAGAATCATTATCACTGGTTTGTCTCCAGATGACAGAGGCTTTAAATCACTGCCACCTGACATCTGGTTCACAGCCCATGAGGAGCTGCCAGACTGTCTTCAGCTCTGAGTGGATAATTATCCCCCAGTGCAGACACCACCAACTCAACTCCAAACACCCTTCTTCATCCCCAAAGTCTGGGCCTGGGCTGAGGGACACAGTCTGGTCCAGGACAGCCCAGGGACCTGGAAACCACTGCCATCTGCCAAAAATCAGCAGAAGACTGAAGCCTCAGAGGCTGTCAGGAGCAGGAAGTGCTTTACAACTGGAAAGAAAAAAAACAAACCACCAAACAGCTAAGGTAGGCAGCTAATGGAGAGGCTGCAACCTTAGAAGCCAGCAGAGATATCCAAACAATAGTATCTCAGCTCATACCCTCCTGGCAGCTGTAGACAGCAAGACCATGAGTTGGTCTATGCCCTCTAGTTCAGTCCAGCATCCCAGCCCATGCTGGAGACACTGGCTTTCATCCTTACCTCCACCATCCATTAGCTGCAGTCAGGAAGCAAGGAGGAGAAGGCAGGAGGTCAGCACAGCTCTGCACACACAGGAATCCTCTCTTCCTTCCCCAACAGGTGCCACTGCAGCACCTCAGGTGGGCACTAGGACCACACTGCTGTGCCAAGGCACCTCAGTTGAGGTAGGTATTTCATTTCATAGCCCATGTATGATGGTGAGTATGCTATTTTCTTCACAACTATTGCTTTTTCTCCTGTTTTGGGGGGTTTTATCTTCTCCCCCTCAGTTCACATTACAGCCATCATTTATCTCCACAGCACTGGCAGGCTGATTTACTGCCTTCATCAGCACAGCTCTGGCACAAGCTGGGTGAAAAAGGGACACATCAAGCTCAACACACAACAGGAGCCTGGCAGGACAAGAAGTAGGGACAGGGCAGAAAACCATCCCACAAACCAAGAGCACACCAACAGCACAATTTCCTTTATTCTCCTTCATCATGGCAAATCTGCAAGGATGAAGCAACATTGGAACAGACAGAAAGATGTCCTGCAGGTCACTCCTGGAAGATAGGAGGTTTGTGGCTGAGTGCTCTAGGAGCAGAGGAGATTTGGGCAAGATGGGTGGTTTTTTTTTTTTCCTCACCTTAATGAGGCAGCAGAGAAACCTGCTCCACATAGATCAACTCGTAGCATTTCTGCTAAGCACCTAGTTCACTTTCCCTCTCCTAATGAACAGCATGACAAGCTCCAAAAAAATCAATGGAGGCTCAGTGAACCCTGAGCAAAGCCTCTGTCAGTGCCCAGCCAGGTGTCCTCCCCACAGTGCTCTCCCTAACTGAAACTGACTGGGGAGCGATTAACCGACAGGTTTGCTAATGGCCACCCTGTCAGGAATCTTCTCAACAAGACTCCATGAAAGCAAGGCATGGAAACGAGTCATTTGTGGAGGTGCCAGCCTTCCCCAGTAATGCTGGCATAGAAAAGAGGGGATGCTGAAGCCACTGTGGTGCCTCTGGGTACCAGCCTTGGAACAGTCCCCAGCACATCCCCACAGAAAAGGAGGTTGGACTCAGCACCCTCTCACAGACACCTTTCAAAGCCCCAAGCCTCATGAGCTAAATCCAAGTCTTTATGGCCTGCTGGACACCACAGGTTTGGGGGCCAAATGAGAAGCACTGGGACACCTTTGAGACAAGTCACCCACCTGAAACATCTGAAATTAAGCAGGGGAAAGACAACATGGCCTCTGGGGATGGGGAAGAGCCAAACAAGGAAAGCAGGGTACCAAGAAGCTGCTTTTGGCTCTTTTCCCTAGAAAGGAGTTGGACTTGATGATCCTTGTGAGCCCTTCCCAATTCAGGATATTCTATGAATCTCTGAAGCCCTCCACAAGGCACTTGTCTCCCTGTCTTATTTCATGACTCTGACTCATTCACTCTGTTTTGTTTGTTTAAAAACTGTTGTTACTTATGAGAAAACAGGAGGTGGGCAGAGCAGGAGGGATGTAACTCTGCCTCTGAATCTCCTGCCTGGAGGGGCTTCACACTCTATTCAACTCGGCATCCGTGATTTAATCACCGGTGCAATGCTACTGCAAACAGCAGCAGACAGCAAAGCCTGCAGGAGTAATGCTCACTCTAACAGCATGAATATTAAGGGCATTTAACAGCCCTTGTAATCACACTGTGGTTCCTTGCAAGAGCACAGCCTGGCAGCACAAGGGAAGGCGTTAAACCAGGCTGCTGGGCTATCAAACTTTGCCATGCTCCTTAGGCACCCGAAATCAGCCCCATTTACAGAACAGTGAGTGCTGGCTTCCCAGTACATCCTCTCCAAACCAAATACCGTGTGGCAAAAAGCCCTTCAGCACATGCTGGGATGAACTGGGTGGCTTTAAAGGCTCCTTCAGGGAAAGCTGGCTCTATGTGGAATTTGGGTCCCTGTAACACGGAACAAACATTAAGACCATCAACAAATGAACTTTCTGTACCTTCGTTTGAGGCTTTGGGAAAGGATGACAGGGGAGGAAAAGAAATACTGAGTGTGACCACGTGTTTAGCTGCACCTCAGAACTAAGAGATGTATTGTACTTTTCAGGTCAAGTCAGGTCTATTCTCCAAAGACAAATATCCCCAGCTTATACTCTTTAAAGTTTTTTATTCTTTCACTGGATTAATATCATCCTGGAAAGTTCCCTGCGACTGTGATGCAGAAATGGCCAGTTATCTCTTGCTGCCTACTGTAATAAAATGCTTGTGAAATATAGCCACTCCTGGCCCACAGACTGGAAACACAGTTTCTGGAAATAAGGAAAAGAAGTGGGAATTCATCTGCTTTATCTCCCAAATACAGTAATGGCTGCTAGCTCTGCGTGAAGATGGGGAGAGCATCTTGAGCCTCAACCCTGCATTGAGAAAGAGAGATGCTGGCTTGCCCAAGGCCATACGTACAGGTGGTGCTATTGCACAAACTGGTGTAAATACCAGGAGATCTGCATCAAAACTTACTTTCATCCCAGTTGATATGTAGCTACAGAAATTCAGAATTGTTTGTCTGTGAGACAGTGCAGGCAGTTTTCAGCTGGACTAACACATGGCCAGGTACTCTCACCTTCCTGTTTGCCTCTGCACTAGAGGGAAAGGAAATAAACACCTGAAAGGTCCTTCCTTCTCCAAGCTCTGGGGGTGGGACTTCCAATTGGGCAGATGAAAGCCTCTCTAATGGGCTCAGGTATTTCACTTTCCCCCTAAGAACATCACCAAACCAGGCAAGTGAGAAGCCTTTGCAAAACCCCATTTTGCAAATACCTGACACTTCCTAAGACTGTAGCTCCTGAAGTCTCAGCAGATTTCAGGCTGCTTGTAAGACTTGATCTTCTCACCATTTCCTAGTGCCACCTTTGCAGGGGGAGATGTACACCCTTACTTATCCAAGAGCTGTGAAAACACAATTGTTACTGCTCTTGAAACCACTGGCTGCCACAGCATCAAGCAGAACAGAAAAGTCTCCATGGAAGTGCACTGTCTTCCATCTAAGGCCTTGGAGGCAGCAGGGAGCAGTAAGGAGTAAAACAGATGCTTGAAAAGGGAGCAGAGGCTAATCCAGCATGCTGTGAAAGTACAGTACTCTGCTACATCATTGCACTGGGCAGGATTCAAACTGCATCCTCTTTACGAGGGGCTAAATTAAAGTGGTGATGGTACAACAGCACATTTCATTTTAAAACCTCAGCCCTGGTCTTCAAACATCTAGAACAATGTTTTTGTGAGTACTTAATTATATGATAAGAAATATCCAAACTTAGGGGAGAAAAGGCAAATTGACTTTCTTTCTGACTTCCCAGAATTTCAACCTCACAGCAGAATTGCTGGTAATGGCTTCCCAAGCCATGTGCCATCCTTCTGCCACAGCAAGCTCTCCATCCATCCCTCTGTTCCTTGCTCCATGCTATGGCAGCAGAGCAGGGAGAACTGGTGCTGGCCAGTCCCAAGCAATGATTGTCATCTCTTCCATCCCCCCAAAAAATTGGCTTCTCCCATGCCATAGCCAACGGACAGGACTAGCAGGGCACTGCTGGCTGAGCACCCATCCCCAAAGGCTGCATGATGGTCGGTTCTCTGCTCTCTCAGGAGACCCAAATCAGGGATCTTCCTGCAGGATGGGAGGGCAGGGCAGGAGGGGACTCTTCACCAAGCATTTCATGAAACCACAAGGCACACACTGTACACAGCCTCCACACAGGACACGGTTTGACTCTGAGAGTTACAGGGATATTCACCCGGTTTGGTCCCAGCCACAGGAGCAGATGGCTGGTTAATGCATGTTTCAGTCTCTCTCTCTCTAAATTACACCACATCATTGTCCTGGGAAAATGCAATGAGCATTATAAACACCACAGCTCTTCCCTGCTTCCTCCCTGTCCAGCTCTGCTCCTGCTGAAAGGCAGAATCATGAGACATGACATCTTCCCTCCCAGTTCAGCTCCCAGACACCAGCTCCAGCAGCCCCCTCCCACATCTTCCTACTGCCCACTCTGCTGAAAGAAAACCCACTCACTTTCCCCAAACAGACCTCAAGTTTCACATTTTGGCTGTGCACAGCCAAAGTGCAAAGGGGCTGCACCCCAAACATCCTCCGAGGCAGATCTTAGGGGATATTATCCCATCTTGAAGGAACCTGAATCAACTCATTGGATACAGCAGATGACTCTAGCTCAGAGGAAAAAAACCTCTTTAAAAAAGATTATTTAGGAAAAAAAAAAAATCAATATGTAATAAAAAGAAGTGACCCCAGCCATTGAAAATGAGCCTGTTCACACCTCTAAGTCCTTCCTCCCATCTTTTCTCCAGCTCACCTAACGACAAGCAACTAAAAACCCAACTGACAAGAAAGAAAAAGGATAAGCAGGAATTCCTCCCTGGCCTGGGGGGGGCTGCAACCTAGCCCTGTGCCACTGAACACATTTGTGTCTTATTTGAGAGCTGGGTGCCTCTAGAACGTGTTATGAGGTGTGTTTGTAATCAGCAGATGCCAACAGTGGTCCTTGAGGGGGAAATGGTGTGTGTCTACGTGCAGGCAAAGCTATTTAGAAAGCCAAGACAAAGCAGCCTTTCTTTCCCTGCTTGGGCCAAATTACATCTTTTGGACTTATTCCTTCAATGGTTTACAAAAAAAAAAATCCATCTCTATTTCCTTGGCTCTGTGAATAATATTTAGAGAATAGAAGGTGATTTCAGAGCTTGCTTGCTTGGTTTTGCACCACGTGATCCCTGTTCTCCTCATATCACTTTCCAATCAGGCTTATTGTTGGCAGTTCCACTAGAAAACCAAGGAGGGAAAGGCTAAAACAGCCACACTTGAAATAGAGAGCAAAAAAAAATAAAAATAATAAAAAATAAGAAGAAAAATAATCTATCTTTCCTTTGTCTCTCAGCCTGATCTGAAAATGAACCTGTTTTGTTTCTCAATCAGTTCTTTTCTGGCACCACACTTCCTGCAGTCCTTTCCGAGATGAGATGCAATCATTAGCTCACTTGCTCCTCCAAATAATAACACAAAGCCAGAGCTCAAGCTGCTTTGCAGCAAATCACCACTAATCTCTCTATGTGTGGCACAGCAGGGTTTGGCAGGGCCCCCCCCCAGATGCCACCAACAATGCCTCTGCATCCCTTCTGACTGGGGACACTCCACAACTCAGTGCCACATTCCCCCCACCCTCCCCAGAGAAATGAAACTGGCACACTGCCCCTTCCTAAAATGCTTCTCTGTGACATGCAAAGGACCACTGCACCTCTCTCACTCCCTCAGGTCTCCAGAAAGGGTTAATTAAGCCTCATAAGGAGTTTCCAAACAGCAGGATTGAAGACAATCTATTAGCACTACTAAATCCACCTCCATAAACAAAGCAGTGAACTCCTGCTGAACCTGTCACCACTGATCATTTTCTGAAGGCACAGGTTAAGGATGAGAAATCCTCCTCCTCCCAGCACCCTGATGCCATGGACAACCAGAGCCTGAGCTCCCCCACCCAGGACACTCATTCCACATGTGGCTTCCCAGGTACCCCACAGACTGATCCATCCAGTCCTAGGGCTGCCCTTCCCACCTGAACAGTGGCTATATGAGAAAACCTCTACCTAGGCAGCCCACTTTCCCCAACTCCTATGGAAATATGTAGGAAAAGTGGAGCAACACCGATTTAGATGAGCAGAAGATGGGGCCCCATGATCTCTTTGGCTCACTCTTCCTGTAACACTGACTCCTGCTGAGATTTTGGAACCAAAAAGGGGAAAGAGTGTGGGAAATCAATTTAATTGCAGCTTAGTAAGCAACTGTGCTAAGTGTTGCTGGCAAAATCTGAACACTTCACTGTGAGAGAAAGGGTGGGAAAATGGCTTTTTCACTGCACGGGAAAGTGGATTGAGAGCAAACCACCCTCCCCATCATCTGCTCCTCTTCCCCCTTCCTACTTTAAACAGGAGGAAGCCAGCAAGAAACACCAGCAATCTCCCTCTCCTGCTACCCCAATTAATAGTCAATCCACTGCACCCTTTGTCATTAGGCTACACATAATTACCCCTTCACACAAACGACTTTCTTAAACAGATTCTACTTTTGCTTCCTCTGCAGATACATTCCCCATAATTGGTTTTATTGCACCAAATGCTCGGCTGCCCTCATGGAAGTGAACAGTTCTAACTGTGTTCCTCTCTCCCAGCTGCAGTAGGTTGCTTTTCCTTTTCCAGTTTCTCCCAAGCTTGCTTTTTCCACTGGTAAAGAGACTACAACACCCAGAAGTACCAAACTGGCATCCTCTGGGCTGTGCACACTGCTTAGGCATGTCCACAGACCCAAGAAAAATACTTGGGTCACAACATCTCTGCCCAGCTTGTATTCACCTACCCAGGGATTTGCCAGCCTGGGACAATGCCACACTTGCATTTAGACAGGTTTCTATGATGGCTCTGTTTCACAGAATATCCTGAATTGGAAGGGACCCACAAGGATCATCCAGTCTAACTCCTGTCTATAACCCAAAGTCCCCTGCAGCCATCCCCTGTGCAAGTTCCCCCTGCTTACAGGCAGGCACAGATCACACTGCAGAACCAGAGTTAAGAGATGTCTGAGCAGAACAAAGCAAACCCAGCCAAAACAGGCCCTTGGCCACGAGCACATCAAAATCAATCAAGATGATGTTCTCTTACCAGGGAAAGTAAAAGTGAGGAAGAGAAAACAGCCTGGGGTTTTGAGGAAATAACACACCTCTGTACACATCTGAGGTGGCAAGAGGATAAATAAGAAAGAACATCTTGATCCCTGACAGTCAGCACCTCTCTCAAGCATAGAAACACTTCACAATACACATGCTGTGTCTATGGCACCTCAGCACTGACACACAAAGCTGATTTTGGAGACCTCCCTACTCAAAAGCAGGACTTTCAAGCCCACTCTTAAAAGTCATCAAGGGCTCACTGCCCACAGTCCAGACCTGAGCCCTCCTAAAAACCCAGCTGCAGAGGCAAGGACTTTGATCCCTTCCCTATCACCTACCAAGGGGATGCTGCCACACCACACCATGCCAGCCAGCAAAGGATGTTGCAGCCCAGAGCAATCCTGCTGGCAGTGTGCAGGGTGCTCCATAGGAACCTTGTCAGGAGAAGAGGATTACAAAACAGACCACAACATCCCACAGTCGTGAATCCTTGCAACCCCTCCCTTCTTCTCTGATTTCTTTTTTTAAAGCACCAAGCTAGGAAAGGCACCTGGACATCCTGATGTTCACCATTTTGCAAAGCAAACAGGTCTTGTTTAATCAATATTTATGTCTCCATCAGTCACAGCTGCAGCACAGAGCTCCACCAGAAAGTAATGGGAGTAAAAAACAACAACCAAAAAAAAAAATCACTCATTGCAATTACCAGTGAAAAATTAACAGGGTTTTCATTGACTGGTTTATCCTTTCAGAGGTATCTCAGAGCTCCTTAATGCCCAGTGGGTAGATTAATTAAATTAGATCTACAAGGCAGGCTGCTCACTGTTCTTCTACAGCCAGTTTAGTATCTGAAGTGACTGGGTGCTGACTTTGGCAGGACTTCTCACTTCACTCCTGCTCCATGAGGATGAAGGTATTTGTACAAGGAGGTGGCCATGCTGAGAAAACCTCTCCATTTCAAGCCCACTAGAAGGGAGGCAAGTACCCATTGATGTACCAGACCTAAGCCATGTGATCCCACAGACAAGGACAGGTTGGGCATGGTTTCCTGTTTTGTATTTCCACAACCATCATTAATAGATATACCAGTAGGAGAAAGCAACTGGATTTCATCCCACCTCCTGCACCAGAAAAGTTTTAGACAGCCTGGAAAGTCTGGGTTTTCTCCTACAGATTTCAGAGGGAGATTTCACCAGCAAAGCATGACAAAAGTTTCTCATCTCTCCCACTCTGGACCTACCCCCAGCCAATATGAGCTTCCCTGGCATTAAACTCTCTTGCCTCATTTCTGACAGCTTTGCCACTTTAGCCCCTTAACTGTTAATATCTGAATTTTTGCAGGATACACAGTTATTTTAATCTGTTAAGCAGTTCTTCTGCTATGAAACTGACAGGAATGTAATATCTGGAGACTGTCAGCTGAGCTCCAGGTGCTGACACTTTCTAGATGGCAATGATGCAGAAGGAAGCACAGGCTGGTGCAAGGCACACAAGCGCAAAGCTGGCAAGCATCCTTTCACATCAAGGTCGAATCCTGCAGGGTGCTGAACACCTCCGAGCACTTTGAGCACGCAGCAAGGGTGCTGAGCCTTTTATTATCTCCCAGAAGCCATACCAGCTGCATTTCAATACCCTCAGAAAGGAGCTGTTGAATTGCAAACAAGACTAGCACGAGTCAAGCTAGCACAACTAGCACAAGTCAAGTATTATCAGGTCACTCTTTTCAATAAAAGGAACTTTTCCTCCATAGCTTTTCTCCTGCAATTCAGCCCACAATGGACACACTTTCCCTCCAGAGGCTGTCAGCTGTGCTTCAGCCATTCACCACAGGGAGCAAGCCAGTGTGCAAGAGGGACTTAAGAGAAATAAAAACCCCAAACCCAACAAAACACCTTCCTGCAAGCACTGCTGGTCACAAGCATCAGAGCCTAGTCCCCCTGCCAGCCCCTCACTGCTGCAGGGCTCTGCTACACAGCCAGGTCCCCACTTCGGTCTGAAATGGATTCACCAGCTGAAGGAGAGTAGATAATCAAGGGGTTGTCATCTACTCCTCTCCTGCTCCCTGGTCAGCATGCCCCACGGCCATGTAGCTGCAGCCTGCCCCCAGGGCACAGGCACGCTAGCAAAACATTGCTGCAGAGCCAACCACACGTATTCCTCCCAAATCAATTTGGGCATTTGCTCATAATTAATCCTGCATATCAGTTCCTCTCCTTATTTCTTAATGTGATTAAGCTATTAATCTGCACATTCCATCCCCTTCCCAAAGCAAAGGGCGCCATCAGAGGGAGCCAGGGGAGATGTGGGAGGTAGCACGAGGCCACAAACCCAGATTCCTGGAGCACATGCCAAGCCTCAACGCTTGCCTGTGTGACTTCAGGTGGGTCACTGGCAGCCTGATTTTCCCAGAGGGTTGAGGAAATCCAATTCCTCTGGAGTCAATGACAGCCAGAAGGATACAAAGTTCAATTAACCTCTCCGGGTCCCAGTTTATCCAGCCAGAAAACTGCTGGGAGACAGGCTGGAACTAATTAATGCTGTCAAAGTATTTCAAAACCCTCCACCAAAAGTCAAGGAGGGCAGGAGGCATCAACGAGTCCCAGTTGATCCATAACCCCCAGCCAGCTCCACTTCCTTACACCCTCATCCTTCAGACTCAGCTTTTCTGTAGGCTGAGCCCATAGCTTTTAAGCAGTCACCCAGCTGGGCCTCAGGGGTAATACATCCTGGCAGAGGCAGGAACCCAGCTACAGCTCCTCTCCCCAGCCAGTTTTATAAATGGTGAGGAAAGGGCAAGTCTTGCTCACTGCACTAATAGGGCTTGATCTGCCCTTTGGAAAAGGGAGAAAAAACCCAAACCCAAAGCGACAGCAGTAATAACAGCACTGGACGGGGCTGGGAAGTTGTCCCAGGAACAGCTTCACAGTCCTAAAGGAAGCAAGTTATTTTCTTCCATACTCTACCAGCCCTGCAAGGTTACTACACCCCATAGCCAGGAGGGAGTCCCACACCCTAAAATCCAGCCTCAACCTGCTCCAGCTGCCCTGGCATGTGCTGCCCGCAGCAAGGGGCAGGGAGAAGGAGGATGAGGGAAATGAGGTGACAGGGATTGAGGTAAGCAAGGACTAGCAAGAAGAGGGGTTCTATGAGCAGACCTGCTATACCAGGCAGCAGTGACACACACGGAGATGGGATTACAGGGGAAAAAAGGGGGAGGAAAAAGGGGGGAAGTGAAGCCAAGTTAATTACAAAAGATGGCTGCTCCTACCCTCTTTGGGCATGAGCAGCTTGGGAAAGCTCAACTACCTCCATCAGAACTGCCATGCACATTTGCCTCTGCCAAGGCCACAAGATGCCAAGCTGCCAGCACATTTTGGGGGCAAGCAAGGCTTAAAGACCACTGTGGAGCCCTCTGTACCCAGGATTCGCTCCTTGGAGACCTTACCAACCCCAACATAGGGTTCTCCAGCTGTAGAAAAAACATCAGACTTCCTTTGGGAAGCTGAGCACTGAATCTGGCACAGGATTTGGGGTAAAGGGTGAGGAGGGGGACAGCCCAAAAGAACAGGGATGGACAGGAAAGCCCTTCACATAGCCGAGGGTGGCAGCTCCACAGGCAGCAGCTCTGCTGCTGGCCCTCAGCAAACCACCAACTCGCCACAGCCAGTCGGCAAGCTCGGGCACCATGGGCTTCCAGCATCGGACAGACGCATGCCATGAGCCCTGCCAGGAGACAGGCACAGGCAGGAGGAGGCATTACCAGCTGGAGCCTAACTAGAAGGGTCTAAAGGTTAAATCCACATGAGGCATGATATATGGTGTGCATATGGCTGCAGAAATAAAGCTTGACTGAGAAAAAAGGCAGAAGGGAAGGGGGAAGGAGGGGGCTAAAAATAAAAAACCATGTCAGAAAATGCTGCCAGGAAAGGTGAAGTGGATTTGCTCCATTTCTGCACCAGAGGTGTGTTACAAAGTTTGCACTGTCTTCAGCAACCTACTACCTCCACTTGTTTCTGAAGCAATTTGGGAGGACAACTCTAACTGCTCAAGTTTTCAGCAGCAGCAGCCAGCCTCACTGGCCAGGGGAATGGGACACACCACCAGGCTCCTCTCTGGACAGTAGCATCCCTGCCTCTGGTACCCAACTCAGCTCTGCAGCTGTTCAGAGGAGTTAACCAAAGTGACACCACATCCCTATGCTCACAAACAGCTTAGAATTCACACCACTCAAAAGTGGTTTCCAAAGCCAAAAAATGGAATGCACAACAACAAAAAAAAAGAACCTGCACTCTATGGATCTCGAGGGGATGCAACTGTTTTGATGGAAAATCCAGAGGAAATGAAGAAGAGGCAATTTTAGCAGTCAAATCACTGGAGTTATGGCATCTTGGCAGTTGCAGCTTCAAAACTTGAGGCCTGATCCTGTACAACAGAAATTTACTTCCCCATCTGTTGGAGCCCAGCCTGCCCCCTAACAAGCATGAGTAACCTGCACCTCAGGGTGGGGGAGGCCTTGAGCAGGAGGGGAGAGTCAACATGGACTGCAAAATGACAGCAATTCAGCTGCAGCTGGTGCTAAGTGAGAAGCAAGGTTCATTTCAAGGAGAATACAGGGGCTCATGACAAACAGGAGAGGTCTTATTTTGCCATTTTTAAGAACATGGTTCTGATAGAAACCTATTGATACCAAAGCATAGTTATGTTTAAGAAAGCACTTGTCTTCTTTGTTTTCAGTGACTTATTACCTTCCCATACCTAAATAAATAAATAAATGTATATTTCATTATTTTGGGGTCTGAAATTACATAAGATTCATTACCCTTTGCTAGAATTGAAAGATTTCTGAAAGTCTGAAAAAACCTCCTCAATCATTTTTATGTTAAAAAAAAGGGAAAACCAATAATTCCTCCAGATGGAAAAATCAAAGCAAGCTTTACGAGTTCTGACTTTTTTTTCTCTCTCCAATCAGGTCATTAATTCAGCTGCAGAGGTGACACACACATTAGACTCTTCAAAGACCTGCACAAGACATACAGCTGCCATATGTCATGGGCCAAACATTCAGTTGGGCATCACTGGTGCAAAAGAAGAGGCCGAGGGCTCGCATTTTGCCTCTGCCACTGTAACCCTTGATCTCAGCAGATTTTCCAAGACCTGGGCTCTAACCCCAATTAATTTATTCAAGATTTACAACGGTATAATCTAATCCACGTGCTTCGGAAAGTTAACCTCTGGCTAAGCTCAGGCCACTCTCTGCCATTAAGAGAGAAGAGAATGCAGGACCTTGTTCAAAGGAAGCTGCTTGCAGCTCCCCCGCTCTTCACAGTGTTTGGGCACTGAAACTCCTCGGTCTCACTCCCTGTGTCGGGAGGAAATGCTCTTTGCATCTCTCCCATGCACTCTGGGGACTCAAATGTGACACAGAAACACACCAACTGCAAACACTCCCTTCTTCCACCCTGGTCGAAACTTACAACAGTGCAACACTCCAACCCACACCTTGCCTTCATACAAAACCAGAAATGCAAACCCTCAGCGATTTAATCCTGGTGATGGACTCTGCCAGCCCGCGTGCCCCAACCGCCGACCACTTCAACACTCTCCTTCTGCTCCTCTCTCGTTTCGGCCAGAAGACAGGACGGACAAGTCCTTCTTCTTTAGGAGGGGGCTCGGAAACACCGCATGACCCATGGGCCAAAGGAGTCCCCTCGCCCCCGGGCCAGGTAGCCCGTCCCTCACGCGTGATTCAAAACACTCGTTTCGTTTCCGTGGGGTTCCCGGGAACCCAAGGCTCGAAGTTGGCGGCGAGGCTGGCAGAGGGCTGCTCCTACCACAGCCCCTGCCATCCCCGGCAGCACTCACAGCTCCGGGAGCCACGACGGCTGTGTCCCCGGCGAGAAAGGGCGAGTTGAGGGGGCTGACGGCTGGGACTGCCGCTGTCCGAGGGGGCACAGCGTCTGGGAAGAGGGATTCATTCACCGGGGCAGGAGCTTTCATGTCTAAGTAAAGGGTCCCACCACCCACCGCTGGCACAAAGCCAGCGCAAAACGAGGACCGCGATGGGGTAGGGAACCCGAAAACCGTCGGGAACTTTTGTCCCGGGCGGAGGCAGCGCACCAGCGGCGCAGACCCCACCGCCCCCCTCCTTACCTCCAGTGTGCGCTTCTCGGCTCCCGTCGCCTCCAACTTCTTCCTCGCCCCAAAAAAGAAGAAGAGGAGGAGGGCGGTAAGCCAGAGCACCCCCAGCAGAGACAGCGCCAGCCGCCGCGTCGGCCGCCTCATCCTCAGGAGGGGCGGGTAAAGTACGGCTGGGGAGGACGAAGAGCCGAGGAGGAAGCGCAGTGGGCACCTTCGGGAGAGGCGCTTAGGCGGGCAGAAAGGTCTCGCCCGCCCGCCTCGGAGCCAGCGATGCGAGTCCCGGGCTCTGCATGCTCTGCAGGCGAGGAGGAAGAGGAGGAGGCGCCGGGAGGAGGGGGCTGGAGCCGGAGCCGCTCGCCGTGGGTAGGTGCAGCGCGCAGCCAGCCAGGCTGGCACCCCGGGCCCGGCGGGGTTGCTGCGGGGCCGCGCCGCTGCCCTGCCAGCTCCGCCTGGGACCGCACCGCGCCGGCGGGGCTGTGGCCGCCCGGGGACGGGGACACCGAGCGCACCGTTTGGGCGGGGTGGGGAGGCGGTAACCCATGGTGTAGTCTAATCTCTCTCCCCTCCCACGCACCGTGCGTGGGTCTAGGCAGCTTCCCGAGCCGAGCTCGAAAGGATGCGCGGGGCCGCGCCGTGCGAAGTTGGCCCGGGCAGGCCCTAGTCCCCGTCTCGATCCTCCTTCGGCTCCGGGGCGAGAGGAGGTTACCATTCAACAACACACAGAGGAGGCTCAGACATGACGGGAAGATTAATTTATCCAATTGAAACAGCAGGGGGAATTCAGGTAGGAGGAATTTAATTACTGGATTTGGAAGGGGAGATGCGAGTCTCCAGAGCTGTCAAGAGCACTTAAAAAATAAAATCATAATCATCAGCTGTTGGTATGCTGGCAGCAGCTGAGTGCCGCGCTGTGGTCCTGTGAGGGTGGCCCTCAGCCACCATCCCTGTTCAGGGGGTGTTCCCTACTGGCACAACACAAGGCAGCCACAGTGAGGATGACAGATCTTCCTAAGGGGATAAAAAAAACAAGATTAAAACTCCAGAAAAGAGCTGCCTCATCTACCTGTCCCTGCTCACCTGCCTGACTCGCAGCTCTCCCAATCCTGCCACTAACAAGCAATGCAGAAGCTGAGCAATTGCTCGCAGAAAGCATTAGAGAATAAAATAAGTATTGGAGCAGATGTGAGTCATTCATGTTAGTACAAAAACTATAGAACAAACCCCATAAAACCAGGAATCCATGCATAAAGTGACATATGGAATGAACTGGAGAGATGTCAAATGCACGTGTTGTAAACAGCCTCTCCTATGCATTTCCCACGCTCTCTTCCTGGTTTTATTATTTCTTGCAGTTGTTTTCTGTCACCTACTAATTTAGCATTCATGATCATCATCCTCTGTTCTTCTCTGATTTATTTCCAGGGCTCAGTAAGCCCTTCTCCCCTAACATAATCCATGCTTCTCAGGCCCAACATTCACAGGAAGATGCCCAGATAAAAATTTCATTAGCATCTACATAAAGGGACATTTCTCTTTCTTTGTTTTAAAGCCATCTGACTTTGAAACACCCTTACCACAACGATGAAATCCAAGTCCAGTGGGCAGGCTTATGCTGAACTTTGCTTTACAATAACAGCAGCAGCACAGCCAAGCAGGAACAGAACTAACTTGCCAGGATGAGAGCGAAAAATCCATGTGCAGTGGTGAGCCAACAGCCCAGTATCATGTGGGAAGCCCACACCAGCCTGAAAATGGCTCTTCTTCTTCCCATGGTATGCATCATTTGTCATGACAATTAATCTTCCTCAGCCCTGGACTAGGGGTATCTGAACCACAGTGCTGTAGCTCTCCCACTATGTGGTGTCTCTGACCAACCTGAAGGACACAGGTGTTCTTCACTTCCCCAAACTGTTGCTTTATGCTTTCTCCTTAGAGCTGAGGTGGAGCACCTGAGCAACTTCAGCACCTGAGGCACATCAGTGGTGGCTTTTCACAGGGCTTACAGTTGCTTTCTTCCCTTGTGCTTACCTCAGCTGTTGGTATGCTGGTTACTGTCTCTCACATACCTCCCTCTAGCCCCTTTGGAGCATGAATGGCTTTCTGGTCAAAAAGATAATCTTTGTCACAAGTAGAAAGTAGCTGGTGGTGTTTTCCTGGCTGGGATGAAATGACCTTGTCTGCTGTTACGCAGCATTCCTCTGACACGTTTACACAGGGTGCTGAGCTCTTCCTGCCAGGCTAGGAGAGCTTTTCCAGATAAAGGCACCTGGGGATTGTTATCATTCATAGCTGGATTTAAAACCTCATCTTTTTTTTTTTGTAGGTCAGCACAAGTTACTACAAATTATAGAGAGGAAATAGAGAAAATATCAGGGAAATATGTTACAAATTAGATTACAGGTAAGGTAAGAAATGAGTTGAACCTGACAAATATGCAATCAGATAATGCTATCTTAATACCTTGAGAAACGACTCCCTCTGCTGAGGGAAAGCTTTCGTGGCAGGGCTTGATGCCACGGTGAATAACTCACTGAAGTAACAGGCAGAGGCCTGACTCTTCCCCACTGGCACCACTGTGGAGGGTGATTCCTCCAGCACAGCAGGGACACTGGACAAAAACAGCCTGATGGCTGCTCTGCACAGGGTTCCCATGATGAGAGAGGAGATTCAAGGAGCTCTAGCAACGCATGCAATCTGTGAAAAAGACCTGACCACCTGCATGTCTGCTGGGACAGATAACATTTTAGGGGTTTACATGTTGTAAACAACCTCTTCTTTCCCACACGCTCTTCTTGGTGTTTAAAAAGCATCTAGATGTACTTCGGGATGTGGTTTAGTGGCATGGTGGTGACAGGTTGATGGTTGGACTTGATGATCTTGGAGGTCTCTTGCAACCTTACTGATTCTGTGAATAGATGATGGTAACAGGAAATTTAAGACAAGAGTACAAATCTGTAGGTTCAGAGTTCCTGGAAGTCATAGACTCTCAGAGACTTCTGTATAAATCCTACTGTGATTCCATTAAAACCATGGCAATAAAAAATCTTCTGTTGTATTATTGATACTCATATCTTCCCCAGTTTTCTAACTTTCCATCTGCTAATCTCAAATGCTTCACCAGTAAGGTCCTTAACAGCCTACCTGGCTTGGGAAAAGAGGCTAATACACAAGTTTCTCTCCCACCCCTGGAACAGGGTGTGCTACACTTACTGAATTTAAACCACATTGAGGACAGGGCCAGGAGAGGAGGGAGAGCACATCAAGCTGCTCCCAAATAGCTGTTTTGCTAAGTGCTGAGCCTTGGCATGTTTCCCAAGAAGCCCAGCTGTTCCTCATCACCCAGAAGCTGAGCTGCCAGCCTGGGTGCAGGGCTCCCAGGAGGGCAAGCCAACACATGCCTCTGGCCCAGGCACCCCAACAGCCCTGCCCTGCTCACAGAGTATGACTCAGAAATGTTACTTGGCTAGGGGTGGAGCTGTGCTTCCAATGCAGTCATGTCAGTGACTCTTCCAGGTTTATATTTAATACAGGAACAAAAATCCATTTTTGGATCTGCAGCTGTTCAAAAAGCCTCCAGGTTCCACAGTCTGTTCCTAATCCAGTCAATGTGGGCAGAAGAAGGGGAGAAGCCAGCAAGTCCTTTGCACAGCAAAGAAAGTTTGTTGCTTTGCCATGGGGGTTCACCATCTCTGCAATACTTGTCACCACCATGCCTTGGCCCTGTGGCATGTTGCTGCAAGTGTGTGTGTACTGTGCTGGTGATTCTTAGCCACAGCTACCATCACATATAGCCTTTTGGGTTGTGAGGACTGTGTCACCTCACACAGTACTCTACTGTCTCAAAAAACAGGTTCCATGAAAGCTGTTGAAGCTGCTGTGAACATTATCCCACATTTCTATGGCAGGTAAACTCTGCCTTAGCTTTTGTTCTGTAATGGGAGCAAAAAGAAGACCTGTGCTTATACAGAACAATGTTCTCCCTGGGAGCCCTCAGACAGAGAAGGCCACAAATGTTAGAGGCAGCTCTAACCTAATACCAGGAGAATTGTAAGTTAAAGTTCTTTTAAAAAGAAAAAGCTTTATAGTTGGCTGTCTCCTTCCCCTCAATGAGATAACAGAACTGTAGCTTGTCCTACATCTGCAGCCTAAACTGGAGGGTCAAACATGAAGTTAGAAAGCACTCACCTTCTCCACTTGGACAATAATATCACTGCATTTCCTCACCTATTGCTGCAATTGGAAAGGGAAACAGAGGAATTCTTTGCAGGCTTTTTGCCTTGGAGTTGCAAACAGATCTTTTTCAGTAACTGTAAAGAAATTTTTTTCTTTTTAATTAAACTACAAGCTTTCTTCTCTAGCAAAACTTTCTGTGATGGCATCTCCAGTTAATTAAAGGTTTAAGCTATCAGGAAATGCTATGCATTAAAAAAAAAAAAGAAAGAAAAAAAAAGAAGAAAAGCTACTTCAACAGCATTTGTTAATTGGAGTTCTCATCAAGTCAGCTGCAGGAACACAAGCTGTTCCCTGAGTAGATGGGCACCAGCATGCTTCCAAACATTCACCTGCCATTTCTACAAGTCAGGCTTCCACCTTCACCCTAGATTGTATGGCACCAATGGATGAGGCAGTGCTGGGCTCCCTCACCATTCAGTCACATGCAAAGACTTCTCCATAGCAAGACTGGGGAAGGTGGGGGGGAACCCTTGCCTACCAAAAGCTATTATATCTTGCATCTTCAGCAACTGCCATCAAATGGCCACCCACTTGCACTTACATACAATTCACATTCCCCCCAGTCTTTGTATCCACTTGCTGAAGCAGGTTTTGTCTGGATTAGGTGCAGTGTTTTTACTGGCTCCCAGCATCTCCAGGTGCCCCATGGTGTCAGTACAAGCAGGTGTGGGAACAAGGGCCAGAGAAATGGGAGGTTTGAAGGGTTCACACTGACCTCAGCATGTGGCACAATAACAGATCCCTCAGACAGTGCTCACCCACTGTGACCACCTTCAGTACTGTTCACTGGTTGGTTTTGACCAGCCCTGCTTTTGTGTAGTTTATTGCCATGATGGAGTTCAGTTTTCTGGGTCCTGTCTGCATCCAGATGTCTCTGATAGTTGATAGTCTCTCATGGTGTTCCCCAACACAGGCATTTTTGGGGAAGAGTCTCTCGTGGTGTTCCCCAACACAGGCATTTTTGGGGAAGAGCTCATGGATAAGTAATGGCTGCTGATCCCACAGCCTGGGGTTTTTTTCAGCATTTTGGCAAGGTGGAAGCTATCAAGCTTCAGGTCACTGCATCAGCAACCAGTGGCAGCCAAAAAGAGCATTTGAAACAAAAGGCAGCAGATAGCTTTATGGGCCAAGTTGAAGCAAACATAGCACTTGGCAGATAATCTTCACCAGCAGCAACCAAGCCCATAAGGTCCCAGGCACACTGCAGTCCTCAGCACAGCTCTGGCAGGTACCCATGCTCCTGAGGGACCCCAGCACTTCTGAAACTGTACAGGGGAAGCAGAGCTGCTCAGCTGCCTTCCAAGAAGGTATGCTTCTGTGTGCACACATGCATAGCCACACACACTCCCATCCACCTCTAAGAAAGCAGAGAACCCTGCCATAGTTCAGTCCAAACACTTCTGTTCCTTTGAATATCATTTCTTTTAGGCAGCTGTAGGACTACATGCCTCACATTCAAGCCCATAATTGCAGTTTGGACAGGTGACACTCAACAGAATAATCAACAAGTCAGGTGATGGGTGAGAGAACACATTAGCCAAAATAAAGCTTTGTCCTTAAAGCACCTTTAATGCCTCTGTCCTTTTGTGTGCAGGTGTTTAAGCAGAGGTAAGAGCCAATTCTGTACTTCTCTAAGTGTGGCCCAAAGCCAACTGGGATTTGAGTATCTATTAACACAGCTGGCAAGATGTAATATTGCACCAGGTGTTTTGTGGGAAGAAGTGTTTTTACAGCTGCATGAAAAGTTTTACCCCCATCTTCCTCCTAGAAATTTTTTCATAGAAATAATGAACTGTTCATCCCTCCCCTCTCCTGAGGGACCCAAAAACTGAAGACTGTGAGCCACACACCACCTAATTTCTTAAGCTTTCATTCCCATTATTTAGGTGAAGTGTCCATGAAAAGACATTTCTTCCATATACAGTCTAAGACTTCAAGTATAAAGATGGAGTGATTTCTATTTGATCAAGCAAAAGCTCCAAGGGGCTAACACCTAAGTCCATATCTCCTTGAAAAGGACTTAAAAACAGTTACTCTGTGCAGAAAGAGTGCTTAACACCAAGATCTACACTTTTTCCATACCCATCTTTTCATGGGATCCAGGAAAACACACACAGTGCTACAAATCCTGCTCACCTGCAAGGGAACAACATTCTACCCTGAACATACCCAGGTGTATTAACATCTAGTTTCCCATCACCAAATCATTGCTGTTGGTTAGAATGCAAAGCAGCAGCTTGATTCCCCCAATAGCAGGACAAAATTTCAAGGCTGCTGTTTAGAAAACAAAGTAATGTTTAATTGCACACATTTGTTTTGCTGTTATTGAGCAAGAACAAGTTAGAAGCCCAACAGCATTATTTTTCCTTCTCTGCATAACACCTCATTAATGCATGCAAACCTGTTAGAATTTGTTAGTCCCAGAGGCCCTTGTTGAACCAGAACAATCAATAGATGCAAACAGAGCAGGTAAAGAGGCAATCAGGGTCCCAGAAAGTTGAAATATTTTCCATGAGGACACTGTAATAACTTCCCCTGAACAAGCATTTCAACAGCTGGTGCTATGAGCTAGGGGACATCCCAGGTAGGAGCAGCCCAGGTGAGATACATGAGGAAAGAAATGCATCTTGATTTAACTGGGCAGAGCAAAATGTGCTCTGACCAGCAAGTTGTGCTTCAGACAGCTTGGGCTATCCCATGCAGAAGAGGTATTTCAGATGGAGCTCTGCCTATTGGGCATAACTGGAGGAAACTACTCCAACATTTCAGGTTCTGATGTCCTTGCAGTAATGAGCACACAAACAGACAATGCATATGCATGAGAAGATAATTAAGAGTGGTAAAACCTGGAAGATTTTCAAACTCTATGGCAATTACCAATGTAAACATGCAAAAAAACCCTCAGATAGCCTTCTGCTCAAAGGGAAGTTATTATTCAAAGTGCCTTGCCTCATTATAGTTAGCTCCAGCTCAAACAGCAGGCTAGCAAGCAGGGGAGAACTGCCTTCTACTAGCAGCAGGTGCTCTCCCTGGGATGGAGGCAGGATGCTGACATCCTTCTGCTCTTGCCAAGGCATTGCAAACAATCCCAAAATACTTTGTTGGAACAGAAATAGAAAGCTGAGGGCACACACGACTGGCAGCTTGGGCTCCCCTGTTGGTCTTTGAGCCTCTCTGGTGAAGAACATTTATGGACAGGGAGCTACTCTGTGTAAATAGATTTACTAAATAAATGTGGTAATTATACTGAATATTATTCTGAGTAGGAATAGCAGCAGGGAAATGATTTGCATAAGAAATGGGGATTATTCATGTAAATGACTGTGTTATTTGTTTAAAGAAGAGATTAAGTCTTGCCTAAAGACCTAGAACTCAGCTATACAAAAAAGCTAACACTCAACCAGTATCTCATGCTTTCACTGTGCTCTGCCCACCTTTATTGAATTCATCTTTGCAGGACTACCTGTGTTTCTTTCATCAGTCCCTTTTGCTAAAGCTCAAACTCCTCTCAGTCCAGTGGATAGTTTATCTCCTCTAGGGAGCCTCTTTTGGCTGCCATGAAAGTACCTTCACAGGAATCCAGGTTTTTAATCTTGATTTCAGTGAGCTGAGCCTAGGAGGAGAAAGAGGAGCACTTTCTAGGTTTGAAGAGCTGTACAAAAAGCTTGACTTGGCAGGGTGTGTTGTTTCATTTTCTTCCATCTGCTGGATGCAAGAAGGGATTCATGTCCCAGGCTGGCTCTGCCCTGCACAATCCAGAAGCAGCCAGGTGTATCCTCAATTTTGGGGGGGCAATAGTAGGTCAGGGCAGGCTAGCATAGCCCTGCAGCCCCCAAGAGCTGGGCTACTGATGGAGACACCGTGGCCTGCCTCCCACCCCCCGTCTCACCCCGTGGCATGCTCACACTTGGAGTACTTTCACCCTTCTACCTCAGCAATGCAGAAAGGGTTGATCTCATTGCAACCACCTTCTGTTAACATCAGGACAGCCTCATCCCTCACCACAGTAATCCCAAGTTGAGGGTTATTCAGGAAGGGACAAACACTGACAATATAAAAAGCAGAAAGGCAGCCTTAACTGATGCTGCAGGACCTTCACCGTGCCACTCACCACTGCAAAACAGCCAGCTCAGCTCCTGGACCCATGCTGGGAAGGGCACAAGTTCTAGAGGAGGGCCACAAAGTTAATCAGGAAAGGTTGGATGAAGAAAGGCTGAGAGAGTTGAGGTTGTTCACCCTGGAGAAGAGAAGGCTCCAGGGATACCTTCTTGCATCCTTTCAGGACTTAAAGAGGGCCTATAAGAAAGATGGAGACAGACTTTTTAGCAGGACCTGCTGTGACAGGAGAAGGGGTGATGGTTTGAAACTAAAAGAGTATAGATTTAGACTAGATGTAAGGAAGACATTTTTTATAGTGAGTGTAGTGAAACATTGAAAGTGTTGCCCAGAGAGGTGGTACATGTCCTGGAAACATTCAAGGCCAGGTTGGATGGGGCTCTAAGCAACCTGGTCTAGTTAAAGATGTCCCTGGTGGGACTAGATGACCTTTAAAGGTCCCTTCCAACCCCAACCATTCTATGATTCTATGTGCCAAGTCTTTGGGGAGAAACACTCTCAGCTGATCTGAATTTTAATGTGTATGCAACAGTATATCTCAGACATAATCCCACCCCTCACATCCTCTGGAAACTCAGTGTTTAGCTGCAGAGGCAGGTGTCTTCTGCAGCCTCAGCACAGCCATCGCCAGCAGCCAGGCTGAAAGCACTCATGTCCTTAAGGCCCCATTTCTTACTCCTGAACTCCAGCTCTTCATCAGCACACAGCTGCTTTCAAGCAATAAGTGGTTTATGTCTAGCTGCAGCATATTTATGAGAAAGAAATCTTGCTTTTACCTGAGGACAAAAAAGCTGCTTTAGAGCAACTACCTCTTTCATTTCATCTCGCTTAATGAGCACCAGCTATGGACATCCTTCTTGTAGGCTCCTTTGCAGGAGCATGAGGATCTCCACTTGTTTCCTCAGGGTGCTTTGCTCTTAACCCTTCCCTCCCTTTACATAAGATACATACATGATTTATTGGAAAAAAATGGCTCTTCTGAAAATATGACTCTTCATAGCAATCCACATTCTGGGTCTTTTGGATCTGAAAATATAACAATTGCCCATGGTTCACAGTAAATATTCCATCAAATGCACTTCATGAGAAAACTGCATTTTCAATTACATGTTTTCCTAATAGAGATCTCCTGTGCTAGATTATGAGAGAAAATTTTCCTCCTCAGCAGCAGTAGTAAAGTCCATTTCCATTTTCTCACAAAACAGCTGAAAATTTGTACAAAACACAACTTTGGTTTTAACCTGACTCTTACCATAAATTTGGGCTCCAAGTACAACCTGACCATCCAGCTATAACATTATAATGAAAAGGGGATGTGTAATTCACCCAAGAATAGTTTTCTATGGCACTTCTCACCACTTCTTCAACAACAAAAAATTAGGAGATAAGCCCAGACAGAGATCCCTTCTTCTGCCTGGTATCTGCAGCCACCATAACACCAAGTAGGTGCTTTGCAAGTGGCATCAGTCTCTGGCACTGGCAGGCTGGGTAGAATTAGTCAGGATTTTGTAGTTTTTTTCCTTTATCTGTGGAATGTCAGCTTCCTACATTACATAGCTGAAGTGAGCAAAACAAAGGTCTGCCTGCATTGGAAGGGAGCACGATGGAGACATTCATTTCTCCAGAATAGGTAGTGTAACAAATCAATCCTGACTGCACTGATAAATTGAACTTCAAGCTTGGTGATACTGCTTTTTGGGTCTAATCCAGTGTAAGACACAGCAGGAGGGAAAGGCAAAGGCTCTTGTTAGCATTTCATTCTCCAAGGAGCTGCTCCCTGAGCTGAGAGAAAAAAACCCACAAAACATCATCATTTCCCCCTTTTTTTTTCAGCACAGCATTGAAACTATTTCTGAGGAAGGTGAGAGGGATTGTGTGGGTACATGTGGGGGCATGTGTGCAGTCAGCAAGGTGCAGTAAAAGTACCCAGCAATTGCTGGCTTCTTGCTGAGCCCCAAACCTTGGGACAGGATCATAACCCAAGCTCCTGGGTGTCAGTGAGAAAGCAGCGTTGCTTATAGGAAAAATCTGGCTCAGTGTTACAGGGATTATAGAGCAGCAACATCCTGGTATGAAAAGGGAAGAGGAGCTGGTGGGCTGGGCTTTAGGAGGCTGAGGTTGAGATCAAATCTTGACTACAGAACCCCAGGCTGCATACAAACTGCTGAAGTACTTCTTTTTCTAAGTAGACAGCAAGTCCTCCTCTCCAGGTCACACAGCAGGCAGCACCCCTCAGCACTGCAGCACTGTAAATAATAACAAAGGGTGGGGTTTGCCTTTAACTTTTCTGAATCTGGATGTAAATATTATACCTATGGCAAACTCCAGCTTTTCACCCCTCTTCCATGGTGGAGTACAAGGTTGTGTTCAGCCAGAGTCCAGCAGGTGTAATGCTGGGACAAAAGTCTCTGCAGCCCTCCATGTTTGGGCAGAAAGATTGAAACATTGACCTGGAAAACTGACAAACAAAATAAATAATAATAATAAAAAAGACTTAAAAGTTTACAAACTCTGAATCCCATTTTTTCATTGAGTCTTCTGATGGGGTTGCAGGATTGGAGAGGGGGTGAGTGAGCACTGGTGGACATTTGGATTTGACAGTGGCTTTGACTCACAGAGCATCTTGTGGTATGCTCAAAGTCTGCTGGCATAGCTTGGCCAGCCACAATTTGTGCAGTAGCCACTTAAAATGAATATATTATCTCCCAACAAAGGACTATAATAAGGTGAGGCAGGAATGTTGCTGGCCCTACTGTAAAGCTGGTGAAAAGGAGCACTGTAACCTCAGACAGAGAAGTACACTGCAGCATCTCAACAGCATGTAGACCTTCAAGTCTTAATTGATTGCCTGGAAAGAAATAAACAGATAGGCAGAAATACTTAATCTCAAGCTTGGACCAGCTTGCTATCTCTCCAAAGGTGTTCATCCCTAGCTGTCTAAGGGCAAGAGCCTCATGACACTGGACTAATTTACCTTGGGGTAGTTGGTCCCCAGAGGACAGCTCTTCATCTTTTGCCTGAAGCCAGATGTCAGGTCTCTGCTGCAGCTCCTCACTGAGGCTATGACTGCTCCAGGCACACTTGTCATTCCTGTAAGTCTTAGCCCCTTTTTGAGTCCTGTTAGGTCTGAGAGTAGAGCCTGTCCCACTGCCATCTGGACAGAAGCCCTGCCCATGCAGAATGCACACAGCAAGACTAGCAGGTACTTGCTGTACCCCAGCTGCACACTAAATGTCTGCACCAACTATATCCAGGAAACATGAAATACTTCTGGGTTTGTGTGTGTGTGTGAGTGTGTATCTTGCAGCAATAAGCTCCAGCTCAATATTTTGTTTGCAGAGGGTTGATTCCTTCCTTTCAATTTCATCTCAGTCTTACTGTTACAGTATACCTCATCATCCAGCCCCTCTTCACACTCCAGATATTATTTGCTACTCTTGGAGCCTGCCTTTTCTCAAAAGGACCCTTATTAACAACACTAGTCTCAGGCCACAGCCCCACTTTTCTTTCATTTCTGCTAGAGCACTACCACCCACTGCAAAGCTCAGCATCTCTATAAATGCTATGGATTCAAACCAGTGCATCCTTCAGTAGCCTTTTAGACAATTTTTTCCACAATGTACATTGTAAATGAGGAGTAATATATCCTCAGAATTGCCCAGAAAACATTATTCTGTTAGCAATAGAAAAGCCTCACAGTGTCCAGGTAGATGCCCTTGCCAAAATCATTCTATTGTGAGCCAGATAATTCAGTCTGAATTGTACAGGGTTTGGTATAATCATCCCAGCAAAGCACTCTTTACAATTCTGTAACAGCAAGTTCCATGGCTCAATAAAGTTTATTGCTGCAAATGCTTAGTGATTCATGGCATGGATGAATTCTGGGTTTTTTCCTGGATCAAGTAATCAATAGCAAAATAATCTCCCTGCAATTACATCAGTCTGCATTAAAAAGGTGTGAAGCAGATGAGTACAAAATCTGATATAAAAAAAACCCCAATGTGTGCAACATTCAAATGAACTGCAGTTTGAAATTGGGTGTCCTGCACCACCAGTTTTGCACATGGCCTGTGGCAGAGCTACCTCCAGCATACTCCCAGTATTAAAGGGTTCCTGCTCAGCTGTTTACACACATTGTGCAACAAACCCAATTGGGACTGACAGATTTTCATCCCATCACATCCAGTGTCCTGCTGTGAACACTGAACTCATGCAAACTCCCTCTGGCCACCCCTGTGGATGCCAGAGATGGTATTTTTTGAACTGCACTGAAAAAGCAAGATTCTCTCAATCCACCTCTTCAGTTCTTCCAGTGTCACTCCTTCACAGAGTAAATCAGTGTTTATATCATTCCTCTCTCAGCTGAGTGCAAATTAAATCAGGCTAATTTAGTTTGCACCATCGTGTTCAGCTGTGAGCAGCAACAGGAACCAGAGGCATGACAGCTGGAAGATGGCACCTGCTTTGTGACCAGAGCTGCTAACAGAACCTTTTCAGGAGCCCAACAGGACAGCAGTGTTGTGACCCTGCTGCTCAAGGGCCCTGGATGTCCCTGCACTCTCTGATCTGCTCTGCTCCCCAGATCTGAACCCTGTAGCTCCAGTGACACCCCAGTAGGCTACTCACAACAGACAATAGATATATAATCTGTAACAAACCAGTAGAAACACAGCTACCTATCCAGTTCTAAGAGTTTTCTCATAAAAACAGTATGAAAATGATACTGTTTAGAAACAGACTGTTGTGGGGAATAAAGTGTGCACTGTTGTTTTTATTGCTTACTGCCTCCTGACTGGGAGCACTTAATACACAATGGGGTTTCTCTCTAAAATATGCTTATGCTGTTGCACAGGCTTCGATGCAATGGTAAGAACATATCTGAGTTCTGTCTTCTGCTTGTGTTTACATTCTTATCCACACCCCACCTCATTCCTGAATCTCATATGCAGTCTAAAAGAATATTTATAAGTTTAAGCACCTACAAAAGTTTAAAAAAAACAAAACAAAAACCAGAGGGAAGACTGCCTATGTGAGCTTAATATAACTCCTTCCTGCAAAAGCATTAAAGTATGGTCTTTCATTATATGTTTGTTCCCACTGGTGCTCTGTTTCATTAAGTGCTCAGACTAGGCTGTACACTGGAAGAAAGCCACAATTTTGCTGTCCACAGGAATGGAAAAAAATATAATAATGATTTAGGGAAAAAAAAAAAAATATATATATCAAGGCAGCAACCTGTTAATAGGCACTTAGGGTGGAAATTTCCAGCCCAAATAAATAAATAAATGGCAAGAAAGTGACAAAAGATTGTACAGAGAGATGCATGACATAACTCCAGCAGAGTTCAGTGTGACTAGTCCCACTTACAGCATGTGCACTAACAATGTTGACAGCTACACACTCAGTTTCCACTATTTAATGAGCTACAACCTACATGTGCCTGCATCATTTAAAAGGACACACATACACACAGGCTCTGTCTCTCTCTCACACACACATCCTGCTTTCTAAATGTAACTGACAAATATCCAAATGTTTCAGCAGACTGCTTCTGTATCATGCTGCCCAGAACACCCAATCCCTGCAAGACAATCTGGGATCACTTTCCTTCTCACTGTACTGTACTTTTCAACCTGCAGAAAAACCCCACTGCCTTTTCTGCCTTTCTGAAATAAGCATGCAAACAGCACAGCCTCCACTCACAACAAAGAGCCCAGCTTAGTGCTTGGTGAAATCAACTTAGGTTCACATCAATAGGGCTATGCAGGCTTATGAAAGCAAAAGAGATGGTTTGAATGCTTGCAAATCACCTTTCAAAGTCATGGCTAGGGAATAGTGTTCTTTCAGACAGTCCCCACCCTTTCTTCCCCACAAGCACACAAATTCCTGCCCTCTACCATGAGCCTAGCAGCTGCAGAACTGAGATTTCCTCTATTCCTCTGCCACTCAGAGCCAACCATGGGCCAACCATGTAACACCAGCCTCACCTCCCATGATCTCCACTTGAAACATGAACACAAAGCTCTCAAAGTCAGGGTCACTGTATCTGATTGCCATCAAATTACAGGCTTCATTGCTGAGTGAAGTGCCTTCATAAAAGGGAGAAAAAGGGAAAACAGAATGAGGTGGCAACTCCCAGCTGTACACAGTTGAATGTGCACAGCTATGGGTGTGCACACAGCTGTGAGCAGACACAACTGAGTGGTCTTCTGTCCTCCTCCAACAGCTTAGTTTATCAAACCTTCCCTAAGGTAATCATATATTAACCAGCCCAAACCAGACCACTACATGGAGATATCTCCTCCAAACTTAAAAAGGTTCAGATGTGATCAGCCATACTTGCAGTCCTACCAGAGTTGGAATAAAATACAAGAGGGCATCCTTTGCTCATGGGATATAAGGGTAATAACAGCAGCTGTGTTTAAGAGCTGTACTCCACAAGAGGGTGGGAAAGGAGATGAAAAAGAAAATGCAGAGGAAGCTCATACAGAAAGCATCAGTCCCAAAGTCAAGCAGCATTTACAAGGAATAAAAGTATTTTCTACTCATGGCCTGAGATTTTGACAGCAACAGAGCTTGGTCCAGTCTTTGGACCCATATGTATTGTCTTCCATTTCTAGATCAAGCTTCAGATGTGATATTAGTGAAGTGTAGCACCAGTATTGCCTCTATGCCAGTCCCACACTTCAAGGCTCAGTCCCTGAGCTGTCATGTTCAGCAGAAGTAGCAATTTAACATGAGCTAGATGTGGCCTCCTGCGTGCATCTGCACAACCCCTAAAATCAAATTAGCAATGAATAGGAAGAGATTTAAAAACTGGGCCTAAAATAGAGTGACACTTTTGTTTCAGAGAACTATCAGTATAAGACCCCATTGGGGTAAAGACTAACCCATCCCACAGAAAGATAATTTTCAGATGTGTTTACTCATCTAAAAAGGGAAGCAGAGATGGCAACACTACACAACCTATTATGTTCTCCACTCCTCCTGGGCTCTACCTACAATTCTCAAGATGTTTCCTAGCCCTGGAATTTTTCCAGCCTTTGTGAAGTAGAGGATGAGACTTGCTAAGGTTTGCTGTGAGCTCACTTGTCTCCTGTACAGCCATATGCAGCTCCATAAAGTCAAGCTTTCCTGATCTGCTAGTGTCTCTTTTCTGGAAAACTTCCTGGGGAGAGGGAAAAAAAATAAAAGAAATCCCCCCAAGAACAACAGATGACACCAAAGGGATTGTGAACACAGAGATTTTGCAAGTGGGCACAGAAGTTACTGTTACACCAAACAGAAAAGCAGCCTTTCCCCCAAAACTCTGAATTCCTGGATACTTCAGTGTACCAGAGGTGTTCAGCTTCATGGGACAATTAAGGTCTGAAAAACCTTAACTAAACATTAGAGAGCACCCATTACTTAAAGAAACCCCAAATCATCCAAAACCTCATAGCCATTCTACCAGTCAGACAGTTATAATATGAGGATAATGATTTTTTAGCCCAAAAATCTGTCTATAGGTTTCATCCTTCTCCCACTAAAGTCAGTGGAAACCTGGCTGCTGATGTCAAAGGCAGCAGGAATCAACCCTTCCCCAAACCAATTGCATTCTGTCACAGCTGAATTGTTATCATGGAGGGTGAGAAGTTCAATAAGCAAGGCCATGTCCTGGTGGTAAAGAAATCATAGTAACACCCAGCCTGCCCTAAGAAATAATGCTCCAGTGAAGTATCATGCTAGTCAGAAGTATCAATCATGCCAAGGATACATCCAGGAGCAACAAGATACCCTGGCAGGTATCTAGACTGAAACTTAGATGAAAACTGGAAATCTGGGAAAAAAACATAAGACTCTCCCCAAATTCCCCCTCACTTGAGAGGGCTCAGGCCCAAGAACCATTTTACACCCACTTGAGAAGACATATCCTTTATGATGATAAAAATGAGGCAACAGGATGGATTCTACTAGTCTCAGAAAATCCAATATGAGCTCCCTGCAGGCATGTAATATGAAATGAAATATGGTGCACTATCTCCAGCTATTAGAGAAAATGGAAGGAAAAGGACATCCAAAGCTGTAATCCCAAACAGAATTTACTGCATGACCTTGAGCAAAGTCACTTGACCTGAAGAGCTTTGGGGAGCAGCACTGCAGATTAACTGAAACCCTTGTGCTAAGCATCTCTCTCTCTCTCTTTCACAGACACACTTCCAGCTCTGTTAATGTAATTAAAAGTACAGGCATCACTGAAAACATGATGCTTCATCAAAGCTTAGCATTCCTGATTCATACATAAATTACATGAAGAGTAACAGAAATAGACTCTAATCTCACTGCAAATCATGATTATAGATTGTCTGTAGACTTCTCCAGCAAAGTACAGAATCATAACTCACCAATCCCTTCTCTGCAGAAAGTGAAGATGTTTTAATCTTGTAGTATCCCTGTTTAGTAAATATGAGCCAAGAACTGGACAGTTTTTAAATGAATGCCTTAAAATTGATCACTTCTGAAAAATAAAGGCTCTCAGTTCCACATATTCCTCTCACAAATAAGACAGTGCCTGGTGGGTCACTTTGCAAAGAGAGACCTGTCCTTCTCTTGAAGGCAAAGACAAGTCCTCATTTCACTGCATAAGTGCTTACAGATGAGGCTAACTTTCTACACCTTCTAGTAGTGGCACTGCCAAGACTGTGGCAGTGGCACATGGTGGAATGAGACAGCTTCAGAATCGAGGCTGAGGTCAAGCTGGGTCTGGAGGTCAAATTCACAGTCTGCATCCACACACAATATTTACACTTGCTCTTCCCCATCTCCTCCCCAGCTGTTGAAATTCAAACTAGATTAGCTTCACTTCTAAAACTGCTACCCTGTTGACTCCCACCCCAGTATATCCTTCCTCTCTGGAAGAGTCAGTACAGTTAGAATCAAGCCAATTTCTCTTCCCAGAATTCAAGAAACAGGTACAGGAGCTGAGGCTTTTCTCTGAGGGTTTATCTTACAGAAACATTATTTCTCAGCACTTACTTCTCCAAGATATATTATTCAGGATCCTCTGGAGCTGAACAGCATTTATTTCAGGATTCTATGATATGGAAGAGAATTTTTATTATTTTTTAATATTTTTTTGAAGTACTAAATCACTTTTCTCTCTCTTGTTTTCCCAGCATGTCCCATCTTCATTCTCTGCTTTCCTGGCCTTACTCCAGCTACTGTGAAAATCAATAGGAAAGACTCCCTATGAATATGACAAGATTTTCAGTCTGCAAGAGCTGCACTCTGCTCTAGGCTAAGTTCTCAGGGCTCCACACAGATCAATGTGGTAGTGCAGATTTACAGTGAGTGAGGATCCAGACCATTAACCTTTCAGCCCTGGTCCCATTAAACACACTGTCAAGAGACCTGCTTCAAATATTTCCCTTCTGCAATTTACAAGCAAAAAAAGACAGAAACTTGGAAATACTTCCTCTTCAAACTTTTCAAAGCAAAGACTTCCCCTCCTCCTTATTATAGTAAAGTTTACAGGTTTGTTAGAAACTGTGATGTGTGTTTGTTTGGAGGAATTTTTTAAATGAGCCTCCAAAAAGCCCTGGATAGGAAAGACAGCAGAACAAGGAAGATGGCATCACTAAAAGAACTTTGCAAAAAGGCAACTCACAAAGGTGTCCAACAGTTTGCCAGTCCCCCACATTTGACTCCATCTGTCCACAGGACCTAAGGGACTCTACCTGTAAACTCAAGATGCCCTTTCAAAAGTGCTGCAACACAAGAGCTCACCTTCTCACTCAGTCTCTCCATAAAGTAGAGCAACAGGAAATACCCCAACATTCAGAGCTGAAGACTGAACCACAGATCTCCAACTCATACTCACTCACAGAAGAGAGGATGGAACTGGTATTCCAGACCATTTCCCTGGAGATACAAAAAAGCAGATACATTCAGGAGATATCCCAGAGTTTTTTGTTTGTCTCAGCAAAGGTGGCAACCCACAACCCTAATTTGTTGTTTCAGCATATGTTTTTTTTTCCCCTAGTGAAAGCAGCCATGTCCATGCAGCTCCCCAGGGACTGTTGGCATTTAAATTCTCCAAAGCACCATTTCTGCCCAAGCAGCTACTCTAGCATCACCAGCAGGAGCTGCTGGCAAACCAATGGTGCATTAACACTGTTGTCCTCCACAGTCTCAAACATGAGCATGCTGCAAGAATCCCTTGTGTAGGCCTAGCTCAACACTTCTTGAAAGGATAAGCCCAAAAGCAGTGCTTTAGCCACTTAGAATCCTAAGGGGGAAAAAACCTACAGACAGCCTCTCTGAAAGAGATTGTGCTACTTTTTGCAGAGAAAAGTCTTTATGCTGCTCCTATTAGATTAGAAAGAGCAGACCATCCCAGAGAATAGATGCTGGCAGGGAAGTAGCAGCATCTCACTGAAGAACATGCTTCCTGGAGAAGACCTGCAGGATGCATTCAGACTCCTGCTGTGGCTCCAGAGTGGATGGAACAATCCCATACACACCAGGCTACAGGTGGAAGTCACCCCTACTCATCAAGGATGACCTGGTGCTTGTTCACAGGCTGATGTTGGGTGAAGAAAGCTGGGGACACCTTTCTGTTGCTTTCCTAGTGCTGTTAAGGGAAGAAACAGAAGAGAAATGTGTTCTGCACCAGCTGAACAAACAGACAAAAAGCACATGGACAATTCACAGGCATGGCATAGACAGCATGCTGTCAAACCTCAGATATTTTTACAGCATAAGCAGATAAGAGAGCCCAAAGGAATCAGTCTCCTCCTAGGACATGGTTGTTCTCACTATGCACCATCCCTGGCCAATAATAATATGGCAAAGAATGAGGCTTCCTGCAACCTCATCAACAATACAACAGTACTTGCAAGGAACAGCAGCAAGGACTGGGGAAGAGTGGTTCTTGTCAAAGTGGCTACTGCAAAAGCCTTTTCCATACTGGCAAAAGTGACTGCAGGCAGGAACTGCTCTAGAGACTGCTCTTCACTAGCCAGAACACCTCTACTATCCCATAGGTACCATGCAGTTTGTCCCCAGCTTGTCCTTTGCACGAGGGATCTGGTAGCAGAGGATTTTTCAGAGCACCTGTGATCTGAGCATACTGCTGGAGCAACCTAATCCTAAGCCCTGGCTCCATGCATGTGTCCTTGATCTGCCTAGCACTTTTGGCTCTTACACAGGTTTCTCTCTGCAAGCACTCTTCTGCAACAGGAGGTTGGATAGAGTGTTGATCCAGGAAACACTGAACTAATTTTTAATGCCACTGAGTGTCTGTTACATAAGCCAAATAAATAATCCTGCTAGCTAAAACCACTGTCACTTTCTGATCTTGGCTGTTCCCCAGTTTACTCCACAGCCTCAGAGTGGAGATGCTATTCCTCTTCCTTTCACAATATTTTTCTTACTAATAGAGCAATCTTTCTTCTGAAGGGTTCAGGGTTACTCCTTCTAATGCCCCTTATGTTAAATTCAAAGTATTTATATTCTAGTCAATACTTTGTTGACTGTAATTCCAACACCTTAGATGCTCTCAGCTTGCCATCTCTCTGTATTGATCTTGGCAACCACTACAAACCTGAAATTGAAGTCCTGGCCACCACTGTTCCCCCTTGGGTGCAGCACAGCAGTGTGCCAGAGTCTCACTCATACCCCCTCTGCCAGGAAGTTTAACTCCCTTGTAACCCTGATAGCACTCAAAATATTTAAGTCAGGAAAGAGTGGCATCTTACCTCACAGTTGCCATGCTGGTAATACAGTAACTGGGAACATAACTATGCTGCCCTGACCATACACCCAGACTAGTTCTTTGCCAGCCCAAATTCAAAGTGACTCTTATTTATGAGGCATTCTGAGTTGTAACAGAGTGGAAGATATGCTCTTTCCAGATAAAAGGAGTTAAACCTTTCACTGTGTTTAGCCCTCTGAGATCAGGGACCAAATTGGGACTTACAACAGGGTCTCACTTCCTTAGGTCCCAAAGGTCCTGGCTAAAGACAATGCTAGAAGTACAGCAGGCCTGATGAAGCTGGAAGTTTTCCTATTTGGTGAAAGCAAGAAAGGCAAAGCAATTCATCACACCTTGTCGAGTAGAAACCCAACAAAGAAATGAGGAGCTCAGTTTGGGTGTTTGCTGCTGTGTTTCTGCACCAGGGATATAACCACACTGCAGGATCCCAGGCTTTTCTGTCTTCAACTGATAAAACATGCAGCCAGAACTGAGGGTTCATCCAAAAGGTGCCTAAGCAAAACAAGACAGACATTTTGATATCATTTTCCATCAAAAAAAAAAATTGGCTCCTAGCTTCCCATATGATGCCTGACATCAAACTGAATAGGGAACAGGTTGTCTGGACCTCCAAACTCCACAGGGATTTGATCTTCATGTGCAGTTCACAACTTCAGCAGTGCAATCACTGTGTAAGGCAGGAGGAAGGCCCAGGAACAAAGAACTACATTTCTGTTCACCTGCAACTAGGGTCTCAGTTTGTTTATAAATGTATCACTATTCCTGTCACCTTCAGTGTGTGGGCTAGCTGAGTTCAGCCCACACCTGCTCAGCTCCCAGAAAGGCTAAGCCCCCTCATTTACTTAATGTACCACTCCCTGAAGGTCTTAAGAATGCAGATTTTAACAGGCAAGATTAATGCCTCAAATAAGCTGAGTGTTGCCACTTGATCCTAGGATCCTGCAGATCATTTCATGCCATAACCAGCCCACATTTGGGCTTCTGCAGTGATGCAGCTTCTGTGGTAGCAGAAGCTACTCAGAGTCCTTCAGCTGCTTATTTTTGCTGTTTGTGTGGAGGGTTAAGCAGGAAGAGCAAGTTTCTGTGGCGAGTTTTGTGTTAACAGGCATATAACAGTGGTAACTAAGTTAGCAGAGCAATGTTACCCCAGAGCCATCCAAAAGAGCACCCCTCACCAATACAAAACCCCAGATTTCCTCCCACTGTACTTCCTTTAACCAATCTCCAACTCTTCAGGAAGTACATGCACTTCTTCCCATCTTCCTGGCTCATCAAGTCCAGAGTTAATTTACATATCATCAGATCTACAAAATGAATCTTAAAGTATTGCAGAGACATCCTGGGAAAAGAGTGCCAAGAGACATCTTGTCAGCAGTTTAGTTTAGTCCATATGGCTTATAAAAAGAAAAGGGAGCAGGGACATTCAAAACCACACCATTCTGTGTTACATATGGTAATGCTCATAATTTATGAGGCACTAAAGAAGAGAACGTCTGCTCTGACAGCAGCATCTAGCAGTAGCAAATACACAGATAAAATTTCAGCAAAACATAGCAGCACAGAAGTTAAAATCATATTGCCACCAAAGGGACCGCAGTGAAATGATGTGGGCAACGACATTGCCACCTGGTGGCAGGAGCAGTGGAGAAACCACAAACAAACAAGGCAAGGAAGAGCTTCCTAAACCTATCTTTACAAAAGAAGGCAGGCTAAAAGTTTCTGAAAGCTGCCCGTGTTTCCAGCAGCCCTGGGAGTGTCCTCTTCTTCCTCACTCCTGCCATTGAAGAACACTGCAACCGTCCCATGTCTGCACAGCTACTGCTTCTCACACTGTCAAGCAGAGGAGAGCAAGAAAGCAAGTGTGGGCTCCTATAAAGCAGATCACATATGCCTTAAACTAAGTGGCAACGTGCTACTTCACCTCCACATGAAGCCCCAGAGCAGAGAGGGGAGAGGTCATACTGTGCCATTACCAGAATTCTCCATCTTCCTCCTTTTTCCTCAGCAAAATCTTCTCCTTTGGGCTCAGGAGCTCTCATTCGTGAGAGCTGGGAACAAAAACATGAGGTGATTAACCAAACGTGGCCTCAAATTCAAGGCACAGTACATAGATTTCCACTATAAAAGAGGCCAAATCCCTATTCCCACATATCTCCACATTTATCCCCCACTAAACCCAAGCCTTCAGCCACAGGAGACTCTCCACAAGCACTCTGCACCCATGAGATGTAGCTAAATGGCTCCAGTTTTCTCCAGCAGACACCAGAAATGCTTCATTTCCATCAGCCAGTTCATTCACTCACACATGTAACTTCCAAGTACTTAAAATACAAAAATCTACACCTATTTTGTTGGTTAATTTTCTGTCAAAGGAGACATAATAGGAAGAGCATTTGGCATAATGAATGAATGACTATGAAAGCACAAGGGGCAGCTGGGAGTAATTTAAAAGGCAGGCCTACAGTATGTTGCTCATTATACTATTCAACAGGAACATCTGGTAGGTTGTCATTATGAGACAGACACACACTGGAGGAGTTACTGCTCTGCAGACAAGGTGAAAGCTACTCACATTCCCAACACCTCACTGTGCTCTTCCCTCCTCCCCACCCCTGAGCCTCAGCAAACAGGGTTTGTGAAGGGAAAGAAGTGAAGCTTGGAAGGAAGGAATATGCTCCATTTCAAAGAGGAACAGAATACAAGTCTACAGTTGCCCGTGGTCTGGAATGCAAACCACTGTCTTTATGGATCCCAAACAATAAATTCAGGCAGATGCAAATACTGGGCCCATTTCCCTCTTTAGTTGCTTCCTCTGAGCTCATACCCAACTGTAGTTCCCCAAACAGCCAGGACAGAGGATGCTGTTGCAGCCACTCAACTCCAATGCTTTGCAGGCTGTGGAGAACTTCACACAGTCCCTTCTGTGCTAAAGGGCTGCGTGCTCCTAGACATGCTGTTGGCTTCCAGCCTCCTGCACAAGCTGTCTGTTACTTTACATGCCATCCAGATCACAGCAACGTGGTCAGCAACTGATGTTTATATTATGTTTTCTCTGGTAGTCAGTGAACGGAAAAGCAGAACTGAGCTTCTTGAAGCTGCACATGTGAAGTGAGCCCAAGTATGTGAGCGCTATCTGCTGGAGAAATGCAAATCTATCGAGCCATTGCTTTGACACCAGAAGGTCTACGCAAGCAACTGGTAACATAATGCAGCTTTCAACACTAATTCATGCCTGAAGATGGCAGCATCGTTCCTTCAAGAAACCTTTCCTACCAATCAGCAACAGACCTTCTCTTTCTTAAACTCACCTGTCACTCCAGACTCCTTTCCATTCAGTATTTCGTCATGGATTTCTCAGTCTCACTAGGTCTTCTGGTTCATATTGACAAGCCACCTGCAGAAAAATACAGCACGTATTTAAGTGAAGGAGCCTAGGCACTAAACCAAACCTGGGAGCACCAGGTTTGCTTAGCCTATGAAATGATTGCCAAGGGAAGGTAAGAACTAGAAACAAGATTGAGATCTGGCACCTTTCCTGGGGAAGCAGTAGCTGGACATTTGCCATTTTGGAGCTGGGGCTCTGTTGAGTGCAAATAGAGCATGTTTTTAAGTTCAGGGGTCTAGGTACTAAACCAAAGGTGGGAGCCCCAGGTTTGCCTGGCCTATGAAAGCAAGAGAAGGTTCTCTTTTCATCTCTCCCTCTCACACTTCCTCTTTGACTAGTATCTTTTTGGAATTTTTTTCTGATACTGTGCTAGTGACCTGAAGCAAAGCAATGCATCCCCCACATTAGAAAGTCCAGAGTACACTGACAAAAACTAGCATTACAGGACAGACACAGAAAAATTTTGCAAAGAAAATGACTATACATCCAATCTTCCTTCCCCAGAACACATCAGCATGACCTATAGTCACAAATTCTGTTTCAGAGCTGAAAACTGGAATTTTTAAGCCACACATTTTTACTGATGAAAAGAAGACTTGAATGTAAGCTTGTCATGAAAGAAAATGATACCACTAATTGCAACACAGGACAAAAGTGAGCTATGACAGTGGTTTGCATTGCCAATGGCAGCAGAATGTAGCCTAGATGTACATGGACACTGTGACAGTGGAGAAGCAGTAATAGGTGTCAGGACAAAAGAACTACATTATACAAAGAGAAATTAAGAAATAGAAAAGGTTATTGGGACAAGTAAACAGTTTCCAAATTTGCCTGCTGTGAGCAGACATTTTAAGGATCATGGTGACCTAACTAAATCAGGAGCATACACCAGGATTGGTGAGGCCTGGCTTGCAACTGATTTGTGTCTCAGCTGACTGCAAGCTGCAGCTGAAGCTTTTTATGCTTTCAAGGCATTTAATGGTTCTTCACTCCCAGACCCCTCACCTCCTCAAAGTTGAGTTCTCTGTTACATGGTAATACAAAAGTTTTCATGTAGGAGAGACAAACTGGAACTGTTGTATTTCTCATCTATTACTAATCTTAGAGACAAGTTATGCTTTTGTCATTGTGCTAAGTGCTCTGTTTATTTTCAATCAAATGTAGGACTAAGATTATCCCATTATTGGGATTTGTTAATGTATTTTTATGACTCATCATCATCCTACAGACTGTACAGTCTATTTATTTAGGCAGTGAGTATGAACACTGTTATTAGTCCAGGCTTCTGGCAGGATTTTTTCCTGGAGGTTAAATGGCTTCTTTCCAAATTGCACCTTGGCAGAGATTTTGGCTGTGCTTAGACCCATGGGATTTTGTTCTTTTTGTATTTTGAAGTCATTAAGCAGCAATAAAATCTTTATGATACCTAATGTCTTGAATTTTACAACAGCAATTCTAGTAGCATGATAAACTATGATAACATAGTTTATTACATCTTTTAATTTCTGCCCCCACATACTCTATTACCCCTCCAACTTATGTGTCAACAATCTCAAGGCTTTACATAGTGACTGCAGGTACTCTGAACATTCTGTGTGTGGGATCTTCCTACAGCAGGAGAGTGTGTGTATTTTCATACCAACCCTTACTATAAATAGTATCAGAGAATATAGTGACTGCTTGTTTGCAAAGGTTGGAATAATGCAATGATATCTAAGACAAACTGAAATATCTGTATACATGCTGAGGTGAGAGAGTTTTGATTTGTAGCAACTTCATAGCAAATTCAAGAAAGAATTCTAGGGAACATAGGTGACAAAGACATTTTTCAAGTCTAGGGTTCAAAACCCAGCTGCTGAAATAAGCTTCTCCTCATCTTCCCCTAAGAGTCCTCTGTGTACATCTGAAGCAGTTAAAAGATTCTGTGTTTGGAGTTTAAATCTGAAGATACTTTAAAATTAACTATTTCTGAGGGCACTAAACCAGAAATGTACTGTATACTAAACTAATAAATATGAAGCTTTCCTGCTACTAGGCCTTTGCACTTCAAAGTAGAGACAGAAGATGAGGTTTGGAATACATGAACACTCAACCTTTAAAGTAAACAGGGGACACATTCAAAACTCAGTTCATTTGCCAACATGACAGCAGCTGGAAGATTTCTGCATGCAAAATATAGAAGCTTCTGACTACCAAGAATATTTAAGACCTTATCTATTGATCTTTCATCCACTTAAATTAATTCAAGAGGTTAAGATGCCAAAAACCCAATGATTAAAGACCCCATGCATATAAAACTCAAATCCCAAGCAGCAGTAAGGAGAAGATGATACAAATACTATGAAACCAAACCAGCAGGAGAGTTCCCAAATAACTGATTGAAAACCTGGAAAGATCAGAATATTGACTGCCACAAGTGGAGGACAGTATGGCTTATTTAAAAATCCAGAGAGAAAGAGAGAGAGAAAGAGGAAATAAATATTGTTACTTTCTCAAAAAGAACTTAAAGGAAAAAACTGTTTCAAGGAGAGATAAGGAACTAAAAGATGGTAAAATAATTTTTGATGGTACTACATGTTTGAAAACAAAGAAGATGAAGACACAATATCACAACTATAGGCTAGGTGTAACTTCACCAACAAGGATCTACAGTCTCTGCAAAACTCAGGTTTCACGTACTAAATCCTTGCAACAGGTTCATTTAAGTTAGAAACTAGAGGGCTCCACAACATAAGTCAACATATATTGCTACACTAGCTAGGATACTTAAAGATACAAGCCTTATCTTACCTTTAATTATTCATTTTTAAGAAAGCAGGATGAAAATCAAGTCCCCAACACATACTTCTATGCTTTGAGAAATTATTCAACTATAGTATAGGGTATATATATATTAACCCTGTACTTTTCTGCTTTTTTCAGTAGTAGCATAGAAATTTTATGGCTTGAAAATGAGATGTAAATAGAAACAGCTATTATTCTATATCAGGAGCAAGGAGATGACATTAGAAGCGAATCTGTTCACACTAGAAGCCAGATTAAATTAAGTCTTGACCTACAGCACACTGTGATGCTATCAGAATCTGGCTGCGTGCCAGTTAGCCCCAATGTCATCTCTGCAGTCTAAATTTGGCTATTAAAATATATACTTACCTATAGAAAAAACATATACTTACCAGAGCAACCCGATCAAGTGAGGTGTCCCTGCTCACAGCAGGGAGTTTGGACTAGGTGACCTCTAAAAGTCTCTTCCAACTCTAACCTTTTTGGGATTCTATGCTTCTAAAAGAAAGCAAACAACACACAATTATGGATAACCTTTCTAAGTTTACAGGAAAGTAATAAAGCATTATTACTTTATGCCATTAAGACTGAATCATACATAACTTGAAAAAACACCAATAAAACAGAAGCATCAATTTGACAATAAGGGAAAAACCTGGCTAAACACTTTTGCAAAGCTTAACTGCATTAAAGGTTGAAATGATGTGTGAGCATCCGGCATGGGAACCGTGAATTGGCGCTCAGCCTGAGAACCACTGCCAACTGCAAGCGAATCAAATAACCTAAGCTTCAATCTGCTGGGTAAGAAATGGCAAGATACGGGCTCATGAAGTTTTGGGGACCCTGTAAGAACCGGTTGGTTTCCACGCCCCGCCACGCCCCGCCACGCCGCTTCCTCCCGCCCCGCGCACGTGCTGCCTCTGCTGGAGCGCCTGCATCACTCGCCCCGCCTCTCCCCTCCCCGTTCACCCGCCCGCACGGGGGTGTTCGTAGTCCGGCTGCTGCTGCGCCTGCGTGGTTACGTTCCCTCCCGACGTGCCCGGCGACAGAGTCATGGCCGCTTCCTGTAGATGGTTTCTGCACATGGGTTGAGGGGATGCCGGCAGCTCCTGTCCGCGAGGGAGTCGGGCTGCGGAGCCGCGAGCGTAGGCGGCGGCAGTGGCAGTGGTAGTGGTGGAAGCGGAGCGGGAGCGACGGGATCATGCTGGCGCTGGAGCGCTCCGTGCTGAGGGGTTTCCTCAGCGCGGCGGAGTCTCTGGAGTTGAAGCAGGGCGAAGTCGCCACGGCAGGTAAAGGGAGGGAGGGGTATTAGCTCAGCAAAGACGGTTGCTGTAGGTATCCGGAATCACCGGCAATCTTCGCTGGCCTCAGGCAGAGCCGGAGCCGCGGCTGTCCGTTCCCTCCACTCGCGCCCTCGTCGGAGGCAGTCGTGTCCCGTCGCCCTCCCTTCTTTCTGCCTCTTGCCGGGCTCAGAGGTGCTCCTACCGGTGCTGCGGGGTGGGAGAGGCCCGGTGGGTTGGTCAGCCCTAGATGGGCGCGAGCACAGTTTCTTGGCCAGTTGGCCTGTGGAACCGACAGGGCTTCAGGTGGTGCTTATCCAAACACATATAAAATGTTTTGGAGGAAGAAAACTCTCTTGTGATAATTGAAGTCACCTTCAATAACTGTAGTGTCAGTGTTTGAAAGGCCATTTGTGTATTTCCCTTGAAGTTTCAGTGCGTGTTTTTGTTTTGCATTCATCTGGCAGTTTGTATATCACTGTAACATTAGCAGAAGTTCTGTAAGATTTGTTTTTAACAAAGTAACACCTGCTACTGCTGTTCTTTAGTTTCAGTGCAGCTGCACTTCTCCTGCAATATAAATGAAGATTCACACCTTGAAAAGGGAGTAGTATATGTCTTGTAAGACAAGGTTGTTTTGACATTGACACTGATTTATGTTTCTTTTTTGTTCCCTTTTTCTTTTTTTCAGAAAGTGGATCATTATTGCAGTTGATTTTTGATGGAAAATATGAGGCAATATTTTCGAGTTCAGCTATCCAGAATATTTTTGGTGCATCTTCTGTGACAGAGGAGAACATTGACAGTTACTTGGAGAAACAGATTATAGCATACCTGGACTGTTCTGCAGAGGATGATAACATAGAAAGGTGGAAGTTTTTATTTATTATATGGAAGATTATAATAGAGGCTATTTTTGATTTTTACAAAAGGCATTTTAAAAATTTTTATTTGTGTCACCGGGCCTCCAAAATTCTTGTCCTGACAGAAGAACAGAAAACAGATTTCTCAGGTTGTTCCCCTTTATACCAGTCCGTGTTCTCTAACTCTCCTTAAGGCTCTGGTTTTGGTTTTGTTTTTTTCCTTTAAAGGCTGAGGGTTTTGAATTAGTACAAGATTTAATCGGGTCTTGTAGCCTTGATTAAAAATGTAATATGTTGATAATTGCTTTTCTTATCTATATTGCAGGCAGAGGCTGATATTTCTGCTTGGTGTGGGCAGTTTGCAGCTCTTTGTTCAAAGCAATTGGACTGGGCCTCCAGTTCAGTTAAAGCTTCAAGACTTTTTGCCACCTGCATTATTACAGAAATTTTGTGAGGTATACTTGGATTTTAATAAACTGTCCTTTTATCATCACTGCTTTTCACAAATAACCATAACAAATAGATTTTAGGAGAAGGGGCAAACTGATGAACTGACATCTCTCTGAGCCTGAAGATAAACTGCTTAAATGCTCTCATTGCACTAAAAAGGAAAGAAGAATAGGTGACTGGCAGATGATGTTCACCACTGAACAACAGATTCCCTGGAGAGCCACTTCTAGCCCATTAATTACTGTAGGGAAAGCAATACAGGAAAGCTTCCAAAGCAGGGGGAGGTTTTTATTTATTGGACAAAGGGGAAAATGGCTCTAATATTGCTGCCCCAATGCATCTCCAACAGGAAACTTCCTCTGGGGAAAGAAAATATTGACATCACTGGAGGAATACCTTGGTGTATTTGAGTGCTGTAAGATTAATTTAATTAAATCAGTTATATTTCTGTGACTGCAAATTGAATGGTATGGATTTTACCAGAAGCTTTTCTCCTTAGATCATGGAAAAGATTATATTGCTGGAATGTGTCTGGGGATAGTCTTGACTGGACATATACATTTCAGGTGTGAGGAAATCAGAGTCTGTCAGATCATATTTATATGGCCTGAAATTCACTAGGATTCACCAAGACTTGGTAAAAGGTTGAGACTCCCAAGAGACAGTGTTGGGTTTTTTTAAGGTTTTGAGCAGATTTTTTTCCTTATAAACTGAAGAGTTATTTTTCCAAATTCTTTATTACATGATTTGTTTACAAATTTACTCATGTTTCCTGAAACTTACTGTCTTTTGTTTTCATTCTTTCAGCCAAAAATGCTGCATTCAACTATTCTGAAGATGCTGGTTCTAGATGGTGAATCTGTCTATACCTTGACTTCTCATCCTATTTTGTTGCTTATAGCCAGGGTAATCCTTGTGAATTCAAGACACAAACTTGCATCTCTTCAGGTAAGAAATATGTGACTAATGGTTATGACTGCCACCTACTCATTAATTGCTTCCTCATACCTCTTTGAATCAGTGTAATTTCTATTTCTTCTGCACCTCAGATTTTTCCCTGTAAGAAACAGTTGCAACAAAGTGATTAGAAGCAAATACAAGTATCTTTTTCTCAAAGATAGGTCAGTTTCTCACTGTTTACCCCAAAAGAGAAGAAAGATGCTTTCATTACCTGGAAAATTTAATAGGAAACACCTTTTGTAAAGGACACATACTTTGTGACCTTGTTTGAGGGAGGGCAGAGGGGAGTGCTAGGCCATGAGTTCTAGATGCCAAGTTCTCTCTTGTTTCTCATTGTCCTCCATCTCTTCTGCAGGCATCCATGTAGAGGCTACCTTAGTTCTCTGTTGTGCTTGTACATGAAAACTTCTTGAGAGGGTTTTTGTCTCTACCTCCTTTGTAGTTTATCAGGCTACTTGGTAGCAGGACTCTCTGGAACTCAGGGACTTTTAACAGCAGCAACTTATTTTTGTTGTATTCCAGTTGAATGGAATTTGGCTGGTGATCAAAATGCCACATGGTCCCTCTTTATGCTTGGCTAAACAACATCCATTCCCAGCTGGGTCTTTGTACAAGTGGTGAATTAAACTATGTGGGATGTGTTTGCTGTACTGCATTTCTGGAAGCCAAGCTCTTCCATTGTCTTCCCTGTTACTCACAGATGAGTGCTGTTGAATTTCAGCAGTTGAGACAGTCAGGGAGGCAGAAAATGTACCTGGAACAGAGAATTCTGTTGCTGTCTCTCCTCAGATTGACATAATGGAGCACTGCCTTCTACCCAGTGGAGGTTCAATTGCTTGTGATTACATCAAGTTTGGGATAGTAGTTCAAAAGCAACAACTGATAAAACTACTTTGATCAACAAATCAGTGTTGTAATTAAAGCTTGCTATTCTTTCTCATTTCAGCTTGATTCAAAGGAAGCCTCTTAATGTTTTTGTTTCTTTAATACAAATAAATTCAAATCAGGCTGAAATACTCCAAAATGTATTATCTAAAGCATTAATAAAGCCTTTTTATTCAATTATAGCATTAGACATGGAAGATTAAATGCTTAAAAATCATCCAAAAATTCTTAACTTGGCTCCCTAAAAACTAACATTGCTGATAAAATATTGTATAGACCTCAGCTGGCTTACCTGAAACTATAAATATGTTCTTCCTGATTCTAACGTTTCTGAGTAGCAAGCATCAGGCTTCAGGGAATTGTATCATTAAGCTGGATCCCCAGTTGTGTGGGAAAGTGAATACTTTGTTATAGAAAGCAAATCTGAAGTAATTTTTGAAACTTACTTAAATTGCATTAGGTTTCTAAATAAGTGGTGAAATGCTGGGGTTTGCCCTTTTTCACAGTCTGTTTTTACTCTCTTGGGCTTGATATCAAAAAAGTCAGCTTTCATTGCATTTTCAAATAGATGGTCTTCTTTTTGATGGTTCCTTTCTAGGGACATTGCAGTTAACTACATGTGATTGGCTTAGATGTTTGTTTGAATACTGAACAGCCCTTAGGTTGGCCTGATGTAAGAATACCTGTATAAAAAGTTCAGAAGATAGGTGCCTCTCAGGAGCAATCATTTATTTCATGGAAAATGATTGGCATGCTAACAGTAGCAGAATAACCAGTAACCATTAGAGTTTGTGTAGAGGTGTGCCCTATGTTCACAGATGGTAATCTTAAGTATCATTTTGAGAATAAGATACTATGTTACCAGTTAACTTTGCCATGCACTTCCACCTGGTGCAGCTAGAAAGAGACAGAAGATATTATGGGGATCTTATGTGTTCTGTACAGAGCTTTCTAAAGTCAGGTATTTGCTGAGCTGTGATTCAGCTCTGCTATAGAACAGCTACTTAGTTTAGTAAGGTGATTGCCTTCCTGAAATTCCACATAGAAACATGAATACTTTGAATTATGTTTATAAAGTGTTCTCATGAGCAGTTCTGGTTCTCTTCCACCTCTCTTGGTCTTCTTTCTACCCTCACCTGTAAAAATAGAAATTAAACAGAAGAGTTAAAAGTGCATAGAAGGGCAACATGGGATGATCAGATAAACCAAATGGCTGCCATACATAAACTAACTAAATAGTCTAGGACTATTCAGACTGGAAAGATTACTGAAGATTGAGATCGTGGCTGTCTATTAAACTCATGAATGTGATGCTAAAGATAACTAAGAAACAGCTCTTATTTGTTGTTGTCTTTTTCTGTTACGAGAATTAGGAGGTATGAAATCAAAGTAGTAAGTAGCTGCTCCATGGTAGGCACACACAAGTATTTCTTTTATCTTCTGTTGGGAGAGTTCCTTACCAGATTGTGGTCCTAAAGATGGTTCAAAGAGCAGGTAAAGAAATTAACAGAGAAAAAGCCCATCAAACATTTAGAGCACTGTAGAGCTGCTTGATATGTTCATGTTTATGGTAAGTTGGAGGTCCCTTTTTATACAAAACAACTATTTTGGATGGGTTTATATTGTTTAGAAATTAGGATCAAATAGGTTACAAAATCTGTATTTTAAAGCCACTTAAAAAAAATTAATAAAAAGGATCTATACTTGTTATTAACCTGAAGTATCTGCATTTTCTTTCAGACATTATCGTGGTGGACTCTAAGATGTGTGAATATTCACCAGCAGCTGTTAGAAGAGAGATCACCTGAGCTATTTACTCTTGCCCAGACCTGTATTAAACAAGGTATGTTTCTAATTACTTGCTTTATTGGCCTGCATCATCAATTGTAAGATATCATAGGGCAGGCAGAGGAATTTGTATGCAGAACTCTCCCAACATGATGCTTATCATGTACTTATGTAACTGCAGAGTGAAATTGTGTGTGTGTAGTGTGAAAAGCAGGTAAAGATGGCAGATGTCCCAAATAATTTACCTTTTTTTTTTTTTTAAATTCTGAGTTCCTATGTTCTTTAGCAGGTCCAAGACAATTAGAGTTGAGTTTTTCCTGCAAAAATAATATATCCCAGTTCAGCTTTGCTGTAAAGATGAAACTTTTGTTTGTTCTAGTAGTAATCCTTACATCTAGCACTTGAAAAATGCTTTAAATAGTGCATCTCTTTTATACACAGACATTTTTAAATGTATGGAGGCATAAAGACCAAAAGGTCTACTTTAAGCCTAACTCTCTGGGTATTTTAAATGTATTTTTAAAATATCATTCTCCTGGACTGCATCCTGATAACTCTCTATTAATTTGCAGTGACAGAAGCAGAAGCTTTGTTCAGTGGTGGTGATGGCTGGCATTTAGCAGTTCAGTTCCATCTTGAGTGTGCCTATACATTTTTGTATTACTATGAGTATAAGAAAGCTAAACAGTGTTTCAGCACAGCTAAAGACATAACAAAACTGCAAATTAATCTTACAGGTAAGTTTTGCTTGTATATTCTAGGAGGCTAGTTGGTTGGACCAAACTCACTTTTGGGTTGTTAAAGGTTGTCAATGTATCCAAGTTAAAAACAGTGTTTTGGAAAATCTTGGCTTTTACCAGGTAGGACTCATTTGTCTTCTAAGAATTAGCATGACTTGGAAAAGGGGAGAGAAATATGCCATCTGCTTACAGTATCATCCCTAATATGAATGTCTGAGCAGTTATGGCATTATGATCCTTTTGGTGTTTTATATCAAAATGGAAGTTTGGATGGGGTGGAATTAGTTGTATTTTTGATTAGTTTACCAAGAGATTATGCTAGTCCCAGAGGGAGATTGTGGTGATAGAGTGTCTTGGAAAAATGTTGTGAAACTCCCACAAGTTCTGTGGTTTATCTCCATAAATCTCTTGGGACTAGTTGTGAAGGATGTCTACCCTGAAGGCAAAGGGACTGACTGAACATGTGGGAATTGCTGGCATTCTAGGCAAATTCATTTGACATGCATATTTGGGCTAAATGGAAGGAATGTTACATCATCAATAAAGACTTTGCTTTAATGTAAAAATTCAGTCTATGGCAAAGACATTTTTAAGGCTTTTGGAAGGAATTTCCTTTTTAGGAAGGGATTTTAAGAGGTTTTTATTCTTGAATGGTTGTAATCCTTACCCATTGAACATTTTATTATGGCATAGAAATTTATGTTGCTCTTCAAGAGAGCCTTTAGAACTGTATTTTCCAAAGTTATGTTTGAAATGTTTGAATAAATCATACTTGTTTGAGCTTGTGTACTTTTTAAAGTCCCATTAAGCCAAGTATGTGCTGTGGTCATCCTTCCATCTCTCACAGTGAATCACAACCATCAGTGACTCAACAAAACAATTTCCAGTAAAAGACTCTGGTCTTTTTTGCATATAAATTTACTAAAATGAAGGATGGTAATCCAGAATAAATTTAAGATCAGCAGATCTGGAGGATTAATAATGCTGATCTCTAGAGATCTGCATATTGCCTTCTTACTGTTTTCATACCCAGTAGTGCATCCCTGGGAACTTTTAATATGGAACAAGAAGTAAAGGTCTCTGTGTAGATTCCATCTCTTGTGTCATAATTAATGATGGTATAAGGCTCAGCTTAAGCATATTTTTAATAAATATTAAAAAAAACTTTAAAAGTGCCTGTAATAGCTAGGATTTCTCTGATTAACAAAACAGGGTGAGGAGTGGGTGCATCTCAGCATAAACAAGTCAGTTTCTGGTTGGTAGCAACTAAATTTATTGGTAACCAGCTTTGTGAGTGTTTTATTCAACTCTTTAAGCAGTAACACATAAGTGTTACCTAAAAGTGGTTTTGGAAGATGTGTCTGGCTGTGTACATGTTGTGGTAGGTATTTCTTTGTATGCCACAGGTAGCAGTGAGAGTGCACCAAGTTCACTGCAAGAGATCAAGCAGAGTTAAACCACTGCTAGATTTCATAGGTTAATTCTCAGTGTTTCTCTTTTTAATTCACTTTTTTGTGAGCAGCTTTCTAGTATGTGATGGGATTACTGGGTTTTAGTGTTCATTTTTATAGACATATTAATTTGCTGTAGGTGCTTTGGGGAAGAGAACACGGTTTCAGGAAGAATATATTGCACAGCTTATTTTGGATGTCCGAAGAACAGATGAATTCCTCCTTCCTCACAGTGAACTAAATCTGCCTCCAACACCCCTAGAAAACTTAACAATGGTATGTGTTTGAGAAGAAGTATGTATTTGAGAAGGAGAAATAGTATTACAGCTACCTCATTCTGATTGCAGTCAGAGGTATCTTTTGTTGTTTCCAAACAAACGGGTTTTTTGAATGTAGTAATTTACACTTCTCAGCCACAGATTAATTACTTTCTTCTTTAAGTTAAATGACAGACAGTGAACTTCAGGTAGCATACTTGTTTGTAAAAGTCAAACTGACTACTCCTTAAACAATTTGTTCAAGAGGAATTTTGATGGAAAGTCACAACTACTTGTCCAGGAGCAGACCTTCTTAGAAGACTCCTTCTTGCCTTTACCAGGGCAAAGTATCTGGAGGTGCTAGCTCACTGGGGTGTTTTGAGTCTGTTTCTTTAATTTGCAAAACTTCTTCTAAAAAAAGGAAAAGGAGTGTAAGGAATTTAACTGTACTGATAGAAGGCATGCTTTACTTAGCTGCACTTTGAGACTTAAAGAAAAAAAATCCACATATTCCCAGTGGTCCATGGTCACTAGCCTGAAAACCTGCATGTTAAGTAAGTATTTAACATTAATCTGTTTCAGCTTGTCTGTATATATATAATAGGGGAGGAGATAATTGATAATACTCTGAGCAACCACTTGAAAAGGAGAATCCCCTTCAGCCCTTATTTAAGTAGAAAATCAATATTCGGGTAACCTTGAAGTTGCTCAGAATGCTGTTCCTCATGCATGACAACCAGTATACCTGTAGCAAAAGTGGTTTGGATGATGCTTCCTTCTGCTGGCTTAGTCAGTTATTTTGTCATAATCATGGTAAATGGCTTTTCATTGTGGTGTCTTCTGATGTTTGCATTATCTTTTTACAAACAGATATGTATTTTTTCCATATTTTGAAGGGTTTCATTTATCTGCAACTGTTTCTATTTTAAAATATATTTTCTCCTCCAACAGAATTATGATTTAAATGATGATACAGTGCTTAATGAGATAAAATTAGCAGATGCTGATCAGTACCAGGTGCCTGATTTGTGTGCAGAAGAGCTTGCCGTAATCCTTGGAATATGGTAAGTTAGTTCATAGTATCCGTTGCTAGTTACAAGCTATAATACAAAGTCCTCATGGTTTTACACCTAAACTTTGTTTTCTTTTCCTGGCTTTCAGAAATTATGTGCTACATGGGTTTTGGAAATGGCACAGGAGAGGAAAAAACAGCTTGAGATTTGAGGATCATTAGCTGGCTGCTGATGAATATCCTCATTTTCTACTAGAGAATTATTTTTCTGTGGTGGTGTCATTTAGCCAGTGACAGCAATCATGCAGTTTTGTGAGCTTTACAGAACTATTAGTATGTCAGAGTAAAACTTTGATGTAATGACTTTGATGCTGTATTTATCATTCATACCTCCCAAAGCACATTTCTAATCTGTGAGTTGAAGAAAGGATGCAGTCTGTAGTACCACTGCAGTATCTTGCTCCAGCCAGAAGGCTAGGAGCAAGAACAACAAGCGGATGCTAGTTCCCAGGGCTCAGAACAGTGCTTCCTCTGCAGGGGCATGTGGATGTTAGAAGATCTGTCTTTGTGGTAGGATGTCTGGACTAACAGGCCAGCAAAAGGTTAGTGAGACAATTCAATGGCATAAGCTAACAACCTAGCCTTTGGCAGTAGTTCCTTTTGTGATATGGGGCTTTTTGCTTGTTTTGTAGCACACGTTATAATATGCTTGTTTTGTAGCACACGTTATAATATTTCTCTCCCCCTTCATCCCCACTCACCAAAATTTCCAGTTATTTTTCCCCTTATTGTTCCATGAAGTACAGTGGAACTCAGCAGTGGAGAGAAGATTGTGTGCTTTCATATCGCCATTTCTCAAACTGCAGCTTTCTGAAGGGCCAGATGCTTGCTTGGCTATGTAGTTGAAATCAAATGTGAAGTTGTGTGTCTGTGCTTCCAGCTATGCCCAGTAACAATTCAGTGCATCCACAATAATAAGGAATTCATGAGTGGAATATGCAGTGTGGCTTTGTATTTTCTTTATACCCCAAGTCTTAAACTTGTTTTCTTTTCAAGACTGCATCTAGATCCAGTGTGAAGACAAAGGTGTGGAGTAAACAGCAGGCTGACATATATTATTGGCCCAGTCACTTTGTCTTTCACACTGCCTCAAGGCAAAGCCTTCCCCTTCTTGAGAAGCACTTTTCATGCAGACTTCATTTTTTTTTTTTTTAACATAAGTATTGTCTTATATTCAAATTGTCTTACCCCTCCTGACTTTACCCTTGTGAAGGAAATAAAAATTTGCTTATTGGTTTTTCTTTGTTGTTTCTCTTTTTTTGTTTGGTGTTTTTTCTAAGAGTAGAATTTGAATTTTAGAGTGATTGGCTGCACAATAGGTTTCTTGACCACAGTATGTTACTTTAAAACCACCACTGTTATGCTCTGAATAGTGGCTAGAAACTATCTTGACTGCCATCTGTGTGTACATTATAATCCAAGTGGTATGTGAGTTTGGCAGGACTCAAAGCAAGAAACTCATTTCAAAAACTAAAACCAACCAACAACCAGTGTTGCTTCCCCATAGGAATGGTAAATGCCATTCAGTGGGGGGGATAATGTTAAGCAACTGAAGCTATTTCAGTCATAGCTGGCTATCAAATCTTGTCTCCATCTATGTTGCAGAAGTGTTAGTAGAATGCCAGCTTTTGAGAACTGTTCTTCTGAGGGGATTTAGGATACAGCCCTTGTGACTGAATGGAGTTTACTCTTGGATTGCTGGCCATACCCTTGGTGTCTGTACCAGCTGTTAGCATATCCATTTGTGAGGAAGTGTAAACATGTTAAAGCATTCAGTGTTGGCTTTTAAGCAAAACATAGGTTTGATGATGACCCATACTCTGTAGTATGATTTAGGATATATTTTCATGTGATATCTTTTGTTTTCACAGGGAGCTTGAATTCTAGCCTTGTTGCTTTTTATGCCACTTGGAGGTGTCTCTTGTAGTATACTTGTAAATGTTGGTGGGCTGTTGGATGTTGGGAGAACATCCACCCCTGTACTGTAGCATTATAAGCCAAATTTCTTTATCAACTCCAAATGTGAACAAAATAATTTTAATTCTCATCACTGTGTAGTTTTCTGGTTTTCTCCCTCACAGGATAGTGGTAATGCTGGTTAGTGAGGGATGGACTCCTGTGGTCAAGTTCCTTCAGTGACTAGAAAGAGGGGGTGTGTTTCAGATTACTGTCTAGCACATCTGAGTGTGAATGGGTTTTTGCTTTGCAGACTCTCTTCAATTAGCCATAGAATTTTAACTGAAAACAGACCTCTGTAAAAACAGAGAAGGGATTTTAAACTGCTTTGGATTTGTAAAATTGTTTTTTCCCATAAGCTTAAACTGAGCAAGATGTTTCAATTTAGAATTGGCTTGGAAAAGCAGTACTAAAATATCTTGATGCCTTCAGTGATCTTTTTTTCTGCTGCTAGGTCTAGGCCTTCTATACACATACCATGCTCCCATTTGTCATTTTAACACTTTTCCATAATGTCCTTTACATTTCTGCAAGCTTGAAAAGCCTCTTGTGCATAGTGGTATTCTAAAGATTAAATAAGCATTGGTTTATTTTATTATGTTTTCTTTACAGCATAGACTTCCAAAAGAACAATCCAATACACAAACTAACTGAAGAGGAACTTTTGGCTTTTACTTCAGTAAGTAAAATTATCTGGGCTTCTTAGTAAACATGTTCACTTAATATTTAAGTACCAAGCAGGTAACTTGTCAGTCATATTAACCATGAAGCTGTTTGTAACCCAAATTTGGTTTAGTACTTATTTGTTTCATTAACCGTTCTTGTTTCATGACATTCAGTTGATGCTGAAGTTCAAGTTTTGAGTCATCCTCATACAGGATAAGCTTGATATTGAAAAACTCACCTGAGAACACACACAAAACATTCTTATGTTTAATTTGTATTAACTATATGAATTATAATGTAATACTAAACTATGCAATTTTACAGCAGACTCTTCCAGTGACACTAGTGTTGAAAGTGCTTTTCTTTGAACAGTATTTAAGTGGAGGTCAACAGGAATTTCAGCTTTATTCTGTCAGATTTATTCAGTCTGTATATGAAATGTTCTGCTTAGACATGTTTCTTCACAGTTCAGTGGCTGATTTTCTGCAGAACAATTCTGTAACTCTCCAAGAAGCTTTGAAAATTCTAACTCAGTATTTTTTCATTGTAGGTTTTTGGGTTTTTTTTACTCAAGGCAGAACAGAACTTTCCAGAACAATGCAACTAGGAGTAGGGTTTACTTGGTTTAACACTTGAGTTTTCAAACCTTTAAACACTCTTCAGGGTTTACAGCAGAGAAGAAAAAGTAAAGTCGCACAAAGACTAGACAAGAAAGGTAATCAGCTTTACTGTCAGCTTTTATCTGACATTGCTTGAGAGATCATATTACCTGTTAGGTGCAAATGATCTCTTGGGTGAATTCTTCATGAGAAAGTTAAACTTGCATTTTCCTGCCATCTAGTGGCAGATTCCTCAAAAAAAAAATCACGGGAGAGCTGATGAACTTGCTTCTTAAATATTTATTGCAGGGGCTGTGGGGAGCTGTGATGGTTTGGACCTGGCTCCCTTAATGTTTCCAAGTTAAGTGGATGTAGGGACACAATTCAATCTTATCATTTTCTCTTTTCATCTTGACCTGTGTTCCCAAGACACAGAGAAGGACAAGCAGGAATTGTAACATTACCATGCCAAATTATTCCTGAAAAGTGAAAGCAGGAATCAGATATTAGCTTACATAATTTCTTTTCAATAAAGGCATTTTTTGTGGAGTTTACATGTGAGCCTAAAATTATAGCTAGATCCTGCAGAATTTCCTGATAAAAATCTCAGCTCTTCTGCATCTTAGCAGAGTCACTGAGCCAAGCAAATCCATTGCTGTTCTCCCTGGCAGCAGGGATGTTCTGTGTGAACATTAGCACAGCCTTGGTTCTTATGGTGTCTGCTAGCTGAGTAAGTGGCATGGTAAATGTTGTCACTTGTATTTAAAGTATTTCCCAAGCTTTGGCACTACCTGGTGAAATGAGCACTATATCAATGTTGCTCTGGTAGTTTCTTTAGCATCATTTAAACTGCTGTGTCTGTATGTGTGTGTGAGCAGGCATCTTCTCAGCCTACATGTGGATTCCTAAATCTGCAGGCTGGTTAGATGGTTGTCATGCATTCATCTGATATCTACTGAAATTTCTTTCCTGAAGAAAGGAGGGCATTGTAAGATATCTTAGGAAAATTGAGAAATTGTAAGGCATTCTTCATGGATCAGTGAATTATCAAGAGATCCCCTTGCTTTGGACATTGCAAAACAAATGCAAATAACCTGCAGTTCCTCTCAAGCAGGGAGAATTATGGTTTAGGTAGTATGAGAGGGAAAGGATGATCAAAGTGAACTCCAGTGGATGATGTACCTGCCTCACACTATATATTGCTAGATCTATAGTGTGTATATATATACATATGTACACACACATAGTTTACAGTCTTAAAATTAACACTGTTAAGTCACTATTAGTCATTGCTTGGTGACTGCAGTTAAATACAAAAGGATTGCTGCTTTTCATGTAGTGAAGCTGCTTGGGAATAGTTTCCATTATCCTCAAAGCACTAACTTTTGTGACTCAGAATTACTTTTAGTATTGCTAATTTTTGAAGCAAGGCTGTACCAAATCCTCTCTCCTGATGTGTGTAATGAACTCTCATTGGCTAAGATAGCACCTCTTAGTACAAGAATTTGGACTTCAGTGCTCTAGCTGTTCTAGTCAGATCTGTTTACCTCTTATCAGCATATTTCAGTTTTTAAGCTGTTAGTCTATAGCTGAAGTTAGATAGACTCAATTTTTTTTCCTGTTTATGGTTAAATTCTTGATATGATATCTTTCCATGAGATGTAGCTCACATGCACTGAAGAATAAACATAAAACTAAACACTCAACTTCAAGGGGAATTAAATATTCCTTTTCTCACACATAACAGTTTCAGGAAACAGATAATGTTTTTAATTAATTCTGTTATGGTAAGCACTTGGGCTTCTAAGAAAGATAAGATCTTGTTTAAAAATCAAATATTAGACAAGCTGCTTCAGAGACACAATGATACATATGGTCTTTGGCAAACTTTCTGATTTAGGTGAATATTATATGCTAAAGTAATTTTTAAGAGAGGAAAAGAGGGACTGTTAGAATTACTGGTTTCTTTGTTATAATAAACAAGTATTTTTTAAATGTAAAAGAGTTCCAGAAATATGAGAGAGCCCTGCATAAGAACTAGTAAATCTTCCTTTGTTTTCATTTTAAGGTTATGCAGTTCTTGCAGGGAAATAGAGGAAGGTTCAAATACTGGATAAGGTTGCATTTTTTTCTCTTACAAAAGGGAAAAATGTTGTGGGTTTTTGGGTTTTTGGGTTTTTTTTTTAACCCACTAGTAGGATTAGACTCTTCAAGTTCTTAGAGCTTTACAGCAAGCTTATACTACATCTTGTAGTTTGCATACTGGATAGGCAGTTCAGTGTTTCAAACTCTGATATGACACTTCAACAGAATATCCAGCATTAAGGAGCTGCAACTGGTTCTTAATATTACCCCTTTCAGCTGTCCTAGCCCTCACTTTGTCCAGGAGAAATGGGCTTTGTGGTAAATGTGGTGAGCACTTAGCCCAGTGTGGGTGAATAGTACTTTTTTCTCTTATTAGTGTGTTACGATTAAGTGACTTTGCATGATAGCAGCAGCATTAACCTGTTGGGGACTGGGGAGAGGAAGCAACTTGAAACCACAAAAGGGAAGCCTCTTGCTTTTATGCTTTCCACATCTTAGTCCCATATTTGTATCCTTTGGAATCCATAGAAGATGAAAAGGGGAAGAGAAGGGGCTGTGGAAGATTAGTTGTGTTGCTTTGTTACACTCCTGAAACTTCTGTCATTCATGGAGAGTAGAACAGTTGGTGACTTATCAAGTGGTGAAAACCAGGGAAAGGAAGCTGTGGCAGCTCTTCTGTCACTTTGAACAGGTGAGGATAGCTTTCTTCAAGAGGAAAAACAATCATAGCTTTTCTTTAGCTCAGAGTACAAAATCTAAATATCATTCACCACCTGCTAACAAAAATACCTGCTCATTCTGGAATTGTTCCAATAATGCCATGAAGCATACCAAGGTCTGATCAAGGACTTGGAGAAGGTAGAGGTAGTCTGTCAAAATCCAGGGAATACTGCATGTTCCAAAGATGGACCAGGTGGGAATGCTCCACTGTGTTGAGCTACTGATCCCATAAGAGACTGTTTTGACTAAGGAATTTGAGAATGGTTGGGCAGAAGTTTTTGTTTTCAAAGGTGAGCTTTTGAATGCAAAAGAAACTGATGTTATATGGTACCTTTGAAAATAACAGCAAAGAATTATAGTGCACATTTTGTATGCCTATATGAGTCCTTTTTCTGCTTTTCATTGTAGGAAGGAGGCTTTGGGAGGAGGGAGTGGAGGGTAGAAATGGGAATGCTTTGTTTTTCTCATCTTTTGAATGGCTTTTCTGATATTCATGTGAAACTAGGGAACAATCAAATCATGGCATTTTTAGTGTTAAGCCTTCCTATCAAAATGTCTATAAAACTAACATGCCAGTTTTGTTTCTGAAGAGAAGTTGTTTATGTAGCTAAATAAAAGCAGTGCATTTTTCTTTGCTGAGAAAATGGCTGCAGTTTGCTTTATATTTTATAACCAGCAAGAGTATTGAAAAGCTCATTTAGAGTGCCATGTGTCTCTACTGCTATAACTTTTGTGGCTTTATAAAAAGTCTCTTTCACTTATTTTCTAAGCTGTGTTGCCCATTTTGAATAGCCTCAGTTGGTTACAAGATTATAGCACTGCAAAGGCTTCCACTCAGCAAAGCCCAGCTAGCACTAGGAAGACTTTTTTTCAAGTAAATTAATTCAAAGCTATTATTTTTTCTTTCTTTCTTTCTTATTTTTTTTCTTCTAAGCACTATTATTCACAAGTCTGAATCATTTTCCAGGAATGCCAGCTTCTAAATCCTTGCTGCTAATTTAGTGCCTGGATGCTTTCTGCCCCATCTCACATTAGTGGGAAGTTGGATTGAGGGTGAAGCTGAAGCTGCCTCTTTCTGCTTCAGTATCATGTGCAAAGACTCAACTAGATTTCTTGGAAGCTTATTCAAAAAGTGGCTGGTACTTATGTTGACAGTGTGTTGTGGACAGGAAATTAACCTGGTGTTATCAGTTGGTTTTGCTGCTGTTGTGCTGTGTTCATGTAGATGGTTTAGGGTAAAGTAACTAGGTTCCATGGTACATGTGTGTCAGGGCAGGGAGGAAGCTTGCATTCCATTCCAAAAGTGAGATTTAAGTAACACTCTGAAGTTGTTTTATTTTACAAAATACTAGGTTTCAACATAATTGACACTTTCATTCCTTTCAACTTTGTTCTCCTCCTCTCTTCATGCTTCCCTGAGTCCATGGGATCCACAGCTCTGTTTGCATTATATCTTGCAGGAGATGATTCCTGATTTCTTGTGTGCCCTTCTGAGCAGAAAGAAATCTGGGATAGCCTTTCCTTTCTAGAATAGTCTGCTCTTTTGTATATATTCTGTACAGAATTACTCAAGTGATAAATTTTAGTGATCTCACTTGGAGCTGCAGTGGTTAAGAGAACATGAAAATCATGTTTAAATATTAATAGATTATTTGCTTGTCTAAAGGTTTGAGAAGTCAAGGAGGCAAATTTCATGACAGTTAGTAACATTTTTTCCCACGGCAGCCTTTCTTCTCCCACTCCTCCTTTCCTCTTTATCTGTCAGCAATTCACTTATTTTTTTCTAGCAACATCTCTGACAGCCAGCTGACATGTTCCAGGCTTCTCTTCCCCCTCTTGTGTCCTTCACTAGTTGCAACTATTTTAATTTGCTTCAGCAAGAAAGATTTCATTGCAACAGGAGGATGAAATTAAACCCCTTATTCAACAAAATGCTGTCTGAAGTAGCATCTGAAGGAAGGATGTTTTCACTACTGTGTGATGCATATTCCCTTTTTGACCATATTCTGATGGTCAGATTCATATGTGATCAGTACTAGTAGTCACCTGTTTTGTGCTTTATGTTCTGCTGCTCTGCCTGTTTGGCTGAGGAGGAGGCAGATGAACTAAATAAGGAGTAAATCCAAGTCTGTCTTTTTTCCAAAGCAATTAAGAATAATTATTCTCAGTTTATTTAGCAGTCCTAATGTCTTGCCCTCATCTCCTCTGCCTAGTTTTAGTATTGTCCCCTATTGTCCTTAATCTTGCTTGTCCCTAGCATCTGAAAAAATGAAGATTCTTCTTTGCTAGTCTGCTTGCTGCTAGGCAACCAACTTTAATCTTCTCTGATTGTATCATGTCTGTAGTTTGCACCAGGAGAAGATTTCTCATGTCAGCACCCCAAACCTTCTTCCTGGTCTATATTGAAGCTGAAATAATTGAGAAGTAAAAGAATTTTAAATTTAGGATAGGTTTGATTAGTGCCATAGTCCTTGATTGCAGTTTTGAAATATGTATTTTTCCTTCCCCCCAAGGTATCTGAACTGTGCAAATCTGAAACTCTTGATTCATTTAAAATCCCACTGGTTTGTCATTGATTTTTATTTTTTTTTTAAAGAAAAATAGGTGCAGTCAAATCTAGTTATTCTGTTCTAGCTATTGTTCTCTTCTAGGTGCTTTGGGAAAAATATAAAATGAACATGATAAGAAATAAACCTCTCTTACTTTGCTTCTGCATGAATTTCTTTTTCTATTCCCCCAAAACTAGGGATGAAAAACTAAAATGTCTCCAATGATTTTTCTCTTTTTCCCTCCACTGTGGTCACCTGGAAAGGATTTCTCATTGGTATTTTCTTCTGGAGATTTACTGATGGTCAGATGAAGATTTTTGTGGGGAAAAATGTTTACTCAAGTTCCAAGTCTATGAACCATGGGCTTTTGAACAGAGATGTAAGGGGGAAAGATTTGGGGGGTTTTACCTGATTTTGAAAACTTTTTCTAAACAGACACTTAAAGCCACTCCAAACATGTGAAAAGTAGTTATGCCATACTATCATGCAACATATTATCATATATGCTAAGCATATAAATTAAGCACAGAAAAAAGTCTGAATTTGCTCACAGTAATCATAAGACTCATTTGTAATGTACATTGCATGAACAGTCCACTAAATGAGCTGGCATTGTTTCTATTTCCTGATGCACTCTCATCTTCATAAGCAGAATATGAATCTGTCCTGTCCATGTATTTGCACAGTACAACTGGATTGTTGATGTGCACAATCAACTGGACACATTCTAGACTGTTGTGTTAGAATCTTCATCTGTTACAGCTCTTGCTTTAAGCTTATTTCAATTCTAAGCACATCCCAGACTTTTCCTTTGGTCTCTAATAAGTATAGTCAGATATAACTTCACTCTATGCAGCTCTCAGATTCAGGAATGTTACTTGCTTTTGCCCATCAAGACAGGATTTTCTTTCATGATCCCTTGCAGTGTCTCACTCATTTTTCTCAGTATTAGTCACTTGTGCCTATTCATCCATGCTGCATTCCCCTCAGCCCTCCTTTGTCAGCTCTCACCTCCTGCTTATCTGACTTTCACTCTTGCTCTCATCTTCCTTAAGTCCTTTTCTTCTCCTCACATATTTCTGACTATTTTTATTCCTTTCCTTCCTTGCTTTTGATTGCTGCTTAAGGATTTAGGCTCCTTTCAGGACCATTGAGTCTTGAGTCTGTGAAAGGAAGGTGACTGCAGCTTTGTTTTGCTCCTGGAAACTAAACTTTTACACATAATATTTAAAGCCAGGCTGCTAGTGACCTGCAGCAGCTCGATCCTTTTGCATGTAATGGGAACAGCAGCTCTTTAAAGAGACAGAATACTTCTACTGGTGAAGTCAGGAACTGGAATAAATCAAAAATCAAATACTTTTAAATGGACATCAGACAGTTAATGTGCTGTCCTGGGGAAACTGCTGAGACCAGCCTAGAGCTCTCACTGAAATTGTCATCCCCAGGTTTTGATCCTAGCCACTAAGCCCACCAAACAGTAATTGAGGCATGGCCCTTGCATTCAGCAGGTAACACTTGTGAGCAGCAAGTATTGCCCTATGTAGACTGCTGAATAGTTGAGACTGATGTAGGCAGAATTCCTGTGGTGGATGCTAGCATTCAAAACAGGGGAAAACCAGGTATGAAACACTCCCTGCAGAGTCTGCTCTGGCATTGTGTGGGTTTTCCTCTGCTGTGCCTCACTGTTATTCCACAGGCAGCTGTTCTTATAAACTGAAGGTTGTAAAGATGTTTTATAGAAATTCTCTACTTTGTTCTGACATGGCTTAATACTAAAGTCAGTGGCAGCCTTACTATAAATCTCTGCTTTAGGCATGTAATTCTTCTTTTTTGGCTGTTCCTGTTATAGAAAATTATATAGCTGATTTTGGCTAATTGACATCATGCTAGGATGTGTTTGCAAATGGCATTTTGATAATGTAAAACCTGTATGCAACTGAAGTATTCTTGTTGTGCCATTGACTAACCTTAAAGTTTTGAAATCATGGAAACATTTCAGTTGTTCTTTTCAAGAAGATAGTTCTATGCCTTTTTCTGAGGATGCAAAGGTATCTTTTAAGGCTCTGTTGTGTTGTGTATCATTTTTATGGTTGTGCTCCAAATCTCTGAGAATTGGGGTTTTTTGCTACCCTACACTCTCTTCCTGTAAAAGATTCTCAGTTAGGGGATTTTAAGGATCATTCTTGTAAATGGATATTTGTCCTGAAGTTATCCCATCACTCTGGGTCTTTGAGGGCTAAGAGGTTTTTCCAGTGATCCAAAGTGCTGCAAACACTGTTTGCCATGAACAGTTCAAACAACAAAGAAGCAGGAAAAAAAAGAAACTTGACAGGTAGTCTTACATGGATTTTGCTGAGTAAGAAGTACTATTTAAATGATGATAATAATACATGCTTAGAGCTGACCAACCTAAAGGAAGTACTGACAAATCATGGTTCTTGGTTATAGCCAGAGGCAGCAGTACCAAACATGGAAAGATGAAAAAGCAAAACTGCCTCCTGGAGGAATTAATTTATATCAGTAGAGGATAAGTTAACCTATACATTGTCTTCCAGAAATGCTCCTTGTCAGAGGAGAGGCAAGGCTGAGCAGGGCAGAAACTGCTGTAGTAGTTTCCAAGGGAATACCCAGCAGGGGATAGGACAAGTTTTATTTCTCCCACATCACCAGTCTGAAACAAGTTGGAAAATGTTCTCCATTGGCACTGGTTTTCTGTCTCCTGCCCTTTTTTCAGTCATTTGTTTTATTGTCTTGAGGCTAAATAGATTGCAAGTCCTCAGAGAGCATGGAGCATCGCATATAGTCCTGAAACTATCCATCTTTAAAATATATGTCTAGCCATTCTCAAACCAAATTCATTGTTTTACTACCTGTGCAGAGAGCAATTTCTTTATTGTGCTTTTTCTGTCTTTCAGGGTATTTTCAGAAAAACCACATGGTGTGTTCAGAACCATGGTATAGATGATGAAATTCCTGAGACTGAGCAGTTAATATGAGAAATTCAGTGTTGTTTAATACCTAGGGAAATCCTTATCATTGGTACCAAAGTGTTAAAGTCTAGTCTTTTGAATTCAAAAAGCTGATTTATTGCTGTGGAGCTTGAACCTTAGGAAATAAATGCAGCACTGTGATGTGGTGTGGAAATCTGTACTTAAGCTGTTTCAGGAGCAAGTCCAAACCACGGACTTGGAAAAGACAATGCTACTTCAGTCAAATCTGGCTGAAGTTGTTTTCAGCACAACACAGAGCAAGTGATGTGTTTGGTGCCACTGTAGTATGGCTGGACTCCATTCTAAGTGAACTAGAGCCATATCTTACGTGGTTTACCTTTTGCTGCCAATCCCTTTAAATAAAACATTATCTTCTTTCTTCATATTTCCTTTTTTTCTCAATTTTCTTCTCCTCCCAAAAAAAAAAGTGAGAACCTCCAAGGAAAACTTACTTCTGAGCTTAAATAATCTCTCAAATTGAAAAGAAACAAAACCAAAATACAACCCCAAAACCAACTTAAACAATAGCATGACATTACTTTTTTAACTCTTAAAAGAGGATACAATATGTGTAACACTTAGGGTCTTTGTAGAGTGTTAAGCTCTTAGAAACTTGATAAATATCAGGCCATCAATGTCTGTTAATGTGGAAGAAAATTTAAATAATTTTGAATATCCAGGATAGATCTGCAGTTTGAATGTATAAGTAGAACTGAATAAGTGGTTTGACATGCAGGTAATAGCTTTGTTCTATTTTTAGACACTAGAAAATTCTAAGGGGAGGAAAGCATTAAAACATTGGCCTAACAGAACCTGATTTCAGTTGATTTTTCCCAATGTATCTAAAATGACTTTGACATGTGATATAAAAGCCAGCACATTTCCAGGCTGACCTAGCATAAATAATTGCCCAGAAGGTTGTCTTTGCAAGGTAGATATCAGAAGGAGTAAAAGTTACTGCTTAAAAACAGTGGCAGGCAAATTTTATTTAGTGATAAGCAGGATGGAACATGAAGATTCCTTGGGGTGGATGTTATCAAGAGCTGCCTGTTTGCTACAGAACAGTATTCAAGTGGGGTAAAAAAAAAAAAGGCAGTTAAAATACAGTTAAAGTGAAATGATGTTAGCCTTGTATATGTTAATTGAATATTTTAAGTCTTGTGAGAAGAAAATTTATTCCAGTCTTCTCTTACAATTTTTGAATTGATTAAGCCAGCTACTGAGTTGTATATTGTATTTAATGAACCTTCAGGTGTAATAAATTCTAAATATGATCAATTCCAGTGAGAGTCAGTCAATTGCAAACCAAGATTAAATGAGATACTTAACAACTTGATATTGCATTTAGGTAAGTGCAATGTGATTGTTGCTGTATTGAGTCCAGCATTCATTTCTAAATCAGTCTAGTATAGTCTAAATAAGTAAGTGTTTAACTAAGAGGAGTTTTATATCTTTGGCTACATTTTGCTTTATGAACTGTAGACCAGTCAAGAAGGAAACTTGTAATGACTCTTAATAGCAGCAGATGGGGAGAAAAGGAAGTGTCCATTGTGTGTGTGCTTGTGTGTACATCTGTCTCCTTTTAAAACTCTCAGAATTCATATTTTATTTCAAATGCATTCAGTTATCTGAGGCTGTGAAATGATACAGCTGCAAGAATCACATTCAAAAGCATTGAAGTATGTAACAATGCCAAACAAATCAGACAGTGCCATCCTGCTTTAGCAGTCAAATTCAACAAGAGATACTCTGTATTTACAAGGATGCAGTGTTACAGCTTGAGTGCCCAGGCTGCCAGGCTAGACTAGACAAAAGGAATTTTAAAAATACCATTCTAATTAAACTAGTCCCTTGATGCAAATCACTGATCGTGTTTTGGCCTTGCTCTAGACTTTTTAACACCTAGAGGTATTTCTGATGGTTGTAAAGAGCTTTAAGCCCAGCTCTGCTCACAATCAGCTCACACCTGTTGTGGTGAAAAGCTATTTTAGTTGTACAGTCCCAGGATTAGTTTTATAGATCAAAATAAACCCTTGTCATACAGTTGAGTGAACAGTTTTAGTCTTTGGAAAAAATATGCTGAATGTGTGGTCTAAACCTACTGAAATATATATGGAATATTAAAGCAGTGCTGGAAAAAGGCATTGTGCACATGATGTCCCAGCCAGTGCAGGAAAGTAAATCTCTCCTGTCACTTGAATACTTTCAGGATTTCTGCCTGTCTCTCTAGTTTCCCTAACCGACAGTCAGACAAAATTTGTTTAAAAAGAAGGTAACATTTGTATCATGATAATTTGAAGAGACCTTAAAAGAAGATCACAAGTACAATTGACTCTAATGTGCTATCTTGATGTAGCAACTCATTAAAAGCAATTAAAGACCTCATAAAGAAAAATGCAGAGCTTCTGCTAGTGCATGACATACAGGCTCAGGCACTGCATAATTTTGTGTTTTCTTCTTGCACTGCAAAGGTCTTGGCTTAATACTCTAAAGGTGTCATGTAAAATTTATACTAGATACCATTAGTGAAGAAAATATTTAAGACCTAACCAAGTAATAACACATTTCCCCCATGCAACACTGAGAAAGAAACACTAACACTGGACTTGGAATAATGCCTGAAATATAATTCAGTTTAAGTGTATAACACAAGTTGTGGTGTTTGCAAAGAAAAGAGAAATGATCCTTGTCTTGATAGTTTTGCCCTAAGACTCTGATCATTTAGAAGGCTGGAAGTCCAAAGACTTTGTATATTGTTGGGTTTTTAAAAAAATAAATTAGTTGTCAAAGCCATAAGGAAAAAGATGTGGTTAGGTGCTAGCTAAAATTGCTCTACCCAGAAATTTTGCAAACAATTGCTTCTGTGCTGATGTATTTGCACTTTTAATTTGCAGGGTAAGTTGGTGATTTTGATTTTTCTGGTCCAAATCACCATTAGAGTGACTTTAAGTGTAGGATGGATTTCAGGATTTAGTGAGAGTGTGAAGGTACATCAAGCCATATACAGCACAGGTTTTGATAATTGTTAAAACATATCAACAGGGCCTTTGGTGTTTGATGTCTGAGCAGGTCTTTTGACTTTGAGGAGATGTGTGTGGAGTAGAACACACACTAATGGGAGTATTTCCTTTGTTTAGATCTTAAAACAAAAACACCAACCAAACAAAAAAGGCAAGCTACTAAGTCTGTTGACTAGTCCATGCCAGGAAATAGACTTACTGGGTAAATTACAGACTGTCTTTTCTTCTCTGCCTTTCTAACTGCAAATCACTAAATAAATCCACTGTCATATTATTGATGGAAAAAATTGCATTTTTCAGGTATTAAAATTCTATTTTCCTTGTTTGTGTCACTTCTCTTGTTCTTGTTGCTCCCTGAGGACATAATTATATTAAACAGCATTAGCCTTTGTCATGCAGTAATAAGACTCATCTGGAGTGAAATCGTAATGTCACTTTTTTTCTGTGAAGGTATTCATAGCTAATAAAATGTCACTGGAGAATATATAGCCTTACATCTTCTAATTGCTTATGCCTTATTAATCCTGATATTTCCAGAGATTAGCAGTTTATTTCTCTGAAGGCTTGCTGTGCCCAAAATTTGGGGTTTTTTTCAGGTTAGTAGGTCTTATCCACCTATCGACGCATGCAATCAAATATTAAATGTTTCTTGTTGATAATACCTAGGAAGGTGAGGAATTTACAGGTGCTCAGATTACCACCCTGATTAGTGGTGCTAATTCTAAAATTGTTATTTGGGAATGTTGTCTGTCTGCCAGTGGTTGTAGATGACAGAAGCTGCAGTAAGAAAATGGCTTGAAATCATTTGCATCAGCATCCTATTTGTTTGTTCCCAAGTTAACTGCTGTTATTTGATCAGAACTATCATGTAGTCAGGATGTTTCATGGATACTAAGAATATATATATGTATACTGCAGAATCCAGTAGGATGATTTTTCAATGTACAAGCAACAAAGTCAGTAGACTTGAATTTGGCATATTTTGGTTTGTTGCCACCTGTTCTGATTCACTGTCCAAGAAGCATGTTTTTTTCAGGTCAGGTTATGTTTGAATTTTGAACCTAAAGTCAAGTTGTCATGCAGTAAGGTGATGCTCTCAGAGAAATAAGAAGTATTCTATGTTCTATATTTAAGTATATAGGAATAGGAGTTGCTTCCATCTGAACTTCAGAGTATTCAGTTTCAAAAAATTGGTGGTTTATGAAGATTCTGGAGGGAGCTCCCTTGTAGTATGAAAAACCCTATAACCTCTCCAAAATGATAGTGTTTAGTTTTTGTCTGGGGTGAATCTGGGGATTTACAGATACACATTTTCTTTTGAGGGTTCAATTTGAACATAATTCTGTCAGAATTGCACTTCTGAGAACATGGTTAAAACTGCTACTGTCTTCTGTGTCTTTTAGAATGAAATAATGAGGAAAATCTTTTTCTCTGCAGTGCTTGCTCTCTCAGCCAAAGTTCTGGGCTATTCAGACCTCAGCCTTGCTTCTTCGGACCAAGCTTGAGAGAGGAAGTACTCGCAGAATGGAGCGAGCGATGAAGCAGACTCAGGTAAGGCTTCTGAGCTGCCTTATACAAACAAGGGTTCTTCATATAGCAGATAGAAACAGGCAGGAATTAGGAGCTTCTGCAGTTTCTTTCTGTGAACTGTACAGGGAGATCATTTTCTAATTATTATTCTAAATTAGATGCATAAAGCACAAATCCTTTCGTGTCTGCCAGTCTTGAGATCAACTCTTACATGTACAAGTAAGAAATGGTCACTTTCTTTCAAAATTTAACTAATTGTACAAATTCTTGTAAAGCAGCTTGAATAAGAAGTGATAAACTATGTCCCCTATGTTCTTTAGGGTTGACTGGCAAGTGTATAAGTCATTGTAGGCTCTAATTTACTGATGCTGGGACTCTCCTGTCCTTTTCTACTGTTACTCTCCTTCCTTTCCCCATTTCCACTCTGATCTGGTTCTGTGACAGGTGTGCAGCTAATAAACATCTTTATAGATGAATATCACTGGGCAAGCCCATGCTGCTTCTCAGCCCTAAAGCAAGCCAGGCTACATTGTTGGTTTATCAAAGAAAGGATTTTTTGGCTCCATTTTTTTGTGAGCCTGGCTATGTTTGTTTTAACTTATTTTAATTAGTTGAAAATAATTGCAGCTCTCTTTGAAATAAGGGTATGTTGATGGAATTGAAGTGCTGTTCTCTGTGTATTAAGGCTATCTCTGCTCTTTGTTGAACAGATTTGCTAAATTATTTTGTAGCTATTTTTTTCTAATTGGAAAGCTTCAAAAGGAATTGGAATGGTTATTTTCAAACCCTTTCTCTCACTGCTGTAAAAAGCTGAACTATAGATAATGTAGTCTTTGGAAGAGGCTTTAAAATAATCCTTCTAGGTACTCTGGAATGTACTTCAGCTAGTAGTGAACTGGAAACGAGGAGGAGATATATATTTTTTTTTTTCTTAACTTTTTCTGGATGCTACTGATTGTCTCTGTCCAGTTTTTGCCTAAATGAGGTTTGGATCCTCAAAACTAAGATTAAAGATTTCTAAAACCAGTATGTTTTTTCAACCATTTTTCTAAGAAAAGGAAACAGTATTTGAGAACTGAAACACTTACTTAACATTCCACTAGAATATTTAATCCTGAACAGTATAGCATGTATTGAAGTCTGGATCAAGGAATTGCCAACCAAAATGTGTCTCTGGATACAGTGTCTTTTTTTTTTTAATGTTCTGTGTTTGTTTTTTTTTTCCATATGGATGTAGGTGAGGGAGGGTGAGAAGTGCCAGGGTAGAGAGAAAGAAAAGAGGGAGGAGAGAGAAAACAGGAAGAAAAAGGGATAGAGATTTTGATAACTAGATCTCCACATAACCAGAAACCACCACTTCTACATCAGTTTTGGGATCTTTGCCTACCTTCTATTGTAAGAAAGTAATTCAGAAACTATTAATAGTGGAAAATGGGTTGGAAGAAGCTGTTAAACCACAAATTATTGCTGAAAGTGCAGCCAAAGCTCAAGTAGTAGGATGGGGGAGAAAAAAGGATTTTTGAGTGGTCTTGAAGCTAAGAGAAAAGAGCAAACAGAAAGATGATTTAAAAAAAACCAATCAAAACCAAACAACAAACCTGTTTAAAGCACATAAAGGAAGGAGAGCATCCCACTGGAGTTTCTTGATACATGAAATAAGCATTCTTTCATTTCAGTGGGTTTAAAAATATTTTAAGGATGAAGCAAAGTGAATTAAAATGCCACCCTTTGTACACAGGGTGGTGGGAGAGCAGTGAGAGCATGGTTACTGCTGGACTATGCTGGCTGCCAGAGGTGAAGCTGCCATGTGTCTGCTCCACTGGTAGCCTGCTCAGGCTTATCCTGCAGTCACTTGTTACAGCTGCTTCCTGCAGCTTGACCTAGGTGGTTACACTGCCTACCTGTATGCTTGCAGCTTTTATCAGGTTGTGAGCCCCTTTTCTGGGTGTATTTTCTGCTGCTCACTGCACCTGGTGCTAGCATGCCTATAAGCTAATCACTTGATTTTCCTAACACGCAGTAGGACGTGTGCAGTATTTCATATGGTTCTCTCTGGCTTGCTTTTCTTGGCAGCAAAGGAATTTGCCTGTTAGAAGGAGAGAAATGTGTCTTAAAAGGGTGTTTTTAATAAGACTTCAGGAGAGCTGGGAGCAGACAAGCAGTATTATAGGGCTAATCATTGTGCCTAAGGTTGAAAGGTCACATGAGATTTTGTTTTATATCTTCAGTCATGCACAGAAGTGTGCTCTTGGGAATTCTGTCAATTGCCCTGTAATTTTCACTGAAGTAATACTTTAGAGTGTCATTTTCTCCAGCAACTAATGTTTTTCTGTGTGTATGAAAAAGGGAAATACTGTTTAAATCGTTCTTACGGTAGAAACATGCTAGTTGGTGTTCAGTTCTTTCGAATCTGCAAAGAGTTTATTTACACCTATAGAAGGAAAAAGCTCTTACAGATCTAACTAAAACTCTCTCAGATTTTAAGCTGCACATTACCAGGACAATACCTTTGCTCTGAAATCTGCCTTCCTCCCACTGGTTCTCCATTAAGGATGCAGGCTGAGGGGTGGGTGAATGGCCTAGGGGCCCGGCAGACTCCTCGGCTCACGTTCGTCTCTCCCCTGGCAAACGTGGTAGTAGAAAGTTGGCAGTGGCAGCTGCTGGTGGAGCAGTTTTTGTCCTTCAGTCTTTTCCCTCTGGCCCAGGTTCGAGTATCTCAAGTAAAAGGGGGTAGCTGAAAGCAAAGTGCATCTGTTGCTCTAGCAGCAGTGTGCTGCCTCCTCCTGAAGATCTGCAAGAAAATTGCCTTCCAATAGAACCTGTAGCTGATTGTCCTCACCAAAGTAAATGAAGGCTTTTAACAGATGAAAGGGTGTATGTATGACACTGTCATTTGTTTCTACAGCCCATGGTTTTGTTGGGAAAGGTTTTTAGTATCCCCAGTCCATGTTTCATTGTAGTTGCTCTTCTGTGAAGTAGCAGAAGATTTACTGTTGTCTGGTCTTTGTCCCTAACTCTGTTGGTGTGAGTGCCCAGCATAAAACCAGGTGATCGTACTCCTGTCCCCTTCACTAACTAACTAAAGATGTTTTCTATATTTGCAACTGCAAAAGAATAACAGAAAAACATATTTCAGGCAGCTGAATGAAAATTTTGTTTTGGTTTAGTTTCCTAATTGGTTGTGACCCAGTCAGGCTGTGCCAGGACTGCTCTATGGTTGTTGAAAGAAATTTTTTTGTTAAAGAACCCAAGTCTTCAGGGGAGCTTGATGTGCTTCTGTTTGAAAATGTCATACACTCAGACAGGGAATATTTAATGCACTGAAATGTTTTCATTTTTACTGGAAATTGAACTGATTTCAAGCCAATTGTAGCTGAAGATGCTTATTTTCCTCTTTGGCAAGTACATCAATCCTTAACCAAGAATGGTAGGGGATTTGTTTGTTTTTCCTGGTGTGTAGAGGGCTTTCCAGGAACATGTGAAGAACTAAATTGGCTGTTTTTCAAGAAATTACATATACTGAAAACAGACTTCTTTCTATGTGATTTGCCTTTTTTTGGGATAGCTAAAATTTAAACACTTTCCCTGTGTGTCATATTTCTAATGTAGTTACCATCATATACTCTATGGTTGCTGGGTCAGGCTCAGCTCCTGGAAGAATGTGCATTTCCTGCCAACTCATTTTTCAACAGAAGCTACTGGGTATCAGTCAAGGTTTCACTATCCAGGGAAGCAATTCTTAGGAAAATTATTTTTTATTTTCTGTAGAAAGGGAAAGCAATGAAGGTCCCAAGATGTTATCTGAGACACTCTGATCAAATTCAGGACAAAAGAGGCTGAACTTGTCTGCCTTTGCTCATCATACTCCTGTCCCCTTCACCAAATAACTAAAGATGTTCTTCATATTTGAATAAGAAGAGCAGAAAAACAGATTTCAAAAAAAAAGGCTATTTCTAATACTGCAAATGAGGTGTTAGTGATAAGAGCAGCTGAATATCTATTGGTTTAGCTTACAGGTATCTAGATAGTGATTTAAGGAAATTAATCAATATTTTTACTCACGGAAAGGTTTATTCTCGGCGCCGGGTGCGCAGGGGATATTTCCACCAAACTACGCACACCTTGCTGCCTGAGCCACGCTCTATTTATGTTACAAGGTATGACATATGCCACAAGAAGGTATTTTATGTTACAATTGAAACTATTAACATTTCTATAAAAGTATTACATAAGAAATAGACTACCATCTACAAAGTATTTCAACTATTACATATGCACCAGGCTACCATCTACAAAGTGATTAAACNGCATCTAAGGACGTGTAAGTAACATGAAAGAATTAATGTTTGATATGATTGCCAGCAGAAAAACCATTGAGCAGAGTAGTTGAAGCACCACATTGAGCAGAGTAGTTGAAGCACCACTTGGAATGCAAACAGACATAGCTTTGAAAACTTGCAACCTGAAGCCTTCTCCTTGAATGTTTCTGTTAGTTCTGTTTCAAGTGCTGCTTGTTTGTGTAGTAGTTCTAGAGTTGCATTATCTTGTTAGTAGTTTCCCTCTGAAACATCCTGACATCTTTGAAGCTCCTGGGTTCCAGGTGCCCTGTAACCATTCCTCTGCAGTACAGTCAGTGCTGTACAAAATTTTGAAGTTGACTGGAACAAATTGTAAACAATCTGTAATTTCCTTGGGAGCACTGTGGTACATAGTCCTCTAGCTGCATTAGATATACACAGGATTTGAGGTCAGTCCTGTCAAGCAACAGTTTCATTGGAAGTGAATGACTGAAAGGGTGAGCTTACAAAGTGAGCAAAAATGGGAGTCTTCAAGGCTACAAGTTTTTAATGAAAACAAGATTTATATCTGAATAAGAAAATTAGATAAATGAGCAGGAGGGTTTCTTTCTTAAGGTTGAAATACATCCTTGTATAATAGCCTTTGTTTTGTGTTTAGATGCTTTAGTTCTTGACTCTTCAGAGATTTTTATCATTGAACAAAATATATCATGTGAGAGCTTTTCAAAAGGATAACTTGTTACTTCTTTTAAGTCATTTTAGTTTCCAAGCAACCAAATCTGGTCTTAAATGTCAAAACATTGTTCTGAATAATGGTTAAATGTAATAAGTCCAAATATATTGGGTTTATGCCTATTAATCTAGGGATAAAATTGTCAACCAATAAAGTAGTCACTGTTTGGTTATAACCTCCATAATGAAGGTTCAGACCAATCTAAACTGTTTTCATTTTTTCCACATTAAATCCATATTTATAAACCAGAAATTAGTCTCTCCCATTAAGCAAAACATGACTGCCTTGTTAGATGAAAACTGGCTTTATTGCTTCATAATTTCTGACATTGCTTCACTGAAAAATAAGTGTTTCAACCACTGGATTTTAGAAGGCTGTGGATGGCTCTTTTTGTCCCATTTTTACATGCTGTTTATGTTGAAGATTATTAATGAAAATGAATGGTTACTTGGCAGTGCTTTCTTCTTCATTTTATTGATTTATTGGCATGTGATTAGATATTAGCTGTGCAATAAGTTTAAGATTCTCATTTTCTTGTTACTGTATAACTTATATTTCTTCAAGTGTAACTCAGAAACACAGAATTCAGCACTTTTTGAGTAACTTCTGTATTTCACTAGTAGGCAGAATTATCAGAGTTTATTTTTTCCAACATATGAGAGTGCATAAACCATGGAATTTAATAACTTTTAAATTCATTAACATTTACTGGGTTTTAGGGAATGTGTAATATTCCCATGTTCTACCCACATTTTCAGTTTTTGTTGGAACTCTGAACAGAGTACAGTATTGATTTTGGGAGGAGGGAGAATTCTATTTGCTAGTAGACATATTCCCCTACAACATGTCATTTACATTATGCTTTTCTGCTGTAGAAGTGTAGAAAAGATATGGCCACAAAAGTTCCAATAAAATATGTTGCTTTTTGAAAACCTATTTGAATTCCAGGTTTTTTGGTGGAATAATAGACATACTTAAAAAAAAAAAAGTAAAACTAAAAGAGAGACTAAACCAAGAGCACAATGTTTAGATTGACTCAAACTTCTACCTTCTATCTTTTTAATAGATTTTTATACATCATTTTTCTATTTTTAATGTGATTTCTGCATTATGTCAGGAATGCCTAAAATCCTAAATGCTTTGAAATTTTTTAGGTTAAGTCTAAGTAACTACTAAACTAGAATATGCTTTCCATTTCCAGGCACTTGCAGACCAATTTGAAGATGCAAATACATCAGTATCTGAACGCATGAAGATTTTCTACTGCTGTCAGGTGCCTCCCCACTGGGCCATACAGGTGTGAAGCAAGCCCATTTCAAGCTTTACTTAGAAGTCTGGTTCTTGTTATTTTTGATATTGCATGACTCCAAAGTCAAGAGAGTGTGACATGCTCTTGATAACACACTGTAGAAATAAAAGGCAGAACCTAACAATGCAGCTTTCCAGGTTTTCCTGGAAAGAAATCAAGTTCTACAGTGTTTTGCTTTCAGGTGTCGTCTTCTGTCATGCACAGAAGTAATCACTTGTACTGCAATTCTTTACTTTCCTTTTTCCCCCCAATAAGAAATGGACCAAAGCTTAGAAGCTTCCAACATACATCTCTTGTAAAAAGAATCTTGCCACTGTCTTTACCATTTATTACTGCTTTACTTACACTACTGTTGCTTTCATCTTTCTCATCCTTTAATGACCACTCACTTTGGGTTGTCTTCAGGAAGTGCCAAACTGGGAGTCATATGTACACTGAATAACTCCTTGAGCTGAGATTTTTTTTGCTAGTGCTGACAGGTTTTTTTATCCCCAAATACTCTGTTTATCTTGACAGTAAACTCTTCTAAACCAGAAATCTATGCTTTTGAGTCTTATCTGATGATGCTATATTTAAGAAACTTAAGAAAACTGTTGGCATTGCATACCTCCAAAGCTATTCATGTGGTCTGCTTTTTATAGTGTTTGATTCCTTTTTGATTTAACCTCAATACAGGTTGCTTTAACCAATCCTATCTCCCCCAGCATTCTCAAATTATTCCATACAACCTTTTATTGCATTTACAGTGAATCCAGCAAATATGACTTCCATCTCCAGTTGCCAGAATGGCACTTTTCAATCCAAGCCAGATAGAAATACTAAAATAAGGATTTATAACAGAAGATGACTGCAGTCTTCTAGTCAGAGTTATGAAAAGGCATTACCTATGTACATTTTACACAATTTTACTAAAATCTAAATGAGATTTGTTTTCAGACATTGGCAAATGTAGATTTTCCCTAAGGGATTAATAATTAACAAATAATACTTATAAAAATAATTACTTTGTTACAGATTTTCAGAGTTAGTTCCATATTTCTGTCAAAGTGTAGCCAGTTGCCATATGATAACTCCTTGGATTTGTAAGAAATACCAAAGCCTGTAAAGAGAGATCCATGACATCTGCAGAGAGCTTCAGGCAGTCCCTTCATGATCACCAAAACTGCTGCAGAGGTTCACTCATAGCATAACTAGGTGTCCTTATCTAGAATGCTCCCATTTGCTTTTACAAACCAAATGATCTGTCCCACAGAGTAAATAAGTTATCCTTTCTTCAAAGATGAAAACCAGTGCACAATTTAAATCACCTCTTAAAAAACAAACAGAAGACCAAAGACAACTTTTCAAAGTCATGAAAACATACCTTGTTTGTTTTTAAATTGAAAAGATGACTCATTTTCATAAGTGCACTGAAATACTAGCTGAATTTGAAATAACAAAGAAGCTGACTTACGTGTGAGGAAAACTCAGTTACAAAGTTGAACCTGAACTCAAATCCAGTATTGATTTGACTGAAAACTAGCACCCTTTGGCAGTGACTGTCTGGGACAGTGATCTCTCACACAAACCTAACAAAACTGTATCAGAACCTTTCTCTCCATCTCTAGTTTTTAACAAGTACAGATTACTGTGGCAAAGCATTGCTAGAAGAAGCTTTAATGCCTTCCTGCCTACTTCCCATTCTACATTCCTAACTTCCTGCTGCAGCTGTTCTCCAGATGCATAAGCAATGCTTCTGATTTAAGGGGTGGAAATATAGCTCTTGTCAATTTGTCCTTGCCATGTCTGCATCAATTTTTTCATTATATTATAAACTAGTTCAAAGTAAGTAAGCTACTGTGGCATAAACAGAAGTCAAATCACATCAAAACAATTATTGTTCTACTGATGGGGATCTTGGGGGGTGTATACATTGTTTGAGGCTCCAACTTGAACTTTCAAGAGAATAATTCCATACTTTCTATCTGCTTATTGTTGATTTCAGAAATGCCTCTAACATCTTTTTGATATATGAATAACATTTACATATTAGTTTCAGTTACCTGGGATTTCTTGTCTTTCCAGCGTCAGCTTGCAAGCTTCCTCTTTGAGCTGGGGTGTACCAGCTCTGCCTTGCAGATCTTCGAGGAGCTAGAAATGTGGGAAGATGCAGTAATCTGCTATGAAAGAGCAGGACAGCATGGAAAAGTAAGATGATGTTTTTTACAGCTGAGATCCTGTCTTGAAATAGAATCTGAAGGACTGTCTGGCTTGAGCTGTCAGTTCACTAGTGACACTGCTCCTTCTGAGGGAAGTCTGTTAAGAAGACTGGACACATAACATATGAAACTGTCATAACCTAAATGAATGCTAAAAAAACCAGAAATTAAATAGAAGTTGAGAAATAAGAACTTAAAAAGCAAGAAGACTGCAATAGTGATTGAAGGAAATAGTCAAGGAAAATTAACAACTCTGGATCCACAGTAAGGTGTGAAGTGGTCATTTCAAGAAGGCTATAGCAGTCATTTGTGATGGGCTCTTGGGAGTTTTGTCCAGAGGGAATAGTAGTTTTCTTTCCCACTTGATTTGAAGCTATTAACTCTAGTTTTTAAGAACACTTAATAGAACAATGTTGATGCTTTATGTATTGAATTACCTCATGTTAGCACTTACAGAATCAAACATTTGAGACAAGAAGCGGCCTGTGATTAAAAAGCTTTAATTTGTTAAGCCTACGGTGATGTTATACTGAATTTCTGCATCGTTTCTTTCACACTGCTGCAGTTATGTGTGATCAGCTCTAGACAAGACAATTTAAAGCCATCATCTGCTTCTGTGTCTCAGTGACAGCAGGCTGCAGCAACCACCTTGTTGTTGATTATTTTGCTGTTACTATTAGAGCAATGGTAGAAAGATTTTAGAAGATGATAGCTAGAAGCAGTGCCTACTTGAGTGTAACTTTGGCTATGTTCTCTTTCTGGTACAGTCTGTCACACAGAGAGATTGTAGCAGGAATTTATGCTATTGAGCATTGTTTTCAGAATTTATATAGCTTTCAGAAATACTTTCAGACAAAAATGTTTTTGTTCCTTGTTCTTCCCCGGTGCTTGGTATATGGTAGCACTAAATATATGAATGTATGTGTGCCTTTATGATGGAATAAGCTTACAGAATAGAGGGCTATAATTTCAATTAATAGGAAAAGTGCAGAATTTCTCACACTTACATATTTCTTCTCACAGGCATGCACCAATGCCTAGATTTTAGTCCTTATAAACTGACAGATATGTCTAGCTGGCAAATTCTGTGTCACATTATGCATGCCTTGGGGATAGTAGGCTAATATCCCAACCCTTTCAGGACAGTGGAGAAATAGAGGTCAGATATTTTCAGTTTCCTGGAAATGCATTCTGTCCTAGTTCCATTCACAAACTGCCCTTAGGGAGTTATGAAAATGGTACTCAGAGAATAGGACAGGATATCTGACACAGGAAACTGCTTAGAAATGCTTTCAGAGTGAGGGTTTGTACTATGCTTTAAAACCAGAAAATGCTGTGCAAGTACTAAGTAACAACAGTCATGGAAAAAAAGCTAGCTTCAGACCAAAAAAGCCAGAAAATGAGAAACATTTAGCTGTATACAAGGGGAGTGACTGTTTGTGTCTTATCAGAAAGCTTCCAGAGCTTGTACTTATCAAAAGTGGGTTTAAAACCCATGGTAGTTATTCTTTCAGAAAGCATGAGAGTCTTCTGAAGTGATATGTTGTTCAGTGAATGTTCATGTCATTAAAGAGCTTAGCATATATCTGCCCAAAAATCCAAACTCTTATTAAACTTCTGCATGCTTTTCACTCACAAAGGCTTTTATCTAGATATCCTGAATTTAATAACAGAAAATCTAATAAGACAGCCAGATATCAGCAACAGCAATGTATTTGGTGAGTACTTACACATCAAAGAAGTATATTTCTTCCCCCTACTTTTGAATTATACACTGATAAAGAAAAAGAGGAAATAAAGCTTTGGGAAGCTCCAGGTTATGCACTTGTGAGATACCTAATTCACTCAGTTATAACAGGGCCATATAGCAGAATAAGATGTCACTAACATGTAGCAAAGTTTTTGTTGATCTTTTAGTGTCACTAGATATGACTCTGTACTCACTTGTTTCATAATCTGGACAAAATTAGTAGAAACTGATATCATAACATGAATCAAGAGAAGAGTAACAGAGTGCCAAGCAATGAGCAAAACAGGACACAGGACAGAAAAAGTCTTACAAAGTCTGAATGCACAGTATGTTGATGGTTGCTGTGGCTTTCTCATTCCATTCCTTTATTCACTGTATTCCTTTAAGAGCCTTTTTGCAAAAGGAGACATTAGTCTGCATCTGTGTAGTGAGGACTGGTATTGAGAGTTGTCCCTCTCTCTTCTTTGAACTATGAGGGGGAGCCAGAGATCTTGAGAGTATAATTAGCATTGGAGAATTTTTATTTGGTTAAGATGTAAAAGGTCTCTTTAACATCACTGGAAATGGATAATACACTACAAATGGTATTATTTCTCTGCTAGGAAAAAAAGAAAGGATGAACCAGTGATGTGAATTTTCAGTTCTTCCAGTTAAGTGAGGCCTTTTTTCCCTTGCAGAAGCCCTAGAGCACGGTAGCTGCTGACCTTTGATAAAGTCATAAGATCTACCTTTTAGTATCAGCCTGGTATTCAGCCTTACAACCCCCTTTTCAGCCCTACCCCTGTTCCTTCATCTCCTCAGAGTAAACAGAATTATACACAATCTAGTTTTAGACTAACACACCCAGCAGTCCACATTCTGCAGAGTTATTTTTCTTGTCATGACATATGATACAGATATTACAAAACAGTTTAAGGAGGAAACACACTTGTGGTAAGATCTCAGAAACTGACCTTTAAATTCAGGAAATGCTTCCCAGATTCCAAATCAAGTAGTAGTATACTGATTAGCACATGAGTTCATTCAAGAACCTGATTCATTTCCACTACATATCATAACAGACATAGAAGGCGAGTAAGCATTCCTATATATAGCTACACAGTTGAGAAAGAGGAATAAATAGCTTGCCCAAGGTCATGCATGAAATAGAGGGAAGATGAAATGAAAACTGAAGAGCTTTCCTTTCCTCTCACTACCTCTTTCCATGCTCATCTGTTCTGCTTCTTTATGCTGCTTCTCACATAGCCTGGCAAATAATATGCAAGCAGAAAAGATGAAAGCATTTTAGGAAATACTTTGAACTAGCAGAGGAATGAATTGAGAAATAATAAAATTCATGGATCTGTGAAGAGTGAGGCCAATAGGGTCTTCTAGGAAACAAATAAAATCATGGGAGCATGTGGATGGGATGGCAAGTTGAAGTTTAGTGTTGGGAAGCCAAATGCAAGATGAATCTTGAACTTGTTTTCTGGGAGTCTCTGTAGTGAGTAATAAAAAGGCACCAGCTTTCATTTAAAATATTTGCTTGGGGATTTTTGTGAGGTGTTGCCTGTTTAATTCCAAGGTCAACTGTAGTAGTCCAAAAAGCAAGATAAGTATTGAATTCCACCCATTTTGTTGCAGACCATTCTGTGAAAAGCATATTGTGATAATGATACATCTTTCAGTCAACAAGGGTTATACAGCTTTGGTTTTTTGAATTTAGGTAGAATTTTTAGGTATAAAGCATGCAAATTAATCATATCAGTTAATAGGTAAGAATAAATCTCTGTGGGTTATGTTTCTTTTATATAGCTTGCATGAGTTGTGTGGAAAATGTTTCTTCATGCTTTTTGCTGTTAAGATTTGTTTTTTGCAGCAGCAGAATTCTTATCACAGATTAAATGTTATACATCCCTTCTTCACATTTGTGCACTTCAAATATTTGTAAACTTTCCTGTTACTTTATGTAACAAAACTGATAGAGTGAAGTGTTAAAATTACTATGCATGAAATATTTCAAAACAAAGTCATTTTTCTAAAGGTGATTTTCAGGGAGGGTCACTGAATTTTACTGGTTGGAGGAGTTAGAATAAGACTTTGATTCTCTAGAGATCATCTGAAGAGCAATGAAAACAATTCTAGAAATAAGAAAGGCAGTAATAATTTCAATGCAGGGATGAACTCAGCTTTCCTTTTAAATAAACCAGCTATGATGTAAGGATAATGTCAAACTAATTCTGTGGCAGACTGCCTTGGATCTTTCTTGGTTCAAACAGATCTTTTCTAATTGAAAAATTATACTGAGCTGAGTTATGTATGTTACATTTTTGCAACAGGAGACTGAGGTAGGAGTTCAGTCTGAACAACAGATCGTCTGTGCAGTGTATTTATCTTTTCCAAAAGCCTCAGAAAGCAGACTATCTCTTGTTTAAAAGAGAAACAATAGTTTTATTGTTAGAGTGAGATAATGACCCTGAGATAACGAGCTTTTGAAGGTTGGTTACAGCCCATAATAGATGTCTGGGAGACCCAGCTTGTGACTTTTCCATAATGCTGTATATATTCTGAATATATTTTTATCTCACATAGTTAGATAAATTTGTAGCTTCCACATCTTATTTAAAAGAGTAGCATTTCCAAAACCAACAGTATGAAAGTGGAGGTGTCTTCAGACATAAGAGAATGGAAAGAACCCTCTTCAGAAAACAGTAATTAGAGAAAAAGGAAGGACAGTCGTTGCAAGGGTACTTATTAGGATATATGAAAACCAGAGATGATAAACTATTAGGATTGCACATGCCTTAATGGTGCTGATACTGCTTTGCTATAAAGTAGGTGTAGGTTTGATGACCAGGAAAGGTATTTGCTCTTGGAACAGAATACACACCTAAGCTATAAAAGGAGGAGCAAGCTGCATATTTTAATGGGTACATTTTCTGTGGTGCATTAAACCAAAGGGCACCATATTATGTTGATGTCCAAGTGGTTTTTTTAATGAAACAGTTTGGAACCAGGTTCTCTCTAGTCTTTACCTTTAATGCTGTGTTAGATTAAGATGATGTTTCCTTTACTATTCCAACTTCTTAGTCTTCAACTGGTGATCACAAGGTGCTAAAGTGGTGTGTTCAGGTAGATGATTAACCGAAGATCACTTGTCCCATTGTGTATCGATTTCTCTGTGTTCTTTAACAGGCAGAAGAAATACTCAGGAGGGAATTAGAGAAAAAGGAAACCCCAGGATTATATTGTTTACTTGGTGATGTTCTTAAAGACCAGCAGTATTATGACAAAGCCTGGGAACTCTCCAAGCACCGCAGCGCCCGCGCCCAGCGCTCCAAAGGCCTCCTTCATCTCCGCAACCGGGAGTTCAGGGAATGTGTGGAGTGTTTTGAACGTTCAGTGCAGATCAACCCTATGCAGGTTGGGAAACGACACACATGGCTTTGTTTTGGTTGGGGCATTCAGGTTGGAATGATGACACCCTTTTAACAAAAGGCTGTTGTCTGCACAGTTGTCACAGTGATTCCCTGAAGTGTCTAATGGGTGAAACCTTTTTCTGTCTTTTCATCTTGTGTACTCTTTGGCCAACTGACTGACTTTTGTTGAGGTCTCTGAGGTAGTTCTTTGCAGTAGGAGCCAACCACCATGTTAGACTTTGGAGAATCCACAGAGGAATGAAAGTCTCAGTTCACATACATCTGAAACTTGTCTTCATTAGCTCTGCCACTCACAGAATTACTTGTTCTAGGACATGTCTAGTGGCTGAGATGCTTTTCTCTTGCGCTTTCACTGTGAGCATCTTATAAGGTTGGACTGAGACAATTCCAGAGATCAAAGAGCTCTTTCTCCTGCAGTGAAAGTCTGTATAACAAAACTTAACAGCTTGTTAAATTACATATTTCTTAGTTCTTGTGCTGAACAGTGTATGGTTCTCTATATCCAGTTGCATCACATTTGAGTTTTCCTGAAATAAGATTGTTGGCAGCACTTTTTTCATACCCTCACCATTGCCCACCATGTCACAGTCTGCAGGAAACCCTCAGGCTAATTTTCTTGAGCATGAAGCAAGGCAAGTGATCTCTCTCCATTTTAGGGAAACGGCCACACTTTAGAAGTCAGCTTACTGTCAACTACATCTGCAATTTAGAGTTTTGGCCAATGAAATGGGAGCCTTATTCTTAACAATTCTCATTCATATTGTAATAGTAAAAGTAACTCATGTTGAGCTAGAGTCTCTCATTGGAAGTGATGATAAAAGTTTCTATGACTGTAGTACATTGTCAGTATGTTGTGTTCAAAAGAAACTGAATTATAAGGGAGGTAAATGATGCCAAACCCAGTAATTTAGAAGTTACTCATCTGGGATTTCACTCAATTAGAGATTTTAAAATTTTATGGCAGTTGCTAACTCCAAAGACTTAATTTTGCTCTGCAGGTTATAGGTTGTTTCTAAACTAATACTGCTGTACCCCTAAGAGTGTTGTACTGAAGAGTTTACTGGAGTCTGGGCTAAAAAAACCCTAGATGTATTTGCCATCTGCAAATAGTAGAAATTGCTCTAAAATTGCAAAAAGGTTTCTTCAAATATATTATTTGGGTTTGCTTTTGGTTTTTTGATTTTTTGGGGTTGGTTTTTTTTTTCTTTAAGTATTTAGCTATACTGTAATCAGGTTATTTTGGAACAATGTTCCACCTACTATGAGAAAATTGTTTTGACTTTCTTAAATACTTTTATAATCATTTAGACTAATTAAAGACTTGTCTTGGAAGTTCCTAGTGGCAAGTTTTAACAAGGAGTCAAAGCCTAAATTATATTCTTTTGCTTGTCACTGTCTTCAGTTTTGAAAAGGATAAAAATTTACAGCTCATTTTCATGTGTTTTTCCAATCAGTAGCAACGTTTGAACCTCTAGCCAGCACACTTTTTGTTTTTCTATTTCCAAAAGAGAACTTTAACATAGTTCCACAAGCCTTGACAAAAGTAGTTTCTGAACTTTGGATGGAGTTTTCCTTACACTACCTTCTAGTCAGTCACTTTCTTCAGAGCAGTTGTTACATCAGCCAGTGGGATCAGCAGATTTTTGTGCCCTTTCCAATAAAAGAGGAATTGTTAACAATCCTTTCCTCAAAAAATAGCTTAAGTCCATTCTTAAACTGTATCCTAAATATATTATTAAGAAGTCACTGTAGTTCTGAATTTTCATTGCTATAGTAGATCAAAGGCAAAGAACTGTGCTTTTTGGTAGGTTGGGTTTGGTTTGGGGTTTTTTGTGTGTCAAACACACCATAACCAGCCAGTCAAAAGAGGAGATTGTCTGGCTGTATTCAGGGTTAGTCCAGCCTCACCTTGAGTACTGTGTGCAGTTCTGGGCCCCCCAATTTAAGAATGATGTGAAGATCCTTCAAGGCATCCAGAGGAGAGCAAGAAAACTGGTGAAAGGGCTGGAAGGAACGTCCTGTGAGGAGCAGCTGAGGGCTTTGTCTGGTTTGGAGAAAAGAAGGCTGAGGGTGACCTCAGTGCTCTCTACAGCTTCCTGAGGAGGGGAAGTGGTGCTTCTCCTTGATTGGAACAACTAAAGACTTACAGTGCAATGTTATTGAAGTGGTAGAGTTCTGTTTTGTGCAAGGCAATATTTAAGTATCTGTCTCTATGTATTGTATAATAAGTGAACCAGAGAAGAGGGATACTCTGATAAGGAGAAAGAGCTATGATTTTGAAGTGTTCATGTTCAGTCATTGGAAATATTTCTTGTAAAATGTGGATTCCTTGAAAAACATTTCTCAGGATTTACCATTTGACCTCACTGTAATTCACTCTAAAGTGAATGTGGATTTTTCACAAGTGGAAGCAAAATAGGCAAACTTTTAAGTAGCTGTTGCTTTCTTCTTTAAATGAAGATATGCTGTTAAGGAACACTTCACATATGGTTAAGTGGTCTTCATCTAGTCAATACCTTTGTTTATCCATATTTATTAAAACTTTGAACCTAAAATTTCCCCATGTTCTGCAGACAGGATATTTATTCCAATGCAATGCTATTATGATAGCTGAAAACCAGGTGAAATCAACAAGAGTAGTGTGGTTTTGAGCATCCAGGCAGAATTATTTCTTCTGTGCAGTAATATGTATGTATATAGGTAATCATTCATTCTTTTTCTCTCCAGCTAGGTGTGTGGTTTTCCTTGGGCTGTGCATACATTGCTTTAGAAGGCTACGAAGGTGCTGCCAGAGCATTTCAGCGCTGTGTGACATTGGAACCAGATGTATGTACTGCTCAACAAGCCACTCAGATGGCTTATCTAAAAGCAACAAGGATATTTTCATTATAAACAAGCAAAGTAATAATGAAAAACTTGTTTAAGCCTTAGCCCTTTGAAAAAATGAAAGTGTGCATGATGGATGTATTTTTGTCTTGAGGCATTGTAAAAATACTTGCCCAGCACTTAACTTTGACCCAGCATGTGTGTGTGAATGTTAAAATATGTGTGAGCAGAAATTCCTTTATGCTTGCATACATTGCTAAAAGAGAGAAGTGAATGAGTAGACTGAGGAGTGCTTAAAAGAGAGATAAAACAAAAAATTAAATACTTAATCCTCTAAGTAATCAAATTCTCCTGGGGAAAAAAAAAGTCAAGTGAGTGGTTGCATGCCAGGTAGATTTGTAACTAACTGTTCATAAGCACAGAGAGGATGGAGCTTGTTAGCCATGTTTTCAGGATGCTCGGGGCAAGCCTGTGTAGAATATTGCCCTCTTAGTGTGACTGTGCATTGAGACAGCTGAGGTGCCAGCTGGAATCCTCAGCAAGGCACTGGCAGTACTTTTGTCAGAAGATCTAACCAACAGCATGTTGCTCACTTAGAGTTAATGCCACCTACTTGATAGAAAAGACTATCCATTCATTCTTTTCTCTTGGGGAGAAGAATGAGAGAGTGATGAAAGGTGACAGAGTATTCTTTTTTCCTTTATTAACAAAGTGAAATTACTTGGAGAAACAATGTACATACTGACAACTCTGTATTTAACTGGAATTTTCACTGTATGCATATCAGTATTCTTTTGTTGCAGATTTTCTTCCAAGTAGATACTAAAATTGTCTTCACTCTTCTCTCTGGGGTTTGTGCTTGATTGTGTTTCTATGAACAAGCCAACTGACTTCTCAGTGAGTTGTGGCAGTTCTTTTGTGAGTGAAGGATCTTGGGCTGGCTCTTAGCTATGGAGGTGAAACTTATCTTTCTGCAATGATCTGCAGCAATATCATGACAGTTCTCATAAATTAAGCCTCAAAAAGGTTTCCAGACATTATTTAAATGTTCCTTAAGCCTGAAAATAGACTTCAGTACCAGAGTACATTTCATTACAGTGCCCAGTTTCTGTGCTTCAGATTTATGCTAGTTGTCACTTTGTTAAATTCAGATTTACAGCAGTGTAAGGTGATGGACATGAACCCTCTCTCTACATGGCTCTGCTGGTTTTACCAGAGGAAAGATTGTCTGGTCACTCCAGTATCCTTTTCAGCTAAACCAGTTGATAACTGTTGGATCTAACCCTGTTAATTTTGCCTGAGATGCAGTAGGGGACATTCAGGTGACTTTTTTCCACTAACAGAGCAGTGCAGGTAAAGCAAAGAGCTGCTGGGAGCACTGACCTCTCCAGCCATCCCAGCTAGATCTAGCTCAAACTGAAGGCAAGAGCTGATATAGTGTATTCCAGCCAGAAGGCAGTTAAATGATACTAATATACCTGATTGTTGCTGTAATAAGTAATATTTACTGTGTGTTTCTATTTTAGTATAATTCTATTTCAATGTAATGTTTGGACTGTGTTAATAGGTGATTAACAAAATCAATTTTACTTCACAGTAGCTTCATTTACATCTTTTTATCCAATAAGCATAATATAAATGAATAATTCTTTTTGTTACTTCTTTTATCATTACAGAATGCTGAGGCCTGGAACAATTTGTCAACTGCTTATATCAGATTAAAACAGAAGTAAGTACTTCAGAAGGATTGGAAGATACTCCTTCAAAAATAAATAACTGGGGTTTCCTTTTTTAAAGTTGAGGTTTTTATTCTTATAATGTGGTTACCTTATATTGTATGATTCTTCTCCCTTCAGTTTTCTCCCCCAGGAGATGTTAATAACATATTAAATATGTTGATAACATATTTCATTTTACAGGAAATAAAGCTTCATAAGCTTTATAAAGATGGCAGCCTCTCAGCCTACACTTTTGTCTTGTTAAAAGTATTTACCATGTATTAACTACAACCAGGGCAAAACATTCACATTAAAGTTGGAAACTAATCTGGCTCTGTTTCAAGCAATATATATTCAAAACTAAGTCAATTCATACTACATTAACCTCAGTAAATCTAAGGGAGAAACAGAGATGATTTTTTATGTTTTGAAAGGAGTTGGAGATCTGCACATATACATTTGTTCTTTTGCCTCCAAATTAACTAATAGTACAAGAATCTTTGACCTGAATGTGCTGCCTTTCTTATTTTGTATTTCATCTCAATGTAATAAGTTACTTGTAGACACAAAATACCTGAAACAACTTAATATTTAAGAAGGATTTGACATTATAACTTGTCTCCAAAGAATGAAACGAAAGAATAAGATATTTTTTTTTAAAACCTTACTCAATCTGACATCAGTTTGTATGGTTAAGCAGTCAGGAGGCAAACTGAAAAAGAAAAGAACAACAGTAAATTTACATACAAGGGTAAATTGATAAATATACAAAGGAAATGTAGGAAGTAATATAAATTAATTCAAAAGATGGATTGATATGCTAATGGGAGCAGGAGGAAGAAGGAAATGAAGATTAAGTAAAGACTAAAAAGTAGTAGAAATCAAGAGCTTGTTTTAACTTTTCAGTAGTTGAATGTCCAATTTAAGGTCTTTGTGTGTGTGTGTGTCCCCTTCTGCATAAAGTTCCATGGGGTCTGTCAGATGCTCAGTGTACTAGCTTATGCTTGTTTGGTAAAAGTATCTTTAACCAAAATATTTTTTTCTGTCCAGCTACTAGAAGGCTGAGAAATTACTTTCTCTATTGGTTTAATTTTATTATAGTTAATCTACTCTTGTGATTTGACCTGCTAAATGCATGCAGAACCTGTGACCTGTTTGAAATTGTCTCAAAAGCAGTAAAGGGGAGCACGCTTCTGAATTCCATCCCAGTCTTCTGGTATCTTGTCTGCATTTCACAGTTCCATCTGACTGGCATCTGCCCTCCTGATAACTTACTAACTTATTTGAGAACATGGGGGAGATCATGCAGGCTAATCCTGCAGATGTTGAAGTGCAGTTCCAGAAACAGTTTCCCAAGGTAACTTGGGTATATCAATCAGCTAGAGCATCTTTCAGCCTGCCAGACAGCTGTGGCAGATCCCAATTTCCATTGTAACAAAATCCACAGAGGGAGGAGCAGGTCTCTCTTATTTTCTAGTGTATCTATCAAAACTAAGGTCTGAAATCCCTTCCTAAGACTGTTAACAGTGGAGGAGACCCAACTGTCAGGACTTTTAGTTGGCAACATGACGTATATCAGTATATGAGAAGAGAGAGACAAAGGGAGGACATGGGAAAATCCTGCCTGTGGACTCTTCTGCTGTAGCTATGCCAAATGACCTATTGTCCTTCAGTAATTTTGCTCTGTTGGCCAGCTCTCTTCACATGTATTTGGTAACTCTTTCAATACTGTGGGCTTAGATTGGCAGTTATTTACCTTTTTCCCTGAGCCAGCCATTCCAAACTTCTGATGGCCTGATCCACTAGTTAGATATTCTCTTCTGCTGGCTGGGATATTCACCATCTCCTGGACTCTCTTTTTGAAACTCAACCAACAATAAATTAAAGCTTTAATGTCAAGTCTTCTATTCTCTTTTTTATTACTGATTAGAATCAAAGCCTTTCGAACCCTCCAAGAAGCTCTCAAGTGCAACTATGAGCACTGGCAAATATGGGAGAATTATCTTCTCACCAGTACAGATGTTGGAGAGTTTTCAGAAGCAGTTAAAGCTTATCACCGGCTCATGGACTTAAGAGAAAAGTACAAGGATACACAGGTGGGGAAGTGAAGTCATCCTATTTTTCTTGTGAGACAGAGATTTCTGCTGATAGTGGTGTCAGTAATGATGGTACACATACCAGTGGAGTTATGTAGGCAAGACATTTAATTTTTTTTATCTGAACTCTTAAGGCAGTATTTAAAACTGCCTTAAGTTTTAAGTATTTAAAACAAAAATGGATAAAATGGAAAACCTTTGCATCCAGATTGTGTTAGACTTTGTGGAAGGACAAGTATGAGCCTTGCAGTTTTAGTATTTACTCTTGAATAAACAACAGTGCATAACCTCATATTTCCATATTGTACCTGTATAAACCAAAACACACAAAAAACCTGAAACAACAACAAAAAAAACCCCACGTAAAACTAAAAGCTTCTGCTGAAATTATTTACAAAGCTCACCATTAATTTCTGAGCCTCTCCCTTTTGCCAACTGGCCTGTTTTAAATAAAGATGCTGCATAACCCACTTGTGCAATTATACTTTAACAAAGTAAAATCATGGAGCATGAGTAAATGGAAGCATAGACTTGTTTAGACTACTAAGCTAGATGACATAGTGGTAAAAAAGGTAGGAATTTAAAAATCCAGAAACAATAAATATGCTGAAGAGACAAGCTGAGTCATGGATTCCATTGATTCTGTGAAAACAGAAAGCAAATCACTGTTAGGATAATCAGTGTTGCAGAAGACACCTTGTAAGTTGGAGTGCATCAATTAAGAGTGTGCAGTTGAATATAAAACATGAAATATCCTTGGTTTACATCAGGTTTTTTAATTTCAGCATAGTATGAAGTCATATTCATAAATCACCAACTTTCATAGCAGTAAGACATGCATTTCTTCATCTGTGATTTCTGTTAGGCCATTGCTGTCTTCTTGTGCCAGACTTCTGAGTACAGAATGCAGCTTGGGGAAATTTTGCTTCTAAGCTATTCTAGTTATTTAACGATGTCATCCTTGTGGCAAAGGTTCTGAGATCAGGATGTCATGAGACTTGAAGTTGTGTATGTACAGACAGAGCACATAGTATTGAACAAAGAAAAGCTGAAGGCCTCCTCATAACTGAGCAACTATCCATTAAAAGATCACATACTTTCAAAAGTCTGTTTCCTGGTATTCCCTTTATATGTTCCAAGCACACTTTCTTACCCTTCTTCCTTACTGGTTCTTCAGATTTCCATAGTCCTTGTAATGTTGATGAACCTACTGAGAGATATACCTTGAAAACCTTTGGTACAGATACTAGGCTCACTGAATTATCTGTGGTTTCAGCTAGCAGATCAGTTACTAAAAAGGACCCAAGAAGAAAGCCTTACCCCTCTTGTCATCATCAGTTTAGCCTCAGAGTTAGTAGTCTGAGGTAGTAAATATACCTGAGAGATTTCGTCCAGCTGCTAATACTACTACTACTAAGCCTAAAGTACATGGTTTTATTTTAACTGTAATATACTTTGATATTGTTATAATGCTTGCCTTATTTTCTGCCAGTGAACTATATCTTGGTATGTGAAGGTGCAACCCTGTTATACTTCTGCTTGAGCAGTGGTGTATTTCTAGGATTTGGGGCTATTCACACAGCATCTTTGAAATTGGTTTTGTTACTGTCTTGATATCAATATCACTATTCATGTGATTTCACTGTAAACATGACTATCACCTTGACAAAATAGTTCCCAAATAATAGCCTGACAGGTTAAGAAGTACCAGCATGAAGGTATTTGCCTACCAGCCTATCTTAAATGTAAGCCTTATGAGACCTCTGTTTTGTTTTTATTATTATTTCTTCCCCAGTCTCTGTCTCATGCACTACACAGAAGAGATCATTCTCACTTAATAAGCCACAGCTTTCCTGGGGTTTGTTTCTTTCTAATTTACCATATGATCCAATGTCTTAATTTACATTTGCTGTTTCTCATTTAATTGAGAAGGAACTGAGGCACAGTGTAACTGTTTTCTAATTTTCAGTGTCTAGTTTGGGACACAAAGACTCATGTATTTTTCAGGGACACGTGGTATTATGTAGCACTTCATACATGCAGAGCCCAGTTCCTACTGAGTTCACCAGCAGTTTCATGTGCTCAGCATTTCTGCAGTTCAGATCCCATATTCTCAAGCTAGTGACTCAGAAAGTACAGCCATTAAATGAATACTTGGGAAAAGTTTGGTTGAAATGATGTGACTAGTAATCTGCCAGAAGTGTATTAAACACAGCATTTCCAAAGGTGGTATTCAGCTGCCTTCCAGTTTCCATCTCATCCACCATACATCTTTCAGCTCCTGCAGGTAATTAGAGGTCCTGTAAACAACAGTGTCTGCTAGTACCAGAATTAATTTGGTTCAGCCTGTTTACTGATCTTTTTATAACCCTGTTATAAGGTTGAAACAGAGCTTTGGGCCTTGCTCTGTTTCAAGGTGTAAATATCTCTAGGATACTGCCACCCTTTCCTATACCATTCTCTTTCACACTAGCCTGTCCTGGTAACCCAAATTTCTGTCCTTAGTTCTTTGACCTCTTTATCTTCACCAACCATAGACTATTATAGCTGAGGTTTCAATTAGTTGAATTGCTGCCCTAATAATGTATTGCTTAGTAAATTCTGTACTTGTCATATGGTTCTATATTTGTATTTTCCTCAATCAGTAATAGAGACCAAATATTACAGATATCATTATATATACTGATGTTGATTTGAGTTGAAATAAAACCTCTTTCCTGCTGCTGTTTTTCAGGTGCTGGCTATTTTAGTCAGAGCAGTAGTGGATGGCATGGCAGATCGCTCTGGAGAGGTAGCAAGTGGATTGAAGGGGAAATTGCAAGAGCTCCTGGGCAGAGTGACTTCACGAGTGACAAATGATGGGGAGATCTGGAGACTTTATGCTCAACTGTATGGAAATGGACAGAGTGAGAATAGTGAAGATATTGAAAAGGTAAATGTGTTTGGGGTATACATTTTTATGGATACGCACTTCTGGTACAAACCTTCTGTTCTCTGCTGCCATATCTGATACCAAGAGTTGCAAGAGTGTACAGTTAAATTCACAACAGCACTTTGTAAATTGAATCACAGTCAGACAACAGGATTTACAAGTTAGGAGTGTAAAACTATTGAAATGTTGGGTTTGTGGTTTTTTCTTTAGCTTAGCATATATTTGCTCTTACACTTTTTGTATCCAACCTGCCACCTTATTCAGTATTCATTCTTTCCTATGCTGAGTGTAGTGCAGTCCACCCCTTTCCCTCTGAGGAATCTTTTCAATCTTCAGGTTTCCTACTGATCTATACCTAGGCTATGAAACCCTTCTGTTTCTTGAACTTTCCCCAGCTCATAACTGTTTCTTTCCAAGAGAAATCCAGGTTCCAGAAGTTCAAACAAACAGCCCACAAGACTTTGAATTCTTCCCCCTCCCTGACATCTGTCAGCAACCCTCCTCCCCACATACACACAGTTTGCTACTCTGACTCAGACATGTGCAGAGACTGAAAGAAGACTGCTGTAAAAAACGTTTGTCCTTCTCTTGAAGGATCTTGCCTCTGCTGGCCAGAACTACTACTGATTATAATCTAAATTATTCTGGGGGGGTGGGAAATGCTCTGGTTTGACTTAATACACTTTTACTGCAATTTACAGCACCATGAGCAGTAGAATTGCCTGTGCCATAGTGATTGGAACTCCAGTGGGAGAGAGAGAGAAAGTAGAAGCATCTGGGGTGACAACCCTCCCAAATTCTGTTTCCTGTCTTTGTTCAGCAATCAGAAGTCTTTTTTGTGCTCATGTACATGTACTGCTCTGAGAGGGTTTTCTGTTCCTTTCTATATGATATTTAAATTCTTGTCATGGTTTACCCCAGGTGGCATCTAAGCACCATGGAGCTTCTTGCTCACTAGTGCCACTCACCTGCACTGCTCTTCTGTGCTGGAATGGGTAATACTAGTGAAATAATAGATACAACAATGAGAATAGATATATATATATAATATAACAGATAAAGACAATGCAATTGCTCACCACCTGGAACCAGTGCTCAGCCACTCCCCCAGTTATATACTGGACATGATGTCACATGGTATTGAGTAGCCCCTTGGCTAGTTCTGGTCAGCTGTCCTGGCTGTGCCCCTTCCCAACTTCTTGGGAAAATTAACTCTATCCCAGCCAAACCCAGGACAACTCTTTAAAAGATAATTGAATAGTTGTCACTGAGCCAAGATCTGTAACTTCTGGCATGTGTTTATTTCTGATACTGTAGAAAGAAAGCAAAAATTAATTTCTTCTGATTGAGTTTTTTTTCATGTTTTTTTTTTTTTTTCACATATACAGAAATAAAGCTTTGTTGTATTCAGTTATAATTTGTTTAGGTACAAAACTGCTGTTCAAGTGTGAGTACAAGTATTTTTCTGGTTTTCATGTGCATTTAATTATGATGACTGCAAACATGGGTCACATCCATCAGTCTAGACAGATTGTTAAAAGATGAAAATTAGACACACTTTATGTGCCTCTTGTACTTGACATGCAATATTGGTGAAGAACATCTGTGTTACAGCTGGTGCTTACTGTTGCAGAGAAGGACACTACTCCAACTCACAGGAAATCAAGCATGAAGATACTTTCATTTTCTGGATTGAGCATTCATTTCATAGACACTTAAAACTAAATTAGTCTCCTATTTTGTTTTCTCACATGATCATTTCTCTTCCTCCTTGCAGTCGCTGCAGTGTCTCACTAAGGCACATAAATGTGAAATTCAATCAAGTGATTGGGAGAAAGATGTTTCTTCTTTTAAGGAAGTGGTGAAAGGAGCCATGGAGATTGCACATGGTATGTTTTACCTTAAAAGAACTTTTATTATGAAGAGTGTAGCAATTTTAAGATTAGTAACATATAATAAACTTTACCCATTATATTTATTCCTGCTATTGGGAGTCCTCTAACAGAGAGCATCATCCTGGTAGTGCATACAAAAATATACTTGGGATGAGTCAGAAAACACATGAGTGGAAAACATGGAATCAAGTAATTTCATGGTCTCACAATCTCGTAATGCCAGTGAAAATGCATCTATAGTTCATCTCAGTCCTCAGGGCATCATGTTTGATTGATTGTACCTGTCACAAGATGCATGAAACTTAGACTCAATAAGACTATCCACTGTGTTGTGATATTTAGGTTTAAGAAGGAGATATATAGATATATATATATACACACATACACACCTGCTCTGTTTAGGGATGCCTTCTCAAAAGCACTTGGCATTCTTTGTTACTCTGGGGGGATATTACCTTAAAAAATTGTCTATGCAAGATACCAAGATTATTAATTAAATGTTGTTTAAGGATTGTTGCTATAGAAGTAATACTTTTTTGCTTTGGGCTTCTTTTCTTCTGTGTTTGGATTCTAGTGGCTGTAAAATGCAGCAAGAACAAATCTAATCATCAGGAAGCTTTGCAGATACTGTCTTCAGCTCGGCTCAACTTACGTGGCTTGTCATGCAAAGCAAAGGTAGGAATGTTTGAAAGGCAGGAATTTTTGCTTGAAAGCTAGGAATCTTTTCTCTGGTGCCAGAAATTATGTCTCTGTCTTGAGTCATTTGTAGATCAAATAATACCTGCCTGTCCCAGTGCTTCATCAGGTGGATGTTCACCTCTATGCTGTTAAGGATTCCAGTTTTAAGTAGACTTTTATTTCCCTTCTTCCTGCCAGGCTTCGACTGAAAAAGAACTACTAGTATAAGAGAGTTAGAATCTTATGTAAAATGTTGGGCAAACAGACTCAAATGTTTGGAATAAATCAGGCATTTCAAAGATCTGCTCCTTGTGTGAGTACTGATGGAGGGAGCAGGGCAATCTCAGAAAGAATGGATGTAAACCTGCAGAAAGGACCAAAACATGTCAGGATTACTTTGCATCTCTTGAAGTGTTTTGAAAACAGTTATTTATTGAAAGAGAGAACTAATTTTTCCTGCAGTTTTCATGGGTACTCTAACAATTCACATATAAATGTGTTGGAAAATGTCATCATGTTTGAGTCATATGTTTGTGTTTTGGAGCTGTGCCTCCATAGCCAAGCACCCAAGGAGCCAAATCTGTTTCTACACCATTATTATCCTGATTTTACCCTTCATCTTACAACATGAGATGTAGTCATTGTTAAGTGAGGACTGATAGGGAATATGTTTTCATTCAAAATATACTTAGTGTCTTAAAGAAATATTCTTCCTGGCTGTGTGTGGGGTTTAGGAAATGTGAATTACAGAGGGTTAGGTTTATAACATGTGTGCTTGTGTTACAAACTGTGGATCCATCATCATCCATGTGCTAAACTTGGCTCACCCTCTTGAAGTCCTATAATATTAAGGCTAAAAGCCTAGGAAAGTTGTATAAGCAGACACTAGCTGTGCTTTTAAATACTGGCATAGCTAAGTCTTTGGAGTGTGGTGACAAAAAGTCACAATATATGTGTTTTGTTTTGATTCACTTAAAGGGTTTTTAAAAAAGAGGTGTGTGGAGACTTGAGTGTGACTGTAGAGAAAGCAAGACTACATGACATAAATTATATCAATAAAAGTACAGATGGTTTATATTATGCAAGGTCATGCAGTATCTGGAAGATGAAGGATAGGTGAGTCTAGTAAATTGTGGGTTTAATTCCTGAAGGAGCTAATTAAATGATCATCTATATTACTGGCAGATAATGGTGCCCCTAAGTTTTAGGGCACTTCAGAGAAAACAGACATGTTAGACATAAAGTTATTGGTATGACCTCACTGGTTTTGCATACTTTGCAAGTTGCCATCTTAATTTTTAATTTGAAGTCATATTGAGTTTCCTAAGTGTGTTGTGGTTTAAAAACTCAGTCATCTTCTGTAAGATCCTATGCACAAACAGTTAGACACTGTATATGCCTGTCCAAGCTTGACTGCAGCATCATCCTTTTGCTGCCTTATGACTCAATAGCAGTGTGGGTTCTTCTTTTTAATTTTAACAGAGAAGAGCACTTAACAAAAAAGGGCTAAGAGCAGACTCAGTAGTTAAGATTTCAGGAGGAGTAAAGGAACAGAGAAAGTAACTTAAAAAATGCAGAATTCCAAAACTTTATAGTCAATTGGAATGAAACAGTAGGTTTTGTATAGGTAGAACAATGTCACTTCTCAGACTTGTCACCTTTCCTGACATTACAGCCCCTACATTGTGCCAGACTCCTGACACTCACAGTATGTTGAAGGCTGCAACTTGAAAATGTGTTGTTTGTTAATGGCCTCCTTTCTGTACAGAGCCTTCTGGGCAGTCTCATGCTCTAGCAAATAGCATAATGGGCTCTCATCTGATTCTTGCCCCCATGAATCATTTGGATCTGACAGGTGGGGTCTTCAAAAAGGAGAAAGGTCATGGAGCTGGATCATGAGTGCATAAACTGTGGGTACTGTTGTGGGGAAACAGGGGGCACAAAGCCCAAAGAATGATGGTGCATGAAACTTCTCCAGGCTGCATCTACTTGAATAGATCTTTTTAACTGTGTGGAAAAAATAGAATTAAACAAATTACCAAAACAAAAAAACCTCACCCAAATAATTATATCATCCTGATTTATTTAGCTGTCTTAGCCAGAAAGAACCACTTCTCTGTCATGTTCCCAGTGTGAGGTTTTTGGGCTGAAAGTCAGAACTAAGTTTATGAACTTGTAGCAGAAACATGTTCCTACTTTTGTGTAAGATGTTCCATTGTTCAGTAGCAACATTGTTCTGAGGCACCCTGAAGGCCTTGTTTCAGGTCTTTTCAGTACCTTTTTGTGTATATACATCTCTGTATTGTTCCATTACGTTTTGAGGATGTAATGATGTACAGATGTATTCCAGAGCAACTTCTGTTTTCTTCCTATGTTTTCTGTTTCTAACTGTAGGCTTTTCATTTCTGTCAAATGAAGTGTGAATCACTCTGCCCTTACATGATAAAAGGGAAGCATCTTTGGGTCCTCTATCTCCCCATATTTCTGTGGAGTGGTACCTCACATAGCCTCCATATTATTTGAGTCAAATGACAGGTCCTGGCCTTAGACTAGCAACATGTTCTGGTGCAGCATGTGCAAAGCTCCAGTCAGAGCTTGTGTATCTCAAAGCTACAGACCAGTCATTTAGCATTCCTCTTGCTGTAAATATGGGAAGATTACAATTGCTGCTGAGTGACCTTCATTGTTTGTGGTAATGTCTTCAGGTCTTTAAGAACAAACTAGTTTTATTATTCTGCAGTGTATTGTTGTCTCTTGTATAGCTTAATTACATAAAGATTAATGTATCCACCCACGTGTCTTGACATGAAATATTAAAACATGTCTATTTGAGGGTTTGGAGAAAATCATGCAGCACAATATGCCATTGGGTACAATGGCTACTAAAATTCACAATTGCTAATTTACCAGCAGGTGAGTTTGTAAACTGCAGTGACAGTATGTGAGGTGCTTTTCTAATTTGAGGTTCATGGTAAAGTCCTTTACTTTTGATGAGATAAGGGGTCAGCATAGGCAACTAGTTCAGAGCAGAAAAGCAGCATCCACAGGAGGATTTGGCCCCTTTGGCAAAATATCAGGTATATGGACAGACCTCAAGTCTATATATATATGTGTGCACCTCCTGTTTATTAGCCACAAAATGGGCTTTTGAAAGAGAGAGATACCATCATAGGGACCAAAAACAAAAGGCAGGATAGTAGTGATGAGCTTCCTGTGTTCTGTTTCTATGCTGAAACAGAAAATGTATCTTTATTTTAGAATAATGTCTTTCTTTTTGTCATGCAGCAGCTTTTTGTAGATGTAACAAGTAATGAGATTCGCAGTGAGATTGCTGATGAGGTGACAACTATGGACAACATGATTGCTGAACTTCAGGAACTGAGCAACCAGCTGAGAAACCAGTGCTGACATACATACCAGATTACATGACAGGAAGACAATAATGTCATGATTCTTTTGCCACAGCTTTTGATGATGAAATGGGAACAATTGTCATGCAACAACATTCTCAATAAACGTTTCTCTGTACAATGCTGTTCTTGTGGTCTGGTTTCTTCAGAGTTCAGGCTGCTCTTTAAGATTCTTTCCTGCTCTCACTATCTTACAAAGTTTTGGTTTCTTAGGCCCAGATTTTCTGGAAGGGAGCTACTTGTATTTAAAAGGTAATTGTCAAGTATGAGTTCTGCCAGACTGCATCACCCCCAGGTGACTGGCCGCTGCAGGACACCCTGCCTATGTTGCAACTGGGCAGCAGGAGGCGATGGACAAGTACAGGGCAGAGGGAGGAGCTGGGCCCAGCCTATCACTCTCCCCAGCAGTGTGCACAGCCAATCAGAGGGTGAGGATGTCTGCCACTGTCCAATCAGAGGAGCTGTAAGGCTGGCCTGTCAGTGGTGGGAAGCTGAGGTTAGGGCAAGCTGTGGTGGCAGGGAGCGCTGAGGGGCTGTAGGCAGGGCCAGAGCCTGGCTTACTTTAGGAAGTGCTTTAATTTGCATTTTGGAAGAATTGTTCTGTACACAAGTGCATCTAAAAGATGTGCCTATTCCCTGGTGAGAACCAAACCAGTAACCCTTCCTTTGTTTGAGCTGAAGTCATCAGCAGATCAGACCAGAATGTCCATCCTGGACATATTACCTGTTGGCTTCAGAAAGGAAATTGGCAAATGAGGTGAATTTCACAAGGTGAGTGGCCATAAATATTTACTGTTAATGCAAAAGCCATTGCAGTACTGCAACGCAGGTATTTTTTGCACCATTCACAAGTACTTTAAATAGATAGGTCTCAATAGACAAGTAGCTTATTCAGGCATGCACTTAAATATAGTAGCTGCGTTCATTAGATAAACATTTCTGCTAATCCCTCAGCTACACTAATAAAAGAGTAATCCTTTATAGGCTGACTAGAGTAGCAGAGTTCTTTTTTTGACTATTAACATCCTTCAAAGACCAAGGTCTAATCATTATTAGTGACTGTATTTGGTTTACAGCAAATGACCTGAAAATTGATAACCCTTGGCAGCATGTTGTTAGAATTCCTTACTGAAAATGGAGACACCCTTGCTCTTAGGAGCAGCTCATGGCCTATATCTTAAGTAGATTTGTTTCCACTCTTCAAACAAACCCAAGAGAGCAACAGCAGTCTTGTTGGGCTTTTGTCTTGTTTTGTTTTACTGGTTTTATAGTATTTGCCCTTTCACTTGATTCTTTCACGCTTCTAATTCCATTGTTAAGGCAAGAAAAGTAAGTTTGTGCATTGATGTGATGGTACTGAGAACACAGAGTGTTGTGACACCATTCAGAGGTGGCACAGGCACTGGATACTGGCTTTTGTCTGCCCTTGCTGTTTGTCTACAGAAACAGTTGTCAAAGATGAGTCAGATTCTGAGATGTGCCTAATCAGAGCTATAGCAAACTTTTTGGCAAACTGTTAACCAAGAGGATTGACACTGAGGTCAACAAGATTTTTCCAAGTTTCCTGAACTTCTTGGAGGAAGATGCAATCTCCTGAGGTTAAGCCTTTGCTTACCCTGTTCCCTTGGCGTCTTGTGTCTATTACACTTTTAAAAGTGACTCAGTCTCTTGGATAATACCAAGAGTTTTGTGCTTTGATTGGGTGACACCAACTACCTAACTTACTGCAGATGTTGCACACCACTCTGATGAAAGATGAGGATGGGGTCAGTCTCTTCTCCCAGGTTACCTGTGAGAGGACAGGAGGAAATGGCCTCAAGTTGCACCAGGGGATGTTCAGATACCAGGAAAAATTTGTTCCCTTTAAGAGTTGTTAGGCATTGGCCCAGGCTGCCCAGAGCAGGGGTGGAGTCACCATCCCTAGAGGGGTTTAAAAAGCATCTAGATGTGGTACTTAGGGATATAGTTTAGTGGCATGGTGGTGGTAGGTTGACAATTGGACTTGATAACCTTAGAGGTCTCTTCCAACCTTGGTGATTCTGTGATTCTATGTATGTGCAAGGACACACAAATACACAAACACACTTCTCTTGCTTGTAGCAGCCCTCTCTCCACCTCAAGGCAAAGCAAAGCAATCTGGGATGTTCTGCTGCACAAGGTGACATGTCTGGGCCTCTGTTTCTTTGTGGTTTATCCATCCTGCCATGTGAATGCTCCCACCACTGACTGTGATCAAGTCTCTTGTGGATACAATGGGATCTTTGGATTTTGCTTTTTCAAGTATTCTGCTTAAGGTAAAATTTCAGTTTCTGGTTAAGGTTTTTTTGTTTCCATGAGTTTTAACTGAGTGAAAGACATGTCAGTTTTGTGAATGTCACTGTGGCCATGGTGAAGTCATTTGGGTTGGTTGGTTGGTTGGTTTTTAAGAGGAAGGGTTTGCAGTGTTTTTCTCAAAGCAGTTGAATCCAATGCTGTTTTGTTGGCAGTGCCTTTGGCTGAGTGGTCAGTTTGATGCTGCATGTGGAAGCTTTGGGAGTTGGGCCAAGGAACCTTGGAAGGAGATGAGAAATTAGTTTCTTAAGACCATGAGTATAATTCCTTTGTGTGTTCAGATCATTTCTGGGCATTTTTTCATCCTTTCATACTAGAAAATTTTTTGCAAATTACAAATGTTTGGGGTTTTTTCCATACAGGTCTATTTCCTTCTGAAAATGTTTGAAAGGCAGTGGAAGTAGTTTGCTGTGACAACAGTGAACACAACTGGGATAGGTTGCTGTGCACTGTGTGTGCAGGTTTTGGATCACTGCAGATATGTCCACCTTTCAAGACATAAATCCAGAGGAAAACCTGATATCCTCTCTGATGCTGCTTCTTGGTGTAATGACATTTCTACAAGCAGGTTCTGCATGAGGGAAAACAAATGGGATTTGTGTTATGGGATGGCAAGGTAATATCTGTGCAGAAAAGCAATTGCATTCATGCTTTGTTTTATTGTCACTGAAATTTAATCTAGGGTTTTGGGGGACTTTCTCTGTGAGAGTTCTAGTGAAAATATTGCATCAGTGCTTCAGGAATGGAGCAGCAGTGTTATTCTGATCTGTCAAATGCAACCCAGTAAAACAGGCTTTCTACTTGCCTCAGGATTGGTAGTGTAAAGAATACTTCCTAAACTGAGGCCCCTACAGTAACCCTCACAGCTTGTTCTGCATGTGAGCCTGGCTTTTTTGCATATCCTTGTAGGATGCAGTAGGGGAAGGGTGTGTGTGTGTGTGTAGATTTATCAGGGTGGATGTCAGCACAGTAGTAAGAGCAGTATCCCTGGATAAGTAGTGACTCTTCAAACTTACCCAACCTTAATGTTATCAGACCTTAAATGTGCCTTTCTGCAAGCTTATGTCTGTTTAGCCTTTGTGAATATTTCAAGACATAGTTGGAAGAATAATTAGAGTTTTAAGAAGATACCTGAAGTAACATGAGACATTTTAAACATCTAAACATCCTCCCAGCACTTGTGCTTAAAAAGAACTTTGTCTTTAATGCTTGGCATAATTGCATGTGTGTGTGTGCATGTATATGTGTGGGTTTGTGCCTTGCAAGGGCAAATGGTGCTAATGTGTCTTTACTGTCCTGTTTGTACTAGTTTGCTGAGATCAGTGATCTCAGCACAACTCTGGAAATGGTGTTTAGTTGTGGCAGAATGAGAGCATGGGGATAAAATTGTTTTGTAAATCTCTCTCCTAAATTTTGACTGTATTGCAGCCAAGGGATGGAAGGGTTTAAGAAATGGTGTTTGGAAGATCTCAAAGCTCAGCTTTGTGCCAGTGGTTGGAAAACTCTGCAGCAGTGCTTTGACTAGGACTCCCAGTTAAAAGAGATTTGAATTACTCTTCTGATTTTTCCCAATTTAAAACCAGAACCTAGCTAGGAATATACACATACATTCCTCATCCCTATTTCTTTTTATTGCCCCCCAAAACAAAGTAACAGCAAAACTTCCGTATACCATTGTCAGAGGCATGTAAGGAACAAGATGACCACTTTTATCAGGCATCAGTCTTTTCCTTTACCTTCCAGCACCTGATACTTGGCCTGAGAATGGCATCAAGTTGTAAGTGTGTGTTGTTGACAGCAGAGGACATGCACAAGCATTCTTGCTTTCAGTTGTTCCTTTCTTACTTGTGGCTTTTGGCACCAAATTAATCTTTCTAGGGCCTGTTAAGAGACAGATGATAACCTCACAGGCTCTTACTGATCTTTCTCCTCCTTGGACTCAGATAGTCCATCTCTGAGAGTCAGCAAAGGTAATTCAGATGGCTGAAGGAGAGGAATGGGAGTGTAGAGACTTCTGGTCCTTCCTCCTGGCGTCTTTCAAATGAAAGGCAGATTGCAGCTTGTTTTTCCTCCTTGCAGCGTTAAGTGAGGTGTCCCTGTGCCTTAAAGTGGGGATGCTCAAGGGATGTAAGGAACAAAAAAAAAGGCAAAAATTTTCTTTTGCACTCATAAAATCATAGAAATGGAAAACCACAGCCATTGTTTAGTTGTTGAGGTTCAGGCAGCAAGCTGAGATCTCAGTCATGGCTGAGATCCCCAGGGGATGGGCACTACACCTATCCCAGGCAGTGCCTGTTGGAGGACTGTGATTTACAGTAGTGCCTAGTAGAATGTCAGTCTGCTCCTTGCTAACATGGCAGCTAAACAGTTTTCTCTCCCAAACAACACTGGACTTGTCAACTGCCTATTTGGAACTCATCCTAATGGCCAAACTTGAACTGTGTCCATAGAATGCTTGGAAGAGAGTTAGCAGGCCTAAGCCAAAACCATGCCAGAGGCCATGCTACCAGTTCAGCAAGAGGGGTGGCTGTGGTGGGCCTGCAATCAGACACTGTTAATTCAACCAGTCTAGACATAGCTGAAGAGTACAGTTCCTCCTCCAGGAAAACCACAGCCCAAGGACTGCCAAATAGGCAGAAGAATATCAGTTTTTAGCATATTAATTTTATGTACAAGTTACTGTGATTTTCTGTGAGTGGGTAGAGGTGGAAGGTAGGGCCTGGTAAAAGGCAGCAGGCTTTGCAGGTGACCTTGGAGCCATTGGTTTAGAATATAGTTACAGATATGGAGGATGTCACAGAGGTGACCTTGGGAAGCTGACAAAGAGAAGCTTATTGCCTTGGCAGAACAAACAAACCACAGATGGAAGAAGTAGCAGATAACAGCAATCTTGACAAGAAAACATAAAAGAGAACATGACTGAATTAAGCCAGTCTTGGAGGTCCTTAGACTCTAAATGACTGATAAGGGAGAATAATTAAACAGGAAAGGGTAAAGAGATGGGAACTATAAAATAATCAACTTGCTAGTGAGCAGCAACAACTCAAATTCATTACTTTCTTCTGCCCCAGAATAAGGGTTTTGATCTTCTGCTTTCATTTAGCCAGCTCCTATCTCCACCTTACTGTTATTTATGTGTTACACTTTCCCATGAATATAGCAGATGGTTGAATATAGCAGATGGAACTTCTATGTGAAGAAGCCTCTCACAGCTGTGCAGAACAAATACTAATGCCCAGAATATCTTTAGAGAAAAATAACCTTAAAAGGATTCAATCTGTAGGAAGAAATAGAAATCTGAAATTCATACATGCTTGCAGTCCCCCATGTGCTGTATTCTAGCCACAGTTGGCAGCAGGGGTTGCCAGGCAATAGCAGTTTTCTTTGCAGAGAACCTGTAAATTCAAGAGCAACTGGACCCATCCTATGGCTGAATGGCACTAGAAGGTGTAGCTGTTGTTTTCTGTGACTCTGTTTAATGGATCCCTGCTCATGGAGCAAGACCATTTTGTGGTTTCTGGTCATGGAGCTAGGCACACTGCCATCATGTCAGGCAGTCTGTCCAAATCCCTACACAGAAGGGAAGAGATCTGCAATATTTGACCTTCTGGAATCTTTCCCTGGCTCCCCCTTGCCTTTGGCAGAAGTACTGACTGAGCTGTATGAAAGCCCTTACTCTTAGCTGCATCTAGCAGGGCACTGTCAGCACCATTTGGCAGTTTTCATTTGAACTGACCTTCAAGCATGACTTATTTTTGTGCTCTGGGTATTTTTAAGATGAGCCCAAAGGAACTCCTAAATATCTCACTAGTAGTGAGAGTGGAGGAGGACCCACGCTGCTGCTGCTGCTTCCAGTCACACTGAAGGCTCTGGAAAGTCTCTGTGTAGAGTTTTCAGCTTTAGAGAGGGTTTTCTAAGTGTAGAAAGCCTGAACCCATAACTAACCTTTGTTGCCAGAAGAGCATGAGTGAGGGAAAGAGATTTGTCTCTGGCATGTAGGACGTGCCCTGTCCCACGTCGTGTGGCTGCTGGCACAGCAGTGAGAATCGCTGTGCTTCAGCGTGTGGTGCACACACACTTGCAGGGCTACAGGGAGTTTGCATGTGGTGTTTGTGACCACCCACTGGGCTGAATGGCTGTGTGGGGAGACAGAAAGTGGTTGGCTTCCTGCTTTAGGTGTGGTGGTACTTGTAACTGAGCTGGAGTGGAAGGAAACACAAAATGTTGCCTGGGGATGCTACAGCAGTTTTTTTGTTAGACCAGAATCCCTGCATCTCAGCTGAGAAATGGCAGCTCCAGGCCAGAAGTGTGACTTAGCAGCTGCTTCTCTGCCCTGGTTGTGTGTGCCACAGGTCGTTTGCCCTTGGTCTCTGCTGGGCTGGAACAGGGAGGCTGAAGAAGCTGCTCTTCACCTCTTCCCAGATGGTGACTCTGGTGTTTGTGTGGCTGGCTACCCATGCCACACATTGAAAGGATACACAGGCTCATGAGTGCTGGATGGCTTCTGACAGCCTGCTCCCAGTGGGATTATGCTTGAAGCAGTTGCATAAGGGAGGGCTACGAGACTGAATAGTTTGGACAATCTCCAAGTCTGACTAGTCTCAAGCTAGTAAGCAAAATGAATATACCCCACAAGGCACCCTCTTGGCTTGTTTCTTCCTGAGGAGCAAGGAAAGGACCTGAATTAGGGTTTTGTGCTGCAAGGGCAGGTATTTAAATGAAGTTTCTGGTCTTGGTAGGGTTGCAGGGGGTTAAGTTTCCTTGGAGAAAGCAGCAGAAGAATAAAGGAAGACTGACTGCTGGGTAAAAAGATAACTGGTAGTGGCTACAGCCTAATTACTGTGTCTGCATATCTAGTTAACTTTTTCCCCTTTATTTTGTGGAATTTGTTTTTGAGTAATTGCTACTATTACTTGTAAACAATCATTTTATAAGGTGTGAAATTCCTATACTGCTGTGTTTATCATGATTCATGACCTTATGCCCCAGGGGAAGAGTGTAGTCAGCTTGGCATAAGCAGTCCTGTGCCCAGATGTAGGGTGGTTCATATTCAGAAATGTTATTTACAGAGACTTGGGAGGAGGGGGGGGGAAGAATCAGAGGGTAAAAGTCCCAGATAGCCTGGAATGTGCAGGATCAGATATCTGAGTTGGAACACTCGCCCTCTTAATTCTTGTTTCCCAGGATGCCTGACTCTTACAGATCATTTCTCTTCTCAATGAACATGTGCCTACATATAGCTATTTCCATTCCAATCATAGCCTTTGTTTATGTCACCAGCAGACCTCATCATATTTGACTGTGTTATTTTTACATGACTAAATCAGTGGGTGACCATGGAATGTGCACTATACAAATTCTGAAATCAGGTTAAGTGTGTTTGCATCAACATGGTTTGAAAACCAGTGGAAAGAGTAATGGTGCTTAACTGCCACGGAGTTTAGCTGTTGGGAATTCTGGTGTTAAGTAGCTATTGAGAATCATTGATGTTGGAAAAGACCTTTAAGATCATCAGGTCCTAACAGCAGCAAATCCAACAGCAACCTATGTCCCTAAGAACCATCTCTTTTAAATGCTTCCAGGGGTGATGACTCAGCCACTGAGTTACAAAGATTGATTAGGGAACATAGGAGTGAAACTCACCAAAGCTACTAAAATAAGAATAGAAAATGTCAAATAATTACAAAATGGCTTGATGAATGATCTGTAAACACTGAAGAGAGGTGGGTGGGGGTGTGTATATTTTATATATATATTATATATATATATATAATCTAAGCAATTGTCTGGGATTCAAGACACCCAAGTTAAAATTCCCTCTTTAAACATTTCCATTAAATGCAAAATTGCATTTAATTGGAGTGATACCAGTTAGCTCTGCCCAGGACATGGAAACCTGCTTCCTAGGCAGAGCATTATATGAGGCAGAGAATAGTTACTGTGTGTCAAGCTAGGAAAAAATAAACAGGTGTTTGTTTCTTAAGAAGATGATGTCTTCCCAACATCAGTGTTTCTCCTAGCTTGTCTGCAGGTCACCTTCCTCCATTCTGCTGTTGCTCCAGTCACATAAAACCTAGATGGAGATAACTAAAAATTAGAAGTGAAAAACTTGTGACAAGACATATAAAGCAGGTCCCATGGCAGGGGAATAAGCTGGAGATGGTTCCAGTGTCACAGAAAGTGAAGGAAGGAGGTGGCAAACTGAATCAACTTTTAAAGTGCAAAGAGAAAGATTATGGGGACTTTACTTAAGAAAGGAATTGGGGTGGGGGAAAGGGAGGATTTAAACAAAACACTAAAGGGAAAAAGTTGATTTAAGTGCAGTTTAAGAAGGGTAAATTAAATATTATTCCACAGAAGTTTTGATCTGGCTATAAGCTAAGAAGTCATCCTACTAACTGGGACCAACACAGACAAGAGATTAAGGTATGGAACTTGTTTTGATCCATATCTGCATGACTGCAGCCCTTTGCAAACTATACTTTCTTTGCAAATACAGGATGAAAAAGTAAGAAAGGAGTAAGTACAGTCAGGAGAGGTGTGAGAGAATGAATAAATCCTTCAAGCAGTTGCTCTCCAAAGCACTCAATGGATCTCTGTCCATACCAGTGTGCATATTCCACATGTGGAACTACAGCCACTTTCATCCTCCCTGTTTTCTGAGGCTTTTGAGCTTGAGGTTTACGGTTGTTGGCCACTTGGGTTGAGGTGAACTTGGGTTGTTGATTTTTTAAAAGTCTTTAGCCTGCTTCTTGAAGAAGACCTGAAAAATGCAAGCCAGTATAATTCCACACTCATAGACCACCAGGGAAGAAAGGTGCTGAGCCTTACCTTTTCACCCTCTTGATACTGAGGAACCCAAAATACTCAATTCTTTGACCCCGGCCAAAGTCTCTAGGTTGTTTTTGTGAATGCTGATGCAATCACAGCAGCAAAAGATCTCCAGGGTGTTGAAGGTGTTTTATGTGTGTACATGTGTGAAATCCAGAACTTGTTGTGCAGATTGGTCCAGTTTTGTGGCTTGCTTTAGTGTTTGAAGAGTGCCTACTGTCAAGAAGACAGAGGGACTTTTGTGACTAAATTTCCTTCTCTCCCAGAGTAAGAAGCTAGAAAGTATACACACAACCCATGGTTAAAAATAAAATCACTGAAGACTTTTTATGCCTCATTTGTGACTTGACCAGCTAGGAGACATCAAAGTAGACTTGGGTTTTTTTAGCCTAATTTTCAAAATTGATTCTCTGATAATAAATCTTGTTTCAGCGATTTTGGCATGCAAAACCACTGCTGAAAATTTAGGGCACAGTATACTGCTGAAAAAAAAATCTGAATAACTTGGGTTTTTGTGTGGTATGTTTTGTTTGTTTAGGGTTTTTTTTATTCTTCATGCTCTGCTAAAGATTTCCTTGTTAAAAATCAGGCATCATTTGTTGGCAAAGTAGGCAAGTAGTTTAAATTCTTCATTCTTTGTTGTTCTCAGTAGACTTGTGTCATGGTTTGGTTGTGCAAACACTTGCTCAACTCTCATGTGTGCTTCATAGGTCCCTATTTCATTTGTCTTCCTACTTAGGGCAGTGAGACTGTGTTTTTGGTGTGTTAGTTACACAATTTAGAGTTTAATAATGAGAAACACTTAGTGAAAAAGGAAAATAATCCAGCCTTGCACATGCCTACAGTACAGTGCTTTCCTTCAGAAATTATGGAATAGCCATTTTGTTAAACAAGTAATTTGTGGCAGCAGAACTAATGAAGCCTGGTTTCCTATGGGTTTTTTTTGTCTCATGGGTGATTGACTTTCACTATCTAAGAGGATGTGAGCCCCAGGCAAAGCTTTTCCCATCATTGGGGTGTTTATGTAAGGGCTTTCTCCCATGAGGCTTCTCTCATATCTTGAACTCACAACTGCAAGTTTTCTCAGAGCCAGGACTCTGATAGCATCTCTACCCATCTGTCTATTTTCAGGGGGAAAAAAAAGGAGGAGGAATTCAGCTATCTTTCACAATTCTACCAGTGTTAGAAGCTGGTTGGAAATACTGAGAGATTGTTGGACTTAATAGATGGGTGAACAGAAAAAGAATGATCACACTGACACCAATTTGGTAGGAAATGCTACTGAAAATAACTTGGGCAGACTGCAGTGAACATCAGAGGTATTTTGTCTGCTTGAAAACCCTGGTTCATACTTCTGTTCAGAAGAGAAGGTAGATTTGATGGTTTATTTCCTGATTTGCCATCTTATGTCCACAACAGCAAATTTGTAATGTTTCCAAAATGGTCCTTTCCTTTTGATGACTTGACACAATGCTACCATCAGCTGTTTGTCAGGTGTGCTGTTTAATCCAGAGTGCATACATTTGCACTTTGGAACAGAAGATTTCCATGTTGGCCTTGCTGTAAAAGCCTGCACTAGTAAATGTTAAGCCTGTTTATTTCAATTTCCACAGTTGCAGACTCATTCATACTTATGGATGTAAATATCCAGTGAAATACAAAGTAGCCACTACTATTTGTGTCAGAAAGCTGTTCTTCAGCTCAGTCCACTGAAACAACTTCTAGCACTTCATGCATATATTTGGATAGTAAAGGCAAAGCCAGAAAAAGGTAGTCCTAGAGCAGCCAGGGTGTAGCAATGCCTACATTAAAGTCAGTGAAGTGAAACTCTAGTGTGTATCCTCTGATTCTCTGCCTCAATGATGCCATACAAATGTACATTTTAATGGTGCTTTTACAGTACTTGAACTCTTGGCCATATTGAAATGCAGTTTTTCATCTTTGGAATGTATTGAGAGCAGAATATCCATGTTTTTCAGAGATCCCAGAGAGACCACCCTCTAACTTTTCTTTTGCCTGCTTATAGGAAACTCTGCCTTCCTGCCCCTGGGTGCTGGGAAACTCTTGTGAATTAGTCATCACCATATCATAGTATCTACTGAGCTGGAAGGGACCCAGTAGGGTCATCAAGTCCAGCTTTTAAACCCATGGGGACACCCCAAGAATGAGACCATGTGCCTGAGGGTGTTTTCTAGATGCTTCTTGAACTCCTTGAGGCATGGTGCTGAGACAGCTTCCCTGGGGAGGCTGTTCCAGATCCCAGCCACCTTCTGAGTGAAGAATCTTTTCCTAATCTCCAGCCTGAACCTCCCCTGACTCAACTTCATCCTGTTTCCCCTAGTCCTATCACTGCCCACCAGACTGAGAAGATTGGTCCCTGCCCCTCTACTCTCCCCTGTGAGGAGGCAGAAGATGGCTATGAGGTCTCCTCTCAATCTCCTCTTCTCAAGGCTAAACACCAAGTGACCTCAGCCACTCCTCATGAGGTTTCCCCTCCAGAGTGAGTATACCAGTGAGGTAGGAAGGGGACTTTGAATTAGTTGTCCATATTTTAATTAAATGAGAAACTCCAGAGCCTCACTAGACAGGTTTTTAGGTTTGGACCTTATTTCTTCTGCTCAGAGTTTCAACTGCTGGAAATGTCCTTATTTTTTTTCAAATTACCTGTATTTTTGGGTGCAGAATAAAATTCTACTGTTTTCTACACTGTTCAACTGGGATGATGGCTAGGCCTTCAAGCTCTCATGAAGAATTATCCTTCTTTCTGTGCAGACACTTCATATTTTTTTAGACACCATCTGATCTAATGTTTTGACAAATGAGCCATCTGGTGCTTAATTGTAACCTCAACAACTGATTTTGCCCATGTGTATCACAGGAGGAACCTGGGCAGGGCAGACCAAATTTCAAACTTCTGTCCTGGGTTGTGCTGTCTTACCTGAGTAGCCAGAGGAAGAAAAATACTTGTCCTCCTCTTCCTACCTCCAATGCCTAGAATCACAGCTTTCCAGCAGCCAGAAGATGAACACATCTGGTATTTTCCCTGATTCCCTCACAGGCTTCCTGAGACAGGGAGGGAGACAAGCAGTAGCAGAGCAGCTTTACATACTCTCCTGTAAAAGGAGAAACTACAGTGGGGAAAGATAAGAAACTACAGATGGAGAAAAGAACTTCTGAAATATTTTGGAAGTATCCTGTTTTGCTTATGGCCTTTAGCTTGTCAGTGGCACCCATTACATAGCATGGGCACAGCACAGGCACTGAGATGTGAACTCCAAATGAACAGCAGAGAAGGGGGAGTTGTGCTTACATCTGTTTTAAAGGAGAGCAGTGTAAACATCACACTGAGGTCTTCCTGTTGAGTTTTCTGAATGGCAGTGAAGAGTAAGCCTGTGTAAGGAATGCTGCCCATCAACAGCTTTTGCTTTAAAATGATCCCATGCTCCTAAAGCTCTGTGCTATTATTTTGCACTGATAAACCATCTTCAGCCTGTACTATTTTTTTTTCTTTGTTTTGTTGGGTTTTTTTCCCCCCAATAACTGTCACTGTGGGCTAGGGGAGAGCAAGATGAGGTTTTCATTTCATTCAGAGCTCTGGAATCCAGCCCACTGGAACTACTATCTTTTGAAGCTCTAATAATTAACATGCCTGCATTCCTTAAACTGCAGGACTCACCAGAATGTGCTTCCTGCAGAGCTGACTGAGGGTGAGGGCATTGTCTGGCCAGCAGAGAGAAAAGGATGGTGACCCTTCCTGGAAGGATTCTTTCTGTCTTTGGGCTGGTTGGAGGAGAGGATTCACCTAATGTGGGTATGGCCAGAAGGCTCTTAGCCCCTTTAGACAAGCAGGAGGTATGTAGGATGTGGCTCTTTCTTTAGTCCTCTTCTTTAACTTGTCTAAGGAGCAGGCTATTTCCCACTCCAGGGCTCTGCTTAATGTAGAGAGATGCTGGTTCCTTGTTAAACCCAATTTGGAACCAGATAGAAGAGAATTCTGTTGTCCTATAAAAAAGCTGCAATTCTAAATGACTGGTGTGAGGATATGATTTCTTTTCCCAGACCTATTCTTCCCTTGTGTGAAGGAGGGCACATGAGGCCCTATCAGGGACTGCAAGACTATCTTCTCTAAATCAGCTCCTTGATAAGCAGAAATGACTTGGAAATGGCAAAGGGGAGTGAGTGTCAGTAGGTGATGTTTCACACCATATAGCCTGAAGTAAGTACCCAAGATCCTCATCTGAAGTACCAAGGAATCCATGTGGCCTGTCAAGATAGTGCAGTCCTTGTCTAACCCTTGACACCTTTCTCTGTGTTTCACAGTCCTGCCAGCATGTCAGCACTATTCCTCAATTTAAGGGTAAAGTAGAAATCTCCAGCCTATAGCCAAAGCACAGCAGGTACTCAAACACTGTGTTTTGTTACACCCCTGGCTCTGGCTGGGCTGGTGGCTGAATCCACAGAGGGCTCTTATTTAGTTCCCCTTCTTCTTTCTTTCCTCTCTGATCAGAAAGGGTGACAAGGTGTGGCTTGCAAAGGCAGACTGCCAAGAGCTGAAATTTCCTATACAGCTGTAGCAATAAAGAACTGTTGCCTGGTCCCCACCACACCCTTTCCCTGCCTCTGCTTTGCCCTTTCTAGCTGAGGTACTCTGCTCTGCCATCTGTATGTGCAGGGAGGCACATAGGGTCACAGGGTACAATCCCTACCTCTTCCTATGCCCACTTTGATCTTGTTTTTCTTTTGAGGCAGACACAAACTCTGCAGGGTCAGACCTACAGCATGTTTCATGCTCTATGGCTGGGGCTCACCTCCCTTAGTATGCTGGGGTTTTTTCCTAGTATTTTAGGGAGATAAAAGTTTCTAGTTTGGCTGGTTTTATTTCATTCCAAATAATAGCAAAGGTGCCTCACAAGTTCAGAAGGCCTGGGTGGCACATCCCTTCTCTGGCACAAAGCTGGAGCTCTGCTTTTTGGCCATTTTTTGTTTAATGGAAAGTCAGTGCTTACTTCACTGATGTCCCTGGCAGAAGAAGGGAACAGGCAGTCCTGAAAACTACTTCAAAAGCACCTCATAGTTACATTGTGGCCACATATGAATCTGTGAATGCAGGGGCTCAGTCTTTTGAGGTGCTGAGAGCACTCAGCTGCTTGGAGGGCAGCAGAAGTTTGTCACCAAGCATTTCCTAGGAGGGTTTTACTACCCAGTAGGACAAGAACCAGCTGAAATCAGTGAGTGACTGGCCTGGTGGCCTGCTTGTATTAAAACTGATTGCATGAAATCAACACAGAGAGTAGAAGAAACTGAGAATTTAATCTGAAAAGAGGGGGAGTTTCATTACACTTGGATGTGGGTTTAGGAGAGTGAATACAATCAGAAGTCTTTTTTGTTTTTCCTGTTACTGGTGATGGGATTTTATCCCCCAGAATATTCATGTATGTACTGCAGAATAAGAATAATATACATGCCAAATCTAACAGGGCAGGCATTCCTAACTGCAGAGAAAGGCAAAGTGTCTTTGGTTTTATTTCTTCCTACAGTAGGAAAAGTGTATTTTTCTCCAACCTTGCATAACTTAAGGAACAGATGGATATATTTACTTTCAAACTTCTCAGTAAAATCTACCTTTCAGATGAGAATAAGCATGAAGAATGTAAAGGGCATTTGCAGACTGAGGAAATATTTGGGTTCTCAATCCTGATTAATGCTATCAGTAAGAGGACAAGAGGAAATGGCCTCAAGTTTCACTAGGGAAGGTTTAGATTAGATATCAGGAAAAATTTCTTCCATGAAAGAGTTGTTAGGCATTGGCCCAGGCTGCCCAGGGCAGTGCTGGAGCCACCATCCCTGGAGGGGTGTAAAAAGCATCTAGATGTGGTACTCAGGGACATGGTTTAGTGGCATGGTGGTGATAGGTTGATGGTTGGACTTGATGAGACTTGAGGTCTCCTCCAACCTTAATGACTCTGTGATTCTGTTATCTTGTCAGGACTATCTCCCTACAAAGTGAGAGTAAAAGGTTAACTGTGTAGAGCACAGAGTTTCTTTCAGACAGCACATGAAAGGGAAGGCTAGAGAAACAGTAGCAGCACACTTTAACCCAGCACAGGCCCATGCTCAGCTATTGCATCTTGAGTGGTTTGTCATGTCCCCACTCTGTGTCCAATTAAGTCAATGGAAAAACTGAAGTAACAAACTGGTTTGTCATAGGAGCAGTCTCTTTATATGTTAAAAAACAACCAAGCAAGCAAACAAATGCTTTTTATCCAAACTATCACATTGATTTACTAGAGCAGATTATCTTTAAAGTTTCTTAGCAGTAAGCCCCAGTCCTGTTCAGAACCAGAAGACCTGTGGCTTGGGTATACCTAGTGCTTTGCAATCCCAAAGTAGCCACTCCTATATCATCCTAACTAATTAAAAACACAGGGAAAGTGATCAAATGGTTGATTTTGTAGTGCTTCACTTGTCCATGCTGTAGAGGCTATCAGAGGCTTTAATTCTGTAGCAACTGGTTGCAAATATCTAATGAGTGATGTGTCTTGATTTACCTATTGCCAGTTTGTGGTGCCGCATCTAGCCTTTGAAAACCAGCTTTTATAACTAGACTTTGCTTTAATGAAAACCAGAACTCTTTCAGGAACTGAACAATAAAATTGTTAGGCATTTGTTTTTCTAGCTGAACTTCCAGTGACAAAATATTTAAGTCATATAGTACAATTGTTTTTGATCAGAGAGATGGAATGGATGATGTCAGGGTATAAAGGGTGCCTTGTCCTTTATACATACAGATTTCTATTATGTAAGTAAACATTTTATATATATATGTATATATAGGGAGATCTTTCAGTCAAAACAAATATCTTGTCCTGTGTGTTTAGGAAATCTAAGAATCTGATCTTTCTGCCATTGTATTTTAAATCTCTCTGGCTTGAACTTAGAAAATAAGTTTCCATAGGGCTGCCCAAATTGGTTAGATATTGGAGCCATATTTAAAAGTTTATTTTCAATTTTTCTTGCAGCCTATCTTGTATTTATCTGTTCCAGGGAAAGTCTGCACAGAGAGGCTAGGTCATTTTTCAGTTCAATGGCTCTATCTGTGGCTTTTTTCTTCTTATAGGTACAGCGTAAATCTAGATTGTTTAGCTTGCAGATGAGAATGTCACAGGAAAGAGTGTAGAAAACAGAATTCCAACAGCAAACCAAAGCCAAAGCAATGTAATGAAATAATGGACATATAATAGTGATGAAATTACTGCATGAGAATTTCTGGCTTTTGTAATTAGTTGTCCAAGCCTTCTTAGGAGGGAGGGCTGCAGACTACTTATAGGACCTTCTCTCAGGAGGTGACATGGAGGTGATGGCTCCTGGGTTGAAGCAGGAGGACTCCAGGTCTACCTCTTCATCAGTGGAGGACAGGGAACATCAGCAGTGGTTCCTGGGAGGCAGAGGCAATCTTTTACATGGAATTTAGCTTACAGCATGAATAGCACTTGTGGGCAGCCACTTGATGTGCAGCAGGTGGGAAGCAGACAAACACTTCTGTCTTAAAAAAGAGATAAATCTAAAACTCCATCAATGACTCCATAGAAAATAGGTCTGCCAGCAGCAAGGCTACAGAAGTCTAATCTATGGCTTTCTATCTTCTGGGTAGAACTTGTCTGGTCTACAGTGCAAATGCCAACTAAAGCTGTTCCCAGAGCTGGGATACCTACAGTGTTTTGCACTCCCTGATGTCTAATACTGTGGTCATTTGTCAGTGGAGCCATAACAGAAGCTTCTCCTCAGCTCAGTATAACAACCTTGTAGGAACTGAGTATATTTCACATACTCCTCTTCAAATGTGAGTGAAGTTGGCCATGTGCTTAGCAGTTATTAAGGGAAGACACATACCATGATTACACATGTTCAATATCTTAGGAAACTAGGCCAAGAATAATAATGATATCACTTTGTTGAATAAAATATTGAATCACATCAGGATGTTTCTGCACAAAAACTCTCCAGGTTTGGCAGGATCTCATTTGGAAAATGAATTATACATGAGAAGGGTTTGCTGGAAACTCAATTGTCTGCAGATTCCTTACTGGGACAGATCTCTATCTTCTGCTCTCCCCTTTATGAAAGACAGGTGAAGAGAATAGCTATGCATTAACTTATTTAGATTGTAGGAAGGCAGAGGGGAAATGAGTTCAGATGGTTTATCTCCTTTCAACATTCTACAGCAGAATAGGTCTCATGTTGGTCAGCCATGGCAGAGGGAGCTGATTTGTATTCACTATTTGTAAATGCATTTTAGAGTTTAACTTCAGGATTCTACTTCTTCAAACACTGAATAAAATCCATATGCAGTAAGGGATGCCTGCAGAGATGTTTAGAACATGCTCCATTTGAAGTATCTGTTGATTGCTGAAATTATCTTTGGAAAAACCTATTTGATTAGTCTCCCAGGATAAAACCAAAGTTCAGCAATTAGGAAAATTCTTTGTACTACCTTATAAAGAATGCATAAAACCAGGGTAGCATCTGAAGTAGGCAAAAATATTTAGTAGTTTAGGCATATCTTTTGGGGAAAGTTTGGGGGTTTTTTTGTTTTATGGGGTTTTTTTCCCCCAAAAAAAAGTCAGGAAAATAAAAAGTATCAAGCAGACACTGAAAAATAGGAGCATGTTTCCAAATTATAACATTTTTAAAGTCTGAAAGCAATAGATTGGAGAACTCTTCCAAATGTCTCAGTAGCACTCTGATCAGAGGTCAAAGAACTGATAGATTTTTAAAGCCAGGAGGGTTATTAATATTCATCTCTTAGGACAAACCATAGAATTTCACCCTGCAGTTCTTTATTTGTGCCCAGAACATTTGAGCCAGGTGTGAAAAAATTCAATATTGACACAGACTTGAAGTCATGGAGAATTTACTGCATCCTCTCATAAGCTGTTTAACTGCTTCATTTCCTCCTAGTAGAAATGTGTATGCTTTACCATTTGAACCTCTGTAAATTCAACTTCTAGCCATGGGATCTTGTTATGTCATTATGCATAGCATTAAAGCATCTGTTTTTATAATGTGAACACCACTGCCTGCACTGAGCTGGGATGGCTGCTCTGCAAAATGAAGTTAACACTGCAATGTGCATTACAGCTCTTGAGTGTGTGAATGTTTTTTTCCCAAAGTTAGTGTTACCAGCAAGAGAGATGAAAGACCAGGCAGGTTTAGTACCAATTACTAGTTTCCCCTGTGCCTCTCCTTAGTGGTAACATCCCATAAGAAACTGTGATTTAGCATAGCCACCACAATGAGATGCAAGATGGCAGAGTTACATCTAAGAGGGAGAAAACACTGGTGTCCTGGTTTGGGTTAGAACAGAGCTGATGCAGCTGTTTGTCTGATCCTTCTAGAGCTGAGAATCTGTTGCCTGACAGAGACCAGATATTGGTCTGGTCACTTCTATCCCCAGAAGCACAATCTGTCATGTTCACTGAAGTGGTGAAGGTAGCTAACTTATTCTGCCTTCTATGTCTGGCAATACATTTTGGAAAACATGCTTGGTATTTCTTGTTTTCTTTCTAGCATATAGAATCAGCATAAGATAAATAGGAAGGTTTAAGTGACCAACTTAATGCTGCATCTGGAGAGAAGGAAAAGGCAGAAACTGTTACAGTGACATTTTGATTTTGAAAGCATAGGATAACCATGTAACAGGAAGTCAATGATCTTCAAACATTGCAATTAGATGTTTTGTGCATGCAGAATTTACTTGTATTTCTTTGTGAACCCAGCATTTGGTTGGTCTCTAGAACTTTACCATTTGAATTTGTATTGTTTGTGTTATAAGCAGGAATGTAAGGTACTTTTCAGATCAGGTAGAAGAAGCAGATTCTGTCCTCTGGAAGCATAGTTTCATAGATTTCCACCAAACAGTCACAGAGATGTTGCTAAGCTTCTCTGACCATGAGTGTAGACTAATAAACAGTATTTGCAGCTCTCAGCAAATGCTAGCCCAAAGCTCCATTAGTTAAATCTATATATGCCTGCGTGTGTATATGTGCATACATCAGTTGTTTGTTAAAAAAAAGCTACAAATGATCTCTGGCACAGATACCAGAGCCCTTTCCTGCCTAATGAATGCCCTGACCACCAAGCTAGAGGTAAGCTTACAGTACATGACTTGGCTTTCCTCAACCTGAGGAAAAACCTGACCTGTTGTCTGACCTCCTTGGCCAGGTGCCCCCAGAAGGAGCATGGCAAGAAGTGTATATCAATGCAGCATTGCATGTACATCTGACATCCTGCTATCTCTGTTCCTTGAGATTCATGGGTAAAAGCCTCTGTGGGAGTCAAGATGGCTGGAGGATGCTTCATTAGAAGAGAAAAGGGCACATTCAGGTTGTGCAGTGATTCTTTCATTTCCAGTGAAGTTTGGAGAGGCTTAGGTGGCAAACTGTTTGGATTGTAGCCACGTGGATTAAAGCCTGAGGGCTTTGCCTCCTACAAAGTCCATACCACAGATAGCATAGTGTCATCATTTTCTAGTAGAAATGGGCCTGTTTACTTGGGGACCTTGGCTTTGTGCTGTCACACATCTGCTCTTTGTCTCAGTACTGGTCTGACATGGCCACTGATAGCTATGGTAGCAGGGAAACAGGGAATGGATTTCCATTTGCTGAATGTCTCCTCTTGTGCATATTACTGCTTCCTGTTTTACTGCCTTAGTGCAGCAGCATTCCTGTCAGGATAAAAGAGGAAAGCACCACAATTTCCTGGTGCAGGCAGAGATCCACACACAGTGAATAAACTGGGTGTGTGCAAACTTTTGCCATTTCAGTCTTTCTCAGGTGCTTTGTGGAGAAGTTGCTTGTGGTCTGACAAGCAAACTGGAGGGGGTGTATTACTTGTTTGTTTGCTTTTGAAGCATTAGAGATTTTTAAAAGTTCATTTTTTATGCTCCAATGACTACAGAAATTGCTGCTGTCCATTAGTATTTGCCTGGAGGATTAGGACCAGCATTTAGAATAATATACCCAGCATCTCTATTTGATTATTTCAGAATTGCCACATGAAGGATTATTTGGTGGCAATTTTATGATGTGCTCAAGTGGAATAAAAATGTCTACTTTATTTTAAAAAGAATGCACCCAAGGAGAGTGGAATGGGACCCTGATCCACAAGTTTTGCAACAAGACACATTCTCATGAAGTGATTTAGTGGCTCAGCTGGGATTTCACTCCCAGGGAGAATTCCAGAATTGTCACTTACTGACAGTGGTTTATTTTCAGTGGAGAATGCTGACTTCTCAGAAAGGGAGGAGGGGAATGAAGAACCATCTTGTTGTTTTATCCTTCTATTTGGTGGGTCAGGGCAAAGTTATTTAAGGGCAGTACTGCTGCATTCCTTGTCAGATACTAATTTCTGAAGTGCTGAGCAGGGGATTTTATTGCTTTCACTTGGGGTAGTTAAAAATAAGAAGTTGTACTTGAGAATAGGAGATGCATTTTATATGTCTCTTGTAAACTTTGCACTCAAAGATATCCATCAGCTGTGCAAATGTCCCAGCAATCTTCTCAACATCTGGCAAGCAGCAAACAGGAAAAAAATCTGCTAAAATAGAAATCTTTAGTGTGATATTCCAATGCAAGTACTTCATTAATTTTTCCCCCTTATTTTGCATAGCCCTAAAGTGATCAGCAGTTTCTTAGTTAGAAAATATGCTGCTGCCAGAAACAGTTGAAAGGATGGTGTAGCTACAGCTACTGGAGTGACTTGTTTGAACTGAATTGTCATTGCTGCATCTTTGAAAACTGAGTTCTTTAGCTTGACAAGAGTGGTGCTTGCAGGAGTGTGTGTGACTACATGTCTGCAGTTAGCATGTACCAGTAGGAGATGCAAAGCTAAAAGGCTCCTTAAATTTTAAATGACAGAATGTAAATCAGGTCAGTAACAGGCAGAGACACTTGTTTCTTGAGAGCTATGGTCATAACTGGAAACCTTTCAAGTTCTAATTAACAAAAGGGAAGAAACCACTTTCAGCATTATTTTCCCTTAGAAGGAATTTTTTAAATGCTAAAGCATGTTATGGCTGCTGTTCCTGGATGTGTGTCTGTGTGTACACATACATACTCAGGCACAGAGGAAACTGATCCATTTCTTCTGGTTTTAAGCCATTCCTGAGAAAAAGCCAAATTCTAATGTATAAAATAGACACACACATGCAGCAATATGTGTTTTGGTTTGGTCTGCTAGCAATGGCTCTCAGTACTTCCTTTCTTGATGAGAAATACAACTGAAGAGTTAACACACACTCAGAAATGTTGTCAGTATTTGTAGTATTTTCTGAGAAGCTGTCCAGGCTTCAGACTCAGAAAATCCAGAGATTATTTAAGTGTGCTTTCTCCTTTGATAGAAAAGACTTTGCAGATGGATGAGGTGTTGCATCTCAGGGGCCACAAAGATTGCCAGTATCTATTTTACTTGTGTGTGTATGCCTCACTGGTACCCAGAACTATTCATTCCCTTCTTTTCAGTGAATTAATGCTGAACTTTAAGCCTAGCATGGGTATGGCAGGACTCAGGCTGGGCACTCTGCAGTGACACACCCCCCCATTTGTGAGGTAACTCACTGCAGTGGTGCCACTCTTGCTAACAGGAGTCAGTGGCTGGGACATGCAAGTGGATGTTTTTGGGAGTCCTAGCTCACTGCATCAAAGTCTCTGACAATTTGTCTTTACACAGTGATATTTTCACAGTGACTTTAAAAGAATTTACTGACAAGATGAAGATCAATTAACAGCATTTTAAATGTAATGTAATTCCCAAAAAGCTATGGGCAAGATTATCTCTTGCATCTGTCCTTGAGCAGGGTCTACAGAAAGGGATGATTCTGGTTTCTCCATCTGCCTTGTCTTCTTTTTTCAGCCCTGCAGACAGACTCTCTTCTGTCCCTCTTGTATGATGTGCACAGGGATGGCAGAACATGTGGCTGCATGGTGGAGTGCAGAAACCTTTGGGCAGAAGGACAAAAGAAGAGGGATTCTGTGAAGGTGAGTGTTCCTTCCACTGCCTGCAATCCTCTGTGAAATGAGAAGCATTCTGAGAGCATCCTAGCTCATTGAAGGTATTTGGCTTCTCTGTAAGTTCCTGAGAAACAGAGTAGTAGAGAAGACCTGTAGAACCCTGAAAAATGGGAGGTCTGACCAAGATCTTGAGTGATAGCTCAGTTTCAAGTCTTAGGTTTCACTTAAAGTTGCTGGGAACTCCAGTGCACAGGCAGTAGAGTTTATGGCTTTTGAGTTTTAGAGTAGGTAAACTCCAAACTAAGTAAACCCTAAGCAAAACTCCTGGGTGCATGAATGATTTCCTTCTTCCTTGAAGCTGAACTTGTTCCTAAACACCTGATTAATCAGGAGCTGAATTGTGGCAAAATTAGTGATGCTCTTGTTTCACTGAAAAGGAATGTGGAATGACCAGTTCAATGTATACTGTGGTACACTGAGTAACTGATGGACTGGAACAGCTTAGAGTCCAGTGCTTAATAACTGCAAAGCTTAAAGGAGCAGAATGCAACAAAAGGTTTTGGGAGTTGCAGTTCTTGGAAGAAAACACTCTAGTGTGTCTGTGTTTGGGCAATTTTTTCCTTTTCTCTTGCTGTTCACAAGGTTCTGCTGAGATAACTGGGAGGCCTCTCTTTCCTTCACTGTCTGCTGCCCCAGCAGAGCCTTCTAAGCATCCAGATCAGGCAGGTAGGTCTGAGTCAAGTCACAAAATATGGGGGATTTTTATCAGGACATTCTAAAGGTCTTAGCAGATGCCAAGCAGCCACATTGAGAATTGCCAACACCTTTATTTTTATCTCAGTTTGTTTTCAAGCTTGAACATGTTTGGCCACTAAGATTAGAACTATTTGCATGCCAGGTTTCAGAGTTCAGTTATTTTTTAGTTAACTCTATAAAAATAAAATTTAAAAAGAAACAAAGAAAGTAGGTGGCATTTGATCAGGAGGAGAAGAGGAGATGATTTTATTTAGGGCAGAAATAAAAGGCAGTTTTTCTTTCAAATCAGTTAATAAACAAAGAAAAGGCAAAGCTGTGCATGGAGATCAATCACAGAAAAATCTGATTGCCTGCAGAAAGTATTCTCTCTTTACTTCCTGTCTTCTCCAAAGGTAAATATTAATTTCATTACTACACCAACACTTATTCAAAAAAAAAAAAAATCTACTTCCCAGCTAGATTCCAGATTGAAGTGCATTTGAATCAAATATCCAACCAAATTCTCTTAGGTTAGATGCTAGGAAAAGGTTCTCCACCCAGAGAGTGGTGGAGCATTGGAACAGGCTCCCCAGGGATGCAGTCATGGCACCAACTCTCATGGAATTCAAGAAGCATTTGGACAATGCTCTTAGCCACATGCTGTGACTTTGGGGTTGTCCTGTATCTAGACAGGAGTTGGACTCAATGATCCTTGTGAGTCCCTTCCAACTCTGGATATTCTATGATTCTCTGAGAAGTAAGAAACTTAAGGGGTGGCTTCCATATGCCTTGAAGTTAACAGCTTGCAGACAATGTATGTCATTGTATGTCTGTGTGGAAAGCCCTGTTTTGAAATGCACAATAAATTGCTTAATAAGACTTCTGATGGCATACTGTAGCTTTCTAACATCCAATGGTTATTAATTCTCTTAGTGGTAATCCTGACTTTATAGCATTTTTCTCTGTGAAGGTCAGAAACAGGAGGAAATCTATGAATTCAGAGAAGCAGTAAAGCCACTCTCTCCAGCTGCTACTGCATTAACCAGGCTGCAGTTCCAGCCAAGCCCCTCTGTCTTTCTCTAGGTAGAAAGCAGTCTCCATTTCTATTTGGCTATTAAAAGCAGTAGTCCAGATGCAACATCTGGCTCAGGAAATCCCTAAAGTGCTGATTGTTGGAAACAGGGAGGATATTTNTTATATCCTGTCCTTAGTTCTTTTCCTAAGTATCTGCCTCTGTCAGCTGTCACAGGCAGGATATTGGGCTGGATGGATCTTTCATCTGACCTGGGACAGCAGTTCCTGTGGTGTGGGGGGGTGGGGTGGGGTGTGGCTGTGAACCTCCATCCTCCAGGGTCTGAGGATCCTAAACATGACTTCCCCTCCTGTCTAAACTCTAATGGCTGTAGTGCATCTGTCATCTGTTTCCCTCAAATCCTGCTCACAGCAGAACTCCAGTATGTGGGGAGGGGGAGAACTGCCCCCCTCCTCAAGAGCTGTTTATGTGTTTATTTTGGCATGGATGGCATTTGGTTTGTTGGTTTGGTTTGGTTTTTTCCCCCTCTGAATAAAGAATTCAGAAAAGTGACATCATTTTTAATCCTTGACAGTTTATGGGCTTTGAAAGTGATTCTGGATAATGCTGAGCAATTAAGATGCCACTTTAATAGCTCTTTCAAGTGAAATCAAGTGAGTAATTAAATAAAATTGAATTAGGACCATGTCAGGCCACCCACAAGCTCTCATATCTGCTACAAATAGATGAATAAGTCAGGGTGGGGAATAAATGCTGTGTGCTTAAGTGGTCCTGTTTCTGTATTATTGGGTGACCCTGGGAATAAGGTTTTCAGCTGGAAGATGTGTTTTCTTTGTACAATGTTTCCAAGCAAAAACATGCAAGATTGCCAGTTCCTTCAGGCAGCAGTGACTTTCCTATCTTTTTAAATTCTGTGTGAGTTAATATAGAGAGAGTTAATAACTCTAAATTACATAAAGTCTATATAGAGTTAATGCCTGCTCTAAAAGTCACAGAAAATAAATAGGATTTTTTTTTCATTAAATGCTGGATTCCAATTTCTGTTGCCTTGTTATTTATGTGATTATATAAGGATGCTTGTCTAAAGTTGCATTAGAGCACAAGCATGGGGTATGGTATTATACATGCTTTGCATTCATCTTACACAGATAGAAAACCAAAGTGCAGGCAAAGGAAAGTGCTTTTGAGATTTACAGTATGATAACTATGTAGGAATTGATGGAAAGTGATAGCTCTCTGTTGCATTTCAGTTCATTTTCTTAGGAGGGAAAAAAACTTTTTTTCTCTAAGCTTTTTCTCTCTTACATGTTAAATTTTGTGACAGGATTTCTCACTGACTACAAATATCAACTGGAAACTGTATTTCCAAAGTGTATTGTTTCTGCTGTAGCTGGGATGCCTAACCCTGTCTTAGATCTGTGCAAAATGTTGATAAAATATTGACAATTGACAAATGCCCCATTTGAAAAGAAAACAAAGCTGTTAATATGCTAACATTCTAGAGCAGTTATGAAAACTTAACTTAGATCTACAGCATTACTTTTCCTGAAGTGAACATGGAGGGAGACAGTGGTTCATACAGCAGCCAAAATTATCTCATCTCATTTCACATACACATTCACAGAAAACCACATATTATTCCTCAAGAATTTCCTCTGTAGGATACCTTCTGGGCACAGCTGATGGAGTGAGTAGCAGGCAGCACTCCCTGCTTACCCCACATAAACTTGTTTTCCCTTCATCTCGTCAGTGTTTTGCAATGGTTGCTCAGTGCAGAGACTGGTCATTGCTCAGTGTCTGTAGGTGCTACAAGAACACAAATACATGCCGTTTTCTTCCTCTCCTAAAACATGATTTTCTGGTTTTCCTTTGAATCTGGGACAATGCAGGCCCCCTCTGGTAGTCAAACCAACTTCTGTCCATTTATCTGAGATTATTTCCCTCTGAAATCTGTTCTGCTGAGAGGCCAAAAAGTCTGCTTTACCTTTTAAAATCATATGATCAAAGCTAGTTCATTTTTCTAAGAAAACCACGAGAATGAGCCAAAACAGGAGGAGAAAAATGTGGAGGAGAGATGTTCCAGCATGTGTCAGGTCCCAGGAATGTGGTTGGTGACACTGATGGGTGCACTCAGAGAGGAGCTGCAAAATTCATTGCACCGGTTTTCCCTGCCCGGCTGGCACACTGGGAGGAGGGACAGTGCTCAGGACGCCAGGACAGAGCAGTAGGGAGAAACAGGAAACAAACTGTCACTGCTGAGGAAAAATACCTGCCTGAGGTCACAGGCTGCTTTGTCTCTGATCACTGGAAACCACAGAGATACTGGATGTGGTGGTTTGAGGTACAGAAAACAAGTATAGGTTGTTTTACTGGTTTCTATGGCTTCCTTTTAACTTGGTAAAGCTGGGCTCATGATAACAAAAACATTTGGACTCACACAAAGGATTAGGATATGCAACTCTCAAATTTAGAGGAAGACTCTCCTAATTACTTTTCCTTTTGCTCTAAGATATTTGTCTGTGAAAAGTGGCATTTCCCTTTGGTGTTGTGAGGATGTTTGGTGTTGTCCTCTCTGGCAAGTTATTTCAACATCTGGCTTCCTGGAGATTGAGATGTTTTCTGAGACTGCTGGGAAAACCAAATAGCATTTGAAATCAGCATTGCATTTTAAAAGCAACTATCAGCCATGTCATCATGAAGATAATCTAAATGGCTGTCCAAAATCTGTCTTACAAAGCCAAGGCTTCTCCTTCCCTTCTGAATCTGGCCGGCTCTCACACGCTGCACAAGCTTCCACTGGCTTTTCTTAGCTTGTCCCCTAAGCCTTCAACTTGTCTGTTTGTCTGCAGCCTCCCAGCAGCAACACATAGCATCCTCCACTCCAAGGATAAAAAAGTCCTGGCAACACAGCAGCTGACCAAGAAAAAGAGTAATTCACCAACGTGTTTATTTGCTGAAGAACACTCAGTCAATTCTATCAATGGTGACAGAGTTTAAGAACAACATACAGTATTTCTGTTGTTGTTTTAAAACCCCATTAGCCACAATAATGGCTGCTGAAGTGCATGTGATTGTCATGTGATTCTTACTAGCCTGTTCCTAAGGAAGCAGAGAAAGAGGGATTGTGATGTTTCATTAAAATGTATTTGATGTTATTTAAGGGTTTGGAACTGAGAATGTTGGTTTCGCAGTATTCTCTGCTTTTCTTCATCTCCTTGTAGCTCTTCTGCAGACCTGTGGACTGCAAGAAATGGCTCTGTGCCATAACACATTGTAAAGTTTCAAAACTCTGCTAGCAAGGGTCATCCTGGCCAAGGGCTTCTGAATGTTGTTGGTTTGGGTTTTTTTCTGTAGGAAGTTTGAAGGCTTTGCACAATTTGCTGCTAAGTCTGCACACCACCATCAGAAAAGAGGTGAGCTGCCAGAGTAGCTGGACTGCTTAGCAGTTAGGGTGAATGTTTTCATTCAAGTTGATCAATTTCTCTGTCATAAATAAGTATTTCCAAAGTAGAAAGCTAGAAATGCATATGAGGATTTCTATTTGTTCTTTTCAATATAGAAAAAAAATATTTTGGATGAGATCTTATAGAATTACAGATATGCACCATGTGAATTTGCAATACTTGTGCAGGGGGCTGTGCAGAGGAGAATGGCTTTGAAAGGGAAGAACAAGAGGTTATTGCTGCCTTGAACTTTCTTTTTAAAAATCCCAAATGCTTGGGATTTTTATGGGTTACATTCAAAAGGAGTTTTTGTTCATCTTAAGAAATGAGGATACTACTGATAAGCAACCCCCAGAGTCCTTTTCCATTGCTGAATTGCACAATTGTTATCAAAGTCTTGTTACTGATGTATCAGTCTCTGAACATGTCAGTCCTTAACCTTCTATTTGATGAGCTAAGCAGTCTGTATTCCTGGGTTCTCTCATATATGACATTTATTTTCCAGGTGGCTAACCAGCAGCACTTGAGCTACATGAAATGCAAGCAGTTATGGTGCAATCTCATGCCAGGACCATGGCATGGTTACAGAAGGTGGTACAGAAGAAGCCCATCTTCTATCACAGCCTTGTCTCATCTTTCATGTCATGAGCAGTGGGACTCCTAGGGGATCAATACTGTCTTCTATTGATCATTCCTAGAGTTGCCCTTTCCTGACTTTTGATCAGACAAAGATTTTGTTCCAGGGCTTACAGGACAAAGAAGGCTGGTCATGTCTATGTTAATCACTAGTGTGGCTTTTCTCTGAACTCTCTGTAATTTATCAGCATCCCTTTTGAACTGCAGGCACTATCCCTGGATAATATTCTAGCAGTAATTGCTCAGGACTGCATACAGACACATGATAGCTGTCCTACTTGATATACCCTTGGGTATGTGCCTGTGTCTCCAAGAGCAGCATTGTCTCTTTTGGGAGAGTGTCACATCAGGAGCTCCTGTTCAGCTGACAAAGCAGCATGACTCCAAAATGTTACCAGTGACCTAAAGCTCATGAAAGAGATCCCCCTTTCTTTTTTGAACCCTCACTGGAGTTAATCATGAAGGGGAACAAGATTATATTGAGGTCTTTTTAACTTTTTTTTTTTCCTGGGGACAAGCTTCATTCCTGTGCCCCAGAAACAAAGGCCTCTAGGTATGAATTGCTAACTGGCTGAAAAGACCCATTCTCTTTCTGTGTTCAGTCAATATACAGCAGATGCCAGCAAAGGTATTGAAAGAACTTTTGGTATGGGCATGCATTCCTTTGACTGGGTGCTTGCATGCAAGAGAGTTTATATAGTTATAATAATAAGAGCTGATATTTGACTACTATCCTTGGTGCAAACTACAAATCAAAGTTGAATAGGACTACCCTATTCATCCTGCTGCTGAAACTGAGAGTCACTCCAAAATGCTATTCAAAAGATCAGGAAAAAAAGTGCTAAGAAAAACACAGTGTGCAAGCAGCTTATGGGTTAGTGTAAAGGGCATTCTATCCAAGCCACTCTGAGGTCCCTAATTACTGGAAGATAGTATATTTATGTGATAGACTCTGGCTAAGATTCTCCATCCTTCTTCCTCATTACTACTGCTGGCAGCTCCCCAGGGCTCCTGCCAGGGAAATCCAGCCCCAAACTTCTGAGTGCTGTGTGCCCAGCAGCCCAAACATCAGATCCTGGTAGAGATGTCAGGTCACGATCACGAAACAGGATGAACTAAGTGAGGAATTTCACAGCCACACACAAGGGTGGTGCTGAAGAAAAGGGCATAAACAGAATTGTTCAATAGGGATAGCCCAGTTCACCTGCAAGATCAGGATATGACAGAAAAGGAATGTGAGCTGGTAGATCCAAATAAAACAATGCAGAAGCTGGGCCATAGTGTGAGGATGCTCCTCCATAGCAGCAAGAAAACAGGCAGAGAAGCACACGCAGAAGCATTGCTTCACTACAAGCTCCCTCATAGTGTTCTGTACTTGGCAAGCTCCTGGCTTATCCTCTGTGCCAGAGGATTTTCCTGGCTAAAGCAGTCTGCTGGCAGATGCTCCCCCACCTCAGACCCAGAGATACCATCTCCCAAACAGCCTGTGTGACTAAGAGGAGGCTGACTCTATTATCATTACAGTATCCTGAAAAATGCAGATAGGGGCAATGGTTACAGGAAAAGCTTTAAACACTGCTGTCAGGAACAGAGTTCTGTATTGTGTGAGGTTACTTCAGTCAGATTTTTCCTTAAACTGAGGCTAAAAGAAAATGCTTACTCCAAACCATCAATCTGTGATACAAATGTATAAAAAGTAAACCAAACCCCACTATTAAAACTACACTGGTTAAGCATCCACCTAGGTTCTGCATGGGCTCATGAAGCTGCAGGCCACTGTGTACTGTGTACCCTAGCCCTGATGTGCACTGGTGGCTCCTCAAAGATGTTATCTGTGGCTTTTAGGCCCAGGCAGAGCTGCTGCCTTAGTGGAGGCATCTTTTCCCAGCCATGAGGCAGGACTGCTCTCTACCTGTCTATCTGTCCTGTTTTTCAAGGCACTGGAATGTAACATGGTACTAAGTGGATTATGCCATGTCTTCTTCCTTGCTCCTGACTCCTTCAAACCCCTAAGGTCACTTGGTTAATATTTCTATTGTCTACCTTAATTAGCACATTTCTGGCTGCAGGCTACCTCCTCCTGTTCCTGGCCTCTTTAAAACACAGCAGTCTGTATAATACCTATTATTTTTAAGATGTTAATTGTGTGAGGACCTGTTAGAATTTGTAATGTTAACTTGGTGTGACCTTTGTACAGGATCTGCCCATGACAGACACACAGCAAACACTGGCTGGTGGTGGCAGGCTGCCCAAACTCTCTGGCTCTTATCACCTCATCCTCTGCTTAGAGTTTGTTGCATTTCTGGGGAACCCTGCCATGCATGTTAATGCAGTGAAACCCTATCTGTATCTGTTCCTTAACACCTATCCTGTGGTATGCCAAACTGAGACTAAAAGGTTGCTTTTGGTTGCCTCTGAGGGAGTCTGCATTTATGGCACAGCAGTCAGAGAATAAGGGCTAGCCCAGTGAACTGGAGCAAAGGATGCCACTTCTCAGGAAGGCTTTTCAAAGAAGGACTCACATACCCAGAGAAGGTTGCCAGCTCCTTGAGGCAAGAAGTGCCTCTGATGACTTTCTGCTGCTATAAACTGTGGAATCCCACAGCAGCCTTAGCCACACTGGTGGGTGCAGGTATCAGCAAGCTCACTCCAGTTGCCACCTAAGAGAGATACAGGTGGGATCCTGTCTGTACAGTAAGTGCCTATTGAGAAGTATCAATGCTAAAGCAACCATGACAATGACAGCTACATCATTTCACAAGTTTCACTGCTTAGCATGCAGCAACAGAGGCAGATCTCAGAGGAGGGTAACCTCTGGCAGAGGAAAAAAGAAAAAGCAACCAGTGAGCAGCTGGGAGGGTGCCCAGGAGCTGGAGTCTCTGACTGGGTTCAGCTGCAGACACAGCAACACACCCAGGCAGAGCCTCATTAGCAGCTTTACACATTTCTGCCATATCTGGATGTTGTCTGAAGGTTTTCCCTGAGCACACCCACACGATCTGAGCATTAGTCAGTGGGGCTATAGAATACACAGGAAACAGTAACAATGCTGCTTTTTCAGAAACAGATATCAACATCTGAAATAAGTCACTGGGCTTGACTTAGCCAAACCAAATTCCTGGTGTCTAGAGTTTTGTCTATCTAGTGATAGCAGGATTAGATACAATATGCATGAATATACTGCATGACCATGCAAAACCAAATAGTGCCCCAAAGATAATTGTGGTTTAATTAATACAGTCTGCTGCTCCAAGCTCCACCAAGGTTTTTATTATTTGTCCATCTTTTACATTTTCAACAAAGCATTCCTGCACAGTCAGATGCCTTCAGAAAAAGAAAAAGAAGAAAAAAAGTCTTTTCCTTTCCATTTTGGAAGTTTGGCTTGAATTCAAGCTATTGCATTCAGTAAAATATATGTTTTGGGTTATTAACAACATATTGGGCATGTTTGGTCTTCAAAACTTTTTGAGATTCTAAATTTCTGTGTAAGTGAAGAGCATGGAATATTTTTACATGTGGCATAAAAATTAAAGCAATTTGGAAAAGATGTTTTAGTTAAGGACATAAACATGTTTCTGAAACCCTAAGTTTACTTATTAACTTCATTCAGCAATTTCATTTTATGTCTCAAACTCCAGCTTTTAAAAACATCTCTCTCAACTTCAAGGTGGTACTTTTGCCCAGTCACAGCAGTTGACACTGGCTTTTTTTAATTGGGGTCTTTTTTAATGGTTATTTGGTGTAAAAGACTAAAAATAAAACCACCCTGGGCTGAGCATTGTGGACAACTTTTCCAGGCAGGGAAAACAGAAGGTTTTTTATGACTTAGGCAAAAAAAGTTCCCAGAGGGCTAGTCTGCTTTTCTTCCACTCTTCCCTTTAGGATTTTCTGAAAACATTTCACTTACTTTTGACTCTGCAGTACATTTATAGCCTCTTATTTTTTTAGGGTTTTGTGTGTACCTCCCATGTGCCTGTTCCAGCCTTGCTTTCTGCCTGCTTTCCCATGGACAGAGAGGTGTCCCAGCACCTTTGTTTACATTCACTCACTCAGACTTAACCAAAGATTCAGAGTGGTTTTGGTTTTCCCCTTCCCAGCTGCCAGACAGAAATTTGCTCTCTGCTTGTATTGGTTCAGTCTCCAGGAGGGAGTAGCCCTCAAGAGGAGATGAGCCCTTGGAGAGGTCTGCTTCAGCTTCGGGCGTTCCCTCATGCAGCAGGCAGAGGGGCAGCAAAGCTGAGCTGCAGCCCCAAGCTTCCTCACTCCATGCTGTTTCTGTCCTCGTCAGTGCCTATGTGAATGAGTGGGCAGGGAAACTCTGTAAGGAAGCCAGAGCATGCCTGGGGATGGGAGCTGAGCTGCAACCTGGGAGGTTCCCAGTCGGTACAATCTCTGGACCAGGGCTGTACTGAGCTGCAGCTGCTGACACTGCATTCAGAGAGCAAGTGGAAAGCAGCACTGACAGTATTTTGCACAAGTTTCCCAGCTCTTAATAAGATCATTGTTATCACCATGTGCACCTTTTTCTTACATATTTTAGCTAAAGCAGGCACAATCCCTGAGATTTCCATACTGAACAATATTGGGTTGGCCCCATCCCTGGAACCATTCCAGGTCAGGTTGTTTGGGCCTCTGAGCAACCTGATCTAGTTGAAGATATCCCTGCTGACTGCAGGGGAGTTGGGCTAGATGACCTTGAAAAGCTCCTTCCAACCCAAACCATTCTATGATTCTACCTGATATCTCTGCTCATCATCTCCCAGGGGTATCACCCAGTGCCCTCCCTTCCTTTCCCAAAGTACAAGCTAAGCATCAGCAGAGCAGCCAGATCTGAAATGCCTTTGTCTACTCCCTTGTTATCCTGAACAGCTGGGTTTGAGCCACCCACAACCCACAGCTGTGAATGGCAATATTCACTTGAAAAAGAAAATCCTGGTTTTGATTGGCTGTGCCAGCTGTTTGATGGCACAGCTTTCTGGCAACTTAGAATTTCTTTGTAAATAGCAAATTGTTCATAGGGAACAGCATTATAGGAAGACTGAGATTTAAATTGGGATGGCCAAATTTACCTTCTAGTTGCACCTAAATTAATGACCTAATTTTGACCCTAGCAGCTGCTGGTAACTTTTTTTAAGCTGTTTTGCAAAGAGTCAGATTATTTTTCTGGGTATTTGGATGCATATGCTATAAAAAGTTGATAGCCTATTCTTAGAATACACTTCTGTTCATTGTTGATTTTTTTCTTTTCTGACCTAGCAATCTAACTGATAAAGGTAGAAATGCCTCAAAACTGAAACCACATCAAAAGCATTTTGTACTCAACAGAGGGGCCCATTCAACACATGAACCATGAGGAGATGACTTGGCAAATGACTGCATGCATCCTGATATTTCATGGGATTTTTTTAAGGTGAGGAGTTTCACTGTCAGATTAATCTCTCTATTATTTAATGTTTTCTAACAAGTTATTTAAGCATCTTGTCTCTAATGCCTTTCACTGTTTGAGCCTTGCTTTCATGCTGTTTAAATGTTTGGTTAGGGCTATGTTATTTAAATGTTTTGTTAAGGCTAGAGCTTAATTAACTGATAAATCTGTCAGTCTGCATGATAATTCTTAAACATGACTGCTTGTTAGTGGTTTCAGTCAAGAACATTTTCTACACCTCTTTAAAGGAAGTTAATGTTTTATATTAGCAGTTGCAATGTGTCTTTATGTCCAGAGCTGGGGTCTTCTAATACAGAGTCCTGTATTAATGTAGCAATTATTATTAATCCATAGGTGATGTGTGTTACCTTGCTGTACCTGCATCCATTCAGGGAAAGTTCTGAGCAGTGCTAAGATGGAAAGAAAATCCTCACACCAAAAGGAGGGAGTTGGTATAAGGTGGATAAAGGGAAGCTGGAAATGAGAAGAGGGTGTCAGCCTTACAAAGAAGTGGTGAGGCCAAAATTCTACACGTTATGACGATGAAGCTTGATAAGCCTCTGCACCATGGATAGTGGTGTTGCTCCTAACAGGGACTCCACTGGTGGCCCATCTAACCCTGGCATCTTGCCTTGTGGTCCATTTTGTTGTTGTGTAATGATAGGTGCTCAGCTGAGAGTTGTAATCAGAACTGGACTATGCATCTGTGCATGTTTCCAGTGAGGAGCAGGACCGTGGACAGACGTCTATGTTGAAAACTGTTCAGACTGCAAAACCTAGGCACCCAAAAATAGGGAACTCCAGGCTTCAATCTGTCTTCACAACCTTAATTCACATCTTGCCAGGTTTAGGTGCACACTGCACCTCATTTATATTCCAGCTCCCCAAATTCAAAAGACGCTTAAGTGATGCTGGATCAAAACTTGAGTGTAGGAGATGGAGAGTGTCCCTGCCTCTCCTCCTTCCCCCACCACCCTGGGAGTGTCTGCAGTGTGTCCCCTCCTCCCTCCACCATCTCCTTCTCCCCCTTGCTTTCCCTCTGAACTCCTACACCGACCTTTCCAAGGCTGTGTGTCTCCCCCCTCTTCGTTTCTGTTTATTGTTGTAACGTGGGAGCAGGAGGTGCTTGGGTGTAGTGTATGTGCTGTGCCCCCGGGCTGTGGTAGGAGGATGTTGCCACGCTTGCACCCAAAGTGCAACCAGCTGTGCCTGTAGGACGGTGGGAACCCTGCAAGGCCTTCAGCCCTCTAAATTGCTGCACACTTGAAGTCCACTGTGGCTGGTTAAACCCTTTTCCAGCACACCAGAGGGAAAAAAACCAAGTAATATCCATCAGCCTCTTGCCACCCAAACTGCAGCATGCATTAGAAAGTACAGTGTTGGTTTCATTTTCCCTGACTTTTCCCATGTGTAAGATGGGGTACAGCTGTGCCAGTGTGCTGGAGACTGTAAATGAGAAGTGTTGCACAGGTGTAAGCATTTTTAGCTGCTTAACAGAACTAGCCAGCATTAGAAATGAACCTGAGTCAGACAGTGAGCCCCAGCAGTGCCTGTTTAAACCCAGATAGCTGACATTTTTGCTGAGAACTACTGAAGTGGAAGGGAAAAAAATAATTGCTCTAGCATTCCTGTAACTCTGTCAAAGGCTTCAGGACCTTCAAAGGTCCTGCAAGGCTACAAAGATCACTTTTTGGCTCACATTTTTCAATGTCTCTTTCAAAAAAATGTAATTTTCAACAGCTGAGCTGCCTTCTCCTCTTAGAGCCTTGCAGACAGGTTTCCTGACAGGCCAGTAGAACCTCTTCATACTGCTGGCAGCTCTGGGCTCAGAGCAATCACCCCACACAGGTGCTTTCCTTTAGATGAGGTCACAAGGTCAATTTTGGACACCAGGAAAGCAGAGGGATAATTTCCCATCAATTAGTAAGCTTGGACTGGACATGTCAACAAAATCTTTGTGTCTTACAACTGCTCAATGAGGAGTGGCCTTACACAGAGGTGGCTGGACTGTGAGCTCTGCAGTGTTGTGGAGGGGAAAACCTCTTGAGACTAAGCTGAGAAAACTGTTGGGGTTTTCTGAGTTAACTTCTCTGGGCTGAGGAGCATCAGGATGTTTGTGGTTACACAGCCTATATTGCAACTGCACCTGGCACGGGGAATTGTCTTCTAACAGGGACAAAATGGGAGGGATTTTCCTCCACTGCCTTGCACTTAGTTTTTGACACAATCTCCTAATCCCTTTTCCTCTGTAACACCTCATAAAACAAAGTGCTTGGTTGGCTTGCTATGATGCTAGTATATGTAAGTTGGGGATATTTTTAAGAAAGCCTGTTTGTTTGTGCTTTAATGTTCCACCTGCAGCTTCTGAATCCACAGGCTCCCACAGCATGTCCACTCAATTTCTGAGTTTGGGCTCCAAGTGCCAGTGAGGAAATTGTGACTAAGCTTTAATTAGAAGATTTCTTTTCTTTCAGCAGTCTTACAAGTAACAGCAATATTCAGAAATAATACACTGGATACTTTTTACAGTACCTAGAGCAGTAATATTGTACCAAGAACCTGTACTGATTTTTCCTAAGGAACTTGGAAACAAAATAGTGTGGTCATTGTATTTCAAACATAAGAGCAATTGTTGAGTCTGCGTGGAGCAACCCTAAATTTCTATGTCAGGCCATGGTGCCAACACTGAGGCTCTGTGAATGATGGGACTGTGGGCATACACGTGTTTAAACAAGTGCTTTCTGATCTCCAGGAGAGATAGACAGTTATGTATCTGCTTTGGAAAAGCCAGACAAAACTCTGAAGTGATAAAAGAGAACCTAAAACTTGCACTGACTTTTCACACCATTGTACTTTTAAAACAAAGCAGAACTTGTTATGAGGCTTGGATTTTTCCTCCAAGAACATTGGCATTTATTAGATATAAATCCTAATGATGTTTATTCTTCAATACCATAAAACCTGCTGGTAGAAAAAAGATACTTAGTAAAACAAATACAGATCAGCAGTCTAAATTCATTGCCTGCAGCTGAAAGTGTTTTGTACTGTAGTTTGTGATACTCCAGTATAATCATAAACCTGTGGCTCTAAATATCTTTCCACTACAAGTTCAGAGAGCAAAAAAACCTAGTGTAACTCCTTTTGGATTCACCAGGCTGCCTGGTGGCTTAACTTGCTACTGTAGGTCAGGAGAATATCATTCATCTTCCTAGACATCACCAGCTACACTTCTAGAGGTATCCTGGAAAATGAAACTATGAAAACATTTCAAGTGCTGCAGTGGGATTACTGTCTGTGATGAGATCCTCTTGGACAATACACAGACCTTTGTGCATATATCACCTTAATACCCAACAAAAATCAAGGCTTTCCCTCAGGACTGCTCTGCTTGCTGTGCACAGTATTTCAGATGGGCTGGTAATAGATGGAATCAGCACTATCAGTGACAAAAAGTAACTCACAGCTTCTCACCCACATCCTCACTTTAAGCATTCATTGGTTCTTTTTAATGTGTTATTTTCTTACTTTTGAAGAAAGGTTTCCCATAACACCTAGCCCTGGAAGATGCTAGTCACTGTTATTGCATAGTCCTGTTTGGACAAAACAGGTTATCCTCTCAGACACTCTTTCTGGTTTTTTAAAGTAAAGACATTTTCTTATTTATTGTTCATACTGAAATTACTCTGTGGAAGCAATGGTTGTACAGAATAGTTAAGACACTGTAAATTAATTGATAACAGGATCAGCCAGTATGCTCAAAGAGCATTAGCTTTTTCAAAATAAGAATCTTATCACAAATTAGAAGTAAGAAGCAGTGCTAGCTCTTGAACCCAGGCTCAGTGTCCACCACCATACTGCTGCTGGAGTGCTGTGAAAAACCATCTTATGCTAACAACATCATTTCCTAATGTAGGTGTGATCAGACAGTGTAAGAAAAGAAGACTGCCTGAAATCTCCCTGACTGAAACTGTTGGGAAGACTGGTGACTGCTTTAGAAATAGTATGAGCAATCTGAAAGGTAAGCATATTGCTTTGATTAGAGAGCCAGACCTAGGAAAACAGCAAGAGGAATGGGAAAGTAAACTGCAAAAGGGAAGGAGATAAAAAGTTTGATTTGTAACTGCAGAGGGCTTTAATTCTTGTCAGTATGAGAGGTTAGTGCTCTTTCTGGCTATAAAGGATAGTTTGGGTTATGTTCATCTTATATGCTGAGACAAGGAACTGGGCAGATTCTGCAGAAGTGTGTGACTCATGGAAAGAGTAACTAGTGAAGAACTTGTTTGACTTGAACTCTTGCTTAGAGGGATTTTATTTACCCCTGGGGAAGGGTGAAATTTTCCAGTTTGGCAACAAGCTAAACTGCTTTACCAGTGAGAAAGAACTTGAAGCCTCCTTTGCTGAAAAGATAAACTTTCATGATATAGGATAAAGGCTAAGGTTCTGAAGATTATTGCACAGTGAAAAAGGGAAAAGATGCTTTGAAGCATGTTTCAGAGTTTTTAATTGTGAAAGCTAGCTAATGGAGTATTCAACACCTGTGTCATACTTGACTAGCTGATCACATTAACACTTTTTCAATACACAAAACAAATCATCATACACTTCTTTACAGCAGACACACTTACCAAAAAATAGTGCTCCCTGCTTTGAGGAACTGAGAAGCCCTAGCAGCTCTTTCAACAATATGATACTTATATTCTCATTCACAAAAAAGCTCATTAGAGAATTCAGACAAAACTTTTTTTTTTTTTAGTTTTTATTCCTAATGTGAATAATAAGTCACCTGCCTGGTGACAACATTATGGGCACCTAAAAAAATTTGCTGTGGAAACATTTGGGAAGAGTTGTCTTCCAGAAAATGACTTGCTCAAGAGGTTTAGTTTAAATGCAAATTCAGCCTCAGCTCATCTGTACAAACATGTTTTAAAAGAAAGGGAAAAAACCTCCACTTCTCTAATGTGCTGATCAGCACTTTTAACAGCAGTCTAAAACATGTATAAGTTAAGCAAAACAGCCCAGTTTCTCCAGAAGAGGGTAGAACTTAATTCTCAGGTGCTGCCTGCCTGAAAACTTCAAGATCACAGAGAGAAACAGAGATGAAATAAGATTTGGATGCAGATTTCAAACACAGTTTTAATACATGAGGTATGAGTATGGATCTTTCCTCTTTTTTTTTGGTTACAAATCCTACATCAAATTATAAGGCAATATTTACACTGCTGTTATGAATCTTTTGTTCAGAGGAAAGATTTGTACAGCTTTGTAAAAAGACTTTGTTCTCTCTAATTCTGTTGTCAAGTCACCTAGATCCTCTCTGGAGTAAAACCAAATTTTCTTTCAGAAAGAAAAAAACCAAATCTCATTTTCAAACTAGTAAAACATAACAACAGGTAGTAGGAGTCAAAGTTCAATTTATCAGCCCCATCTTTGAGCAGAGCTTAATAGAAATCTGTTCTAGCCTCCAAAATATAGGTGATATCGTAGAGGTCAAGAGAAGATTGAAGAACTGCATGATGGTGACTTGCAAAAGCTACTTTAAATAATGAAATACTGCAGTTGAAAACGTCAGTATTTGATGAACTGAACTGTAAAGAATCACAAGAGATTCCTGCAGACTCTGAGAACATTGTGGAGTATATCTTAAGCAAAACTGGCAAGCACTCAAAAAACCCACTGGTGTTTTTGCCAGTCAATGCTAAGTACTTACATATGGTCTTTGTTCAGGTTCTCTCAACTGGAGAGGATTTCTATCTATTTAAATAGTTTGCAATCATAGTTTCTAATTTTCATAATTGCAGTTGTCTTTAAATCAAGTCTGCTTGAGAAAATGCAGGGGATCTTTCTGGAAATCATCAAACTTAACCATCCTGGAGAAGAATCCTGATCCTTGTCAGCCATGGCTACAGCCTGACAGAAAACAAGGGGCAAAAGCAATTAACTCAGCTTAGGAGGAGTATTAGAATTTCTTCATCTTAGGTCAGAGATGGCCATCAATGTGCTTTGAAAGGGGATAGAAGAGAAGCTTCTGTACAGGGGTAGTTCATTCTTTTTGTCTTCAGATGACATCTTTTCAGTTCAAGGTCGTACATACTCTGATAGGTCAAAGCTGTGGTGCTTGGAAATGCTGTGCTTGTTTTGAAGAAAGGGGATAGAGAGCTGCACTTTTTTCCTGAAAATGTTAAACTTTAATATCAATTAAGCTAGGAAATTCATCTATGTGTGGATCCTGAATGTGGAGTATTTTCTGGATTTTCTATGTGCTGCTGGCTAAAAGTCAAGACAAGTAAAGTGAGAAAAAGAAGAAAGGGCTACATGAGCTGAAAGTTCTTGCTACAGATGCTTGCTTTCCCAGATGACCCTAGTCCAGAGAGGTAATGACTCTGCTCTTTGAATCCCCAATACATTTGATTCAAACAGACTGTTTAGCACTGAGGCACATCTTCAGGTTATTCCCAGCTAGGAGTACAGATGTGTGTGGCTAAAAGGCTCTGTGCATGCTGTTCTGTCTGCAGCACGCGATATTATACTGCCCTGCAAATCTGTCTGTTTCAATAAATCAGCCTGCAGATGTGTAACAGGAGTGCCTGCTTTTGTGTGCAAAAAGGCCTTCTGAAGAGACCAGCAGCATGCCTCTGCAGGGACACTGTCTGTGCTGGAGACTGGAGCCCTGCTGGAAGGAGTGAGTGAGTGCCTGAAGGAAGGAAGGAGTGAAAGGCTGCCCCTCAGGTGGGCTCCCTTTGCCGGCACTGAGGAGCTGCGGTTGCGTGACTCACTGGCTGGCTGTCACGGGAATGTCTGAGAGGAGGACGATGATGTTGTGGGTATGCTGTGGATGGACCACAAGCTGTGCACTGTTTAGATTAATCTGCCACTGCTTTAAGGAAGCATGGTAAATGATGATGGCAAGCTTAAAACAATCTGGCAATGACAGAGACATTTTAAAGAGAGCTGTTAAGGGAGTGACATGGAGAGTAAGATTGAAGTGGCCAGTAGAAACCCAAGCTGCACACCCAGCATCATCTCAAGCTGCCAGAAGGGGAGGCCACGCAAAACAAGGGTGAAAATATTACCTTTCAGATTATTAAGCAGCTGCTGCAGGGGGAATCATGGCTTGTGTTCCTACAAGCCATGGCTCTTCTTTCCATAGTCTCATACTGCTTCTGTCTGCTTCTCATCCACTTATGCTGATGGGCTGGTCTGCTTGGATTATATCTAATTACAGACTCTTAAAGATAGTCTTCCATGCTAATTCAAGTCAGGAAGAGCCTTATTTTACACAGACACTTTTTCCTTCAGCTTTCCTACTTTTGAGCAGTACACAGTGCAAGAGTGGAAAACAAGGATCCACCACTGAAGTTTATTTTTGCAGAGGTTAGTATTCTTGGCGTATGACATAGCCATGCTGTGAGAGCTTTCAAATATTACTTATAATATTTACTTTGCTTTTGTGAAGAATGTGTTAGCATAGAAATGTCATCTTCTAAGGTAAAGAGAAATAATTAAATACATTTTCTCACTTTTGTGGTCCTTTGCCTCTAATTTCCTCTGTAGTTTGTTTATTTTTAGTGTATGTGGGATTGTACAAAGAAACAAGCAATTTCAAGGAATACTGTAATAAAAAGGTTTAATGGATATTTCATCTGTTTTGTAGGCAAGATATATTTATTTCCTTAAGGGGAAGAATAATTGCAACAGCATAGTGTGGAGATTTTCATATCTTGAAAGAAAATCTTGTCTTTCTGAATCGGTTATTTTAGCTATGTGAAGATAACTGTGCAACTGCCAAGTATTCTAGTACAGATTTCTGCTAGTTCAGGAAAATGGAATTCAAGACTATGCAAATCCACACAACTTCTTTTACTATGACAGTTACATCAACAACTTGAGAAGAAGCCAACTCCTACTTGCCTTAAGGATGTATTTTGTTGGATATGGCAGTGGTCAGTAGTGACAGACTTTTGCCAAATGGATCCAACTTTCAGTGTGACCTAATGCAAAATAAAATAAAAGCTCTTATGGCAATCTCTTTTGGTAGTAGTCCAAGGAGGAGTGATGACCATTACCCTGGTGATCATTAGTCTCTTCTTTTCCCATCCAGCCTTGTAGCTCTGGTCTATCTGCATGCTAATCTGCCTGCTTCAGACACTCTGCCACACAGGACCCATACTGCTCTAATAGGAATTCCTATACAGACCAAGCTCTATGTCACATCACAAGAGTTCCCTTGTCTCTGAAAAGCTAATCTTTTTCAGGACTGGGTGGCTCCCAGTCGGAAAAGCTGGTGTTTGTTCTCTGCTAGCATATGTGGGTACTGCCTCATGCAACAGAGCCCTGGTGGCAGTAAGGCCTTCCACACTTTGGGGGGGTGGAGGGAAGGGTTAAGTGACCAAAACAAGAGAGAGAAGTCGATTTCCTTGTTAGAGGAAACAAGAGAATGCTGAAAGACAGATCTGATATCTAAATTTGTGCTCAACCTCAACCAACTAATCTCAGCTAGCAGTATTTTTTCAAGAATGCTTTTAAACCTTAAACATTTTATGCAAGGCATCTATCTCTGTGGATATATTTCCCTTGAGATCCCTTACCATTTGCTGTACAGTAGCCAATAATACACCACATTTGCCCCCTGCTTGACATGACTTAAAACCCACATTTCTTAAAAACAACTGCCTTCTGCTGTGGAATGATGCAGTTTTTGCCCTCTGTTCAACAAACCCAGCCACACACGGAGTTGTGATCTCATTCTGGAAAACTTCTGAAGGACAGCGACCTTGTGCAGAGCAGCAAGCCCAAGTACCACATCAGTTTCTCTCTACATACTCAGTCGTCTCCTCACCTCTCTGGTTTCAAGATATTTTTTTGTTTCCTAAATACTGTAAAAACATTTAGCATACTCAGGATTGACAATAATTAGCCTTGGAAGGCTGAAGAGTTCAGATGCTGAGAATGTCTTCCCAGTTTAAAAAAACAAGAGATGTGTGTGTTTGCTAAGAGAGGAGGCAGTGGTCTCGCAATTGACTTCTTAGTTATCTTCATGCTGGGGCTGCTTTCAGGCTTTATCTCTATTTTTTTTTTTTTCTGAACCACCACAGTTTCATTTTATTTTATCTCACTGTGGATTTAGAAGCCTCCAGTGCTAGTGTCACTTCCTTTTCAAACACTGAGATTCATTCAGAGTATTGGAGGCACAGGACAGAAGCCTTTAACATCGATGTAGCTCCCTGACAGTGTGACTATAGAAAGCTCCAAACTCTCATCTATTTAAAAGATCTATTTATTTTTGAGCAGTTTTAAATAGATGAGAACTAAGGAGGAAGGGACCGTTGTGCTCCTAACACTGGCTCTTGCCTGGGATCCTGTCAATCAATGTAAAACCCTCCTGCTCCCCGGGTCAGCTGTGTAGCTATGCCAAGAGCATTTAAGAACAAAATCTCATGGGTTCGGAGCCAGGGTCAGTGTCCTTAAAGCTCTGGAAAAAGAGCAGAGGAGAACCCAGGGAGGGAGACCTGGATTCCAAGCTATTTGATTTGCAAACTGTTTGATTCTCTGCAAAGTTTCTTGGAAAGAACTCAAAACACATCGGCTTCTGAGTAATGCAAAAGATGTAACCTTTGGGTTCTTTTGTGAACTTTTTTTTCTTTATTTGAGATGCTAACGAGTGACATCAGTTAAGACACAGGAGAACAATGTAGGCAGTTTTGTTTACATATTAATTGCAAGTGTACAATTGTGGTTTGTGTTTTGTTCTTTAGGAATACATGCTGCTTACAGACACAAAGGAAAACAAGAATATGGTCCTTCTTCATCCCGATAGGATTTCTGGTAAGAGCAATTGCAAACCTATGGCTCTCGTCAGGCAGAGACTGAGGAATGTGCTTACTTTAACGTGTCTAAGTCCTTTCATCGAGTTCCTTCCTACAAAGTGAAGCACGTACACAAAGCTTTTGGGGGTTTAAAGCTATGCCTCCATTACAATAAAAAATTGTTCAGCTATCGCCTAAGTACAGGTATGGTACCCCAACTGTACGGGACGGCTATGTAGCCTGTGCCACAGGCAGAGAAAAACTTAGCGCCCATCAGTTAAAACACGGATTTTTGAGGCTTGCTTAGCCGCGCAGGGTCTGTGGCAGTGTCTGCTCGCCCCGCCCGAGCCGGGGTGCCCAAGCCAGGACCCCCTCTCTTCCCCCAGCTCCTCGTCCCAATCTCTGTCACCTGGCCCCATCCCCACACCCCGGGAGCGCCTCCTGACGTCACGGCGGCCCCAGATTGGCTCTGCGGGGCCGGCACCGGGGCAGGGGCACCCAGCCCCCTGCCCTCCGGTAGACACCGCATTCATTCGCCGAGAAAGTCTTCGATAAAGAGAGTGGTCTATGATTCAGCCCGGGACTGGCTTCAGGACCGTCTCCCACACGGGGAAAAAGACCCCTGGCAGCTCCAGCAGCCGAACATCTGCTCTCCATTGCGACCACCCCCCTCCAGCAAACACCCTTCCCCTGCTGCTGCTCCTCCTCCCTTCCCGCTCCGGCTCGCAGCTCGGCTCGCTTCCTTTCTTCCAACGATGTTTTCCTGCTCCACGGGGCGACGTGTTTGCTGAACTTTTCTAACAGTTTGGGGGCCGGGTGTGAGGAAACTGAGGCTTTTTTTTCCCCTTCTCCCTCTACCTACCCCCGGAACAGGTTGGGGGACAGTGGGTGGAGGAAGGATCCGCACGGGCGTCGCAGGGAGCGGGTGGCATACGCTTGCCCCGGGGCTCCGCCAGGCTTGCCGGAGCTCCCCGCTGTAGAAATGTCTCGGATCAGTTGGGGCTTCGTCCTCCTCTTCCTCTTCGCTGCCTGTGCACTTTTGTCATCAGCGCTCGCTGCCTCCGAAAAGGGCAGGCTGAGAAGGATCACGTACGTCCTGCAGCCTGGCCACGGGGGCTCCTCCGGCAGCCGGCATCAGCGCCCGACCCTCCTTGGGGGGGAGCAGCGGCAGCAGTCGCGCACGTTTAACGTCCAGCTGAACACACGCTACAGCGGCGGGGGCAGCCTGGAGCGGACTCGGCGGATGAGCAAACCGGGAGGCGCGGGCGTCCAGCTCCGCTTGGGACCCGCCGGGCAAGTCCACCCCAACTCCGCCGCTCACACCTCCTCCTTCGCCAAGTCGGTCCGCTTCGGCCCGCGGCACAAGCCGCCGGGCCCCCACGGCAACAGCAGCACCGGCCTGCCCCTTCGTCAGAAGCATCAGTTGCCGCCGCTGCCGGGGTAAGGCGCTCTCCCGCCCGCCGGGTCCCGCACGTTCCCCGCTCTCCCTGCACGCCTGAGGCGGCTACGCAGTGCCTCCCGCCCACCCCGAGCATCTTTGTCGCGGCCGCTGTCGCCTCCTCTCGAGCTGGGGGAGCCCGCGCAGGGCTTTTGGGGAACACCGAGGTGTTACCTGCCCGCTGCTGGTGTCCGGCTGGCTGCAAACCCGCTGTCAGCGCGCAACCCTCCCGTTTCTTTGCTGCCTTCCGGCGGCACCTGAGGCCGAGCTCGGGGCCAGCCTCCCCCTCACTCCCCCAAGGACCCCGCGGCGGGGTCCCGTGCTCCGCGGGGCCGCGCCTGGGCTGAGGCGTCGAGAGCACGAGGACCCCCGCAAGCCGCCGCAACTTCGCTCTCGGTCCTCCCGCCGGGGCGGCAGGTGTGGCCCCGGCCTTTGTCCTTTGCATACCTGAAAGCAGTGCTCGGGGTGCCCGTCCGTCCGGGGTCCTCTCCGCCTTTCCACTCAGAGCCGGCTCTTGACGAGAAGTTTCTACAAAGCTCCTCGGGACGTTTAGTTCTTCCCTCCTTTTTCTGACCGGCCCACAGCCCGCCCCGCACCTCGGCTAGGAATGGGGAGCGGGACGCGGCACCGGTGGGGAGGGGACACCGCCGGACCCTCGTCTCTTTTTGCTGTTCCCGCAGGGTTAATGTCTGCGGTGGGCAGTGCTGCCACGGCTGGAGCAAGGCCATGGGCTCCCAGAGGTGCATCAAACGTGAGTAGTCGTGTGGGTAGCAGTGTCTGTATGTGTGAACTGTGCGGTCAACGCCGGCGGAGGGCCTGTGGGTACCGCGCTATCCCCTGGCGAGGTGGTGGATCGCGAGAAGCACAACCCGAGCTGCTTGACCCCACCTGCGCCGCACTGGCAGGGTTAACCAGCCCTTTCTTGTGCTCAATAGCATCGTGGTGCAGAGCAGTTGTCATCCCTAAATCCCTGCTTGCTAACCTTCAGCTTGGCTAAAGGGTGGACAGTGAGGGCCTCTGATGTCTGTTCTCGGTACAGAGAGTGGCCTTTTTGGGGAGAGGTTTGCGGAGGTTATTTTGTGTCGAGAAGAAAACCATGTTAATGCTTGAATGTTGGGAGGTTTTATTAAACGGGGGTTTAATAGAGTAAAGAATAGGGTGAGTGCGTAGGGAATTGCCATTTACCCCTTCACCAGCAGACTGCATGATGATCCCATGCTTAGGGCATGGAATTTTTGAAGTGTTGAACAAGACAAAAGTGGTTTTGGAGAAGCTGCTGTAGAGGGATGTGCCTTCACTGGCATATCTACAGAGACAAAATGTGTTTGAAGGTAACACGGATCAAGTCAATGTTGTTACGCTCAGGTTGTCCTTATGTGAAAGAGGAAGAATCCATGCTGATGTAGGCAGGATGACTGCAAGTGTCTAATCTGGAGTGATGTTGCAATAAAGTCATGGAAGAATGGAATGACATACCCATTCAGGAAGCCCCTTTAGGTATCAACAAGATTGGCATATCTTGGAACACTGCTTTGGTTCAGCAGGATAGACTTCTTTTCTTTAGAGCTGTTTAAAGCGTTGTTTAACGCTTTAAAGATGCAAACTCTGTTCAGAGGGGTTTTTTATAGTGGCTTTTGTCCTTGTGTGGGAGTTTCCACAATAGGGAGCAATCATGTGTAATCCTCAGTAAGGTCAAGTAGCTTTGACATGTGTGGAGCTGTTGTTATAAACCAAAGACTTTATTACAGTAGCCTGCGAAAGACAAAATGTCACAATTTCCTTGACCAGCTTAAACATGCCCTTAAGATAGTCTTTGAAATTAACACTTGCATCTTAAAATGTTGCCGTGTTAGGTTAGTCACCGTTTTTGCTCAACAACAGTTTTACATACTACAACGATTTGAATGTTACACATTACCAGTACTGGAATGATTTCCTTCAGTTTACAGTTTGAGATGGTATTTTTAAGGCTAAGTGCAGAGCTTTACAAACACCTACCTTCTCTGAAAGACTAATCAAAGTGGAATAAATCTCTCTTAATAGAGAGCTTTAAAATGAATATTTCAGGACATTAAGTAAAAAATTGTATTTCAACTGCAGTGCTTTGCCAACCAATTTAATTTTCACTATTTGGAACAAAACCCAAGCAGTTTTCCTTTTTGTGGCTCTTTGTCTTCTAGTAACACTTATTTCCAGATAACTTCACCTTTTTAAACTTTTATTTGTAAATGTATGCTTTCTGTCCTTTCAAGTTTTGTCTTTTTGACTTCCCCCATTATCATTCAACCTTCTTTTTTGTCTTTTTTCTTTCTATTTTTAGGGTCTTCAGTGAGGACTAAGGCAATAGGCAGTTAGATTGTTATGGGACAGCTGTGTAGAATCTCGTTAAAATCAATTACTTGGTTCATTCATACAGTTATTGGAAGAATAGAAGAGAGAGAAAGAGTTAAAAGAAATGTAGGGAGAATTGTCTCTTTCTTTCTCATTTTGCATCTCTGATATTGGGCTGTCCTTCACAGTAAATATTTTTACTGCCTGCTCTGATGCTACTCTGATACCTCCTAGCAGTGGTATAATACACTTGGCTTGGATCTTCTTGGTTTTGCCTCTCTCTTGGCAAGCCAAGGGAAGCACTAAATGTACTGAGGTTGTCTGTTTTATAACTTAGGCAAACTATGAGATAGCATTGACTTGATTTAGCTGTGGAAGATTAGTCTCACAGTCGTAAAGCCAAATACCTCCTTTTCTCAAAGGTCTTGATGTTCCTTTCAGAACAGAAACCCTGTAACTGAATGAAAGCTAATCCCTTTTTCCTGTAAAAATGAGTAGTTTTTAAATTCAGATAGTGGATTCTCAGTTAGCTTTGAGTGGCTTATTGCAGTTGTGGATTAATTGTGTCACAGATCCAGGCACACCTGAGCTGATTTCATGCAGAGTCAGTTTGGATCTGTCAGGGTTTATTAGCTCAGGCTCAGTATCACTTTAATAAGCCATTTGGCCTCTAGGGCTAGTTTATATTCTTTTGCGTGGTGCAAAGCCTGAGCTAATAAACCCCAGATCCATACAGGCTCTTTCCAGAGCCAACTTCTATTTGTTTGCGTCATGCTGCCAGAGCCAGAGTGCTGAGAGCCAGCTCTGATCAGTGAGGCTTATTAGCTCAGGTGTAATGGCAGGCTGGAACAAGCACCATGTGTTTCTGCTCTGCTGCACCTGTGTGAATAAGCCTGCCTGTGAGCCACAGAAAGAGGGGTTGGAGGGAATGGTTTTGCAGCCTAGGCTATGTTAGTCTTCCTCTTTGCTTTGTCTTGGGTGCGGGTGGTTGCTAGCTCTGTTTTCCCATGTGTGGGACTATGGCTGAGGCTACCATTCCTTTGGACAGCTTCCATTTTTCTGGCTGGGAGCAGGGGCAGCTGCATGGCATTTCCCTCAGTAGCAGGGGGTATTACAAATGTTTCTGTGGAGGTCAGAGGGCAGCATCTGTACGGAGGAGGCAAGGGGATTCTTCAAGTCCTTTTCCTGAATTTTAGTTTGAAGCTGAACTTCCTGTTGGGTTTGAGAGGATTTGTGTTCTCTTGGAAGCCTGACTGTGTCCCCCCAGAAGGTGAGATTCTGTTCTCCTGATAACTACCTGTATGAGAATGTCTACTTCATCTGAATTTAGGCATTTAGGTTATCCCCCCTTGTGCCTAATACTTCAGTTTTATAAGGTAAAGTTTTACCTTAAGAAATTATTTCCAACTCAGTGTGTCTGTGCTTATGAAGAATTGCATCATTTGTAATTAACAGATGAAATCACAAGTAGTTTCGAATTGCTTTACACTGGGAGAAAGATATCTAGCAATCAAAAATGACCCTTTTGAAGTGTTCAGAACATCCACCTTTGGCTAAAGACAAAGGTGGGGAAAATTCAACCACAGTGATAGACACCTTGGAAAGTTATAAGCACGTGAAAAGGTGTAGGACAAAGATTGTCTTCCAGTGATAGCTATCACAGGTTATAATCTGTGTAAGCACAATAACAAGATACCACCAAGGCTGGAGGCATCATGTTTTGTTAGTACTTGTTGCATTACCAGAACATGATACAAACGTTAATTAGCTGTATAAGGTGGCTGTAAGGCAAGTAGAACCTAGAGTGTGGGGGTTTGTTATTTCATTTATGGAAATTGAACCATAGGTTAAGTGTACAAGTTGTAACAACTGACTGGAAGGCCAAAGCTGGAAATTAGGAGTTCCTGCCTCTCAACTAAATGTTTATCCTCTTGAAACCTGTTGTTTCCTACTTTATTACTTGCTACTCAATTTCTGTTAGTTAATACTCTTTCCTACAGAATATCCTCTTCTGTTTGTTCTGGGTTTGTTTTATTTTTCTTAATGGTTACAAGGAGCTGTTTTTCATATGGGAAGTCAAGAGATTGCCTATTGCAGAATCTGTTACCTTAATCAAAAGGAAAGAACTACCTTATTGTAATAGTAGACCCCTTCTGAAATGTATGGTAGTAGGTTTTGCCTCAAGTACAAACATCATTTGTTTATGAGTGTTCTCAATGTAAACAAGATGGTTTAAAAAAGAGCATTCCCAGGAAGAATTCTTACTTTCACTAACATAATGATGAGAATTAGCTAATGCTACTGGGAAGGAGAAAATTGGCTGTTAATGGAAGAGTGAAGCATGAGTTCCTTATTGCAGAGATGCAAGAAGGGCTTGTAGAGCAAACAGGAGAGGAAGTGGATTTTGCAGATTATGTTTAGAGCAAATTTCCTATCATGGGAGGAATTACTGTCTGTGTAGATGTAGAAGCCCCACACACGCTCCATCGTTACCCTTAAGAGAAAAATGGTCTTGTGTCTTTGTTAGCTGAAGGTGTTGTATATGTGCATACAAGGTGAGGATTTTGGAGTTGGACCTGGAGTGGATTCTTTGAGTTTGGTCATGAAGTTCTTTCCTGTCTGTTATGTGCTCAGGTACCTTGGAAAAGTTGTCAGAAAGAAGACAAGCAATCTATTGCCCTTTCTTTTTTTTTGGTATCAAAAAAGATTATCTGGCTGAATCTCTTTTCTTTTGAAGACTACCTGACTCAACATTAGACAAATGCCCTATAGATAACCAAGGTTTAATTTATTTTTCAGAATAAGAAAATATACAACAGTAGAGTCTTCCTGCTGGAGAAGGAGGAGGCTATAAAGTTGTGCTAATCCTTGCCCAGAGGAAGGCTCCCCTTTGTTCCATTCTGGAATCTACATGGCCTCTGCTTATGTATTGCTATTCAATCTGAGCCATCTGATCCCTCTATGTCCAGAGCTTCTTGTTGCTGTTGCTGAGTTGACACACTGCAGCTTTGTCTCTTCTTCAGGACAAAGATGTTTCACAATGGAACCAGTAGTTATAGACCCCAGTTGTCCAAGACCTTGATGGAGCATGCCATAGGTTGCTTCTAGCTTGTGCTCGTGAATTGTCTTGGGGAAGGTGAGGGAACGGTCACATGCATGTGTTGTTATGATATAGGGTTAGGATCCAGACCTAGAAGCACAGATGGGTCCCCCAGTTTAGAGATAAAACTCTGTACCACTAAATATTTTGATGTTGGTTGCTTAGGATCTACTTTTTGTCTTCAGTACATCTCTTAGAAATGATGGTATCTGGGAGAGCTGTGCTTCTCATCCCCAGAACCGAGTACTTCAGATCTTTGCAGCTGTGCTCCATGGAGGTTTTCTGGTCATAAATGGTTCCTAAGGCTTATGCTTAATCATTGTGGCTTTGAGTTTTAGCAAGTGCTGTTTATTTACATTGTGTATACAAAGCCTAAGTATAACACACTCTCACCAAATGTTGTTCCTTCTCTTTCTAAGACCATCATCTCTGTAAAGGCAGTATCGGTCTCCTCCAAATTATGTCTAAATCAAAATGAAATGTCTCCATTTTAAAGAGACATAACCACTTGGAACTCCTGAAACTGACTTGTGGGTCAGTCCTTTTTAATCTTATCTCTGACATTGTTTTTAAAACCTGAAAGCCATTACTTGAGTAGCTTGCTTTTGCCTCTGCTGGTGCTTGCTACTGTAATAAGTAAATAAAACTTTTGAATTTCTTATGAAGAATAGATTGGCTTTTGTAGTGGGAAGGCTTTTGTTAGCCCTCAATTGTAGTTCTACTCTGCTTTATTTTTCACTTACCATCCTTGGGATGGGTGAGAATGAGAGGATACAGGTTCTTGTCATCTTTGGCTCTGTCTACATTAGTGTTTTATTTCAGACTGGGTGTAGTCTGGTTTCATGGAATGAATACCAGTATCAGGCTGAAATACATTAGGTGCATTCTTGGAGTGTTCAGGTTTGGGGTTTAGTTTTTATTTCTTAATTTTTTTTTCTCTGCATCTAAAAGAAATACAGTGCATGTGCTTTAAGGTGGCCCCACAACATCAACCAAACCTCAGTAAGTGTGATTGATAAGATACCCTCTGAGAGAATCCTGACCTGATTGAGCACAGTGTCTGTCTCCAGGTCATCAATGGCAGAAAGCTTTACTCTTGCAAGAGGAGGCAAGGAGGCAGTGAGACCTCTGAGAAGATGGAGAGCTGTTAGCTGCTCCTTGCTGCCCACTCTGCTGTTACCATTTTTTGTTGAGGAAACATAAATCTACATGAACTGTTTGGACTGGAAACAAGTAATGTTATAATGGTACTTAGTCTCTATTTCATAGAACTGCTACATGTGTGTATGGATTTCAAAAAATTCTTAAATTTCTTGAGTTGTGCTCCTGCAGTGAGGCAGATGACAGATCTTGTTCAGCTCATCGCAGCATTCAATGTCAACAAAAGAAGCAGGACATGGAGTAAAGTTATGGTAAATCTATAGTGGGTTACAAGTCCTGAACACTTCCTCTGTTAATGTAGTATCAGAAGAAACCCAGAAAACTCTTGAGGTTTTTTCTTTTTTCTTCCCCTTTCACATTTGTTGGCTATTTATTTTCGATGTGTATCTTGGAAGTGGTGTAGAAAACTGTGTAGGTGCTAGGAGGAGCTGTGCTTCAGCCAGCAATTGTGCAGTGATCTGATTCTGCACATGTGCTGGACCAAAATGACATGTTGACAGTGAAGTGGTACTTTGATACTTAAAATACTAGTCTTACACCTCTCTTCTGTATGGCTGCTCTTCCAGAGCATGGAGAAGGGAAGAGCTGAAAGCTCTCAATTCAAGAGAGAGGAGGGTAAAGATGCTATGGGTATCCTCCTGGCCTTTGGGAAAGTAAGGCTGTAGTGATGCTCCACAGGATCTTGAGGGTGCAGCACCTGTAATGATAGCCTTCGATGCAGCCTCCAGCGTGAAAGACTGCTGTACCAAGTGATCCTGCCTTGAAGCAAGCTCAGATAACCTGGGAGCTGCAGTACTGGTGGAGGGTGGATGGAGAGGGGCACACACTTGCCTGCTTCCCTCAACTGACTCCTTCTTCAGATATTGCAGTACTGAGTGTTAGAAGATAATGGGTGGTTCAGGTTGTCAGATGAGTCTATGTTCTGTAAATAACATGGAGTGCTACTGCATTTGAAGTCTATGCTTTAGGGTTTTTTTGTTCTGCCTTTAAAACCACCAGTACTTGACTTGCATAGCCTGATTTATTCCTAGAAAACTGGTCCTTTGCATTGATTACAGAAAGAAACCAAAGCTTTTAGCATCACTCTGCATTTCTGACAGGACACAAAAAGAGAGCAAGGATTTTACATGTTCTCAAGAAACACATCCATCTAAATACAGAGCTAAAAGTAGTTCTGCTTGGCCATATTCTGTTTTGTGAAATGCAGGTAGTAATCCCTACATAAATCTAGAGTTTTGGAGAGCTGCTTCCTGATAAAGAGGGATTGTTTTGTGTCCTATGGCAAGTTCTGGTTTTCCATAATTCAAATCAATTTTTTTATCATCTCTAGATGGCAGTTTAGGCCTGGATTTTCATTTAGCTCAACTAAATGGTGAACTCCTATTAAGAATTGGTTGAATTTAGGAAAACCTTTTTTTCTTAGCATTTTAATTACTCTGGTATTATCAATAGTCTTATGTCTGATACTTCTTTTTCTGTAACACTTTAGTTATCTGAATCCTACATCTGGTTAAAAAGTTTGAGTCTTCTTTTTATTGAGTTTCTCTTAGCTTGTTTAGTTTCTTACAAAGTGTTTTGTAACAATATGAATAAGCACTGTGATGAGAAAGGTTAAGAGAATTAAAAGGATTGCAGACTGGAATGTTAACTGCTCCAGCAAACAAGAACAGTATATAACATGTGAATCTTCTGGTTCCCTTGGCTTCATCTGTTCTATAGTGAATGATCTTTCTTTGACACTGAAATGATAGAAGGATCTATAGCATCTGAAATGTTTGTACTGTCAGAAAATGTGTAATTATAGTCTCATAATTAAATACTTTAAAAGGTCTCCCACATTGCACAGTCTAACTTAAGTATTTAAACTCCAGTAAACACAGCTTGAATGAAAATGCCAAGTCTCAAACAGCATGTTACATTCTCATGACTGATAAAGTAATGCATCCTTTTGCTGAAATTAGGCTGTTGAAGTATTTGAGTATAGCTGCTATTAAATTATGATCAATCTTAGCATTTGGAAATATTACTATGAAGATACAGAGAGAATCATCTTAATGAAGTTTGTCCTGTTGTCATAACTCTGATTTTTGTATGTTTTAAAGGAAATATATACCAAAAGCACTGGGTTTTGTTTCCTTCCTTTCTTGAGGTCATGTTTATGTAGCCATCCACGCCAGTGTGGGAATGCATCAGATGTTTTGAAGTGGACCAGTGAAAAACTCCAGCAGTGACACATGCTTTTATTTTAAGTACATTTAGGGAAAGAATAGTTAGGATAAAACCAAAATTCCTGTGTAGGAAGACACAGATGGTTGTAATACTTCCTTCATTAGTAGCAGAGAGGTCATACAGGTTTTCTACAGGTAATGCCATTTCTTCTGATGATTTAATTAATTCCAACTTCTTTTACTGAATGCTTTTACAACATGGTTGTCTCACTGTTGGCCACAAATTCCTTTCACCCTCATCCTCAGTAAGTGTGTAGAAGTGTCAGATATACATCTTTTGAGAACTGTTTGGAGGGAGAGGCTCAGAGAACTGATCCCCAGAAAAACATGAGGTGGTGAGCAGCACGTGTTCCTTCAGTCAGCTTTGGGATTTCCAGTCTTCAGCATTGCATCCTCAGTCCTGACAATGACTTAAAAGACTCTTAAAATGGTATCTGGAATAAAAGATCAGTAGGGCAATTCAGAGAACAGGAAACCATTATAAACTCTGCTATTGTCCAGGCAGCATATTCAGATATTTCTGAGGGAAACTGGAATATTCCTCTTTCCTTTCAGAACCCACAGCTTGTTGCTCTCCAGAGAAATTGCTTCACTGCTTTTCTTTGGGAATCTGTGGGAGGCCAACACTCTGTCTTTCAACATAGCAGGAGTTAAAGGTGCCTTTGTATCACAACTTTGTTTAGGATGAGCATTCAACCAAGATGAGCTTTGGTTTGGTTTCCTTGGGTGCTCGACGAATAGAAATCTTGAATTCATTAAATAAGAAAGACAGTATTTGCTTTGCCTTTAATAGTATTCCTATGGTGCATGTAAAAGGACTTGAAATTTCTGCTCTCAGCACAAGGATATTCATGTCACAGTGTTGGGTTTTCCTCTTTTTGTAAACTTCATGCATGCATCATGTCTTGACCATTTTATGCTGGAATCTGAAACAGTCTCACTCTTATAATCCTCTTCCAGTTACTGTGTTTGCTATTATTTACTCTCTAGCAGGTATTTTGACTACCAGGATTTACACACTCCTGTGAGAGAAGCTGGTGTAAACTGTGCAGTTGTGTGCAATGATGGAATTTGCTGGAAGTTACTGCGTTCTGCTTAAGCTGATGCTTGACTGTGTAAGGTTAAGAGGAGGGAAAAAATAGATTAAATTTTATGTAGAAACAGGAAGGAAGAATCTAGTGGGTGACCTCACTTGAAATAAAACAATACTCTCAACAGTGTAGAGTAATTGTTGCATCAAAGTATTAGAAATGGAGGAATGACACTGAAAAAGTTTTGTGGATGTTTAAGTATTAACCATCAGCAGTTGCTTGATAAAGGAGATGCTTAAAGGTAGAGGTGAGGCTAAAAGGTTAGAAACTTGGGTGCAAGAAGGTTTTGGGGCATTTAAATTTATTTATTGCAAATTCCTCACTGAAAAGTACATTGCATGTGAATTTCCATTTTCCACATGATCTAGAGCCACAAGGAAATAAACTTGCAAATGAGATGTTACTGAAGGTAATTGTGAATCAAGGTAAAAATCAAAGTGGTTAGTGTAGGAATCTGATCTTAATTATCTTAATTCAAGAACTATCAGGAATTTAATATAGAAGTTTTTTCATGACAAGTGGAGTTAGCTGTACCTGTATTTTGATTCTTTTGAAAGGGCTGAGAAAGAAATTTTTACCTAAACTTCAATATATGGTAATATATTATACTTACTGGTTTAATATAATACACTGAGCTCAGTTTAGTACGTATTAAAACAGAAATGCATTCTGTATATGTAGAAGTTTTAAAATATTTACATATTTTTAAATGTTATAAACCTTTTAGGTCTTGCTTCTGCAAATATTTATATACTCTAACCAAAATAACATGAACACAGGGACTGAAAAGTTCTTATGTATAGATCAGTCCCAAATCAACATACAGATGTGTTGGAAGGGCTGTGTTTAAGCCTCATGGTAATGTTGTTATTTTATTCTTGCTTCTCTGAATGAATGTTGTAAATAGAACCATGCCAGGTTGGGTGTGTGTTCCTTTAACTCACTGTTCTGTCTGATGGTGGTAAGCAGCAGGTGATTAGGGAGAGATGCATAAAAAGGATGAAAATGGTGGGATACAGCCACAGAAAATGCTTTGAACTTCTTGTGATTTAGGGACTTCCAAAGCACATGTGGCATTGTGGCTTTATTTTTAGAAGCTACAGATTACATGGTCTTAAAACACAAAAGCAACTCAAAAAGAACCCCATGTTCTTTCACCACGCTTCTGGAAAGTGGAAGGAGTTTAGTTGTATTGTCTATGCCTGACCTTCCAATGTGGCCAGCTTCCTTGGCACAGCAAGTTTTGGGTGCTGGAGCTAATGGGTTCAAAAAGCACATCAGTGTACTGCTGGCAGAAAAATCCATGGAGAGTTATGAAACAGAAAACCAGCACTCTTGCTCGGGAGCTTGCTGAGCCTCTAATTCTCGAAGGCTGTAGTAGTAAAAACTTTACTGCTTCTCACCCTGCCCTTACACCTGTCCTTAAGCATTACTGTAGAGTTGGAGAGGGGAATCTGGACTAAGTGGGTATTTGCCCTGACTCACTAAGCTTAGTCTTAATCTGCATCTTTGCCAGGCTCCCCTTTGAATTTCCAGTCGTGATCGCTTTGAATTGAATAGGACCATGCTTACTGCCTTTGATAGGAGTATATTGGCTCACTTTTTAGTTTTGAACTTAATACTTCTATGCTCTAGTTCTTGGAAACTTAGCTTTATGGAAAATAATGATGTTTCCAGTTAGATGTGCCATTATTGTTGTCTTCAAACAAAATAATTAGGTCATACATTTGGCTGTCTTAAAACTTTTGAAACTGCACTGCTGAATTACATTAATTAAAATGTTCATTTCAATTCTTTCCTAAAAATGTGATATCTATTACATGACATTAATGAATAACTTCAATCAAAGTTGCATTGCTTTGAAGATCTAACAGAGTAGGGTTTTAACCTGTTGTTACTATTCACATGATTTGAGACATACTGTGTTTTATAACATAGTTGCTGGATCTGCTGTTGCTTGTTTTGTTGTAAGGCCAACTAGAATAACTCGGTTTATCCTGCAGAACTTAGTATGATTTATGTATATCTAAAGCTGAGAAACTATTCAGGGTTTACATTGCTGTCAGTGAAGTAAGAATCTTTAAGTCTGGGTAGAAGAGATAAGGTCATTTCAAAACAGATTCTGTTTTTAATACATAGTTGCACCCTTAGGTTCACTTTAAGTGGAAACTTACTAGTAAGTGGAAAGTAAGTTTTCTTAGGCTTTTGAAGCACAGCTTTGGTTCTTAACTACAGGAAATAGTGTTGCAGTTTTCCAGGGTTGTCCTTTGTGTGTGTATAAACTGTTTCACTTTGAGAATTGGGAGATATACAATGATCAGTGTCCTACTAGAGTGGATATTTTGTTACTGACTTTTGGGGTGTTCTTGTTAGGACTTGTTATGGACTGACCAAAAAAAAAGTGGTGCAGTTGGATATGACTGAATATGGTGCAGACTCAACATATATATGTTATGATTTAAGATATGAGCTTGCCTGTTCTAGCAAATCCTCCAGACTTCACGATCTGCTATACATCATTTCATCTATCTTAAAAGGTCTTTAGCAATATTAAAAATGTGCTGAATTTGAAGAAGCAAAGTAGCTCAGTAGTGATTCTTCTAAATGTTTCATTGTATGCCATCTCCAATGGGATTAATGAAGACATTTTTTGATAGCTATTTTAATTAAGGTTGTATTTTACTGTTAAATTGTATCTTCTGAATAAGAGGATTTGTTTTTCAATCTTTGTGTTATTTTAGCGTTCTATAAATACAATAGCATTGTCAGTTTAAACATTCAAAATAAATCCTTAAATTAGAGATAGTTTTGCAGTGCTGTGTATATATGTGATCAGCAACTGCTTTTGCTTTTTACATTTTTTGGGGGGTGGAAATGAAATTGATCCTGTGTTAATGAGGTCTACATGCTGAGTGAGTCTAGGCTGATTATTCAGACTCTATCTGTAGTCAGTGGGTAGAGCAACAAAGTGTAATTAATCCTATCTGAAGGCAGTTATCTGAAAGTGAATTGTCTTTTGATGCATCTCTTCCCTTTTCACTGGTGGTACAAAGAATGTATAGAAGCTAGTTCAGGATGATCACAAGCACCTCTCTGTTTCTTCAAAGAATGCAGCCCCTAGGTGTAGCTATGTCTTTGTAGCAGCAGTTTGTGCTTCTTTTTTTCAAGTTGTGGTGGTGATACGGGAGAGAATTTCATTTGGGCTTTAGAGGACAAAAGCTTGAAACACTTTATGCTTTCTTGCATCATTTTGATTATCTATAATGTGACTGTAAGGATTCTTCTTAGGTACCTAGGGAGGATCTATGATTATTTTAAATAGTAATAGAATCAATTGAAGCCTGTAGTCAAAAGTCTATAATCTGTATAATACTGTCTCATTGGATGCAGTTTGGTTGTTGAAGTATGGGGAGGGAGGCTGTAGGGAAGGAAGGAGAGTATAAAAGACTGCTAACAGGAAGGTTTGAAATAATGCTATATTTCTTGATTGAACTTCTATATTTTCTATTTTTTAGCTCACCAGCATTTTACTTTGTAAAGCTGTTCAGATGTTGTGCATGTCTTGCATAGGAAAGCAGTAAAATCTTTTCTCGCTTTTATGCTATCTTTTGTGGAGCTTAGCAATGTTGCTCTCTCCTGTTGCAATTAATGCTTTTTTTTGTTACTGTGGGGAGGGTTTGCATTTTTCTTCATGCTTTGTTTCACTGGTACTCTTTAAAATGTCTTTCCTTAGCTAACTGTGCACCACCATGCCAAAACGGAGGGACGTGCCTGCGACCTCAGCTTTGTGTGTGCAAACCAGGAACAAAAGGGAACTCCTGTGAGGATACAGTCATGCAAGACACATCTTCCACTGGAGGCCGGAGCCCTGCTGTTCCCCCGTGGCCCATACCCCAGCAGGCTGCCCAGCAGCCCTTCTCTCAGAAGGTGCAGGTCCCACCAAAGGTTGGCCCTATGGCTCAGATGGCATTCACCATCAAGCAGAAGCCTCCTGTTGGGTTACCTCAACAAATGCAACCACAGTAAGTGTTTTCTTTGCTTTCAAAGAAGTCAGGTATGTTAGAGTTATAAAACATTGTTTCTTGCAAGAAGGTAGAAATTAGGGACAAATGCATCCACAGGCTTGAAGGACAGAGAAATTGCTACCTAATTTTAGTGTTTCATAGTACTCTGAGGTCAGTTACATTCCCATCAGTGAAGCAAGGCTTACTGAAGTGATTAATATTAAGGGGAAATTACCAGTAAAATCAGGAGGGTTTTTTTCTGCTCCTTCCCATCCAGACCAGCAGGACTGGCAATCCTTGGTACAAGGCTTCTCTACTTAGCTCCATAAAGTGCAGTACAGCACATCAGTACAAAGAGACCAGACAGTTCCTGTCTTACCAGTAGTGATTCCTGTAGTGTGTCTTTCTCTCTTTCTCCCTTCCTCCCTGCATACACAAGCAGTCTCCAGGAATTCTTCCTGTTGTGATAAAGGCCACTTGTTCAAATTTGGTAGTAAAATATACTATTTAAAAAAAGGCAGTTTGTTCTTGTCTAAAAAAAAACCCCAACCTGTTTCCTTCCAAGCCGTCTGAAATTGTGCTTAGAATATATTCCTGGAAAAACAGAGTCCAGGGATAAAAGGTTCCTCTTGTATGAAAAAAGATGATGTTAAGCTAATATTCTTCTGTGCTATTACAATAGCTGCCAGGCTGTAATTCTCAGAGTGTTCTTAGAAGTTACCTGTAGCATGCCATGCTTCACCGAAATCTGTTCATATTTGCATGAGATGACATCCCAGATGTTGAGAAAGCAACTTCAGACTAACAAAACCTGTCACCTGTCATATGCTATCCAAAAAGCCTCTGCATGCTTTATAAGCACTCTTAAGCCACATGGGCTTTGTTGTTCATGTGACCCTTTTTAACCCAAAGATATTTTTCCTAGGTGTAAAGAGACCTTTTCAGGTAGATAGGGCTGTTATTCTTTGAGATAACATGAAAATAAGTCTGTTTCAGCCAGCTTAATAGTGGAGTGGGAAAATGGGAAATCAGCCTTTGGCTGATTTGAAGTGTCTAGCATAGATAGTGTTGTGGGTGAAGATAAGGCTGCTAGTGCACTCAGGAGTTCTGTGGGCAATTCAATCATGACTGCTTGACTTGGAGTTAAGTAACTTCCAGCACTAAGCAAAGGACCTACTGTTACTCAGTAGGTGTATTAGGAGAAAAATGAATACCTCCTAAGACTAAGAGTTTACTGAAGTGGTGTGATTATTGAAGAGAATTTTTCTGTGCTTGAAAACAAAAAGAAGCATCCTTTCTGCTGTTGAGACATGGAATTTCAAGGACAAAGGAAGTATTTGCAATAAACCAGCCTTCATTCGTTACAGCCCTCTTTTGTTACTAATGTAATCCATACCTTTAAAAATATCTCCTCCAGATGTGTACTGGAGAAAATTTATCTTTCCTGGTAGGCTTTTTCTTTTGTAATATTTTTTTCTATACAGAAAACAAATGATGCAACTGAGGACAGGCTTGTTTAAAGCCTGTAGCACCACTGGAGGATATTAAAAGGAATTATTTGTTGTCTTGGATGCTGTGATAAATGATTTTTCAGGTTTGTCAGGGATTTTATGAGAAGTTCAAATTTGGTTTAATGGAGTAGACTGCTTTTGGATATTCTGTGTGTTGGCATTATGTTTTCTGTTCTACTAAAAAGACAACTGAAGATGCAGTTCTGTATGTTCTGTGTCAGGGAATTTCATTTCAAAGGCAAGATAGTCTGTTAAAAGGAGATAGATAACACTAGAACATACTATTATGTCACTGGGCAGTAGGTGGCAAGCTTTACTTTTCATTTTACATGGGGTTTATTTTCATAGCACAGAATGCCAGAATTTTAAACAGGGTGGTTTGAATTCCCTGGAATATGTCATTTTTTGGCAGCAGGTTTTTTCTTTTGAATCCTATATTTTGTTCATTGTGTATGATTGTCTTTCTATTGACTGCTGAAGTGAAGCCTCTCTTCAAATGACTGATACAGATCAATACATGGGAGCTCTGTTGTATTCTCTTATGGCTTCAGAGGAGTTGCAGTCACAGTCAATCCCAAATTATTTGGGATCTTCCTGTTTAAGTTCTGCTGTGGAACACAGTACAGCTGGGGAGAAAGAGGCTCAACACCCTCTTTTAACACATTGTCCCAAAAGGGGAGTTACCTTTCTACCTCTGTAACTAATCACTGAAAAGGAAAAATAATGTCAGCTGTTCTCCAGAACACGTTTACCTGTTAACCATGTTGATTCTTTGCTGAACATCCTCACAGTGAGTGAGTTAGTTCTTCTTGCTTTGCTATTAGAGTTTTTCTAAAATTAGTTGTAGATTAAAGAAACTTACACCCCTCTCATTCTCTCTCACTCTGTCCTGCATGCACTTTACAATAACTCTTCTGAGAAGATAGCTGTCTTGGATCTTCATGATTCCAAACTTAAATGTATTAATATAGGTAGCTATTTAATTATGTCATCTTAGAAATTCTAAACCAGTAACTAACATTGGTGGTTGTTCTTTTTTCTTACTATGGCAGGGCATTCTGCACAGAGGTCTCCTTAAGGAAATAGAGGCTGCATAGGAGTTTACATTTTCATTCCAAAGGCTTTGTATCCTCATGCTATTCCCAATGAAGGTCAGAAGCATTTTGGGATTAGTTATGCAGTTCTGAGCTGCCAGTTGAGGGCATGGTTAAGTGCTGCAGCAGCACTGGGCATCCATAAAGAATGTTTGGCATCAACTATTGGTAAGTTGAGACCAGTGTTTTGAGATGATGATACTGCAGCTATTCTCACTTCTGTAGTCTTTGGCAATGCTGTTGATCTGTGTGCTAGAACAAAAACTGGTTCAAAGGTAGTTACTCATCTCTTTGTGCTGCCAGGCACTGAGTCAGCCCTCAAGAACACCTCCATTCATCTTTCTAGGGGAATGTGGTCATCAGGCTGCAGGAGTTCAAGTCATTGTTTAATGGAAATGACTGGTCTCCCTCAGGACTGGGATCATCTTTGTTGGCAGAGAACACAGAGATGATTTCTTTTTTATATCAGTCTTAGTCCTGGTGTCCTTTTTGAAGGCTTCTGGTGCACACTTCAGTGCTAGTCCATAAGCTAACAGCTAATTTTGTAGTTACCTCCATTGAATTGAGTATTCTTGCTATTGATTGGGTTGTAACAGACCTGAGTCTATAAGACCATGGCTTTAAGTGTGGTGTGAAAAACATGAATTTGTTACAAAATAGGCTAGTCATTTGATAGGTCCTATTAGTTCACAGTGTTAGGAGAAGTGGGCAGGAGTGGACGAGCTGCCTTCAGGGAAGCCTTTGGTATTTTATGGACAAAGTCCAGTCTGTTGTTATAACTTGTATGCAAGAACTTTTGGACGTGAACACTTGTGATTTTTACCACACCTGTTTTTGCTGAATCCTTGGGGATGCAAGTATCCTGTTTGCTTATGTTGAGAGTTCAGCAGAGACTATTTTCAGTGGACTGGAGCTAGATAGCATCTGGCCTGTCAAGTACTGTGCATATACAGTGAACTCTCTGCAGTATATTGACTTCTGTCCACCAGAAAAGCAGAGATATCTTGGAAAGAGTTTTGAAAATGTGAAGTATTGCTATTGTACCACCATGCAAGATGTTCATGAGATTCAGCTGCAGTGTCCTACACTTTGGATTATTGTTGTTCCTGAGATGATGCAGCCTATCTTTACATGAACATCTCGTTTTGTCCACACTTGAGTTATCTAGTAAAGTGAAGATCTCACAGACAGGTGTTAAAAGAAGTTCAGTGTTTCCACTAGTGTCTTGGACAGGAAAAGTATTCTCAGAAATAGGACCTTTTTGATACAGAGACTTAAATTACAGGCAGCCAGCTGGGATCTCAAGCCAGACAGATACTACTGTCATTAAGAAACATATTTATAAATTTATATATTTATTTACTGGAAGAAAACCTATGGTGTCTCTCTTGCTTCCTGCACTAAAGTGGAGGACAACTGCAGGTCACCACAGTCCCAGATGTGCCTCCTTACTGCTTTGAACAGTTTTTGTTGTTATTATATAATGCCTGTTTGGGAATTCCAGCTGTTGCACACATGCAGGCCCTTAACAAGAAGCCAACTCTCCATCATCCCCCCTTTCACTATTCCAAAGGCTTTTCACTGCAGAGTGTTTTGCATCCTGAAATATTTTCCTTCTGTTGTACCCTGGAGGGCTGTTTGTATGTATATGTATTTTTTTTTGGTGGGCTGTTTAGAAATCTAGTGAATTCCTTAGATTGTCTTTTGATGTGCTTCTGGAGGTGAGATTAGAAAGAGCTGTAACCCACAGCTGGACACTTGGAACATTTCTAATGGGAATTCAAGTGAGGATGACTGAAGAGGATAAGGTTGTAAAAGGAAAAAGAGGTGTATAACTTCATTATTTCCCCCCTCCTTTCTTCCTATTCATTGCCAAATTCTGCTGTTGTTAAAAGAGTAGAGGGGAACTGCTAATTCTGTGTGCAGTGCTTCTGGTAAGGAGATCATTCTGGAGTGATTCCAGAGAAGTTAGTCTGTCAGTCCTTTCTGTAAGTGCTAGCCTGGTTGGAGGGATGAGTTTCACCCCTTTTTCAGGTTCATATAAGAGAAGGGAGATATTCTTCAGAGCTTCCTGTTTCTATAGCTGGGGGAACCCATTTTTTTAGGGGGAGCAGATTTTACTTCTGGCTGTTATGGCTGATCAAGGTCTTGAAGAGCATGTTGGCACTTATGAGAAAAGCCTTCCTGTCATTTTCCTCCAGGCACTCACAACTTTGGAGAACAGGGTTTTGTGGGTGTTGCCCTTTCTTCTTGAGTGCTATGCTATCAATGCTCTTAACTCCCCCTGTGTGAGGAGTCCTTCAGCCAGGTCAAAGGAGAGTACTGATCTCACTGTTATGAATGTTGTTTTTCCTGAAATGTTTGCATGTTTTATGGCAAAGCTGAGGTATCCAAGACTTACACTATATTCCTAGTAATAATATAATGAAAAAGGTAACTGTATCATCTGCTGTTTGTTTGCATTCTAAGACTACCTATTTGCCTTGTTTCAAAGAGCAGCCACTGTTCATTATTGTACTGTCTTGTACAATAAATGCCTGCAAGCAGCTTTTTCCGAGAACAGCCATTTAGAACTTATTCATAGTAAACAAGGTTCTTCTAAGAAATGATAGAGCTTACAATTGTTTAAAAAGCAGCTATGGAAACTAGCAGATGATTCAATTTAAAATGAGCATTCTTTGCTTTCATTGGCTGTGCTCCCTTCTTGAAAATGTCAAGCTTCATGGGCACCCTGCAACTTTTTTCAATTAATGTAACTTTCTTTAAATGGGCAAAACATTCATCCTCGTTAAGGTATGCTAGAGTTTTCAAACATAAAGCTCATGTTTGCTTGCCTTTCTCTATTTTCAAGTTATGTGATCATAAATAGATTTTTTTTTTTTCTCTTACAAGCTGGAAATGTTAAAATCCACTCCTTTTCATGAAAGTCTGGCAAAATAGTTTCCTTCTTGAAACAAGACCAAGTGTTCCAAGTTTTGGTTTTAGCCTTAAAAGCCAACAGATTCTTCTCAGTGTATGTTACAAAATGTGTCCTGATTGCTACATGAGATGGGTACCTGGGCTTAGAGGTGCAGAGTTCAGCAAGCATAACTTTCAGTTTGTTAGACTGCACTGTAGACAATACATATCTATGACAAAAGGCTACACATTTACCGTTTCCCTTAGATCATGACATTTAAAAAAAACCCAAACCAAACCAAAAACAGAATCGCAGAATTATTAAGGTTAGAGGAGATCTCTAAGACCATCAAGTCCAACTCTCAACCTACCACCACCATGCCACTAAACCATGGCCCTAAGTACCACATCTAGATGCTTTTTAAACCCCTCCGGGGCTGGTGATTCCACCGCTGCTCTGAGTAGCCTGGGCCAATGCCTAACAACTCTTTCAGTGGAGAAATTTTTCCTGATATCCAATCCAAACTTCCCTTGGTGCAACTTGAGGCCATTTCCTTTTGTCCTCGCTAGTAATCCAGGAGAAGAGACTGACCCCATCTCACTACAACCTCTTTTCAGGTAGCTGTAGAGATAAGGTCTCCCCTGAACCTCCTCTTCCCCAGACTAAACAACCCCAGTTCTCTAGCTGCTTATCATAAAACTTATTCTCCAGACCCCTCACCAGGCTCCTGCACTGAATTACTTGAGTAGTCTGTTATTTCCTCTTTAAAGAGAAAGGGGTGGGAGGGGTGAGATTTCTCCAGCCTAAAAGAATGAAACCAAGGAAGTAATAAAAGCTGGTGATTGCCACACATTTCTTTCTATTCAGTCGGTGGTGGCACTACTGCTGTAGATAGAAAATTGTGGGAAAGCTAGTTAAATGTTTCTTTTTCCTACTAAGCCAAAGTTCCTTTTTGATGCTCAGACACCAGTCCTTTTTGAAGCACAGCCACCAATCTCCTAGCTACCAGGTACTAAGGAGAGATTGCCGACTTCTGTATGCTGTAGTTGGCTGAAAGGGCAGAACCAGAGCCTTCATCATTCATCCCTTTTCTCTGTGAGCATGTGCAGCAGAGCTTACAGTGTTTGCTCATTGCTCATATTGTATGTGATCAGGTATACCTACAAATGTGTATGCCACAGGAGAGTGCACAGTAGCGTTTAAAGAAATGGAGATGAGCAGTGACTGCACCATCTTTCACTGTTTGGGCTTAACACACTGATTTTGAACAGAGGTTCCAAACAGCTTTGCCTCTTTGTCATTAAATTGTGCCTGAGGGTAGGTACCTATCATATTTGTTGCTGGGGTTTCTAAAAATAGCACTGAGCAGTGAGTCCTGCCAAAAGACTTAAAGTGTTGAAAAATCCCAGGCAGTTACAGGAATATTTAAGTGCTGGAAACAGGAAGAGCACACTCAGCATCATCCTGATTCAAGGTAGCAAAGTGACCTAGAAATGTGTAATGGCAGTTTTGCAGTGGTATCCACAGCTTTCTGAAATCCTTGTTGCTTTATTAAGGTAGAGATGGATTTGCTTCTAGAACCAAGGACTGCAGTGTTTCTACAGGCTGTTTGGATGTGGGGCTAATTATACGTCTCAAAAAGGTCTGCTTGGCATGAATGCCAGTTTCCAAAACTTCAGTGGAACAAGTTCTGCCTGGCTACTGAAGATGTGTAATTCACAAACCAGCTGGCACCACAGGATGGGGTGCTTTGAAAACACAGACTTTTATCAGTGGTCCTGAGAAGGTACCAAGTTAACTTTGCTTATAATCCTACCATGGCAAATTACCTCAGTAGATTTTGTTTCTAAGAGGTATATGTTTTAGTGTGTGCATAAGGTTCTTTGATCTATTTTGTGGTTCAGTGTATTAACCTAGACAAATATTGTGAAGAGTTTTGTGTTGGTTTTGGCAATAAGTTGTCACTATCACTCATCTGATTTAAAAATGCTAATTTTTATTTGGTTTATAATTAAGACACTTGTTTTAGCAACAAGAGAATTTTCTTCTTCTTTACAGCCCCAAATATAGCTCTATTAAGGGTGATTTTCCAGTTCTATGTATATTCAAAAGAAAAAATTGTCTTGTTTTAGTTTTCAAAAACTCTATAACAGAACTCATCCTTGTAGAGGGAAATGCTGTGCTTAGATTTTTGCTTAAGTTAAAAAAAAAACCCCCAGATATGTCAGATGCTAGTCAAAATCATACCATAAACTCATGAGTTTGTAGGTTTGGTTTGTACGTCTATGTTGGTTGATTGTGGAAGGTGCATAAAGGTTTCCTTTTGTCCTTTTATTCCCCACCAAGGAAATAAAGAGCATAAATTGGTATGCCATGAAAACTTTTAGGAGCTTTTAAAATTTACTTTTATGTTTCTAGGTGGTGCTTTAGCAACTTTAACAAACAGAAATTCTAGGTATATGTATTGCTGGTACTCTTTAACTAGATGTTTATTTCTTAATTGATTGTGCATGGAATTTGCTTACTAAATAGCGTGTTATTTCCAGAAGCACAGTCTGCTTTTTCTGGTTTGCTGAGCAGTCACTGGATATTTTAAGATAATTTATAATAGTTTTATATATTTAGGAGTTCAAGCATGTATTTCTTTGAAGTCATTAATGAGGAAAGAAAAAGAACTCTTAGCAGTCATTTCCATAATGAAGCCTGCAAATCAAAAGAATGTGAAGAGAGGCTTCAAAATGGAGCCCTGAGGATGTAATTTCAAACACCTTATAACCTGTCTTTTTTATAGTTTAGACTTGCTGGAATGACAGCATTCAGCCCATGTTTAAAAGAAATCCCTTATGTAACTGAGGGGAAAAAAACCCAACAAACAAAACCAAACCCACTGTGAAATGTGGTTTACTGTTTTGCCTGTGTGTAACATAAACCTGTAAGTCACAAACTTCAGTGACTTAAAATATATGTGTAATAGGTCATACCAAACCCAGTGTTAGGAAGAAGGCATGTATAGCAACTACATTGTCTAAAAATTCACCCTGAAAAAAAAAATTTCTTATTACAAAGCTTGGAGGTCTGAGGAAAGCAAAATTTCACATGTAGAGAAAGAATCAAAGTGAATTTTTGAGGAGAAATCGGAGACATCCTTAAAAACCAGAGGAATGCCTCAGACTTCAAATTTACCAACTGCAAATAGGAAAACAAGCTATTCCTAGACCTCTGGAATGTAGTCTGGGCTTTTGGTCACAGTATTTTTATTTTTTTTTTAAAGTAGGCAAAGTGGTTTGGAATAGGAGATTCAAGTTCTTCCAGACATTGTTGGTTCAGCCATATGTCAGAAATTCTTCCTAGCTGCTTTCTTGCAAGCTCAATTGAACTGTCGTTGGACTTACTTTTATAATAAGGAGTTAGATTGCTTTCACTTACTTTATCCCTGTGTTGATCATGGGCTGAAGTCAGGGATACAGTGTTCTTGAAGTTTGTTTGCATTTCACTGCCTTCCAGGGTGACAAATGTGAGTTTCAGGAACTAGAGTTAGGAACCAAGAGGAATCTCTGCTTTGGCATTCTAAGGCAGGGAGAAGGCTGCTGAACAGAACATCTATGGGGTTTAAATCCAAAGGTGCAAAGCTGTGTTTGACAAGTAACCAAATCCTGGGATAGAACTCCAAGGCCAGCAGTGAAATAAATGAGAGTTCTGCTGTTGACTTCAGTGGAATCAGGATTTTATGCTAGTGTCTGGGAAAAGAGATCACATTAAAACCAGTATAACTGTGTAGGTATTCTTTTCTCGTGTGCTGACATTTTACTGATAAATTCTTTGCAGCATCCTATTAGATTGTGATGTAGATAGTTATTTTACAGAGACAGAAGTGGGGAGGGGAGAAAATGTATGCCTATTCTAACCTTTTTATGTTAACTTCTACATTTCTGCTGTGACCTCTTTGCTCAGTATAGCAAGATGGAGACTTCAAACAGTTTAGCTTTCATCTTTGACCTCAGTGCACAAGATAAGCTTACCTTCTACTTATTTTAGAAATAACAAGAGGGCATCATAATATTAATTATAGTAATTGTTGGGCTCATTAGCAGTGAATACTCAGTTGAAATCTTTGTTCATCTTCAGCCCTGTAATTTTTGCTGAAAATAGTGAACCTTTCTTAGAGAAAAACAGTGCTGTCTTGATATTACCTGAGTTTGCTTTCTGGAAGATCATTTTAACACTGTTTTTAAGCAACTGATCATTTTGTAGTAGGATTAAGTTAAGCAAGTAAATGAGAACTTTGCATGCTGGTTTTAGATGTACTTGCTGTATGAAACATTGTAGTGATCTATATATAAGCCGAGAGCTAGTGGTTTTTTTCTTCCTTTACTGTCTGAAGTTTAAAAGCTACATTGTACCAAAAAAGAAAAGGTATATTGTACCACTCCTGATTCTGAGACATTAAACTCTTAGAGGTCATCTTAAAGTGCTGCTCCTGTTAAGCCTTAAAGCAATTAGTTATGTAGGTAAAATGGACTGTATCTGGTCTCCATTAGTAAAGAAGATGACAAATAGTGCTTTGGTGGGGTTTAGTTATTTTTTGTGGTATCTGTAGTAGAAGTATAAATAAAGCATGTTGATTTGTGTTAATCTGTTAAGGCTGTTTGTCAAGGTTCTTTGTGCAGAGGAACTTCCCAGGTCAGGACAGTGAATAAATGCTTTATTAGTTCCATTAGCTTTAGTTGGTTTTTTAGCTCTCCTGAAGTAACCTTTTTACATCAAGGACCTTGTACCGGTACAAGCAGTATTTTACCATAAGTGGTGCAGCACAACATGTACTTTGGTTTTTCTCTTGCATCACTTCCAGACTTCCCAGATGTGGCAGGGAGCGTGCTGTTGTTGCATCACTTGAATTTAGGTGGCCACTGTGGAGGAGCACTTGGATAAACTTTTTGGTTTTGCTTTTTTTCCTTCACTCTCCATCTTCAGGATTGCTAAATTCTGTGGCATAATTTAGTAAGAGAGGTCCCTGGGGTGTTTCAGGGAGTCTATCATCTAGCCAGTACAGTCTGTCAGAGCTTCTTGCTGCTGATTTAGTATACCAAAATGAGCATCTGCTGAGAAATACTCATACTGCAGGTGCAGTCTGCTTTTAATCTTGACATTTTCTAGCCTTGCCTGTCATAAAATCCTATAACTTTTATGCTTCTTGTCTAATAAATTTATAAAGCCTTTAGTAAATATGGTTATTGTGCCATGATCATCTCCCCATTCAAACACATGAAGTACACAGATTATTCTCATATTGTAAAGTTGTAGCACTTTTGGTGTATAATCCTTGGGCAAAGTCAGTATCATGCTATATCTGGTAAATAAAACATTTTACTATGTGTGTATTCCAGAGGGATAAAGTGCTCTGACTTAAACACTTGTTGAAACTTCCTTATTAGGAGGTTTGTTTACATTGTTTATTATGTAGGAAACTCAGATCTTTAAGAACAGGGATTTCTGATATATTTTTTGATCTTGTATTTGAATTTGAGGTGCACTCATCATCCATTTACATTGGCAGTGTTGGAAGCAATTATGATCCATCACATCTTGTGATAGATCTTTCCATAAACTGGTTATACAGTATGTGGAGAACGTATTTCCTTTCAGTCTAGAATTTAGTGCATGTACTTTTGAATTAGGGGTTATTTTGTATCTTTCTGTCACACATTCCCTAAAGAATTTTCTCTGGAAGCAAACAGAGCCTGGCTTTTCCCTGCCTGGATGCTTCATGGAGTCCTTTAGCTTTGTGGATGTCAGTGCCTTTAAAAAGCCTTCCTTGTTCTTTTCCCTCTGATCTTTACAGTCAGTAATGCTTTGAGTCTTAGCTTTTAATCCAGTTTTAAATATGCTGGCAACTTGCACCAGATGATGCTAGAGTCTCTTGGGTGTTTGGCTGCAGTCAGTTTAGACATCAGTAATGTGTGTGGCAAGTTCTGATTGCTTCTGATGCAGATTGTCATGTTCATCAGTGCTTGATTTCATCTACAGTCAGGCACTCTGAATTCTTCTCAGGCACTCTGAACTGCAGACTTGCTGAGGGTAGCCACTAGACTGGGGGTTTTGTGCCTCTTTCTACGTGCACATAATTTATGAACAGGTTATAAACCTATGTTGTATTCCCCATTTTGAGCCCTTCTGAGAAGCTTTACCTATTCCAGCAAGGTCATACTTCTAAAATATTTCCTGGACATAAAAAACCACAGTGACAAAACATTTTTGCTAATCCATTTGCATCTACACAAAAACTTAATGATGCAGTTACTTGCTCATTGCATTTATTTTTTTCAGAACCATGACTTAACCTGTCAGAATCTCAAGGGCATATTAAGGTTTTAGGCTTATTTACTTCTATTTAGTTATTAGATTCCTAAATTACAGGCTTCTGCTTAATTCAGACAAGTCTGTAAGTGTATTCTCAGAATGAATTTATCTTGTGCATATATATTGGTCTGGAAGTCCAGATTAGGTTTGAAGGTTTTCTGAATAACTGTAACAATTTCATATTCTTTTGAGTTACTTATTTAAGTGAAATAAGGTTTGGTAGACTTCAAAAAGACATACTACAATTAATACATGTCCAAGAAAAAAAAGTATCTGTTATCTGTTCTGTTCCCTATCTTTGCCCTTTTTAAGCTTGCAGCACTGTTTGAAAATGTGGAGTTTCTTAGTAGCCTCTTTTAAGATAAATCTTCAAAGTCTTTTTCAGATTTCAAATAAATCATACCAACCAACTGGGCTCTTTGTCTGCTCTTTTGTTGAACATGCTCAAGAATTTGAGTAGATTAGTGATGCATGGTTTTGCTCTGCAGCAGCTGTGCTCATTTGCCTTTAGCGGATAACATCCATTGTGGGAGTTTGTTTCTATTTTTAATTGTCATTCCAGCATACTTTTCTAATAGCAAAGTCTGTCTCTGGCTGGACAGCTTGGAGATTATCACTAGTTCTTAATGTGTCTTTGTCAGAGTGGTTTCTCTGTTACACAGTGTCAATGTAATAGTAAGTAACGTGCCACTAGCCCTATGGAAACTAAAGTGATTTTTCTGTAGAAAATGTGATGTGAAACAGGGAAGGGGTGGCATATGTTAGTGTGCTAAAAATTGTGTACTGAACTTGCTCAGTGCTCTGCTTAAGTACTTTTGCCATTAACTAGTGAATTTCATCTTGACTCAACAGTTCCAATATAGTGAATGCCTGCCTGAAGGTCACTTTTTTAAATGCAAATATTTGTGATGTTGGCAGCCCCTCTTTTAAAAGCTGAATTATTGAGTTTGAGTTTCTTCTTGGTTTCCAAAAGACACTGAAAAAGTATCATACATAAATGTAGTATTCTCAAGCATAGTGCCCTGGGGAAGGAAAAAACCAGGAAAAAAAAAAGAAAAAAATAACCAAACAACATAACACAAACCACAGTAAAAGAAACAAACAAAACCCTCTCAAAATCAAGGAAGAACAGGTCAGCAGTGCACCTTGGTTTTTTTGTTTGGGGGTTTTTTAATTTCTTTGCCTCCTTGAATTTTGATGGTAAGAGGTTCCTGACTAATGAAAGGTATATGTATGGCTGAGGACCTGTCTGAAATAATCCAGATGTTGAATTAATTGATCTGGATTTGTGAAGTGCTTCACTGGCAGGTATGCATAAGGTAGTGAATCATTTGGAATTTCTAGTTGTTCATTTGGTGCACGGTAGAAAGGGAAACTTGCAAGTTGATGTCACTGTGAGACTGCAGTCTGTTTCTTGTTCATCATTGTCTCCTATCAGATTTTCTTTGCCTTCATGCATACTGTTTCTTAAGTGTTGATTTGCTTTGAGGATAGCTAAGACTTAATATTCTTCTAACAAGGGTTTTACCACAGAAATTACATTTAAGTTGGACAAAGCTGGTAGTTGTGGATAAAAGTTAAATGGTTTACATTTCAGTGGGAAACCTTACAATCAATTTTGATTCCCTGTTTACCCTTTATCTTGGTATAGATTAAATATCTTTATTAAGATATATAGTATTACTTCCTTTACAAATCAATTCAACTTGATTTAAGTGTATAGAAGTGGTATTTAGGGACATATTTTAGTGGCATGATGGTGACAGGTTGCTGGTTGGACTTGCTGGTCTTAGAGGTCTTTTCCAACCTTAATGATCCTGTGATTGTGATAAAATAAGATCCTGTTGATTGTAAATAACATCATAACCTTTTAAAGGGCTAAAAAAGGTAAAAATTAGTAAACTGAATGTATTGTTTGAAAACAAATCAGTCATATCCAAACCATGATCTTTGCAGATTTCTCTTCCCTGGGAAATATATATCACAAAGATAGAAATTCAAGGCTGGTTTATAATGAAAATTCTGATGCAACCCTGGTTGCAGTAGGGCAAGCAGGTCTCAGTGCTGGTTTTGCAGTGTGTGCATATATTTCAGGGACAGGATTTTAAATTATGCATGAAAAATACTTTTTTTTAGTTAGAAGCAATTTTGTGCCTAACTTTTGCAATGGTGAAAAGAAAGCAAAAGTTGAATGCTTCCTTTCTTTCATCTCTTGTGACTGGTAGGACCCTGTGAAATAGGCCATGCTTGATTAATGTTGGGTATGATAATGTAAAGGGCTTTGGAGAAATTCCATCTGTTCATCATCAGCTGGGAAGTTAGCTTTTTCATGTATCTTTAAAAAAATCAGAGAAGCAATGTAAGGAGGAAACAGCTGCAAAGGTCAGGCTGAACTAGCAACTAATTTTTAATAATTTACAAGGTGGGGGGATCCAGTTCTATTTTCATGCCTTTTGAACTGTTGTGCCTATTTTTGTTGCTATAGTTTTAGAAAATGCTGTATTTTCTTCTCCTTTTGACTGTGAGTTTGAGAGGAGGTAGTGAAGAAGGAGTTAATTTGTACATTTGTGTAAAACAATTATGTTACCAATTTAGATATTTTTTTTGTTTAAGTACTGCTAGCTAGGAGCCAAGCATGGGAGCATCAGACTTACAGTAAGTAAAGTGAAGAAAGCAGTCTGAGTCAGGCTTGTCTTATTTAGTCTAGGCAGTATTTTTCATACCAAAGGTTGCTGTCTCATTTCTGCTTGCCAGAGTTACTGTGATACATCCCATTCTTGGTGTGCTTTTATCAGGCAAGAGTGGTTGCTTTTGTATAACACTTAGGAGCAAAAGTTTGTTCTCCCTCTGTAGTGCTGCTGTAACCTTACTCATATTTATCATATTGTTTATTTGTTTGCCTAGGGTACACTAGGACAATGGAAAGGTTTGGTTGAGTTTGTTAAGTTAATGTCAGTTTTGACCATCTAATTACAAGCTACCAGATCAATTAGTGACATAAGCCTGTGTAATGCAAAAATCTCAAGTTGGAGAGAGTTGGCTCCCTTTAATAATGGAAGGCCACAATAAGGTCTCCCTGAAACCTTCTCTTTTCCAGGCTGAACCACCTCAACTCTTTCCAAGCTTTTTCATAGAAGAGGTTTTCCAACTTGGATGGGTTTTGTGGCCTTTCTCTGGACCTGATCCAACTGGTTCATGTCCTTCTTTTGCTGAGGGCTCAAGAGCTGGACACTGTATTCCAGGTGGGATCTCACCAGAGCAGAGGGGCAAAATCACCTCCCTTGATCTGCTGTCCACACTTCTTTTGATGCAGGCTAGGATACAGTTGGTCTTCTAGGCTGCCAAGCACATGTTGCCAGCTCGTATCCAGCTTTTCACCTACTAGTGCTTACAAATCCTTCTCCTCAGGGCTGCTTTCAATCCCTTCATCCCCCAGCTTGTATTGATACTGGGGATTGCCCTGACCCAGGTGCAGGACCTCTCACTTGGTCTTGTTGAACTTCATGAAGTTCATATGGGCTCACTTCTCAAGCTTGTCCAGGTCCCTCTGGATGGCATCGCTTTCCTCAGGCATGTCAACTGCACCCCTCAGCTTGGTGTCATCTGCAGACTTGCTGAGGGTGCACTCAACCCCACTATGTCACTGATGAAGATATTAAACAGCACTGGTCTCAGTACCAACTGATCCAACATCCCTGAAGGCTCTCTTTGGTCTGCTAGTAGAAAACCTAAAGACAACACAGAAAGTAGAGTGTTCTCTCTTAATCTGGGGAAAGGACTTTTAATGAATATGAGACTGTATAAGCATTGTGTTACAAAAAACTGACTTGGAGATCGTTTGAGGAGTTGGGTTTCTGTTGTGTGTAAGAGTCATAGAATGTGTCTAATGAAAGCACTTTTTCTCAAACTGATCCAAGTTAACAAGAGCATCTGTGTAGAACAAAACCCCATTGTCTGTTCTAACCACAAACCCATTGGCTACAGCAGTTACTAAGCATCCTTGAATAACATGACTAAGGACTCAGGCATTGCTTTGGAGTTGGGCCTGGTTTAGGCTCCACATCTTGGGAGACAATACAGCACTCCTCTGAGCTCTTACTCAGCTGAAACTCCTCAATCTCGCCACTGTGGGGAAGTGCTGCTCAGCTATCCTCTGTGATATAGGGCTCATGCCTTATTCTCAGAGGACAGTTATTTACCCTGCAGAACTGTGGCTTTTTGAGGGATGGGTGTTACAAATCCCATGTTTCCCATTTTTCCAGTTCTGTAGACCAAACTTATTACAGACTCTTAGTTGAGAAGAAAGTGAGGGAGACTTAAAGCATTCCACTCCTCATGGCTTCATTTGGGCATAGGACAGCGCAGTCCTAGTAGCCACTGTTGTTAAGTTAGTAACTGATACTCTGTGGAATGTGGACCGTGTCATCTACAGTAGCTACAACTTCTTGAAGGCTTGCTGTTGGTGGGTTTGTTAGGTAAAGGTGTGCTGTTACTTGCTAGGCAGTGGAAATCTGCAGCCCAGAGCCCCAAAGCAGCTTGCAGCTTCATTGCATGTGGCTGAGCTGCACAATTTGCTCCCTTGCTTTTTTATTGCTCTTCAGCTCTATGGAAGAGTGAAGGTCACTTTGTTAGTAAAGAAATAGTTCCTACTGGTGCTGGTGGCTAAATAACCATGTTTTTTGAGAGGGGGAGAAGGGAATTTCTACTGAAAGCTTGCAAGGTCTCATGAAGTGAGGAGCTGAGGTCTTAGGAGGAATCTAACATACAAGTAAAGAACAGGGATTGGTAGTGAGAGAATCTGTGAGCCTGAAGGAATCAACTTGTTAAACGGGGAAGGGAAAGAGCTTTGCTGCTACCAGAATCCCTGTGGTTATGGGACATTTGTCAGAGATCTTCTGTAGTGAAGACAGAGAAAGCGGATGGGGAAAGTACTGTGGAGCTGGGAAATGGAGGCAGATCTTCTGATGAGATGGGAGGCAGGCTGAAAAAGGGGAAGAAGAGCAGTGCTCTGCTCTCTGGCCAGAGAGGAACAGAAATGGAAGGTCAGCTGGGTTTAGGTTCTACTTGACATACCTAGTGTAAGAAATAGAGAGAGATTTGAATGTACTGCTACTTCTCTGGCCAGTCTGGAAAGTTCTGTGTGCTAACAAATGGAGCTCCAACTCATGATTTAAGGAAGGAATTTCCCTATTCCTCCCAGTTTTCTGAGCTGTCCATGATACCTCTCTTGCTACATCAAAAAGGAAGTGGTATAATCCCTGTAATCTTTATTTGTTAGGTGTGTGTTTAACTGACAAGACAATGAAAATGCAAAATACATGGCAAATCAGGTGCTTAATCAGATACTAATAAGTTTCCCAAACTGTGTTTTGAGAACTTGGAGTACAGATGACTTTGGCTTTAGTTTTTCACCAGTAGTTTCTAAGTCTAGGTTATTCTTACATCATTGTCTCTTCTATTTTGTTTCCTAAACCAGGATGATACCCCTTTCATCGCAGACACTGATGATGAATCTTCATCATGGCCAAACACAGGAATATGTGATCAAACCCAAATATTATCCAGCAAAAAAAGTGATTTCAGGGGAACAGTCCACCGAGGGCTCACTACCACTGAGGCTGGGCCAGGATCAACTTGCATCACCTTTTCAGTGTGAGTACAGCTGCAAAAGGAGTACTCCCTTCTTTCCCTCCCACCCTGAAAGACATACATGTTGGGGGGTTTTTTTAAGGATCTTGAAAGATTTTTTTGTTCACCTGAATTGCAGTAAGAGTTCAAGACAGAAAGAAGTTACAATAATTACATGAGAATTCTTAGATTAGTAAATGCACCAACATTCTGCATCCTGTTGAGACAAAACAGATTTCCTGAATGAAGAAAAAAATGGAACCTGATTCACTGGTGAAATCACATGATACTCTTTCTAGATGATAGTTTTTCCTTCAGCTAGAAGGTGCTTTGTGAGTGTTTGTTAGAATAAGCATAACTGTGACTGTAGTCAGTGGAAGGTGAAGGTTCCCTTGACTTCATTATGGTGGATACCCTTGGAAAGCTGGAATCCAGGATTGTGGTGACAGTTGGTAACTGTTTTTTTCTCTATATTTAATACCTGTTGATGAACTTCTATGCAGTATGGAGGCACAGTGAGGTGCCCAGCTTGTGGCCTTGGCTTGTGCCCCATTGCAGGGGGGAGCTTGAGGAAAAGTTTTGGCTTAAAAGGGGAAGAGGTTGATGAATTATAGGTTAGGTATAACAGAGTGTCTGCTGGCTTGATTTGGAGAAAATTTCCTGCAGTTAAATAATGCACTGATTAACAGGGTTCTAAGGGTCTTGCAGTCTCCTGATAGACTTCCTCCTGTGGCACAGAGAAATATGTTCTCCTAAAGATTTAGGGAAGAGCCTTTCAGTCAGTGCAGAAAGAAAGAAAAATCAGGAACCATAAATATGGCATGGTATCATTTTGTAGTGTTTGTCTTTAGAGATGAAATGCTGTTCTTTGTGTGCTACTAAATCATCTGTTGTTAAAGCTATTACACTGTAAATCATCTCTCTGATTCTGTTTACTGGTATATTTAAGCTACTGCAAATTCATCTTCAAATATCTTTGTGCAGAATTAGCAAACACCTAAGGATAAGGCTTTGGAAATTCAGAGCCTTCTCAGGCAAATGAAAATAGCTCATAGATAGACTGACAGCTGCAGGGAAAGTATTAATATGGTTTAGCACCAGTAGGGAGATTGAATATACTCTGATGAAAATAAGCTTGCAGTGTAATTGATATCATCAACAAAGAATCAGTGAGAGGGATAAGATCATGTGGATCTCAACATTTGCAATGTAAACATCACAAATACTTTAAGAGGTAGGTGGGGCCAGCCAAATAGCCTCTTATGTAAGCTCACCATGAGCTCTTGAGTCATGTTCAAGGGATGCATTGCTTTCTTAAAAGTACGTAGCAGCACATTTGACCTCTCATCTCCCTGAATATGTGAAACCTCTGGGTTAAAAATCCTCCAAGAGTTTAACAGTAGCAATGGCATCAGCACACAAATGTCTACTGTAAAATTCTATTTACAACCTAGCAGCCTACAAAACAAGTAGGAAGATGTGATGCTTTCAGTAATTTAGGTGCATCTACCTCACTTTCTGCTGCTCTGAAGGGCACTGTTAAATAGTGACCAGTCATGAGCTGAGCATGGATCCTCTAAAATATCTGTGCTGATTCTGTTGGTCTAAAATGTATAAAGATATAGTAAGCAAATTCTGTCCTGAACATGAGCTTAATGGAATTCCTTTCAACACAGTTATTACTGCTGTCATAAGCTAGGAAGTTCTCAATTTTATTCTATCCACTTCTGGTGTTAAATGATTCTTCAGCTTGTATTGACTCCATGTATAGGACACTTTGGCACAGCCCTCACTGGCCTGTAATTCCTAGTGTAGGATGATGATGCCACCACTTACCTGTATAGTGACTGAGGTGACCAGAAATCCTACTAAAAGCAAAAGGAAAACTCAAGAGTAGATATAGAGTACTTTTCTCACAGCTGGAATGGCATTGTGTGGAGTAAATAAAGTATGTGTTTAGATACTTGGGATAACTTTGGGCTCATTTTCCTTCTTAAACATAGAACAATCTCCTTATTCAGGAAGATAATATGAAATGTGAATTTCATGATTGAAGTTGTATGTTAAGTTCATACAGTCAAACAGTATGGAAAACTTTGTTTTTCCTCTCTTCTAGGTAGATGGGGGAGTTTGGTCTTCCCCAAAATTCCTCATAAAATGCTTTAAGGAGACTTGTCTCTATTTTCAGTGAAAATGAAAACATCTCAAATGTATCTAGTACAGGTTACATAAAGATGAGTGAATGCAGGCATGCAGCACTCTCCTATGACACAGCTGTGTGTGCTGGGCCTTGAAATTGGGCAAATATGCATGTATGGGTATTAGATTTTTAATATCTGCACATGGTCCTGTGAGCAGCACTTAAATCTGTATGGATAGACATTCTACCACAATTCAGTCTGACCTCAGAGGAGAAGCTCCCTCAGGTCTTCAGTGGTCAGATACTCTTTCTGCCCTTCTTGGTATTTGACTGTGGAATTGCTGTGAGTAAACAGCAAAATAATTCTCTCTGGCTTGGCTTAACTTCAGCAGTGCCTTGTGTTCCTTTTAACTTTTGGTTTGGGAAGATTTGGAGGTAAGGGAGGGATGTTAAGGCTATACCCTAAACGAGGTGTAGCCAGTAGAATGAGTTAGGTTAAAAGAAAACAAATGAAAACCCGAAACGGTTAGAGGACTGACAAGCAGAAACAACTGAAAAATCACCACATAGTCTGTCTGGAGGGAATGTGGAGTCACTTCAGTCATTCATGGGAACTGACATTTGTATCTTGCTCCTGAGGTTGTACATAATCAAGGGAATGAGTTAAGTGTGTAAATGTAAATGTTAAGTGTGTGATTCTCTGTGACTTCGCTTGTTTTCTTAAAGCAAAACACTTGCATGTGTGTTCAAAGCTTTTGCTCCCCTTCAACAAGCAAGGAGGAGTTTTCAGGGACATTCTAAAACATTGAAGGAAAAGTTTTGTTGCAGTCAGCATCAGGGTCAAATGAGTGTGCCTTTTTTGTTTACAAAACCTGAAGAATGTTAGTAAAGCATCCTCTTCCTCTCTCCCACTTAAAAACATTACTCTTACTGCTACTGAAAGGCATGACAGTTCCTAATAGCCATTTAAAGGTTGCCCGTGGTTCCAGTGGGACTTGGAAACAAGAGGCTAAACTCCAAATATAAAGTGGCTTAACTAGATTTGGGCTAATGCAGTTAACTCTGTCAAATCAAATAGCACATTTACTTTGCTTTTGCTTGAAAAAATTACTGACAAATTCTGAAAAAGAAGTAATTCTAGTAAATGAACCTAGTTTATTTAGCAATTATAAAAGACTGTGGAGTTCTTGGAAGTCCTTGGAGACAGCACAACTCTGTATGAATACGAACTGCTGCTCTCAAAATACTGGAACTGCAGACACTTCAACAATACTCTTTTTAAGCTGGCCTTGATTGTTTGTTTATCCATAAAGGGTTCACAACTGAGGAGGCCAGTAAATCAGCACCACCAAAAAAGTACTGTATTTTTCTCTTTGGACTCTGAAAAGATTTTATGACCATGAGTTCACCAATAATTGAATGTCTGTGTGACAGGCAAAGGCTGCTGGTGCTCTTATAGGAAATAATTGAAATGTGACATTGACCCAAAACTGAGCTATCATCTCTCTACACTTTAAAAGGTGGTGGCCAAGACTGATAAACAGTGGGGGGGAAAATGTTGGAAAAACAGATTGATGATCTGGCAAATAGAATTGAAATCAACTCAAAACGTGTTACAGCTAGGGGAAAACACAGACTGAGACAAATGCATCTCGAGTGCTGTGATGAAAGAGAATTGGCTCCAAAACCAAAGATTCCCCAAGAAGAAAAAGAGAAGAGGCTTTCCAGAAAATTCTGTAGGGGAAAACCTCTCTGACATCTTTGAAAAATAGTAATTTATCTGGATGTGGAGACCAATTGAACCCACACAATTAAAGATGAGAAGTCCCTTAGCCAGGGTAATTCCAGAGTCGCTGGAATACAAATCTTGGACACCAAGAATGGATTCTGACTGCTGTGAGTAGCTAAGTCTGGTTTTACTCACAGGAGATGTGAAAGTGCTCATCTCTGATGCCAGTGCCATTGTCCATGCCAGAAGGAATGAAGAAATGTTGAGGGGAAAAAAAAGTACTGCAAGAAGAAGGTCCTTTCATACCCAGGGAAACTGAGATTTCAGAATCAGTAACATGCTTATTTCTGTCGTCCTTCCCCCACCACCCCCCTTCAGAAAATTAAAGGAAAAAAAGATCTTGGCTTGGTGCAGTGCTGAGAGGGATGAGTGGTACTTCAGAGTATGGAGAGGGTTATGTTCATTTATAACTTAATTCCGTGACGTTTGGTCCTTTGTCACTGTTTACAGTTTGTTGACTTCCTTAGTGCTTTTCAGTTGCTTCCTCTTTGGAAGTGGAATGTTAACTGAATATACTTAGTAAGGTAATAGTAATTTAATTTTTATTCCCTATTCCTCCTGGAAATAGGAAGCACTTTTAGAGTGCTACACTTTAGACTTGGTTTCTCATCTCAAGGAATCATGTATGTTGAGAGGGTGACACTGTGTATATTCCAAGAATTCATCTTTAAGGTAACACTCTTCCACCTTAAGGCTTGTTTTACTATTATAGTAAAATTAATTAATGAAGAAAAACTACTTGAATGGAGCAGTTTTGCTGTAGTAAATACTTCAAACAATACACTGTTTACCTCCATCTCTATCTTAAACTGAAATCAAGAGAACCGCAGAGTGGGTTACTTGCATCTCTTAGAATACACCAGAAATTTTAGAGCTTTTCAGGGGCTAGTGTTGGTGGTGATGAGGAAAACAGCAGAAGTCCATCTTCTATCTGCTGTGACAGGGAGCAAGGAGAAGATTGTATCCCTGTGATAGTCAAGAAGGAAAAAGGATTTTCCAGATACCTACTTTTTCAGACACCTTCTTGCTTACCTTGGATGCATGAAGTCTTATGATGATTTCTTTGCTTGTCTATCAAGGATGCTAAAGAAACAAGCAGGGCTTAAGAAGAGGGGGGAGAAAAAGAAGCAAGAGTGCAATAGAAGCAAGAATTTGGACAGCTGATTTCTGACTGAGTGTGAAGATTTTGGTAGAAGCATCTAAGCAAGACAGAAGAATTTCACCTATTGTCACAAGTGGAAAAAAAAAGTTGTTCAACAGTAGTTCTAAAAGCTTAACTCTTTTACTTAATGTGCTTCATTCTAATAGTGGCAGCTTTCCTTCTGGCTGAGCAGGCATATTTAGTAGTAAGGACTAAACCAGGTGGACTGGTGGTGTAACTGAGAGACATCTGGTTTAGGAAATAAGTCATTTCCTTCTGCTTCTTTCCTTTTTCTGTCAGCATTTAATTAGGAAGAGTGTGACTTGGTCATCTGAGAATTTAAAATGTTAAATCTATTTGCTGCTTACAAGCTTATCAGCTTTGATTTGTGAAGAGAGATTTTTTCATTCCAAAGATCTCCTCATGAATTGTGGTTATCATTGAAAAACATGACATTGTCTGAGGTAATCTGTTGTCTTTGGGAGGACAATGTGATTTTAAGAATCTTGAGGTCTGGTGAGAGTCACATGAAAACATACTGAGTTCTGTGCAGAAGTAGGGTGTCATGAAAACAGAGTAGTGTATATCATTCTCGGAGGTACTAATGGAAAGCCTACAGTTTGCTTAGTTCTGTTTCCTTAAGAGATTTACCTTAGCATGTTTGTTGTAACTGAAGGTATTAAAACAAACAAAAAACCCCAAACCAACCACAGAAAAAAACCCAAACACAAAGCCCTCTAAAACTAGAGTCAGAAAGTTTTGTGCAAGGACTATGGCAGAGGTATGTGCAAACTCTACCAGATGAGTCCACAGTATAAGCCACAGCTTGTGATTTTTATTGTGAAGCACAAAAACATCATGCACACAATAATACATTTTTTCACATATGAAAGTATTTTCTTCTTCTCACCCCATCTGACCTATGAGACAGTACAGTGTAGTCATCTTCTTAACTGAAGAGCAGTTCTGCTTTCACTCGTGTTGCTGGCCCATTGTCTTCCCACAAAACAGGGACGTGCCACAAATCTTCTGAGATCCACTACAGCTATTGAATACTGTCTGGTTAAATCTTTGCAGAATGCTGGAGCTGTAAGAGCAGCCATAAAACCAAGGAAAAAAAGTGTTTATAGGAATTCTTCCAGAAAGAAATGAAGGCTGAGTAGCATTACAAAGGGACCGAGGATGTTGAGGAAGAATCCTTCCCCTTCTACAACTGTGCCTAAGCATGGCTGTGAGAGCTGTTGTGGCCACCTTTAGCTAAAACCTGCCACCTGCCTTGTCTTAACTCTTCCACCTTTTCTGCTAATGCTGAGGAAAAAAAAAGTTAAAAAATCAGTTTACCATGAGAGACAGTGAGGGCAGAAGGGAATCTATGAAGAAATCTTTTTGCTTGTATTTTCCATTTCTCCTGCAGTAGTTGATAAATTAAATTTATCACAGCAGGAGCTTGCTGTGTTCATAACATTATATCATAGTGACTTACAGAGATGGAAAGAAAATCGCATGCATGGTGCCAATTTGCAACTCCAATCTCATCACTTTACCCAGGCATCTTTCTTGTTTGCATCTGGCTCCAGACAGTTTCACAGATTTTGGAAATTATGAGTATGTTCTTCCACTCAGCTCCTTTGACAAATGCCTGTAAGAGTTCTTAGGTGTAAGTGAGCCTGGTCTGTGAGGCAGGATGATGGTGCAGTTGGCTGAGCCTCCTCATTGTCAGTTTGTTGCCTAGCTCAGGGGTGAATCTTGAGCACTAATTGTGATTATCCCACTTTATTAAAACAATCTGAGTTTAGCTATAGTTCTGCCATTTTTTCTGTAGCTTTGGTATTTGTTTGGTGTTTGTATCTTCTGCTGTTGTTGCCTTTCATTGGGTTCATATATTTATCTTGTCTCACATTTGTATTTCTTCAGTCTGGTGTTATACTTAGGAGCAAACAGACGTGTTTCATTTCCATGTTTAAAATTGGGTTTAAAGACTCGATGATACTTTTCTCTATATATATTAAAAAAGATTCCAGTATGTTGCAGAGGCACTATCATTTTTTTTCCAGAGATGAAGTTGAGATAATGTAAGTTGCAGATCTTGTCATGTTTATGTCACAATGGCATCATCAGTAAAGCTTCTGAAGTTTGAAGAGGAAAATAATCTGTATGCTGCTTTAAAAAATGCACTGTCTGTCTTTAATGTGAACTAGCCCAAAATCAAAAGGGGTCAAGGCTGTAGCAGCAATGAGGTTTTTCTAGCTTGAAATTGTGGCTTTTAACATTACTATTGCCAAACTAGCTAAGAGCTATTAAAGGATATAGTTTCTAATTTGGAATTTAAATCATTCCATCTCTAGATAAGAGGGGAAGCATACCACCACCATCCCACCCCTCTCCCCGAAAACCTACAGAGAAGAAGGGGAGAGGATTCAAGGAAGTCCAAGAGTCTAACCTTTCAGAGTTTCTTTAAAAAGCTTGTTTTCAGGAAGCTTTGTGCTCTCTTTTCAATTTATATCTGCATGTATTACAGTCACTGTTAAAGTCCCTAAACCATAGGATGTGTGAGGACAGTAGTGTCTACTTAGGTACAGTTATAGAGAAGGATGAAGATAATGTCTCTGCCTTGAATCACCTCCTCATACACTAGGCAGTTTTCATCTCAGAGGCCATCATTAGCTTTGTATCCTTCCTAAATTTCTCCAGAAGAACTGAAGAAGTTAAGAGCAGTGTCCTGCTAGACCAGGAGAAGAAAAGAATAGTTTCATTGTAGTTTTGATAAATCTGAGAAAGATGGAGAGAATCTTCCCATGTAAGAAGAATACGAAGCTGTCTTATTTCTGGCTCTTTGCAACTAGTAAAACAGGAATATCAGTGAGAGTTGACTTTGTTTTATAGCAAAAGCATGAATAATCTTTTCAATGTTTGTAGGGGCTAGGACTTTTACATCATGTTAGTTTTCAGAGTTCTTACTTCCCTGAAAAACTGCATTTAAATATTCTTTCATGGATTCTCTATTTCTTTAGACACTGACCTGTGATTTTGAAGGTATATATATGCCCAAATTTTGCTACAGCTCAGCACAGACATAGTACAGAATATTATAAAGGAGAATTAAATCATGGTTTGGTTTTACCTATACTGCCAAAGCAAATTTTTTATTTTTTTTTTTTATAGCTAAGCTGGAAAATGTGTGTCCCCCCTAATACTGGTTTTTACAGTGTAGGCAGGACTGGCTTTTGTGACTAACTGTATTTGTTTAATTAGATCACATCCTAAAGGAAAAACGTTACTAAAACATCTGAAAATATAAAATATGAAATGGATTGGACTTTTCTAGTAAAAGATACATACATATATATATAAAACTATGCAAATAAACCAAAAAGGTGACAGTATTGCTTGTGAAGCTGTACTTGGAAAGCTTGGAACCTCTAACCTCAGCTGTTCACAAGCCATTTATGTTCTTTCACAGGGAAAGGTATATTAGGTTTGGTAAAAAATGCTTGGCATCCCAGAATCCAGGGTGTCTTCTAAATTGGCTAAAATCACTATCCTAGCCTTTAACTGAAATATTTTATTCCTCCATCTGTCTAGGCTGTGCTTTTCCTGTCTATTGTTTAGGAAGAGTAAGGTGGGAGCATCTGTACTACAGCTGCTGCAATAGAGCAATGCCTTCACTGCAGACAAAACAGCTGGCACAATTGTTTTAATTTATTTGCTTATGAAGAGCCAGAAATAAGCAGGCTTTAGGTTCTTTTGAAGTAGGAAGATTTTCTTGAGATTAAAAAAAAAATAGAGAAAAAAATTGTCCACAGGGTATTTCACAAAGTAGGTTAGACAACTATCCAGCAACTTGTTTATTTCTGTGACATGAGTAAGAAGATATCTTTCCTGCTGTAGGTTATTTCTTGGCATTGCTGGGTTTGATATGAAAGTATTTATTAATCATTTCCCCAAAGTTGCTGTGGTATATTTCCAGGAACTTGCTGAATTTATTAGTAAGTGTGCAGAGGACAAACTGTTTTCTTTTTAAATAATTGCAAATGGAATCTGTTCTTTTCCCCTAATTTTCCTAATGAGTGGGTTTAATATCTTTTTTGTCTTTGGCTGTTAGAAGTGGAATCAAATACATCTGGTTTTAAATCAAATTATGTAACAAGAAATTCTTCTAATTAGCTTAATTTAGAGTTAATGTTTGCTTAGTCTTCATTATGTCCAAGTTTGTCAAATGACTGCAAGGAAGTATATATAAATAAAAGGCAACCTAGCCATGTTTTGTCTTGGAGTTCAGGAGCAGTATTTCCAAGCGTTGAGAGTTACCCTTTTCTCTGAGTTCTTTATTACTTAAGGGCTGACAGCAAAGCTCAGTCCCTAACATGTGAATCCTTGTGGAAAAACAGTGCCAAAAAGCTGTGAAAAAATGGGTCCAGGCAGCTGCGTCACAAGGTTTGACCACTTCAGGCTGGGGTGCCAGGAGATTTGAGACAGATGTTTTCAGACATGCCGCATGCCTAAAACATTTCCAGGGGTCGAGCTACAAATAGTGACTTAATAAGTGCAGAAACAGGAAAAGTATGCGGGAGGACACAAGAGTTTATTCACCCTTAGGTGCACAGCCAGCCTCTTTACATTACATCTGCCTGTCAGAGTTGGCTATTTAAGCTGTCATGCCCTTGGTATTGCTCTTTGTCTGCCTGTGAATAAAGTGCAGCATTGTGATTACTAATCCCACTCCAGTGACTTGACTTTAAATGTGGTTTTGGAGCAGATCCCGGAGTTCTGTTTGCTAAGCTTCCTACTCCTGTTTCAGAGACACCACTGGAGATCTATGAGTGAGCACTGCAGACTGCCCTTCTCCTGGAGACCTGTCGCCTTTTGCTACCCCTTGCCCTGGTTTTGTTTTTCCTTCATTTCTCCCCAACTCTTGGAAGGAACTCAATGGATACCAGAGTCATCTGTTTGTTTTTCTTTTTTTCTTTGCCTCCACTGACAGTGGGCAATCACACTGGTCGTATCAAGGTGGTCTTTACACCCAGCATCTGTAAAGTGACCTGTACCAAAGGCAACTGTCAGAACAACTGTGAGAAGGGAAATACCACCACCCTCATCAGTGAAAACGGCCACGCTGCTGACACTCTGACAGCCACTAACTTCCGAGTAGGTAAGTACCCTGAAACTGCGTCTGTCCTTAGCTGTCCTCTCTTGGCTAACGGAGGGAGGAGATGTTTTCTTATTAATACCAGTTGTGCATCTGTTGCTCTTTGTTTGAAGGGTTGTGCTCAGTAGGAATCATTGTCTGCTAGACAAGATTTTTGGTATCCCTTCAGAAATGTTCCCAAAAGTTCCTTTTGTGTCATAGAAAAGAAACTCCCATAGTTTCATCTGGACTTTCGGCTGCAGGGCTGTAACGTGCTAAGCTGAAGCTTTTGGTAAAATTCATCACTCAGAGTTTGTGTTGGTAAATAGAGAAAATCTGAGATTCCACATAAAAGTTCTGTCTCCTCTTTTTGCTAGCTGAATTGGTATCAAAAGCATATAAAATCTAGCTAACAGTGAATCTGTCTTCAAAAAGTTGTTCAGGAGTTCCTTAAAACTACAATCCTTTTCAAAAATACATCAGCTTCAGTCGTCTTACTGCTGAGAGTAAATCAGATTTCATAGATTTCATTTTTAGAAACAGAAGTAATGTTAAGTCCAACTGAAGTCATTTTGCTAATAATGAGTATTCTTTCGGCTTGCTCAGTAAGAGTATCAGCAGTATGCCAGTCTAAAGCCTGCAACTGCTTGTCTGTGGTGATACAAATCCTGAAAGCTGTCTAGGATAATGATTAGCATATTTTAAGTGTACACTCTCTGGTGTTGGTAGGAATTTGTGTACAAGTATTAGCCTAGTAAACTAAGAGAAATACAGATATATGGATACTTACCTAAACACTTTGAAAGTTGTTTCATATTCTGATATCCTTAACATCTCCTAGAAGGTATCCTGAAAATGCCACAGTATTGTTTTATGGGGGGAGATTAATTATTTTACCAGCTCGTACTCAAAGAATGCCAGGTATGAATACAGCAGTTTTAGTCTCTGTCTAGTATAAACATGATGTCAGGCAAGCTGACCAATACTGCCCTTTTTAAAGTGCGTTATATTCCAGGCTGGGAGGGGGGAAGAAGCTATTCCACACTATTCTTTTTTTTTCATCTGGACAGACCATACAAAGAACAGTTCTTCCTTCTCACAACACTTCCACTAGACTGGCAGACTGTGGGTGAAAGCTCTTGAAATGAATAATATGTTCCTTGATAATATGCATGTCTGTCAAAATAGATATGTTTTGGACTAATGATAATAAACCCAGTGTTTGCAAAGAGCAATACAGCACATTTTGTGTTTGCTTATAGTTGTTATTGAGGCATTAAAAAGAAAAGGATTTTTGTGAAGGAATGGGGAATCAAATACTTTATGCTTGTATTTGCTGTCAGTGTAGATAGTTACCAACGTTTTCACAAGAACCACAGCTAAGCAAGTTTTTTGTTTGATTTTTTGACTACTGTGAAAGGATGGGGTCATTCTCTCCTCCTTTCATTTGACCTAATTTTTTATTTGAAGTTATGAAATGCTGAGAACAGTCATTCATGTAATTTGTCTGCTATGGAAATCTGTGCTGTAACATGACCTCTTCTCAAATACTTGCAAACTTGGAGAGTGGAAATGGACCTGTGCAGACGTGTTCCACACCTTCCTTCCTGGCCTCAGGCCATGCAGTTCCTGATGCACTGTGTACAATAGGCTGCTAGAAATAGTCAACAAAAGCAGCCTGTAATAGTATTTCATGGAAAGATAAGGGAGGACTGCACATCTGTAGGGATTTTTAACCTGCCTGTAGCTATCTGTCTTCACTATTACCTTCTAAAGACCAAAAGCATTCACTGCAGGTCTAAGTGTCATCATTGTTATGGAAGAGGAAGAGAAAAGAGGTCTGAACTGTGACTTGAAGGCTCTCCAGTTAAATATAAAAATGCTGAGTGAACTTACCTTCCTAATAGCTAGAGAGGAGAGCTCTTACACCTGTAGCTTGACTTCTTTCACTAATTGCAGATTTTCAGGAACTTTTGAATCAGGGTTTAAAATACAAGCTAAAGAAATTGTTTTTATACCTGTTCTCTAAGTAGTACCTCTCATTAACTTAGCCTTGTCCTGATAGAGATGTTTCCTGATAGATAAATGAAGCAGAAATAATTTGGGTCTTCTGTGAATTTTGTTAATTTTAACATCTGTACAGTTTTACTTCTGCTTTTTGCTTTTAAGTCTGTTCTGAAATTGTTTACTTGTTGTTTGTCCAAAATGAGTGGAAATTCTTCTTCTGATTGTGACATTTTTAAAGTGTTGTGTCAGAAAAAACATACTTGATCAACAGCACTTTTTCAATATGTTTTTTTTAAGTTATTTGTTCTCCCCAAAACCTGAGAAGATAAATTCAGATGCCCTATTTGCAAAACTAACTCATATTACTCATAGTAGATGCCTTCTATGAGTGGCAAAATAGGAAACTGCTTCAGGTTTTAGATGTCAATGTACTTCTGCAGCAGGAGCAGCATTCTAGTACACAAGATTCAGTGTAGATTCTATGATGACAAATTGCACTTAGGCATCACTTTGCTTTGTTCTTAATAATCCATTATTTTTAATAATGAACCAGAGTAAAATTTTGTTTGTTTTAAACTTTGTGCTGAACTTTGTAAGCACTCAAGTTTTTCCATGAGTTCTTTCAGATTCTTAAAATTTCCTCAGTTTGTCATTTCAGCTGAAACTTGGTACCAGTGAGTTCAGACAAGGAACAAAACCTGTTTCCTGGAAATCTTGGAAGATATGAATTAGCCACTCAAAAAAACCCAATCTCAACAAGAAAGATAGCTTTTCAAGAAATGTAGCTTTTCAGGTAGCTGAGATTTTTGCTGTTCTAATAAAGTGCTCTAGAATTTGAATTGAAGGTGATGAAATCCTGGTATTTAAAAGGAAAGATCTCATCAATTGCCAGTCTGCTTCAGTGAAACTTTGGGCATTATTGCAGTTTCATTTTGTGAATGGGATATGTTGCACAGTTAAACTAACCAACCTCCAGTAGTTCATTGGCTTAGAGAGTGAGTGGAAACTTCTGCTGAATAGATGATTCTTGTTATTCTCTTGAATTGATGTGTGTGTAGTTTGTATACTATTCCAGTCCTGATACATCTAGAGGCTTGTAAAACAGGGTTGAGATATGTACAGAGGAAAGGATGTGTCTAGAATAACAGAAGAGGTTTCTGTCTCACTCACTGTTGGAGTGACTCAGTGATGTGTCCTGTTTCTCCTCACAGTTATTCCACATTCCAAAATACCTATGTTTGAAATGAATTTTCTCTCTGTAAGGAGTGGGAGGACAGTGACTAATTGCTAACTGTAAAATGAAGCAGTAAGGAATTAGGAAATGCCCAAATTAGTGTTCATCATACTCTTTAATTTTCCCCCTATTGTGCATATATATTTAATTACAGATTTACATTTTGGTTTTTTACCACAGGGTCCCCACCTCATTCATTGCACAGGAGTGACAGTCATTTAATACTTAGGTTACTTCACTTGCAGCATTGCATCTCACTTAAAGCAGTTCATTCAAACTGTTATAACTGGAAAGAGTGACGTGGTATCCAGTGAAAGTGCTTGGCAGTATCCATGTCAAAGAGGGAAATAGCAGCATTCTGTGTGTGGAGACCACAGAGAGTTTTAAGACTTTTTCCCCAAGACCATAGGAGAGGATTGTGGCAGAGGTGGTGATTATTGCTCTGCTGCTCCCCTTTATGTCAGTTTTTAACACTCATCATTATCTCTTCTTATAACATTCCCTTTCCCTTTTCTTGTAATTGCTTTTCACATAGCCTACCCAGTTGTCCTTCCTCCTAGCTTTGCTATGCACAGCCCTAGTTTGGAGATGAAGGAATGTTGTGTTGAGTGATTTCCCTTGAAAGAGGGGTAGATTATTAGGAACCCATCATTTCATTCAATTTGAGGGAAGGTTAAACTGTTTCTCCTACAGCTTCACTGATCTTTGTAGGGAATTGTTGTGAGCTTGAGAATTATGTCAGATGTGTGTGTTACAGCCCACAGTCTGTGTAAGCCAGTCTTCCTCAGGAGAGTAGAAGAGGATGAGAAGATGTTTATCCATCCTTCTTTCTTCTCACCTAGAAAAGGTCCATTTTTCTGTGGTGCTATATTAGCATGTCAGGTATAATTTTGGTAACATGGTGTCTGGAATGAAAATATAACTGGTCCTTTATATTTTGAAGGATCAGATACATCATTTATTCATCAATTTAAAAACTTTCAACGTGGATCACTGTGATCTGCACAGCTGCTACCCTGTTGCAATAATGCTCAGGTTATATTGCCTGTTGAATTTTGATGGTTTTCTTATTGGAGTTTTGTATCAAAACTTTTCCCTGCTTTACTGTGTTGCCTCTTTACAGACACTTTTGGATAATTGAGGTTGTCCAGAAGTTTCCAATTATGTATAGACAGAAACTGCCAAGAAGCAGCATAAACATTCTTTGAATTTTACTTGGTCTTGTGTTGAAAGTAATGAAAGAAAATTTGACCAATATATTTTAAAACAATAAGTTATTCAAAGGGAATTCAGTAAAAAGGCTAACTGTGTAATTATTATTCTATCTAGGAAGGAGTCTAGAGAGCATAGTTATTTGGAACTGTGAAAGACATACATGTTTATGATTTTCTATCCATACTGTAACATTGGTTTTTATTCAAGCACTTCTGGTGTTTCAAAGAATTGTCTTGGTTAAAAATGACAATGACTTGCACACAAGCCAGCACATTTTTATCTGTAGTTTGTGTGTGTCAGGAAATCCAAGAGCAATGAATGGCATTTTCTTGCTGCCTTTTTGCTATGCAATAAAGTTCTTTGCTCCATCTGATACATCCTATACCTATCTTACCACATCTAAGAGGTACTGTAAGACATTGGAGGAAGAGTTTTCAGTGTTGTTTGGTTTGAAAAGGCATTTATTGTAAATAATATTGGAGAACAAATTGGATGGTATATAAAGGCATAGAAAAGACCAACATTTATAGAAGTGTTTGTGTAGATTTGTGAGAATTTAGACTCTTCTGGCAGCTTGTGAAGTGTACACTCTTGAGTTCTCTACCCATTAGACTTTATGCTTTCCTTTCTTGTACTGGGTTTAGTAAGAGTTGCTAGAATGGCAGTGTGTTGGCAGAGCATTCCTGTCTATTATGGAGAGGTGTTTACAACTCAGTGAAAGGTGTCAGCCTGGGCAGATAACCTCATGTCTGATCTCTAACTTCTGCCCCAGCAGAACACTATTCCTATGGCTTCAGCTGAGACTGAGCAGATGGACGTGTAGCTTCTTAAATGGAGGATTTAACTTAATTGATAACAAATGGCATGCAGAGATTTCTTTCATTCCTTTTAGTAATATAACTGAGGAAAACAGTTTTTAAAATGTATTTATTTTTTAATGCTTTGGTTTTCAACTTGATGATGTTCCATCAGGCATCCTGACTGATAAGGAGCTCATTTCTGGAATAATTGCTTAGCTCAAGGGCAACAGATGATAATTCATAGTCTGCTTTTAGTAGTGTACTTTCTGTGGGTAAGAGTGATGTATTACTTTGAAATATCCTTGGGTTTTGCACTTGAACTTGTCATCATATCATCCATTTCTGAAGCAGTTGTGATGTAAGAACCTCGCTGTTCCCCTAGTATTTTCACTTTAGTCCTTTTACTGTCTCTATACTGGCTACCTTATAGCCTTATTTGGTAAAAGTTTTGTTTCTACTGTTCCTGCAGTAATTATCATTTCTGCCTTGTCAGACTTTATTGTTTCATGCTCTCTTTGCTGCCAGAAGAAATATTTTTTCCTTTAACAGACACTGGCAGACTCTTGAAAATGTCAGGATTCTCGGACAGCTTGGTTGGAAGATTAACTTAATTTTCTGCAACAGTAGTCAAAGAAGTTGTTCAGTCTGTCAGTGTGTCTCAGGAAAAAAAAAATCAGGACATTAGAGTTTACTCACTGCTTTAGCTGGTAATTTATAATTTGTTCTGTGGAAATAATGACCATGCTTACAATATTTATTTATGCAGCAGCACTTGTATCAGATGGAGCAAAATGAGGGCCAAGTATTTTTCCTCAATAGAAAGAAGGACAAATAATGGTGGAACTATTTTGAGTTGTATACACACTCTACCTTACAGGAGATACTAGGAAAAAAGTATTTCCCAGCCTGAAGAGCCAATGCAAAACAATTTGGGAGGAGCCACTTACCATCAGCATCATTTTCTCAGATATTCCTTTTATCCAGTCTCCCGTTGTTCTATGAGGTAAATTTGAGCAGAGAGAATGAATTCACTTACAATCCAAGTAGTGCAGTGTAGGCTTTCCTAATCTGAACCACTAGTGGACTAAAGTTCTACCCTTTAATATAAATGCACCACTCTGTAGTCTGAGCAGTGCTCAGGATTTGAATGCATTTTCAGTTACTGGACATCTATAGTCAAATTAAGAAGAGAAATTATCTTAAGGATTTTGTTGCTGATATCCACATCTGTTCAGAAGGAATGTTTCCTTTCCCCCATGTACTTATCAGTATTTGTCATCAACAAATAATTCTGGTTTCTGCCATACAAGTTACAGCACCTGTGAACTCTTTGTTCATAATCTTAAAATATTCAAATTTAATGTCTTTCCCTCTGATTCTAATGGAGGCCAGGTGCCAATTTAAAGAAAATACATTGTTCAGCCAGATGATTTTAATGAGACTGAACTTAGACAAGCCTGTTAGCAACTCATTTCCACTCTCTTGCTCACCTTAAGGACTTGAGACCATCACTGTGAAGCCAAAGTCCATCTGCTCTCAAAGCACTCACCAAACTGTACATTAGAGAACATACTCCTTGCATGTACAGTCACAGGAAAAACCACAAATGGAAATGGTACAAAATCCACACCTGCAGCTATTCAAAAACACATGGAGTGTGTTTCCCTTCAAAGTTAAAGTAAAACACAAAGTTAAAATACATAATGCTTTATTTTACAGTATATGGTTTGAATTTATAGGGATTAGTTTATGTACATCTGACTTGAAGTACTGTAAAAAAGAGAACTAAGAGTGCATTTATTTGAATGATTACATTGTTGCTTATTCAAATAAACACACTCCCTTGTACAGCTATAATTTTGTTATTGCTAAACCAAATGTCTTTGCACATACCTCACTGAAGATCAAGTATATGCCAACTTTGGTTTAAAGAGAAGAAAGTTACCTTTGAGCTATGCAAGCACAGACGAGCCTGACAGATTTCTTCACTGGTTAAAATATGGCATGCATCAGTGATAGATTTCTTAGCAAGTGAGTTTGTATTGGATGTGTCCTTTTGGACATCACACAATCAGAAGGAAGCAAGCAGATACAGCTGCTTTTCTGATCACAGTCTTTCCCTCTTCACCCTCTCTGCTGTCTGTTCTGCACCAAGTAATTCTCCTGTCTCTGCACAGTGTAGCCTGTAGAACTCTCTCCTATCCATTCCACCTCGAAGTAGTTCTTAGATTTGACTATCACTGTAGTTGGGAGGCCTGTTTTGTAGTGTAGAGGTAGAGAGATTTCTGGATCTTTCTTTTGGAACGTGACCTAGATCTTCATTGTGCACACATTTAAATTGTTGAAGGCCATGGGAATCATAAACTATTTTTACAAATCTCCTCTGAAGTCCTAAGGAAGGGGTTGGGTTTTAAGAAACCCAGTCACAGAGTTTCTCATCTGTATTTTATTCAGCCAAATACTTTGTTAATTTGTCATGTTGGGCTACAAAGTCAAATTTTAATATTTGGTATTATTCCAATACTTCAAGTTAGGGAAACTTTCAGCAACTTTTCATGTCATAATTTAGGAATAAGAGTTCTCCAACTTCTTCCTAAGAGGAACTGCCTTTGTCCATCCATTGCAGAGAGCAGCAGTCTCCAAACTTTTGGTTGTGTATCACTATCAGTAAAATATTTTTGAGCACACCCCCCCAATATATGTAGATTTAGTAACAAATAATTTACATGTGTATATTTCATATGTACATTATAAAACATATATAAAATAGAAGTTTAAAATGGATGAGAGAAATATGAAGTAAACTATTTTGAAAATAAATTTTGTTTATTAATGGTACAAAATATATTGCTTTCCAGCATCCCAGTAGATTGTCTAGCATACTGCCTGGGGTGAACACACCCTGCTTTGGAGACTGCTGGTGTAGGAAACCAAAGGAGACCAGCTTCATAAGATAAGCTATAATTCAATCTATTTCTGTGTGACCTGGTCTAGGGAATCCTGTTCTGGCAGGGGGCTTGGACTGGATGATCTTTCAAGGTCCCTTCCAGCTCCTAACATTCTGTGGTTCTGTGTGATTCTATCCTTCTAGAGTTAGCAAGTGTCCATCTCTTACTTGTTTGATTGCATTAAATTCAGCCTATTATGTTAGATGTTGTGTATGTAGGTGCTAGAACACCTTTTTTTTCAGTCTAGTCAGCACCTACATAGATCCCAGAGTGCCTGTGCTGTCAGTGGGGGCGAAGGGATTGTTTTGTACTTGCACTTCTTCGTGGGGTTCTACACAGCTCAGGGGAGTTGGGTGCACGGTAGAGCTGCCTGGAACCACACATGACCCATGAGAGCACTGACTGTAATTTTGGGGTTTGCAGCTTGTGCAACAATTTATGCAGCTATTATATGTTGTTAAAAGAACCACAATGAGAAATGTTGAAGTTGTGTGTGTTTTAATGAATTTCCAACTGTATGCTGTCTGCAGAGTAACCATTATTCTTCCTACTCATTAGCAGTGACTCTGCTCTTTTCCTCCTTCAGATCTCCAGGATTTGAATCTCTTGCTTTTCACTGGTCTCCTATGACCTAATTTATTACTCAAACTCTGAATAATATCCTTCCCAATATTCTCATATTGTGTCACCTCTTCAAAGTCAACTCCCTAGAAAACTTTCCAATTTCTTATGATGTAGCCAGTGCCAGAAAATCTTAGATAGTTTGTTTTTCATGTTTTTTAACGAGTCCAAGAAGATCTGGATTACAAGCTATTATTTGTATGTTAATGGGTATCCACTTGAAAGAATCTACTCCTACTTTATTCTTCTCATAAACTTTTTCACACAAAAATGAGCAACTGTGGTAATGTTACAGTAATTGGAGAGCAGTCTCCTGATGTTTGGAAATGATGAAAGTTATATTGACTACAGTTTTTGTGGCTTTTCCTTGTCTATCCTGAACACACTTTTGCTACTGCAGGATGTCTTATGGTCTGGGATGCAGTGGATCAGTATGTGTAGACCCTTTGGATCTAAGGTTAGAGGTTCATCCCACTCACCAAAGCTTACTGAGGTGCTCGAGTCAGGAGCCTAGCAGCCAGTGATGAGAGCCACCTTTATGGCAGGTTGCTCAGTGGATGGCCTGAGTGGCCTGCAGAGTGGAAATCTCACGTAACACTCCTAACTTAAATGGCTCAAAAGGTTAAACTGGGTGAATCTCAGTTAAAATATCTATGATTCAGTTGCCAGAAATGTTAAGGATGCTGATGTCCCTGGCCAGTGAAAGCTTTACTACTTCTATGATCTTCAGAGCCTTTACGTAATAGAAGCATGACCAATTGCTTAAATATTTCTCAGGACATTTTGTCTGATGATAACCAAGTAGTTTATCTAAGAGCAGCTCTTTTCTTTGCCTTACTCTGTTGGGTGTTAATAGTTCTTTTACTCTGTGCATGAGGCCAATGTGTTTTTTGGAAACAGCCTAATGTGTGTATGGTGTCAGAGCAGAGGATGTGTTCAGTGACTTCATCAGATTATAACAGTGCATGAAGCGTAACAACTTACTGTCATTATGGTCAAATTACTCATTAATCCTGTAGCCCTTAAAGGTGGGTCATCTGCTCAGTTGACATCAGAAGGGAAGAGTGCAGCCTGGAAGGGTCCTGTAGCAATGAAGATACTTATTGCTCATTATCTGTCCTGTTGAATTCCTGGTCTGTCTGTTGAAAACAGTTACATTACAACATTAATTAATACATGTTAGTGTTATACATACTCAGGCACACAAGCAATACAGAGGAGTAAGAGTCTTAAAAGCACTGGGAGTATAGGAAGGGTTAGTTTTCATGAAACATTGGGCACCTTGTTTTCAGTGTTCCCTCTTTGACAATGGCAATTAGCAAGTTATTCAGGATTGCTTAAAGTGATACCTATGAAGTCTTATACTCAGTATAGGAAGATCAGCTCTAATAAGATCAAGAGATTCACCAAATATGATCAGGGTAGGTGTCAGTCACCCCTTAACACTGTCTATTCACTTGCCTCTAAAAACTGCCTGAATCATCTGATATTGAGAATACTAGAAGCAGCTGCAGCAAGAAGTGACTGTGAGCATCATGCCTGTTAGTGAACAGGGATCCTCCACTCAATCTAACTACTGTAGTTTGTGCCATACCCTTTTTATGGGTGGGATCTCACAGCTTTCCATCCCTAGTGAAGACAGGATCTCCTGCTCCTTTTTCATAAGTAGACAATTCTTCTTTTCTAGTGTATGCCTAATTTGTTACATTTACTGCACCTTATTTACAGTAATTTGCCATTACCATCAAGTGATGTTGATCACTAGGCAGCCTTTCAGCAGCTCCCATAAAACTCCATTACTCATAGAGTAATCCCGTGACCGTGATGGTTAGAAGTTTAGGGAGCTCTTTGCAGCAAGAAGTGTCCTTCAAAAGACTCTTGTATCCTTGGTAGTAGTTTCTGGATAAAGAAGTAGTTTTCTATCAGAAGGAGGCATGTCCATCTGTGTATGGTATGTACACACATCTCCTTGCTCTGGGATTTGTAGGGGCAACCCGCTGCTTTGGTGGTCTACTTGACAGAGTCCAATGTGGTTGCAGTTGGGTTAGAGCAAAGACAGTTGTGGTTACTTGAATACAATTCATTCTCTTGCTCAAGAATTCCATGTTAGTTGAGTTCATCCTTGGACTCTGATGTTTGCTTACATCTTTAATGTTAACAGTCTTGAAATGTCATGTGCACTCAACTGCAAACCAACAAAATGACCCCTGCAATGCAGCTTAGAGTTAGTATTGTTTTGTGGGGGAGGGAGATGGTAAGAAGTGATTCTGTGTAATTCCTGGGAGATGTCATCATTCTGTGTTGATCCCATTTTGGGACTTTTTTGGTATTATTTTAACAGTGCAAATGTAAGAAAATATTGTTACCTACAGAAAATAACATTTATATGCAGAAAATATTATTTGTATGTTGGAAGTGTTAAACTTTCAGGACTGTTTTTTATGTCTAACTCTCTTGATTTTCTTTGAGACTTCTTTTTCAGAGAATGTGCATGATCCAGACAGGGATAATACCACAAAGCTTGTTTATTTTGGCAGTGATTTGGTTTCCTTGTCTGGATAAAGAGCAATACGTGAGATCCCAGTTTCAAGTGGGGTGCATTACTCTGTTAAAAGATCTCTTGGTATAGTGATAGTTTAAAGAGATAAATTCTAATGGAATCTGTGACCATGTTAATTCATAATAGCTGACAACCCAGCACAGTAGCTGCAGATTTTTTCTTATCATACCTCTAGGTTAGAGGCGAGTTCCTGTTTGAAAGTTTTCCATGCAGATCTTATTTCTTTCCAGAGGAAACATCTGAAGTGCCTTCAGTATCACATTCAGCCTTTTAGGATGATTTCCATTAATGTATTGCAGCATTCAGTGTAAAAAAAATTGTTTGATAAGATCCTTGTTACCATATTTACACACCTAGTGATAAGCAGCGTGCAGATGACAGACAGTACACAGGACCACGTTCAACAGAGTCCCTCTGGAGCCCTTCCTAGTCAGAAGTCTGGCATAACAGAACATACCACCTTGAACTTGCAACTTCTTTACATAACACCTGAATTGAATTGAATAACAACCAGGAACACAAAGAGAAAACTGTTTAGGATGAATTAGAAAATTGAGGGACAAGAAAGACTGGGGAGATGTGGGGTGGGAGAAGTATTGGAATAGGGAGGAGTCTAAACTGGAGTCCAGCATCATTACTGTAGCTCTTGCCTCTGTGCCTTGTATGAATTAGTGTTAGAGTTTGTGCAGTTAGAAAGTAGAAATAAGGTTGGAATGATTGCACAGATCTATATAGCACCTCTGGGTTTCAGGTTCTGCCTAAAATGTATGGTGTTTAGAGGCACTCCATTACAAGAGCATTGCATATAGCAGTGCTTCCCTCAGTGATGCCATCTCTTCCTTCCTGTGAAAAAGTGTGTTTCCAGTGGAAATACAGTAATCTACTGAGAGATTTTCCTTGGAGAGCCTGTTGGTGTTACTGAATAATGCTTACACTTGAATGGTTGATAGCGTGTGAGTAGAAAAGTCAAAGAGTGGTGAGGGGAAGTGAGATAGGAACTCGCATGTCTCCTGAGGGATTTGGAGAGTCAACTAAAGAGCATTTCAAAACCCATCTTCATTTTTTTTTTTCAACACTGGTTACAGGAAGGGAGTTTCTGTTCATCCTAAGGGCTTGGTTGAGTGAGCATGGGCTATTTTTTAAGGATTAGGAGGATTTAGGTGCTTGGAATTTGTTTTGTTGCATATCATTTTGATGAAATCAAAACATTTGGACTTGATTAAATTAGTTTATCTGTAGCTGTTTGAGGTTGTTTGAGTATCTTGAAAGTTAGATGATGTGATTACATGGATAAACTGTATCAGTCATTTCCTAGCTTCTCTGTTGATTATTTCATGCCCTGTGTTTGTGTTTCCAACCCATAGCCATGGCAGCTTTATCAGGGTTCATGTTGCAAATATTTTCCTTTTTCTATGCATTCAGCCTTTCATAAACATAGGATCATAGGATTGTCAGAGCTCTTGATACACCTTCTCTGCTTGGCTCATTTTGAATACTGAAATCCACCAAGCTGTGCCAGTCTAGGGGGAAATAAGGCCTTTGGATGCCAGAGAAATCAAATCTCATTACTGCCAATTAATTGCCCAAGGATGAGATGAATACTTAAAATATTTCTAATTCCTTAAGCCTGACTCTTCATTTCTAAAGAATGGATATTCATTGATACTAGGAAATCATTATATTTGTTCAAGCATGGGGTGGCTGATCCTTAAGAGACAGTTGAGAGACTTGGCTTACAGCAGGTCTGAGTATAGAATTTGTTGCCTTTCTTAGGTCCATTTGTTTTGTTTGTAAGATACCCACATGTGAACCAAAATTTCTTGTCGTCCTGTGCAGACCTATCTCTACATTTATAGCAGGCTCCAAGCAGCTAGAAGATTTCACACTGTAATGGATGGTTTTGTGTTTTCATTTTTTTTTTCCTTTCAGAGGAAATGGTAACAGCCCAGTGAGAATCAGGCTCCAGGGTGCCCTTTGTCTGAATGCCAATTGTGAACATTCATGCAAACCCAGCATCTTCTAGCAGTCGCTGCAAGTGCATGGGTCTGGTTTTTGTCAGCAATGTCCTCTATGCAGTGTTCAGCCATTCTGTTTAGGTTCTTTAACCTCAATAGCAAAGCAAAACAAAGCAATTAACTTCAATCAGAAGCTGAGCTGTTCAAATGTACCCTGTTCCTATCTTAAGTGGTCCTTTCCCTAGGGTTTTTTGGTCTTTGGTAACCTTGTGGAGTAAAAGTAGCACTTTCTTCCTCTACTGCTGTGCATCGGCATGGTTCCCTTGCATGATCCTTCTGCCTCACAGCTTCCTAGAGCTTCCTCTCGGAGCTCTTCTGGCAGATCCGGACACGCAGTGCTCTTTTGTGGCTGTTCAGGGAGAAGTGGTGCCAGAGAAAGAGAGTGAGCTGTCATGCTTTAGTTGCTATTGCAACCAAAAATCATTCATTCTGCCCTGAAGTAACAGCCATCCCATAAAGATGTCTTTTATATGCTCAGATAAAGTCCCAACAGCATCGGGACCCAAGAAAGTGAGGCCTGTGCTGGTGTGTATAGCCTTCCAAAGTCAACTAAGCCTTTTAGCACAGTGCTACAGCTTGAGGTACTTTCAGTAGTAGTAGATGAAGTGAAAACATGAGATAAGATGAGAAAAATACTGAATTTGCAAAACAGAATGGAAAACCAACTCTGCCTGGTTCAATTTGTGTGTGGACCTGTCTGGTGATCAGGCATCGGCGTTCCAGGGCTGGTCAATACGTGAGGGTGCCCTGTGAGGAGCCAGGATGATGGTGCCATCTCTTGAGCATGGAATTATGCAGCTGGGTTGGAACTTCTTGGGCTGCTCAGTGTTTTACTTTGTCCTCTGACATACAACACCCAGGTTCCTTTTTTTGATACTGACGTTTTATGGTATTAATAATAGCAATAGGTTGCAGTCATTCAGAGATTACACTACTTGGAATAATAAGCACTAGGTTCCTAATTACCTTACATTATCTACAGATTCTCGTTTTTATTGTAATTCAGTATAGACTGAGCAGAACTAATGCCTATTACTGTTTGTGTCTCTGTGTTAAGAAATGTTTTTTCATTGGATGCTGATATTTTTCATGGTTTATGTGATAATTTATATTGCTGTAAATGTGCAGGTACCAGCTGGCACAGAAGTAATTATCCTTGTCTCTTTATGAGAGTTAAAATATTTTAATACTTTGTTTGGAATTTGTTTCTGAAATCATTTGAGTAGAATATCTCAATATTTTTATGATCTTCATGGGTGGGTACACAAATTAGCCTCTTCTGTCTGAGAGATAAATACTAAGCAAAAACCTGAATACTCAGTAAGACATGGTTTTCCAGAGAACAGCCAAGACTTACAGTGAAAATGGAAAACTTATCCCCAGTACTGTCTACTGAATTTTTCCCTGGTCTTCCTGGGAAGTGTAGGTGGCCCAGGATTTTCAGAAATGGGAGGCTGACTAAATAAGAATACCTGTACTGAAGTGTGAAGAAGAGGTGCAGCCAGCCACCCTATTCGTTTATTGTCCTGCTTGATAGCTTAGTGTAATAAAATAGCTGGAAGTTTTAAGGGAAGAATTCCAGGTTTATCATGGAAGGAAGATGCAAACCAGGCAGAGATCAGAAGGAGGGTTTGTTGTTGGAGAGAAGATGTGAACCAGGCAGAGGTCACAAGGAGGGGAAGGGAAATGGTTCTACCACAAGGCAATTAAAAGCACATGTCAAATGCATAGTCGTTCTTCATATACTGGAAGAATGAAGGGCCCCAGCCCTGTTGCTTTCCTCCTCAACTTGTGTGTGATATGTGGCCAGATAACACTAAAGTCATTAACAAAAATTCTTCTTTCTGTTTTCATTTCAGTTATTTGCCATCTTCCATGCATGAATGGAGGCCAGTGCAGTTCTAGGGATAAATGCCAGTGCCCTCCTAATTACACTGGTAAACTTTGTCAGATCCCTGTGCAGACTTCCAATACTCCAAAACTGTACCATCATCCACAACAGGTGAACAAAGCTGTAGGATCACAAGTTATCCACTCTACTCATACTTTACCACTGACAATGTCTGGACAGCAAGGTGTAAAAGGTAACATTTTTCTTGATATATTTTTTTTTTTCCTTTTGGAGTTGATTTCAGTAACTAATTTTGGGTATCTAACCAGTGATGATGATGCTCTGTCTACATAGCTTGAATCGTGACACCACACCTTGAATTGTAAGCTCAGCAGGAAAAGTGTGGAAGGTATTTTGCTCAGAGAAGAGTTTATAAGCAAATATACTTTGCTTTACAGTGGAATGTAATGCAGGTTGCAGAGTTGAAGGATAATGCAGGGGCTTCTTTCAGGAGCGTAGAGACCTGTTTGAAAGGAGAATGATTCTGGCTGAACAGAGTCCATAAATTACAGCATACCTAGATAGAAAGTTGCAGATCATTCCATAGTTACCAGTGGAGGGAAGAGACAGTGCTTTTCAGCATAACAAAACTTAAATCTCATAAGAAGCCTAAAAATACAGTCTTTCTTTGGTACATCATTTGGTAGTGTCCTAGAAGTTAATTTTGTGGTGAACTTTTTAATGTAGATAGGCCATGATATGATTCAGTTAAACAGAATATTCTTTCCAGGCCATGTAACAATATACGAGAAAAAAAAAAAATAGGAAGGATTTCCTGCTGCTAAGGCTGTGAAGAAGACAGAGGAATAGAAACAAGAGAAGCTGTGATGTTAATAAAATTTTGCCCAAGCAAAGAAAGTTTAATCAGCTTCAGGGCTCCATTCCCCCAATACATTTCTTTGAGGTGACTAGTTCTGATGACCTTGAAGTGCTGAATTTGTTTCCTGTGTGTCCCATGACTCTAAGTAGCAGTTTATCTGGGTGAGATCCTGTCCATATGGACAGACCCTTGCAGTTCAGTTTCACAACATATGAATTCATGTAAATGTTGTTTGTTTGAATTGCCAGATTGACTTTTCTTCTCAGGGGTATTTTTACAATTACCTCTCCAAGGTAGCTGCCTCTGAATAAAAACAAAATAGATTGGGGGAAAGATATAAGGAGGCTCTGTTATTGGCAACTAGTTCCTGAATAATTTTGGTAAAAGAGACCAAACTATTTATATGTTTGTGGTGAATATAATCCAATGTAGTAATTCTGTTTTCAGAAAGGGACATAGCTGTGAGGGAAGTGTTGACAGTATCCTCCTGGAAACACTATTTTAGAAACACTTTTAAGTGGCTGCTCAGTCTTTTCAATGGATTTGTTCTCCAGGGACTGCTGCACAGTCCATTGGGAAATAGTTTCCACTGACATGTTGGAGTGTTAGTCCCTAAAGCTCTCTAGAACTTTTCTAACTCTACAAAGGAGGAGGGAGGGGAAGAATCAGAGAAGAAGATAATATAATTATACGAACATTTAGCAGAGCAGCAGTTTATTACCATGCATATTTAATTCCAGATCAAATTATTTTAGACAATATGGCGAACCACAAAAAAAAATAAATAAAATAGCTGTATTTCAGATTTACAGTTGCTGCCTTAAAATACACAATAGGTTTCTCATTGCAAAAGACCTCTTGGATATTTTTTTTTTCCTGACCTTCAAGTCCTCATTGGAGCAATCAACTGTCACAATGCCTTTTCTTCTCTTTCCATGCCCAAATAAGAATGTTGGACTGTGGAGAGAGGAAAGAATAAAACAATTCATCCTGAAATGGCTGGCAGAAGTCAAAATTAATCAGCACATCTAGGCAGTGATCCAAGACCTGGAGAGGATAGTGGTACTAGTACTACATGGGGGAAACCAGCCTAGGTTTGATGTTTTCAGCATCAGAACATCTCTAGGTGGGTTGATAGATTAAAGCAGAGCAGTGCTTTCATTTGATTGATAGATTAAAGCAGGGATTGATTTCCTTTGATTAAAGCAGGGATTGATTTCCTTTGATTAAAGCAGGGATTGATTTCCTTTGATTAAAGCAGGGATTTCCTTTGAGGGCTAATACTGTGTTTTAGATTTATCAGCTGGAGAAACTACTTGAAGGGATTTTAATTCATACATAAAAATGGATGCTAGTAAGTTGGGGTGAGATTTGTGTTTTTCACAGCCAAACTATACTGTCTTGTCTTGCCCTCTAGGACCAGTCTCATAGCCCAAGAGGGTTTTACTGCTTCTCTTTATAACACTGAATCTTTTTCTGGCCGGGTTTACCTGAAACAGTCTCAACAGTCCAGGATGCATTGTAGAGAAAGTATGTTAAATGATGTTTATTGCTCCTTGATGTTTCAAAGGGGTGTTATAGCTAATGGATTGGCTGGCTTCAAGTAGTCTGTGCCTTACTTGCTGGTGAGAAAGACCCAGCCAGAACCCAGTAAATGCTACCTTTGCTATGCAGCTTATGAACTATAAAACCTTTTCCACACCTCCCCACAATAGTTTGAGTTACAATTGTATTTCAATGAAAAGAGGCTTGAGGGTCAGGAACAGTTCTGTGCACATTGATTGAAGTGTCTCAATCTATATATGCCCAGACTGAAAGCTACAACTGTACTTAAGAGAGGAAGTATCTGAAAAACATTTCCTGCCTTCTTTATCTGCCAAAGCCTAATGCAAAGTTCAGCAAAGGGAGTGGTGGTTTTTAGATGGTGAGATGCTGGCAACTCTTGCAGGGGCAAACTTGGGGTTTGGCAGGTGTATAAAGGTGAAAGGATGAAATCTGAAGCTTTTTCTGTGTTCCAGAGAAAAGTGATGGATCTGAAGAAGAAAATAAAGCTTACTATATATCCAAAAATAACCCAGTAGAGTTTGAATTCTGGAACTTTAAACGGGATTCTTATTACCCAGTATGACCACAAATATTGCTGTCACACCAGCCAATTTGGACATCCATGTTTATGTAGCAGTCTTTACAGTCCTATAATGTCTTTCTTTCCTGTGTGAGGAGTTTTTGAGTTTCCTTGGTTTGTTAATGAGATTCTATGCATTCTTTCAGGCTTCACTCTTAACATCCACAGTTAGGCTTCATTTGTATTTCAGTGCCTTTAAGGCACTCTGTAAAAATTTCCAGTGTACAAAAAAGAAATGTCTTGGAGGTGTCTGAAATGTATTTTGACATATTTCATTACCAATTTTTCTTATGTCTTTGTCCTTCAATTGTTTCAGTGAAGTTCCCTCCTAACATAGTGAACATCCATGTGAAACATCCTCCTGAAGCCTCAGTTCAGATCCATCAAGTTTCCAGAATTGACAGCACAGCAACAGGACAAAAAGCGAAAGTACCTCAGCCAGTCCATCCACAGGTCTCTTACCAAGGTCTTCCATATCAGAAGACCCAGAAAGGACATACTGCTTACACAAACCAACAACCCATTCCTCATATGTTTCCTGTTTCAGTTAAAAGTCAGCTTGGGCGCTGCTTCCAGGAGACTATTGGGACACAGGTAAGAAATGTTTGCAGCGGCTTTTGAGACAGGTTAGACTTAAAACAGTATTAGAAAAGGAGGAGACAAAATTTCACCAGTTACCAGGAAAGGACACATTTGACATTCTTTTCCCCAAGAAAATTCTTCTGAGAGTGTAAGATTTTTACAGAATAACTTGTTTCTGAGCCTTCTTCAAGCTAATGTATTTTCTGTGGACTTCTGTCCCTGACATTCTGATATCAGTTATTCTGGGCATAACTTCTTCATTTATGATCTATTTCTCAAAAAAAAAAAAAAAAAAAAGGGAGCCAAGTCCAAACCATCACAGATTTTTGGGGGAGAATGTGGGCAAACTAAAGAGTTGCCTGTCTTTTGTTTTGGAACATTACTGGAAAAACTGCCAAGAGAGGTGTTGTTTGGTAAACATCAGTGGGAGAACTGCCAAGACAGGTCTTGTTTATATAAATATAGCTTTGTTTGGGAACTAAGAAGAGAGAATATAAACAATGGCCACTACACTAACTTTTTCCTTTATTCTAGTAACATTTCTACCTGCTACAGGATACCCTCTGGGAGTCCACCTAGAGGGCAACGGTCTGTACCAACTAGTGTCCAGTATTCAGAATTTTGGCATGAAAGGCTTGGTAACTGAGATCCCCAGTGTTAGGGTTGGCCCTGACCCTAGCCTAAATTATTTAGCAACTATGCTATTATTAATTAATTGGAAGAATGGTGCTGTATTGCTTCCCCTGTTGTAGGAAAGATGGAACCTCTGGGGGAATCGCTGGAGCCTTGATTAAGAAGCTGGGAGAGCGACCAGTTCCTGGTTGGCAGGGAATCTGGGAAAAATCTGGTAAAACGATGGGGCGTGTGTCACCTCCCATTGTTTGGGACTTCACACCTGAGCAAGTGTTTGATCCTGATCAGGTAGCTCTGTGTTTAGTGGAAGGTTATTTTCCCTATGATGATCCAAATATGCAACTCTCTGCTTTCTATTGGGGCCTGGCTAGCGCTTACGGAGCTGCCGTAGATTACCTTGGAAAGGCTAAGCCTGCGGTAGAAACTCAAACTGAACCGTCTGAAAGCAGCGATACCCCTGTTGAGTCTACAGGAGTTGGGGTCCAAACATGTCGTATTTGGAAGTCAAACCATGATGTGGCCACATTCTCAGGCCTTTCATCACTCCAGACTGACATCATAGAAATTCTTCTAGACTTCCTGTTTGCTTAGTTGTCTGTAGTATCATAACTGATTATAACCAAAGGTGGTACAAGCAAAGGGTGGTAAAAATGTCAGTCTACCAGCTTAGAAGAACAGGAGGAAAGAGAGGGGACAGAGAATATCTTCTGTCCCAAAATACTGCTACAGTGTCTGTGGTGTGTCTAGTAAGGGTTGTGTTGGTAATCTGGAATCCTGTTCATTTTGCATAGGATTACTTTGCATTTAAATCAAGAGAAGAATGCAGATGCCTACTGTCCGTCGAAATGAATATAACAATAATTATCCCTTTCCCTCCCCCCCTTAAGTTACTTTGAAGTGTCTACTAAGTACATTCATAGTTTTTCTTATGGTTACTGCAGTTCAGTATTTTGGCTAAAATAGTCTTTTTTCCTCAAAATTGATTTGATCTCTGCCTAACTGGGAAGATGGAGGCATTTTATGCAAAGCAGCAAGCAGTTGGAGAAGCTGATATTTCCCAGTTTCTCTAAAGCAGGCTCTTTCTGACTAGATTCAGAAGTAATGCTGTTCTTGTCATCAGATATTTTTCCAAAGGAGACTTCTGGTGATTTTTGATTCTGTTTTATAAACAAAATTTAGAAGAGTTGCTCTTAGGAGAGGCTGATATTGAAGATGCTTGCCTGGCTGAAAGGAGCATATGCCAACACGTCCAGAAGAGAAGCTGGCTAAGAAGTCAATGTTTGCCTATGCTTGTTCATTCTTCCTTGTTGTCCCTCAGTTGTGCTGGTGTAGCTGCTGAGAGGAGTTGGACTGCTTGCTAAAATGATCAGTGACTTCTGATCCCCCCCTTTTTGTTATGGTGCTTTGTATTCAGGCCAGTTCTGGACTGCAGTGTCTGGGGGATATTTTCCACTTGTCTGTTGTTTGCTGAGTGGTGCTTTGTGCTTCCCTTGCAAACTACTTTGAAAGGTGTTGCAGAAAAGATCCATACTTGGCACAGCTCTGTTGAGAAGGTTGTCTGAGTTAGGGTTCTGGTATTGTGAAATGAAATTTGATGTATTATACTAATACTCTGGAAAGTCAAATTAAATAGAAACAAATTTTACCATCTATAGCAGACAGTAGAAGTATATTTTGATAGGGTTTTGAAAATAACTAAGCTAAATAACATTAATAGCAAATACTAGTAAAGACTATTGAAAATTGTAAGGGCTCTCCATTTTTCAGTGTGATCCTAACACTCACATATGCATTCCAATGTTTCAAATGCTGCTTAGTTCTGATAAATAACAAATATGTCTGATAAACAGATGGTAGCTGATTGTGATCTCTAGTGTGATAAATATCCATGGAAACAGTTTATTTAATACTGTGTTTCAGTAATGTCTTTTCCAAGAAACATTTGTTTTGGTTTGAGCAACACCCTTCTTTCTGCTGTCAGATTTGGTAGAATACAAAGTAAGCAAAGTGGCAGGTGGGAAAGGTCAGAAACTGTCAACATCATATCATGATCAAGATTCTGACTTCAGATCATTGCCTTGGTTCAGAAAAGGGCATACACTGATCAGGTACTTCCTTTTGAGAATAGACCTAAAAGTTTTTTAGGAACTGGGCTTAGATGAGTTTTTCTCAATGGGAAATGATAAACAAAGGCATCCAAAGTTTTGAGTTAGAAATCAGAGCAGCAACATGTGTACGTAGCTCTTAATGCATAACCTAATGTAGCAGTACTACTGCATGATCATAGTGTGTGTAGTCTGGAGGTGAGGACAGTTGTAATACACCAGTTGAAGTTATTCATTCAACTGCATAAATATCCCTGTTGAACTGAGGATTTAACAAACCATTTCCTATGGAGGTAAAGTTCAGGTATTTAGGTTTTTTGACAGCTTTATGAAGTGAAGTTCCCTATTTGTATTCTTTAGGCAGGAAAACTGATACAAGTAAAATTCTGTGCTTCATACTGGTACTTTTTTCTCTTGGAGCACTTTTAAAACCTTTTTTTCTTGAGAAGAGTCTTTAAAATACCATCTCATAAAATAAAATGACTGTCTGGAATTCCTTTAAGCTCATGGTTTGGCTTCTGAAGTTTTTAAACAAATAGACTGTCAGAAATCAGTGTGGATTCATTTCCAGGATTAATGCTTTATTCACAATAGATTCTTTGCAAGATCAATACCCCGAAATATCAGAAGATTAAAGATGTGTCAGGTAGCAAAAACACCAAACATTGGTTTAATTACTCAAAGAAAAGCAAGCTGGATAAATTTTACTTGCCTATGAAGAATGTTCTGCTTAAGCCAAAACAAATTCTTTACCAGTTCTTTTAGAATGTCTGGAAGTATTTAAGTTTATCTCCTCTGCTTATGAGACAATGCCTATTAGTGAGCCAGTGCTTCATGGGATAATACTCCTCATTTGTAACAACCTGTCACTCAGCTGGTCAGGAAGCTAATTAAGTGTGCTTGTTAATTGTTGCAGTAATAGGGTTTATTAAGTTGGAGGTTTCTTACTCTGTCTCGCCTATAGGAGAAAAAAAAATAGAAGCAACAATCCAAGGTCTGTGCCTGTTGAATAGTTTACAGAAAGTTAAACAGTGTATCCATTCACTTCTGCTATTGTGGTATGTGAAATGCAGTCTTTTGAGCTGAATCCCAGAGTCATTAGCTATTCACTCAGGCAAAGCACCTATCCATTTCAGTCCTAGTTAATCATGTGACACTCCTTTATTTATGTGTGTGTTGTGGTTTTAGCTAACAGCCCGTGACAGGGATTTGTAGACGGGTCACGCAGGACTGGGAGTCCCAGGAAACGTGGTCCTTTGGCCAGAATCCTCTGTGGTTGCCCTGAGACTAATTGCCAGACTGAACTCTCTGCTGCATTTTACAGGTTGCTGAGTAAATTCCTTCTAGTGCCTTAGCAGAGGGATTTCGAGGGTCTAATCCTTCCTTTTCCCAGGCTGTGGAAAACACACGAAGCCCTGGTTGCGGTGCACAACTCCACTACTGTTAGCGCTCCGAGACAGTGGAGATGGGGCAGGGCAGAGGCTGGAATCTGGACAGAGGAACAAAGAGGTGATGTGGCTTGGGGTGGCCTTTGTGCACCCTCACAGGGTCAGCCAGAATTTCAGTCTACTAGTGGGAATATTGAGAATGTCTTTCAGTAATATAAAATATTGGCATAGAAGCCTAGGCACGCATGGAGGAAAATATGTGGATCTGAAACAATGCTTTCAGTGTCTGTGAGTGCTTTACCCAGGAAGAACTTTGTTTTATAGCAGTACCATGTGTGCCTCATACTGCTGCTACTGCTGAGCTTCTTTCAGCACAGTTGAGCTCTTTTATACCAATCCTTCATGACTTCTTTGCCTTCTGAAGCAGTAAGAATTACCTCCAAATCATAAACTTGTGACAGAGATCATTCATAAAAATGCGTTCTCTTTTCCAGAAGCCCTGAGGAATACCAGCTAGATTAGTTTAAAATGTCTGTGGATCTGTAAACCTAAATTTAGGGAATGTGCAAGCTATATGCTTGTGTTTAGCTTCCCTGTTTATTTTAGGTTCTCAGAATGTGTTGGGAGTTGTGTTGAATGGAGAGACAAACTAAAAATAGCTACGGATTCTGACAAGTGACTTTTCCAGTCAATTGTGACTCAGAGACTGGAACACAAGTACTCTTCTCAGGAGTAGGAAGTGGGGTAAGACTTTTGAAGTGGACAGAAATTACCTAAAAGTTTTTGAGACCTGTAGAAACAGAGCTTCTGTTCATTGATGCTTAAGGGTTTGTGAAAGGGAGGAGCATCTTAAGAAACTGGCTGGCTGGGAAACAGTTTGTGCAGTGCCATGAGTGGTGAAAGTATCTGAAGCACTATTGGATGTACTGGAGAAACCAGGCTTTATTAACTGTAGAACTCCTCTCTGGTTTTGCTTGGCTTAGGACTTTGCAGAGCAGTCATTTTTTCTGATGCATAGCTCCAAAATTACACAGATCTTACACCACTAGGAGCCCCATGTGGCTGTTGCTTTTTCTCACTAGCCAGTTTCTACAATGATCTGGACATTAACCAAATTATCATTGATTCTTCAAGCCTTAATTCACCATAGAGGCAGAGGGAGCAGCAGCTTTAATCATTGCCAGTTTTTACTGACAGGACGACAAACCACAGTTGCCAGATGACTCAGACTTTGGCATCCTTATTTTTGCTCATGGTTTTTTATATGGAAATTTGAAAAAGTTATGACCACAAAGCTCATGATTTTCAGTACAGTGCAAATGCTGTAGCACCACACCTAAACTAGAAGTGGGCTTTAATCCATCTCCCTCCTCCTTTTTTTTCTTCTTTGTTTTATATGCTTTTAATTTACTACTGTTAAATGACACCTTTTCTATTCTGGGTAAAAAGGGTGGGGGGGAAAGGGCCAATTCATGATAACATATTGGCTCTCACAAAAGTGGAGCCCTGCCTTGACACACACGAGCTGCTGAGATGTGTCTTGAGGCTTGTGACCTTGCAGATGAACACTGGGTGTTAGGTAATGTGCTTCGCTGCCCAAATGCTCCATTTCTGAGATCATAAGGGGAGGTGCAGCACCAGCCTTGATTTCTCCTGCTTCTCTTCAAAGAGAGGGGAATTGTAAAACTGGGGCACAAGAAGGGGAGAAGATTTTGAGTGCAAATTGGTTTAGCTGACTCTGTGGCAGCCACAGTGTACAACTTTAGGAAGTGGCTTCTCTGTCTTTGAAGAAGCAATCCCAGCTCTAGGAGAGGAATTGAACAGCTGTAACTATGAAGTAAGACTGAGTAGCTGTGATTCCTAGAGAATGCTCACCTGGGATGTGGGTTGAGAGACCAACATGGTACAAAGACCTAATGTGACTCTCTAAGGTTTTAGGGCAGCCACTTGGAGGAGACATTAGGAGATGTCCAGCTGAAAGATTTTTGAGCTTCTGGGAACTGCAGCAAGATCTGTCTATCACCTAGCTAGAGGCAGTTTCAACTTTAAACAGCTAGTTCCAGTTCTGAAAACAGCTGAGCTGCTGCTGCAGAGGGACTTGTACCTAATTTCCTCTTTGTGCATCTTGATAGGCTTTGTGAAGTGCTAGGCCAAGAGTCGCTTTTAGAAACACATCTCATTGACCACTGCTATCCCTGATCATTCAATGCCCTACTAATCCTACTAGTGCCCCAGCCAGGGGAGTGTGAGACAACCTGAAAGACACATGTTCACAAAGTGTAAGCCTGGGCCTGCATCAAAAGGGTGGGACTTGCTTAATACTTTACTGTTTTAACATAGCCACATACCATCCAGGTGACAACTGTTCACCCCTTGGAATATGGAATGTGTCACTACACCCTCTGCAGATGGTAGTGGGAAAATAGACTCCTAAAGGTGCACAGTAACTGAGCAGTTTCTTCTAACCTGTTTGGCCATGCTGTTCTTTATGCTGTTCATAAATACTTCCCAGGTGGGTGTCAGGAGGATGGGGCCAGGCTTTTTTCATTGGTGCCCAGTGACAGGACAAGAGGTAACAAGCACAAACTGGAAGATAGGAAGTTCAATCTGAGCATAAGGAAGAACTTCTTTACTTTTGAGAGTGGTGGAGCACTGGAACAGGTTGCCTAGGGAGGTGGTGAAGTCTCCATCTCTGGAGACATTCCAAACCTGCCTGGACACCATCCTGTGCAACCTGCTCTGGGTGAACCTGCTCTGACAGGGGAGTTGGACTAGGTGATCTCCAGAGGTCCCTTCCAACCCCTCCCATTCTGTGATTTGTCACCCTAAAATAAGGCTCAAAGCACAAGTGATACTACCTCTCATAAGGGTGATGTTCAGGATCACATCAAAACTCCACTGAGTTGCCCTGGTGCTGGGAGCTCTGTTTCATGGGAGAGGTTGTCTTTCACTGGGACAGAGGATGCTCCAAGAAATTCCTTGACAGATGTCTAAGCTTCACATGTAGCAAGTGCTGAGCTGCTGCAAGTTGTCTGTTCCAGTTTGAGGTTCAAAGGGTGAACTGGTGCTGCTTTTAATTTGTTGTTGAGATATTTCAGGAAGCCTCTGGGGATTATCTGTGAAAAAGGGGGTGGAGAAGGTGGCTGGGATGATGACTTCCCAGCCCTCCTCATGCAAAGAGGGAACCCTCTGATGAGTCAGAGCCCTGACGTTGTAGGGCCTTTTATCCTGTTAGTAGTCACACTGTGAAGCTAGCTACAAGGAGTAACTCTGTACTTCAGAGCCATCATTGACTCATGGGTGTTAGTATGATTAAGAGCACACTGGAAAAACGTTGGGAAGGTTAGAGGAAGCCATCAGTGCCTGTGCATTCAGCATGTATCCCCACTGCAGGGTGACTGGGTTACCATCCAAAGTGAAAGCAACCACAAGGCCTCAGTCTATGCCATACCTTGAGCCAGCTAGCTTGAGCTGAAAGCCAAGTGTCATTGAGCATTTGAGTCAGAGATTTATATGCTCTCAGGAAAGAAAGTTACATTAGGGAAGGTCTGTTCACTCTGTGTTGAGGATTCACACTTGGGCACATTTAAATTATTTGCTGTAGTACCTATTTATAGCAGCATTGGCTTTGAAAGTGTTGCCAAGTGCAGCTGTTGTGCACTTCTCTTGTGCATTGTGCACTTCTGTTTTATACCTAATTGGCAGGTTTAGATGTGGGGTTTTTTTGATGACTGCATCTCTGAAATACATTTAAGCTTCTCCCATTTTGCACGGCAAAGAAACATTGCAGAAGTCAAGAGCCTAACTTCTGCCTTGTAAGCTTTCAAAATTAGTATATTTATTATGCTTTTTATTAATAAGAAAATATATTCTTGATTGGGGGGAAAAAAGTAATTCTGACCTCAGAAATGACTGCCAGAT